>CM048744.1:484705317-485935317 GCA_026315105.1 Locusta migratoria | reverse complement strand
ACACAAGTCTCTTATTCTGTAGTATATTTCTCTTAACATTCCTATCTGCATCTACCTTTGTACTCACCAAGTCACCTCATGCTATGTTGTGGAGTGTATTCTGTCTACCACTGTATCAGATGTATGAATCACAGAAAAATTCAGCATCTTTAATTTCATCCTTGTGATCTTTACATGATTGAAGGAAGCAATACATTGGTTGTCTCTCCAAATGCACACTTTCAGAATTTAACAGTAGCCTATACTGTGATACAGAATGCCTTTCTTACAGCATATGCCAGTGGATTTGGTTGATCATCTCTATACCACCTTATACAAATTCTGGACTTATAGGCAGTATTGAAGTATTGTTAGGATCGGTGTTCTGTAAGCTACTTTCGTTGTTGATGGACTAGACTTCCTGAAGAGTCTTGTGATGAATCTGCCTGTCTGGCATCTGCCTTACCCACGATGACTGTTAAATGTTTCCTCTACTACAAATTGCTCGGTATTGCATACTCCCAGATGTATTATTAATATATTAAGATGAATCTTTCCCTGATTTCCTCTGATTTGGACTAAGCCCCAGCAGGCTGCTCAGTTTAACCCAATACCTGGCCTGTGTGGCAGCTGCCACAACGGTTTGCCATGGTCCACTGTTGGTTTAATTGAATAGTTTTTGAACATGTTTACTAGTTTCACCCTATGTACCAGAGCTAAAGTTATAGTTGCAAGACACTGAAAAGGTGTTGGGTTATTTGCAGTGTAATTGTAACCACTCAATGATATCAGAGGAGGGTTGAAATGTCCAGGAGGTGTCAGCAGTGTCTAATGTTGTTGAGAAAGACATCCTGTTGCTCTTTGAACTGAGGACAATGTTTTTGTACTGCAATGTGACAGTTTAAGTCCTTAGGGAAGAGGTGGTTTCATTTATTTCACCTCCCGAGTCCCTTTCATGTAAATTCTGAATCTCATTGTATCTGAAATATTTTCCTCAGCCACCCAGGAGGAGGCCATGTGATGACATAGGTATCATAGAGGTGTAATATAGAGGTAAGAGAGAGAATGGGTGGTGATGGCCTTCACATTGTATGACTTGTCCACAGTGTTGTTGGATAGAATTATGGTGAAATTTTACATCCACAAACTTCTGAGCAGTGGTTTCTTTTGTTTTAAGTGTCGACAACTTGCTTTTGAAGCATTTCTGAGCATAAAGGTGACATTGTAGAGCACCACACTTTTGCACAATTACAGGTTGTAGGTGTTTCTACATAGTGCCAGGAGGTTAAAAAGAGGGATAAAAGGTGGGAGAATGGGAGGCAGGAGGAGAGGTTTGGCAGAAATAAGTAGTATCTCATGGTTGGGACAGAATCGGCCAGTGGGGGGTGGGGTTGGGATTGTGGAATGTGCAGTGTGGGCTAGGCATGCGATGTACAGGTGTTTACTCCAATGCTGGACAGCACCCAAATAATGTGGCATGTGGCTGCAAAGTGGGAAGTGGTAGTAGGACAGACGAAGGGGAGCTGTGTGGTGAAAGGCATTAAGAGGCATGTTAACAGAACTTAAGGCCATGCTAAAATCAGAAGTAAGAACGAGTTGTAAGGATAATTCATACCTGTGTAATTGAGAAGAGCTGGAGGAGGACGGGAAGATCCAGATGGTCCAGGTGATGAAGGAATACCAGCATGTCATACTGCACCACTGTGTGATGAACCTTGCTCTTGTTTACAGCTTCGTAATGTCCATTCATACTGACAAACAGGTGACCAGTAGCCATCTTAATACAGAAATCTGGGTACAGTAAAACCCCTATTTTATGTTTTAGTGTGGTTGAGACTTAGAAAACGCAAAATCGAGGCAAACTCAGAATTGAGGAAAATGTTAAATCCCCCAAAAATGCAAGTGAAAACATATTCAGTTAGCAAGTATAATTAAAAATCTGAATCTTCTCTAATACCCTACATAATATCTTTCTAAGTGATGAAAATTAAATTACATTCAATGTTTGTACAATAAATTGTCATAGTGCATTTCATCAGTTCTTGAAAAAATCATTGATGTTTAACAACAAGGAAATTGCTATAGGTAAAAGACCTATTTTCTGACAAGATAGGACCGCAAATTATACGTTAAAACACAATTTTGTTTTATTAAGAGAAATTTTTTCTGTTCACTCAGAATAAATCAAAAACTCAATTAATTTGTTGAATTATCTAGAAATCTGAAGTACAATGAAAGGCGTGAAAATGCAATACGTGGGGGTATGTGTGTTCCTTCAGTAGCCAATGGTGGTGGAGCTTTCTGCAGCATTGCCAACGTGCACAGTGCGTACTTCGAGCTCTTGAATATAAAATTAAGCTTGCTGTGATTTCAGCCAGCTGTTAAATTTACACTAATCTGCGTGCCATCAGAAGGCATTAAAACCTAATTTAGGACTACAACAAAGACTAACAAGATGTCACACTACAGTTCACTGAACACATCCTGTTAATTGCGATGGCGCACATTGCAAATTCTTACTGTCTTATATCTTCCGTGCCCGTTTCAAATCCCATACTTCAGAATTTTGAATATTTCGTATAGAGGTGCCCCACCCCCTTTCTCAGGCCAATGATGCCCCCCTCCCCCCCTCCAGATATTAGGTCCTGGATTCCTAGTTTATCACCTAATAAATATGGTTTGCCATTTAATATTGAAATGTGTTTTATTACACGTTTTGTGACTTGTTTTATAAAGCCCCCTTAAAGGACACTATATATTGCATGGTCAATACTTTCATAAACACATTCTTCACTTGCTCTAGGTTTCGTAATGTAAAAGGGAAAAATGCAATCCAGGTTTGTATAATTTTTTTGTAGAGAAGTGAAAAATAATTCAAACATAATGTGACGGACTTACCATGAATCACAGCAGCCACTAAGCACAAATTAAATAGGAATCTTTACATTAGGTCTTCCTTGCACAGAAATACAAAAGAAAACTCACATAACACCACGTCCGCAGAGTAGACTTTTAAATTGAATTGTCCATATATGAAAGATAAAAGACATTTAAAAGCACAGTTTTATTTACAGATTAAAGACTCGTTAATTATATACTATACAACATTCATTTCTTAAGCCAGCACCAGCCATTGTGGTCTGTGGCGCGCCAGTCACGGTCTGCAAGGCCACTACGGTCGGGGTTTCGAATTCCCCCTCAGGCATGGATATATGTGCCGTCCTTAGTAATATCTAGTTCATAAGTAGTTTGTAAGTTTAGGGACTGATAACTCCATAGTTAAGTCCCATTAGCCCTACAAACATTTGAACATTCTTAAGCCAGTCCAAAATACTCATTTGTTTTGATTTTTCCTGAGGCTTAAGTACATGGAGATTGTTTTCCAAATTCGACAACATTCCCAATATGCTGTCTTCCACATCTGAATACTGCAAATATTTTCTTATAGCCTCTAGGCCCTGTAATGCCTGCAAGAAACTCACTTTCTCGGGAATTTCCACATCAGATTCCTCCTCTCCCTCGTCCTTTCCTTTCTTTCTAACAGCACAATGATCTCTTACTATGTTTTCAACAGAAATGATTTCACACTGTGAGGTTATTTTTGAGGGTTGTCTGTGGAGAATCTTATATTTACACTAACAAATTCACTGTACCAAGTTCAGCTCTGTCTACGTGATGATAAAAATTAGTCCACAGTACCCACATGCATATGATTAATTGAAAACACAACTAAAATTGAGAAGAAGGGTGCATTTCATACAAATAACTCTCACAACACTTTGTTTAAAATTATTTAGTAGTCTATTTATCGGATCAAAAACACTGTCACCAGTAAAAGCACTGTACGTTGGTGTATCTAATATAGCTCGTGAGCCCCCAGACAATATTTACTTTGTCGAAAATATTTCAATTAGCCTACCAGGCTACTGTTCATTGCAAAAAAAATGAATAAAACATTCCTTTAGTCTGTGCCTGACCACGAATACTGTGTCTTTATATTCACAGTTTATTTGAAACAAAATAATGTTCAACAGATATCGAATGAATGAATGAATGTTTATGATAACTCGGTTAAAACTTCCTGATAAGATGCACTTTTACAATCAGTTTACAATGGATATGTATTGAAGTCACAGTGCCTAAATTTCACACGCTGCAATCTTCAAATTTTATGTAGAACACGGCAACTCGAGAAGAAATCTTGCAAGTTTAACAGCACTTGCCACACTTGATAAATCTTTCTAAGTTCAACTGCACTTTTACACTCTGAAAACTTTTAAAGTCTCACTCTTGCGAAGGTCGCGACATAGACCGGCATAGCTTCACCGTTGCAAACGCTAGCCAAACACAGACTGCCCACGTGGGCCTACCGCCCAGCCTTTATAACTGTCCACCAGAGAAACCCGTACGTCACAAACTTCCCCATTTCCACTGCTCGCCAACGTACAACGCTTTAAGTGTACCGTACATTTAATACAAATACATACACTAAACATAAATAAACATGGAAGTGATCATCTTAATTAATATTTCATTTCATTACATGTCATTTCTCCTGTGGAGCAATTAAATACAAATTAATTATTTAAAGAAATAAAACATGTGTAAGTAGATTTGATCAATGTGATTTTATGGTACAGTCACTTTTAATACGGCACCTGTGAACAAACACTGCCCTGCTGGTTGTGTATCTGTCTTGTACTTTGTTATTAACAAATTTATACAATGGTATTAGTAAATTAGGTTTTTTGTGATCAGTATTATCTTGTGTCGACTGTAAGCATATCAGGTGATGCACCTTGTTGAGACCTTTTATGTGAGCCCTTGCTCACCTCTGTATCTTCAATGGTTCACAAGTTATGAAATTTTAACTAAACACTAAGTTTCCATATTTTCATTCTATTAGTACTTTTTATATGTACTTGATATGAGGGATGCCTGTGGGTTATGTCAGAAACTGTTTTCAGAAACTGAGTCGCACTTCTGTCTTATTTGTGTTTTATCTTTTAAAGTTAACTTTATCATACACAATATACTGTTGGCTCGCTCGCTGCATGATGGATTTCCTCTGACGTCATGGCCTTTCCAGGCGAGTGCTAAGCTCACCCCCCACCCCCACCCCCCTGGTCTAAGCTCACCCCCGGCCGTTTCCGCCTTACACACACACCTGCTCTCCGCTACCCAGCCCACTATGAGCCCAAGCATCACGGCTGTTTAACCTGATTTTTCCAAATTACAGATTTATACAGATAATGTATTCCCATCAATATCACCTGTCTACATAGATATAATGCTACTAAAAATGTTGTGTGTTGGTAAGATCAGTGTTTGCGGTGTATTTAATCTATCCATAATGATTGAGTCTGCTCATTGGGTGGTACTGTCACAGCACACACTTAAATTTTCATCACATGAAACATATTCTGTGAAATCTATGTCTGCTGATTGCACTGTGTTCCAGCCTTTTGCTTCTTCTTCATCCAGTAGGCTTACATTAGGCACATCAATAGTGTCTCCCCCATTGCCCAGAAAACCACATTTCCTGAAACAGTTTTCTATTGTGGTGGCACTTGTCCTGTTCCATGCCTCTGAAACAAAGTTCAGTGCAACAAGGAGATTAATCTTCAGCGTGGAAGCATCTCCAAGCAGTCCTCCATCAATCATTGCAACTGCTTTCCGCACAAGCTGGATTTGGTAATTACATTTGAAAACATGGGTAATGCCCAAGTCTAGTGGCTGCAAGTGGCTTGTGCTGTTGGGTGGGAAAAATATCATTTTAATATTTCGAAGGTTACCAAAATTTTTGGATGTGCAGCACACTGATTGACAAATAGAATAATTTTTCAATTTTTTGCCCCCATCTGCCGATCAAATTGAATAAGAAAATCTTCAGAAATGTTCATAGTCATCCAGGAATTTGAATTTGCCGTGAATTTCGTGGGAAACTATTAAATATTTATCAGGCGGCGTGGTTTTTTAAACTTCCCAATTACAAACAGTGGCAGCTTCTCCGAACCATCAGCATTACAGCACAGCAAGACTGTGACCCTCTGTTTAGATTTGGTGCCACCATGACAAACGTCTCCTTTGTACGATAAGGTTTTATTTGGTTGCAGATTAAAGAATAATCCTGTTTTGTCTGCATTGAAAATGTCCTTTAACTAGTAGCCCTCAATCAATTCACTCGACTCATGGTTCTAGTCAGAAACAGTTTTTTCATCAACACTAGCACTTTCACCACACAACGTTTTATACACCAGATTATGTTGATTTTTAAACCTGTCTATCCATCCATTGGGTGCACAGAAATCGTCAATCCCCAACTGAGCAGCATTAACCAGTCCCTTTTCTTTTAAGATAGTGCCATCTATGGCAGTGTTCACTGTGCGGGCTTATTAGAACCACGTTGCAAGAATTGTTTAAAGTTCTTCAAGAAGTGATGACTTCATGCATTTCTCTTCTTAGAAGAAGATGATCTGCAACGGTAAAAATTCTTCTCGATCTCTTCACATTGCTTCACAATTATGTTTAAAGAGGATACAGGAATTCCCAGAGAAGCAGCTAACTGAACAAGTGTCCCTACATTTGAATCCACTTGTTTCAGAATCTACATCTTTTCTCCAACAAAAACGATTGGCAGTATTTGTTAGAATTATTGTTCATGATTAAAACAAAGTTTTTGACTTGCAAGACTCGCGGACACACAACAGTATACAGAACAATGAACTTCTAACAATTAGTATTTTGTTGTTTATCGCATGTCAGCTTGGTCCGGAATACTGCGCGTCTACAGAGTACAATCCTGTTTCTCCTTTACTGTGGCAACATGGCAGACTTTGCGCGGTGAAGCCAAATGTTGCAGGATGTTCCAGCAACGCTGATCGTGAATTTTGTCAGCATTTCTATCTCACGCTACATGTCTGCCCTTGCCATTGAGAGGGAAAATTCATGTAAAAGTGTAGGATCAAGGGAAATCTTGCTAGGAAGAAATGTAAAATTGGGAAATTTTTAGCATTGATCTTATGGATTATTCACAAGGGCTACGAATTTATGGCATAAAATCGTGAAAAATGTAAAAAATGCGGAATGTAAGATCGAAGTTTCACTGTAATAGTTGCAGCAGAGCTGGTGTGTGATGTGGTTGGAAGACTGACCTCGGTTAGGTAGGATAAGCCTGTGAAAGAACTGGAGTGGGAATGGGCAGTTCTTGCACCTTAGTCAGGGCTAAAATGGTTTTGACAGGTGTTGGAAAATAAGAGTGCCATAAAGATGGATTAGCATGTAGTGATTGTTGGGTGAGCTAATGGAACAGCACTCATTGGGTGGGGGGCGGGTATATTAACTCTTTCACTGTGAAGCTGTTTGCTGTGGCGCACTGGCTGCATGCATGGCTCTGAGCATTGTGCCATTCCTGCCTGTATGGGTCTTTTTAGCTGTGCGGCACTTGTCGTGCCCGAAGTGCTAGTTTGATGTCGCTATTGTTGTCAATAGGAGTATTGTGACTTGAGAGATGAGAAATTTACTCTGTGGTATCAACACGTTTATTTTGCACTTTATTATTTGCTATTTTGAATTAAGTATTCAAAAGTAACAGAAGTTTTGTGGAGGTGCATATTTAGAGAGATGTAAATTGTAGGTGGTCTACAAAGATAAAAAGCTGTGACATTCCTATTGGTGTGGCATGCAACAGAACACTGTATATGTTTGCAGCTGCTGCAAGTGGCAATGAAACTTCAGAATTCCATCTACATGTTCCAAGTAGGTCTATGTAAACGGTGTAGAATGAAAGTGTGAAAAGCTACACCATCTTCACGTACTTAATGACAGAAACAAAAGTTTACAATAAATAAAAAGGCAGTAAGAAATATAAAAATTGTCTTTAGTATGATATTGCAACAATACCATGATTCCCTTCTTTTGGTAAGCTTTCTGCAAACAACACATCTTCTCACAGGGTGGCTTCCTTTGCAAGATGATTCAAATGTGCTTGGATAGTGTCTCCCTTATAGTCCCCTTCTGATCAGACGCCTGTTTATTTCGTTGTTTTATTGCGATACTTTTTGAAAATTTCTTGAATAAGAGTCTGATGAAATTGACACATTTTTCCCTACGTGGACTTTGTACATTTCATGGCCATTTAGGTACACTATAAGTCTAGAATGTGCAAACATATTTTTTTGTACCATTTCGTGGTTTTTCAAACACATTCAGTTGCACTCAATATTGTGCCACACTTGTCCACTGCTGCCATTGATTAATTGTAATCCAATATCCACTTCAGCTTTAGTTCTTCATCATTGCTTTGGCACTTCCTTTTTCCTGTTGATGCCATTTTAGCTGTATGACATTTGGTCAAAATACACACCTCTTCTATCATACCATTTTATTGCCAGTAGTGTGTCTGTCAACCTTACTTCCACTTCTCCTTTCTTCAGCTTCCTTTCTAGTTTTTGCATGCTTTTTTTTATTCATACGAACTGTACTTATCGCCTTAGTTTCTCTGTCAAGCAAATTCTGAAATGGATCTGTACCCAGTAGGCAACAAATTGTGTGTGCGCCATCTCCCCAAATGAGGTTTCATAAGTATTATTATATTACCTAAATCAGGTAGTTTCTATTTTAGTAGTTGCAGCTGTGTAAACTAAAAAATCCAGTTTCACAGTCGCACAAGACAGATGTTTTTATTCCAAAGCAGTGACTTTTTGACGGAAACAGAGGCGTCCTTTGAACGGGAGAAGGATTTTGTCAATATAGAGATTTTGAAATGGTGTGAGAGCAGATCTGAAATTTTCTTTCACATAAGCTACTTTACATCTTATCTTGAGTAGAAAGAATGTAGTTGTCACAAAAATGAAACATATGAAACAAGAAGAATTATCTACCCTGAGACATTATTTGTCAAAAAATTGGAGTTTGAACAAGAGGATCTTTTGACCAATGTTATGCAATGTTCAGCTTGCTGACACAAGACATAAGCAGGATTTCCACCAAGAAACAATAAATTTTATCCACACGTCTCTCTCTGGATGTTGATTAGGCTATTACCTTGAATCATAATATTCTCCGCAGTGTGTTTATAATACCTTTTAGTCTCTTCTATAATAAGTGAAACTAAAGTAGTAGTAAAAAAAATGCAGAAGTATCCAAATCATTAAAATTATTTGCAACAGTGACATTTAAGCACAAACTTGAAGAGTCAAAAATCATGTATCAGGAGGCACGTCAGCTTTCCCTGCCACTTAAAAATGTGTGAAGACTTTCCTTGCATTTTCTTTTAACTGGCGTCAACCACTCTATGCTGTCATCCTGTTCTTTATTCTCAGTTGGGGAAAGTGAGCATGTGGAAGATGAAAAAAGTGTTTCTCAGCCCGGAGTAGTTGAAGGGCAAAAATCCTCATCATAAGGTGAAATAAAATTAAATTCATCCTCACTATTACTGTTCCTAAGCAATCTTTCTACTTTGGCATTTGATAACACACTCTTGCACATTTTCTAACTGGTTTCTACACATACTGACACTGTAATACCACCAAAACCTGCAAAAAGTAAACAGAAGTAAAGTCCTGTGTAGAGAAGGTAATATTAACTCGGTGGCAGCTGCCATTGTTAGGCCATGTGGCTGGCGTGATCCCTTAGTGTTCCACAGTGACGCTACATTAAAAAGAGTTTATAATCACATTACGGTGGAAGTGAAAGTACAAACTATATTGTAATGGTAAAAATACATACTGAAGCACAATATTGCGTCAATGAGTGCTAGAGATACAGTTACAGGCTGTCAATACGATGGAAATTGCAATTGTCTGCTACAGCAAGTTCATAGACACAGGCTTTCATTTTCTTGCCAGCAGGAATGAAATCATAATAAATTTTTGCTCAAATATAGTCAAACACTTTTAATAAGCATCTGTTACCTTGAAATGAAATACGTTACAATAATACTTACGGATCACTAGATGTATGGGAATGAAAGGTTAACATTTACATTATATGTTACTAACTAGCTGTAAACCCAGCATTGCCCAGGTGTTTGTTTATCCTACACTCTCGTAGTCCACATCCCTTTCCCTCCTTTCTCTGCATCCATCCCTTTCTCCCCCATCTCTCTGTTCATTTCCACCTTTTCCACTCTCGGCAAAGTTTTCTGCGAGGTACCCTCTGTCATGTACCATACAAACATTTATGTAGCCAGTGATTTCCTCTTGGTTTGAAAAACACAATTTATTGTTCTCAAATATTCCAGTTTTATTTCATACAACCCTTGTTCTGAGAATAACAAAAACGAACAAAAAAAAAAAAAAAAAAAAAAAATAATGAATCTGTGAAATCGGTCAAGCCGTTCTCAGGTTATGGTGGGACCAAGGTATTTAGGAATCCATTTTTATGTTGCAAAGTACCCTCCCCCATGCAACATAAGAATCTTAAGGTAGACAGTGACCTTCCTCTTGTTTTGAAGGTCAAGCGTGCAATATTTCGTGAAGATCAGAGAGAGACTGTAAATTTCGTGAGTCTGTAGGAGAAGTATACTCCACCATGTACCTATTACAAAATACTTTCTTAGCTGACGTTTTATACCTATAAATTACATTCCTGCCAAATTTCAGCTTCATAGGTGAAGTAGTTTTCGAGATTTCGTGTTTAGTCAGTGAGTGGGTGTCCTTTCACTGTTATATAGATAGAGATTAAGAAAACAGATTTCATAATTTTGAGTGTAAGAGAATTAAGGGAGACTTGCAGACAAAAATAAATAGTAACATGCAAATCTGTAATACTAACTTTATTTGATACAAGGTCATGCCTGATGCGACAGCTTTCAGCATCTGCAGTGAAACTGTTGTGGGCAGTAGACTTGGTTTTATCATTTTGTGGGAAGCGGGGAGGGGGGGGGGGCAGTTTAAAAATATTTCATAAATGTCCGAAATTACATACAAACTTTGTTGCAGGTTCCTAACTGCTCCCATTTTCTAATAATTGACGCATGAATCTGAATATTCTCACACAGTGGCTGCTCATTATTTATGATGTCATACCTTGTGAGCTATGTGTCGTACTATTTTGTTTTTTAGTCAGAACCCTACATGGGTGTACGGTGAACAGTTTACCAAAGTTTCATTGCAATCGAATGAATGGTTTATGAACACACAGGGGACATACCATATTTGCTGGAATATAGGCCGCACTTTTTTTCCCCAAACTTTGGCGTACAAAATCGTGGTGCAGCCTATAATCGAGATTCAATCCTCCCCCCCTACCCCCCTCAACCGCTCCTTTTCTCAAAGTCGTTAGTTTCAAAAAATTACACACTCACTTTTATTTTGGTTTGAGAAACGTAATAAACTAGATAGTCTTCAAAAATGCTACAGTAACAGTTTCGCAGAATTGCATATAGGCCTATGTTTTTGTACACGTTTACGGAAACAGTGCGGGAATTCGTGGAAGTCGATCTTTCGATATAAATCTAATGGTGCCATTCTGTACCACAGCCTGAAACAAAAATAGTATGTAACACACTCTCCATACCCCCCAGGGGGCCCACAGTTCTTTTGTGGGTACGTGTGTGGCGCGCACGGGGCCCCGAGCCGGAGCAGCCTGTCTTCTGCCCCAGGCTGCTTCACTTTCCCTCCCGGTTTATGCGTTCGCCCGGAGACGGGCATATTTCGTGAGCTACGGTGATTCTTGTTGTCATTTTTCTTCCTTCGTTCCTTCCTTTCTTACCCTTTGTTTCTGTCTTTCTCTCATTGTACTCTCCTAGCCTTCTTCTCCTCCCCATTAGTCTCCGCCTCGGCGTTTGAGACACTTCTTTCCTTCTTTCTCTTCACTTCCTCTATTCTTCTTCTTTCCTCTCTGTGCGTGTCTGAAGGCCGACCCACGCATTATCATGCGTAGCAGGTGACGGGGGTAACGCGTAATTCCCCGCCCCGGGTAGACAAGTAGGGCATGTACGTACCCCCTGGTAAAGGCCAGGCCCAGGGAGGGGTGATTACCCGAGCTGGTACCTTCCGAACGTGCCGATTGGTCCCTCTGTCAGTTCTCGGGAGGTGTGAACAATCACCTAAGGCGGGTAAGCCCTCGGAGAGGGCCCCCACTAGGAAGGAGCGCGCCATCGGAGACGCTGGTAATCACGGGGGACACTTCTGCGATGACTTCCTTCTCTTCTTCAGTGATGTTGACCCAGAAACGGAAGATAGATTCGCCTCAGCAAAAGAAGACTCTGCCTAATTTACCGAAATTTCTTGTTGTCTCTCGCACCGACGGAAAAGACTTCAATTCTGTCAATCCTTTCGTTATACAGAAAGGTGTAGATGCAATTGCTGGCCCTGTTAAAACCTGTTCACGTCAGCGCAATGGCACATTGTTGCTGGAAGTGGACAGTGCCTTCCAAGCTCAGAAACTAATCCGAACTAAATTGTTACACACGTTTCCTGTCAAGGTGGAAGCACATCGCACACTCAACTCGTCACGGGGGGTAGTCTTCACGAGATCCCTTGACGGGTTGTCTGATGAAGACATCCAATCCTATATGTCCGACCACGGTGTGACAGCCGTCCATAGGGTAATGAAAAAGGTCGATAACCAGCTGACACCGACTTGTACTGTGTTTTTGACGTTCGATAGAGTTGACCTCCCGTCGAAGGTCAAAGCAGGGTATGAAGTCATCTCCGTCCGCCCTTATGTACCTAACCCAACACGCTGTTTTCAGTGCCACAGGTACAACCATACCCGTGAACATTGCCCAAATGCAGCAAAGTGTGTCACTTGTGGTAGGGACGCAGATGAGGGGGATTGCCCACCTCCGTCCCCTCACTGCCTAAACTGCAACGGTGACCATGCGGCTTCCTCTCGCGACTGCCCTGTATACAAGGATGAGAAGGTAATCCAGCAAATTCGGGTTACGGAAAAGGTATCGACATCTGCTGCTCGAAAGTTGTTGGCGAGTCGAAAGCCCGCTGTTCTCCCAGCGGGCACATACAGTAAGGTCCTTACCTCTACTCGACCTACTAAGGATTCAAGTACCCAGACGTGTGATTTTACCTTCGCTGACACAGTTGTGCAATCCGCCAGCCCGAAGATTGCCCGTTCCACGTCCCCGCTTCCTCCTGCTGCTCCTAAAGTACAGTCTTCATCAACCTCTAGTAAACCGCGGCCACCTAAACAAGATGCCCGGACTTTGAGAAAGGAACCCGTCCGTGAGGATTTTCTGCGTTCTCAGGCTTCCCAACTGTCAACTGCCTCTTCTCACCGTCACTCTTCGAGAAGAGCCAACAAGAAAAAGAGTTCCTCTCCTTCCCCGCCGAGGCGTGACCTATCCGTCTCGCCGTTCAACAGTTGCCGGCCTCGGCCGTCTTCTGTTTCACCGGGTCGCTTCGTCTGCCGGGCACCCGGCCCTTTACTGGCGGTGGAAACTGCCCCTCCTGATCAACTCAGGGAGGTGGCAGGCGCGTCGGTCAAACCTATGGACCATGACCCTTTGCCCCTAGACAGCGATAGCAGTGCTCACTCGAAATCCGGTCCTCAGCGGCCGTCGAGGTGACCCCGCTTGCTAGTTGGTTTTTATCCTTATTTCTTCTCTCATTTTTATCATGGCGCTCCTTCAATGGAATATTCGCGGCATTCGTTCCAATCGGGAGGAGTTAAAACTACTCCTTCGGTTGCACTGCCCGCTTCTAGTCTGTCTACAAGAAACAAAGTTGCGTCCACGTGATCGTGCAGACTTTCCACACTACACCTCTGTGTGGTTCGACCTGCCACCCGTGGAAGGTGTCCCAGCCCATGGAGGGGTTCTGATGCTCCTTCGAGACGATATCTATTTCCATCCCATTTCCTTGCATACTCACCTACAGGCAGTTGCCGTCCGCATCACTTTATCCACATTTACCTTCTCCCTCTGTAATATCTATTTGCCATCGTCATCTGCCCTTACTAGGGCAGATGTGCTACACCTTGTTGACCAGCTCCCTTCACCTTTCGTGTTGGTAGGCGACTTTAATGCCCACCACCCCCTATGGGGCTCTTCGGCACCTTGTCCGAGAGGCTCCCTTTTGGTGGACCTTCTCCGACACCTCGATCTTGTCTGCCTCAACACCGGTGCACCGACCTTCCTTTCAGACACAACACACACTTATTCCCATATAGACCTCGCAATATGCACTCCTCAGCTTGCCGGTCGGTTTGAGTGGTATGCACTTTCTGACACGTACTCAAGTGACCATTTCCCTTGTATCATCCACTTCCTGCATCATTCCCCATCTCCTCGTCCCACCAGTTGGAACATTTCCAAATCCGACTGGGGGCTTTATTCTTCCGTGGCTGTTTTTCACGATCAGAATTTTCCCAATTGTGACAGTCAGGTCGACTACCTCACAGAGGTTATTCTCACCGCTGCTGAACGTTCCATACCTTGTACATCCTTTTCTCCACGTCGTGTCCAGGTTCCTTGGTGGACTGCAGCCTGCCGCGACACGCTTAGAGCCCGGCGCCGTGCTTTACGCAACTTCCGCCGCCACCCAACTTTGGAGAATTGCATACATTATAAACGTATGAGAGCGCAATGTCGTCGTATCATAAACGACAGCAAGAAAGCTTGCTGGACTGCTTTTACTAGTTCTTTTAACCGTTTTACTCCCTCCACGGTTGTTTGGGGTGGCCTACGCCGTTTATCCGGCATCAAGGTCCACTCCCCGATTCCTGGCCTGACCGTGGAGAACACAGTCCTCGTGGACCCCGCTGCTGTTTCCAACGCATTGGGCCGTTTCTTTGCGGAGGTTTTGAGCTCTGCCCATTACCACCCTGCCTTTCTTCCTCGCAAACAGGTAGAGGAGGCACGGCCGCCTTCTTTCCACTCTTTTAATCGTGAAAATTATAACGTCGCCTTCACCATGCAGGAGCTAGACCGTGCTCTCGCCCTGTCCCGATCTTCTGCTCCCGGGCCCGATTCCATTCATATTGAGATGCTGAAGAACCTCTCTCCTGCGGTCAAGTGCTTTCTTCTTAGTACCTACAATCGCATATGGACTGAAGGTCATGTTCCCACAAGTTGGCGTGAAGCCATTGTTGTCCCCATCCCCAAACCAGGGAAGGACAAACACCTTCCTTCCAGTTATCGCCCCATTTCTCTGACGAGCTGTGTCAGTAAGGTGATGGAACGCGTGGTTAACGCTCGGTTGGTCTGGCTCCTCGAATCTCGCCGCCTGCTGACTAATATCCAATGCGGTTTTCGTCGACACCGCTCTGCTGCTGATCACCTCGTTACGTTGTCGACCTTCACATAGGGCCTTCGAGGCTGCCTTCCTCTTTTCATTCAAGCGTTTTTGGCGGATCGCAAGTTCCGGGTACAGGTGGGCTCTGTTTTGTCAGATACCTTTTGCCAGGAGAATGGGGTACCACAGGGCTCCGTCTTGAGTGTGGCGCTCTTTGCCATTCCAATCAATCCGATCGTGGATTGCCTTTCAGCCGACGTCTCCGGATCTCTTTTTGTTGACGATTTCGCAATTTATTGTAGCGCCCAGCGGACGTGTCTCTTGGAGCGTTCACTTCAACGCTGTCTTGACCGTCTATATTCCTGGAGCATCGCAAACGGCTTCAGATTCTCCACTGAGAAAACTGTGTGTATAAACTTCTGGAGATACAAGGAATTTCTTCCACCTTCTCTACATCTCGGCCCTGTTGCTCTCCCTTTCGTGGAGACTACGAAATTGTTGGGACTCATGTTGGATCGCAAACTTTGCTGGTCCACACACGTGTCCTACCTGGCTGCCCATTGTGCCCGATCCCTTAATGTTCTTCGTGTCCTCAGTGGCACGTCATGGGGAGCGGATCGTACCGTCCTGCTTCACCTTTACCAGGCCATTGTTCAGTCGAAGCTCTACTACGGAAGCCTTGTATACTCCTCTGCACGGCCGTCGATTCTCCGCCGTCTCAACTCTATCCACCATCGGGGTTTACGTCTTGCGACCGGTGCATTTTATACTAGCCCTGTTGAAAGTCTGTATGCCGAGGCTGAGTCATTCCATGTGAAGTCAACACAGTCATTTTACCTCACCATCTTTGATTTCAATGAAATTTGGTATACTGGTACCCCCCACATAGAGAAATAAAAACACCAAATATCAACTCAATATCTCAAATGGTTTCAAAATTACGTCTTGTTAAAGTTTCCAAAAAATGCTAAAAATCGACCTGTGTCTGAAACTTTAAACTGCTATAGCGACTCTCAGAATCAAGCTAGAAAGATAAGAGAGGTGTCCTTTTGCAACATTTTTCAAGCCCTTTCCAAAAATATATAACACTACAAGGGGCATATTATATATTTTTTACTAATTTCAAAATAAAAAATGTATTTTTAAATTTCTCAAAATTCGCCACTTTTAAAATTTTGAAAAAATTCTCAAATAGTCCTTGTATAGTGCTTAACTGATGGTATAAATTTCATAATGGGATCATAATGGGTTCGTATAGAAAATATGCTTACATTAGCATTTTCACTATAATAATGACTCATTGGTCCCGGAAGGTCTAATAGTCTCTTAGATTTATGAAAAATTTATATGAGAGACTTAACAATAGAAATATGTCTATAAATTTGATCAACAATATTTAATTTTTACAACCTCTTTTTAAAAGATAAATGTAATCATTACAAAGCTTTAGACATATCACTAATAGAAAAAGAAGCCTATGCACTAAAACTAGGTAGTTTTAAAACTTAAAATAATATACACATGAAGTTTGGTAAAAACATTTAATGTGTTCTAACTGGGTTAATATTTTAATAAAGTCTATGTACATAACAGAAAAAAACTTTCGTAATTAACTTGCAGCCTTTTTTAAAAATATTTTAAGAACGTTAAATTACTAAAGTCGGTGAAGACTTCCAGTGGTTTTCTGCAGTTCTTCATTTGACAAATTGTAACTTCGGCCTGTTGGAGTTATTGGGTTAACTTTACTTAGCACAAGTGTCACGGGAAGCTGAAGGATATCTTGCTTTGTAGGGAAAGAAAAGCTAGATGATGGACCGGCTGAAGTTAAAAAAGAAACTTTCACTTCATAATTGATTTCATCTTTTTTAAATACATAGGCCAATCACCAGTTATTGTCATAGACGACAGTCACATACCCACTGACTTCTGCTAAACTTAAACGATCCTGAATCATTGTAACAACTTCAATTTTGAACTTGGTGGTTTCTGAGAAAACTTTTATTTTCATTTTGCTGTTACTAAAAGAGATAGGAATGAATGCATGAAGTTTCTGAGTGCCTTGTATGTCACAGATTTTTTCAGCTGATTTTCCAAGTGCTTCTAAGTTTCAATGTATTCCTGTAGTGTAACGTAAACAAAATTTGCTGCAAAAATATTTAGCATCACCCACTCATACAGGTGGAATGGTGTTTGAATCTGGTCTTTATAGGTCCTTTGCAAGCTGGCTCTGGCGGCTAATCTCTTCACAGTTCCTGCAACAGCATGACAAGCACTTTTCCCATGGGCGGTGGCTGAAAAATGCCACTCAGCATTTATTTTAAAGTCTTCTGAATGAAAGCTTAGATTGGTGAAGTTTTTCCGGTTTTTGCACTGTGCGACGCACCCATCAGAAAAGTAATATATTTTTGATATACTGTCTCCAAATTTCTGTTTCATGAATTCAATCAGTTTCCTTTGAAAACAATACACTGCTATAATATTGTGCTCTAGAACCTCAAAAATGATAACAAAGCTTACATGTTTGGTTTCTTCCTCTCTCTTATAGTAGATCACAAATGGATGTACTGTTGCTTGTCCACTGTTCCAGTGGTGGCTTTGTGCTTCATCTTGAATCACAAAAGTGTAGTTCTCAGAGAAGTCACACATGACAAGATACTCTGAGATTTCAAGATTTTCTTTCATGTTGTTCAAAAAGGAGCTTTGCTGTCTGGCAATAAAGTCATGCCTGATTAATGCAGACCAAAGTTGGACGAACAATTCAATAAAATCTGAAGTTGATTTTTCTATTGTCTCCAGGTTGCATCTATCGACCGATATCCATTGCCGAAAAGTTATTTTTTCAATGCCTTTTTTCTTTGAATTTTTCTTCCAACAAATTTTTGATGTAATCTGTACCTGGACAGGTTGAACATTTCCCAAAATAACATTTAATGGAGGCAGGGTTGCACAGTGCTTTAGCAATACAGTGTTTATACGTATGCAGTTCACCATTTGTCATTGAGCTAATTTTTGCATTTTCTAACATAAGTTTTACATTTTGATGGCTTGTGCAGACACTTACTGAGTGTGTACCACTAGAACCTTCCAGGACACAGTTTTTCGGTCTTAGTTCTGTGAACTTAGAAAACCCTATTTTTAACATAGGATTTTTGTCTTTAAAATATAAGAACGCCTCCATTAAATTGCATAAAACTAGTCTCTTTGGCAGTGTGAACGTTTCTCCAGTTCCAGACTTAACAGAAACAGTCTTTTTTACCAGTTGAAACCCTGCTGGTTTCATAACTCTCATAGAAATCAGGCACTGCTCTTACTACTTCTATTGGCAGGCTCTTGCCAGGTTTTTGGTGAGGGCCCTCTAATATACCTTTAAGTATTTTCTTAGACTGCCTGACCATGTAATTTGGAGCATTAAATTCTTGCATTATTTTTCTTACACTCCATGAATCAGGCAAACAAGTTAATATCATAATCTTTTTGTCCCTTGAAGTGCAGTGTGAGAAGTGGTATTTTAGATTTTTCAAAATTGAATCATCAAGGGTTTCATGAGCTTCATCAGAGTAGTAGTCTTGAATAGAAGTAAAAAGTTTATGCTCCATGTCTGAATTAATTTTTAAAATTTTTTGTGAAGCATATCTCTTTAATTTTATTTTTCTTGAATCAAAGAGTGATTCGCTCAGTTCATGAAGAGAAGCATTAAGTGTCTCAATGACATCCTACTTAGAGTTGAAATCAGGGTCATTTTCAGAATCAGAAGTATTTAAAATTTCAAGCTCTAGGTTTAGTGTAGCACTGGCTTGATTTGTTTCTTTGTTGTTCTTTAGAGTTGATAACTCTTTCTGCAAGTCATATACTTTAGCATCATTAGGTGCTAGAAAATGTTCAACCATCCATGGTGTTACTGTTCTAAGTGTTTTTTAATTCTAATTCTATGATTTTTTGGAAAAAAGTATTGAATCACTGAAATGTTTTATGCCTTGTGCTTTCCATTACTGCACACACACTTATGCAACACACAAACACTTCCACTCTACTCACATATCAAACCTAAACACTATACTTGTCACACCATCAATTACAGTCCAGTACTTGCAGTATTGTAGTAGAATATTGTAACACTACATTGTTTACAGCACATTGTTAACTATGCACGTGTCATAATGTATAATGTGACATTAGCTCAATTAGTCGTTATTATAGTGAAGATTCTAATGTAAGCATATTTTCAAATGCATTTTTCTATACAAACCCATTATGATCCCATTATGAACTTTATACCATCAGTTAAGCACTATACAAGGACTATTTGAGAATTTTTTCAAAATTTTAATAGTGGCGCATTTTGAGAAATTTAAAAATACATTTTTATTTTGAAATTAGTAAAAAAATATATTATGCCCCTTGTAGTGTTATATATTTATGGAAAAGGCTTGAAAAATGCTGCAAAATGACACCTCTCTTATCTTTCTAGCTTGATTCTGAGAGTCACTATAGCAGTTTAAAGTTTCAGACACAGGTCGATTTTTAGCGTTTTTTGGAAACTTTAACAAGGCGTAATTTTGAAACCATTTGAGATATTGAGTTGAGATTTGATATTTTTGTTTCTCTATATGGGGGGTACCAGTCTACCAAATTTCATTGTAATCTGAGATGGTGAAGTAAAATTTTAATGTAAACTGTGTTGAGTTGACATGGAATGACTCGGCTGCTGTATTACCCTTGACCACTCGGCGTGACATACTCTTGTGTCGGTACGCATGCCGCCTGCGGTCGATGCCCAACCATCCATCTTACCGATTATTTTTTGACAACTCACTCAATCGCCAATATCAGTTGTTTGCGATTGCCTTGCTTCCACCTGGAGTTCGGTTTCGCCGCCTACTACAGCGGCTCGATTTTACCCTTCCTTCCACCTTTCGGTTGAGCGAAAGCCCATTGCCACCGTGGCATCAGGCCCAGGTTCACACTCACCTTGAACTTAGTTCGCTCCCCAAGGAGAGCACTCCGAATTTGTTATACCGCTCGAGGCTTGTCGAACTCCGTTTGCGGTTCGATAATGCCATATTTATTTACACTGATGGTTCCAAGAGCACTGCCGGTGTCGGATCTGCCTTCGGCGTCGGGGACAACCGTTTCCAATACAAGCTCCCTGACGTGCTCAAACTTCACAGCTGAGCTTTTTGCCCTCCACCAGGCCGTTTTGTACACCTGCCGCCACCGCGAACCTTTCTATGCCATATGTTCGGACTCCCTTAGTGCCCTGCAGAGCTTTAAGGAACCTTTCTCGAACCATCCTCTCATGTATCGGATCCAACGCTCCCTCCAGTTGCTAGCTGATGACAGCTGTCACGTTTCTTTCCTGTGGGTCCCTGGCCATGTGGGAGTGCCCGGGAATGACACCGCCGACATAGCAGCCAAGGCCGCAGCTATTTTGCCTCGCATGGCTACCTTTTGCGTCCCATCGGACGATGTTCAATGGGCTCTTCGCCGGAGTATTGTGTCGCAATGGCACAGTGTGTGGCTTTCACTGTACAACAATAAATTGCGAAGTGTCAAACCGATCCCGACCGCTTGGAGGACCTCCTCACGCCCCTCTCGGCGAGAGGAGGTCATCCTGGCCCGGTTGTGGATCGGTCACTGCCGTTTCAGCCACTGTCACTTGCTCTCCGTCGACCCTGCACCGCTGTGCTCCTGCAGTGAACTGCTGACAGTGTGACATGTTTTACTGACTTGTGTTAATTTTAATCATCTCCGTGTAGCCCTTCACTTTCCGTCTACTCTGGAGGAAATTTTAGCTGATGACACACGAGCAGCTGCTCGAGTTTTGCGTTTTATCAACTTGGCCAACTTATCCAAGGATATTTAACCCTTTTAATTGTCTTTTATCTTTCGTTTTTAGCCTCTTGTTGCTGTTCTGACAGTCACCTTTTTTCTTTGAGATCGTAGCGTTGCCTTGATGTAATAATAAGAGTATTACAGGGGTGTGGTGTCCTAGCTCACACAGTTTAGCTCATTCATAAGAAAATGTATGGACACACACCCTGCGACATTCCATATTGCTTTCTCCTTGTGGGATGGTGAATTGTTTGTGTACATAATGTGGAGGTAAGCTATAACTAATGACATGGCACTTTGGCATTATTCCTGGAAGACTAATAAAAGTTCGAAAAAGGTCATACTACCTTACTGGTAAGTGTAATAGCTGTCTTTGATATAAAATTTTTGTAAATTGTCTTACATAAAAATCTTATTAAATGAAAATTTATATTGGTCATCACGTGTTATTTATTTGCACTGGTACGTATCTGACATATAGAAAAAGAAGAAAATACCAAGCAGTCTGCAGGGATAGTTTTTCCTGTGCCATAACTACTGTGGAATTGTACAG
Organism: Locusta migratoria; assembly: GCA_026315105.1. Classification (NCBI taxonomy): domain Eukaryota; kingdom Metazoa; phylum Arthropoda; class Insecta; order Orthoptera; family Acrididae; genus Locusta; species Locusta migratoria. The sequence continues at coordinate 485,913,756 of CM048744.1, read as the reverse complement.
CGCATACACAGTACTACTTCATAATAAAACCTTGGCTTTGTGTGTTATTGAATGAGACGATAGAATTCCACAGTTATTTGTTTATTATGCCAAAGATGTCATATAAATATCATATTTAACGTCAAGTAGACTTGAGTTCCTCAGACAGAAATACGAATGATATCGCTCAGTGTGCCATAGTATTTTAAATACAAAGCTGCTGTGTGTGAGCTAAAATTCTATACCATAAACAGTGTATTAAGATCTTTAGTTAATAGAAAATGAACTCTTATGACACAGAACGTTCATATAGATAAATAAACCTTAAATTAGTACATTTCTGTAATATACTTGATGGCCCAGGAATGGCTGCCATGTAACATGTGATGTGCAACTGGCCATACGTTAAAGGTTTGACGGTACTTTCTATATACAGGACATTAAACAAAAGTAGTGTCTCCTGCCATCTGTGAGCTTTATTGTGAAGCTATTAGTATGACTAGTAAATACATGATGTGTTGTAGTGCAGCTTGTGCATGTGATAAAACACCAAAAAATTAATATATTCACAATTCGTGCTGATGGCACTATTGACTGATGCTGCATATTCACATCGTTTGCAAAGAGGACGTGCAAGCACATGACATATGTATACATCACAAGCAGTTAGAAGGGTAAGCAGGATGCCCCTAATTTCAGGTCTGTGATGATAGATAGTCAATGCCCTGATGATGGGTGTGGTTGCCTTGTTGCAGTCGGAGCTTATCATAGTCAACTCAGTGAAGGGTGTGGTTCATCTGTTCTAGTCAGGGGTGGTGAATCTCTCTCTCTCTCTCTCTCTCTCTCTCTCTCTCTCTCTCTCTCTCTCTCTCTCTGTCTGTGTGTGTGTGTGTGTGTGTGTGTGTGTGTGTGTGTGTGTGTGTGTGTGTGTGTGTGTGGTGGGCGTGTGCGCGTGCACAATCATACTCCCATATATAATAGTAGTAGTTTTTCAACTTGAACTTTTAGATCTAAATAAATTGTTTCATAAATGGAGGGGTATTGGTTATCTTTGAACTACTGTAAGTCTATGAGATTACTGATTGCACTTCGTTTTATGATATTGAAGTGTTATAACTTGTTTTATAACTGGTAGGTAATAGCTTCTCTGAAATAGAATCACCAGCTGTACTTAGTAAAATGTTGTTTTATTGTATGAAATACCTGTACCTTTACATTTTAATAGGTTATTTCACCAAATAGTGTTTGTATTTTTATTATTAATGAGAAAGTACAGTGTTATTAATTCAGGCTTAAACATTATGTGGCTTGTGTGTTATGGTATTACTAAAAAGTATTAATTATTTACAGGTAAAAAATGAAACTGATATATTATTTCAGTGGACTGTCTTGTGCAGGGTAGCAGAATGCTGGGCACCCCTCCTTCATCTTGCCCCATACGCCTGTGTGGAGTCACAGGATATGATGGACGTGTAAACGATATCATCTACTGCCATCCACTTGTCAAAGCAGAAAATAATACTGCAGTTGTCTACTTCGGTGGCGATGTTCAGGTGACCTACAAATTTAGTTAATTGATACAGTTTCAGTTAATAAATTATGAAAAGTATGTAATAGAAACAAATTGTATTGAATTTTGAATAAATATCATGTTGTAGCATTTAGAGAGGGGAGGGGAGGAGAAGAGGGGGAGGAAGAGGTGTTAACAGCAAGGGTGATTGGAATATTGGGGCAGCACATCCAGTAATTTCTTTCATGGTGTGGCAGAAGCTACAGAATACTTAGCTTCGATGCTTCTTTATTGTAAATTGTGGAAGCTTGTCCTGTGAACTACCAATTGTGGGCATTTTGGTTTCTGGTTGACTACTGTGGCTGTTGTGAGGAAACATCATTATAAATGGCTATACTCAAACTCTGTTGAAGACCCAAAATCTTGTGAAATCTGGTGTCATTATATTTGTCCGTGATGAACTTTGAAACTACTCAACTGATCTCTGTGAAATTTTGCACAATGTGTGTAATTTGGTCCAACTTAAAATATAGAAACTATCCTATCTCGATTAACAACTTCAATAATATTTTATTGCAAATTCAATATTTTTAACTTTGTTGGTTAAGTATCCAATAATGCCACTGTCCTTCAACTTAGTCTGAGCTGGTGGTTTGGAGTGCGAAAGGTCACAGTTTTTTTCACTTTGAGTTTTAATGTAGCCTTCACCTTTCAATGAGTGAAGAGTCACCAGAAATGACACATGATATGGACTCCACTTCAAACTGAATTTTCCTTTTCCCAGTTGGATAATGGGTAGGTTAGAAACATAAAAGTCAGCAAAGTGGCGTCCTCTTGAAAGTCTTGCATCTGTCCACTGAGCAGCACGAAAATATTACAATTGTTTTCAAACATTTCCTTGATTCTACCATTTATTTCACAATACACATATTTTCCAATTATGCATAAGACATTACATGCTTTTTAATTTGTTTCAATAATAGAGGATAGATTTTTTGTAATTTTCCCTGGTGAGAATATTACTTTAGCCTGCTACTGCAGAATAACACTGCAGTAATGAAACATAAACAAGAGACTTGCACAAAAATAAAACTGCAGCTTAAAAAAAAAAGTGTGATAACAACACCATGGCCAAACTAAAAGTGTCTCCCTACAGCAGAATGTGTGAAAGGCATTAGGAGGAAGAGTATGCAATACTTCACATCAAACTGGTATTTATGAGCGTAATGTCTTATCTGTTTACATTTCTAGCAGTTCATGGCAAAAACTGTGAAACTGGAGAAGCTATAATTTCAAAGTATTTGGCCTTTTACGGCATGTGAATTACCTTGATAGTGAGAATGTGCTATGAATTTTCTTAAATCACGAACCATTTAACTCCCACTAAAAATTTAACACATTGTTTTGATATATCTTGAAGGGTAACACAAGCTAAAAAAGACTAAGCTTCAAGGTTAGTCTATCATATTTATTTTTGTTCTTTATTACACAGATTACAAATTATGTAATAACAATGGCAAAAATTATGGGAAGACAGCTAATCAGGAGTTTGTAAATAATTATGCATTGTCGGTGTACTTTTGTTGTTTTATTAGGGTCATGCATAACTACTTAATCAAGTCATGACACATTCGAAGAAAACAGCAAAATATTTTTGACAAGCAATTAAAGCTGTCTCTTTGGTTACAGCCTAACAACATACATGATAATTGTAACCTATTGGTACAAAATCGTGAATTATTTTCCAAAACAAAGCAAATGATAAACTACCATCTCAAAAATGACATCTGTATTGTCATGAAAATACTGAAATATACGCGAATTACATTTACAAAACTGAAGTGAAAACATTCTTGGCAGTTGAGCCCTGCTTGGCCGTTCTTATATCCTGCCAATTTTCACGTAGTTACTAACATCACAAAATTATATGTCGACATCGTCTGCGCATTTTAACACTGGAAAGTTGTACGCTGGTGTATAACAGATAAACATTTAAAGAATTGATAAGTTTTAATGCTCCAGGCCAAGTATAACAGAAAAAGCACAATTCATCTGTCAAAAATTGTATTCACCCTGAAAAAAGTATATTTTCACTCACTATATTACTTTTTACCCAGGAAATCCAGGAGGAAGCTGGGACTTTTTTTCTTCTCCATTTATACACCCTGAAAGACAATCGCTGAGCCACTGAGTGGCACATAAAATACACACTCACATTCACACAACTTGAAATGTTTGGCTGTCCACTTCATCAGAAAAAGAAACACATTCATTCATACAATCACTTGGACCTGGACGTGAATGGGCTCCATTTTCATGCCTTGATTTTGGTGCACATTACTCTTGATCTACAATGTGGTGGAAGGTGCAATTTTGTACCAATATTGAATGTCATTAATTCAAACTGTAACAGGATTAGATTAGATTAATACTTGTTCCATGGATCATATGTACGGTGTTTTGTAATGATGTGGGATGTGTCAATCTAGTAAATGTTGGCTACACTTGACAATCAATATTTTAAGGATTTTTTATTACATTTTTTAATATTTTTTAAATTATTATTTTTTTAATAAGTTTTATCTAAAAATTCATCTACATTGTGGGAGTAGTTTTCATTCAGAAATTCCGTTAATTTCTTTTTAAATACTAGTTGGCTATCTGTCAGACTTTTGATGCTACTTCGTAAGTGACCAAAGACACTTGTGGCAGCATAATTCACCCCTTTCTGAGCCAAAGTTAGATTTAACCTTGAATAGTGAATATCATCCTTTCTCCTAGTGTTGTAGCTATGCACGCTGCTATTACTTTTGAATTTGGTCGTATTGTTAATAACAAATTTCATGAGTGAATATATGTATTATGAAGCTACAGTGAAGATCCCTAGGTTCCTAAATAAATGTCTGCAGGATGCTCTTGGGTGGGTTCCAGCAATTATTCTGATTACACACTTTTGTGCAATGAATACTTTTTTACTCAATGTTGAATTGCCCCAGAATATGATCCCATATCAAAGCAGTGAATAAAAATAGGCGTAGTAAGCTAATTTAGTGAGATGTATATTTTGAAATGACGCTGATAGCATAAGTAGCTGAATTGAAACGTTTCAGGAGATCTTCAATATGTTTCTTCCAATTCAGTCCTTCGTCAATGCAAACACCTAAAAATTTTGAATATTCTACCTTAGCTACAGATTTACGTTCAAAGTCTAAATTTATTAATGGTGTCATGCCATGTACTATATTATTGTTGTTGTTGTTGTTGTTGTTGTTGTTGTTGTTGTTGTGGTCTTCAGTCCGGAGACTGGTTTGATGCAGCTCTCCACAATACCCTATCCTGAGCAAGCCTCTTCATCTCCACATAAGAATGGCAAACTACATCTGTCTGAATTTGCTTACTGTATCCATCTCTTGGTCTTCCTCTGCGGTTTTTACCCCACACACTTCCCTCCAACGCTAAATTCACAATTCCTTGATGTCTAAGAATGTGTCCTACCAATCTATCCCTTCTTTTTGTCAAGGTATGCCAGAAATTTCTTTTCTCCCCAATTCTGTTCAGTACCTCCTCATTAGTTATGCGATCCACCCACCTAATCTTCAGCATTCTTCTGTAGCACCACATTTCAAAAGCCTCAATCCTCTTCCTGTCCGCACTGTTTATCGTCCATGTCTCACTCCCATACAAGGCAACACTCCATACAAATGCCTTCAGAAAGGACATCCTTAGGCTTAAATCAATATTTGATGTTAACCAATTTCTCTTTTTCAAGAATGCTTTTCTACTCATTGCCATTCCGCATTTTATATCCTCTGTACTGCGACCATCATTTGTTTTTTACTGCCCAAGTAACAAAACTCATCTACCTCCTTTATTGTTTCGTTACCTAATCTAATTCCTTCAGCATCACCTGACTTTCTTACATTGTTTTACCCTAGTTTTGCTATTGTTAATGTTCATCTTATATGCACCTTTCAGCACACTGTCCATTCCGTTCAATTGCTCTTTCAGGTCTTTTGCTGTATCTGACAGAATTACTATGTCGTTGGCAAAATGCAATGTTTTTAATTCTTCACCCTGCACTTTAATTCCTTCTCCAAATTTCTCCTTGCTTTCCTTTATAGCTTGCTCAATGTACAAATTGAACAACATTGGGGAAAGGCTACAACCCTGTCTTACTCCCTTCGCAACCACTGCATCCCTTTCATGCCCTTCAACTCTTGACAACCGCTGTCTGGTTTTTGTACAAGTTGTGAATAACCTTACACTCCCTATATTTTACTCCTGCTTGCTTCAGAACTTGAAAGAGTTTATTCCAATCAACATTGTCAAAAGCCTTCTCCAAATCTACAAAAGCTAGAAATGTAGGTTTGCCTTTTCTTAATCTATCTTCTAGGATAAGCCGTAAAGTGAGTATTGCCTCCCATGTTCCTACATTTCTCCTGAACCCAAACTGATCTTCCCCAAGGTCGGCTTCTAACAGCTTTTCCATCCTTCTGTATATAATTCATGTTATTATTTTGCAACCATGACTTATCAGACTGATGGTTCTGTAGTTTTCACACCTGTCTGCACTTGCTTTCTTTGGAATGGGGATTTTAACATGTTTCTTAAAGTCTGAGGGTACTTCACCTGTCTCATACATCTTACACACCAGGTGAAACAATTTTGTCATGGCTGGTTCTCCCAGAGACTTCAGTAGCTCTGAGGGAATATCATCTACTCCAGGGGCCTTGTTTCGACTTAGGTCTTTCAGGGCTCTGTCAAATTCTTCTCTCAGTACAGTATCTCCTATTTCATCTTCATCTACATCCTCTTCCCTTCCTACAATATTGTCTCGAAGTTCATTTCCCTTGTAGAGCCCCTCTATATATTCTTTCCACCTTCTAGCTTTCCCTTCTTTGCTGGGAATTGGTTTTCCATCAGTGTCCTTGATATTCATAGAGCTGTTTTTCTTATCTCCAAATGTTTCTTTTATTTTCCTGTACGCTGTATCTATTTTTCCCCTATTTATACATTCTTCTACATCCTTGCATTTGCCTTCTAGCCACTCCTGCTTAGCCATTTTGCACTTCCTGTCAATCTCATTTCTTAGTCGCCTGTTTCATTTACTGCATTTTTATATTTTCTCCTTTCATCGATTAAATTTAGTATCTCCTGTGATATCCAAGGATTCTTTGTAGGTCTTGCCTTCCTACCTATTTTGTCCTCTGCTGCCTTCACTATTTCATCTCTCAATTTTACCCATTCCTCCTCAATTGTTTTTTTTTCCCCCTGTTTCTGTCAATTGTTGCCTAAAGCTCCCTCTGTAATTCTTAAGAACTTCACTTTCCTTCAATTTATGCGGATCCCATCTCCTTATTTTACTATCTTTTTGTAGTTTCTTCAGTTTTAGCCTACAGTTCATAACCAACAAGTTACGGTCAAAGTCTATATCTGCCCCTGGGTATGTCTTACACTTTATAACCTGGTTCCGAAATCTATGTCTTACCATTATAAAATCAATCTGGTATCTCCTGGTCTCTTCCACGTATACAACCTTCTTTTGTGATTCTTAAACCAGGTGTTTGTTATAACTAAATTATGTTCTGTGCAGAACTCTACCAGGCGGCTTCCTCTTTCATTCCTTTTGCCCAGACTATATTCACCTACTATCTTCCCTTCCCTTCCTTTTCCTACTACCGAATTCCAGTCCCCCATAACAATTAAGTTTTCCTCTCCCTTAACTGTCTGAATAATTTCTTTTAGCTCCTCATATATTTCTTCGATTTTCTCATCATCGGCAGAGCTAGTTGGCATATAAACCTGTACTACTGTTGTCGGTGTTGGCTTCGTATCTATCTTGACAATGATAATGCGATCACTGTGCTGGTCATAGTAGTTTACCCGCATTCCTATTTTCTTATTCATTATCAATTCTACTCCTGTGATACCCCCAATTGATTTTGTATTTATAATCCTGTACTCACCTGACCAGAAATCCTGTTCATCCTGCCACCGAACTTCACTAATCCCCATTATATCTAACTTCAACCTATCCATTTCCCTTTTTAAATTTTCTAATTTTCCCACTCGATTAAGGGATCTAACATTCCACGCTCCGACCCGTAGAATGCCAGTATTGTCTTTCCTGATGACAACATCCTCCTGAGTAGTCCCCGCTCGGAGATCCGAATGGGGGACTATTTTACCTCCGGAATATTTTACCCGAGAGGATGTCGTCGTCATATGTTCATACAGCAGAGCTGCATGTCCTCGGGAAAAATAACGGCTGTAGTTTCCCCTTGCTTTCAGCCGTTCGCAGTAACTGTGTGACAAAGCCACATTAGCTGATGTTACAAGGCCAGCTCAGTCAATCATCCAGACTGTTGCCCCTGTAACTACTGAAAAGGCTGCTGCCCCTCTTCAGGAACCACACGTTTGTCTGGCCTCTGCACAGATACCCCTCCACTGTGGTTGCACCTACGGTACAGCTATCTGTATCGTTGAGTCAAGCAAGCCACCCCACCTCGGCAATGTCTGTGGTTCATGGGAGTGGATGTACTGTATATTCTGGGTTTTATCAAAGTTTAATGAGTGTTTATTTGTAGAGAACCACTTAATAACTTTTTGGAAGATATCATTTACAATTTCATCAGTTAATTCCTGTTTGTCAGGTGTGATGGCTATACTTGTATCATCAGCAAAAAGTACTAGCTTAGCATGTTCATGAATGTAGAATGGCAAGTCATTAATATATATTAAGAACAACAAGGGACTCAAGGCCGAATCTTGTGGGACCCCATTTTTGATATCATGTGAACTGCTTGTATCAACTTTCTGCACTCTTCCGGTTAAGTATGATTTAAACCATTTGTGCACTGTCCCACTCGTACCACAATACTCAAGCTTATCTAGAAGAACCCCATGATTTACACAATCAAAAGCCTTTGAGAGATCACAAAAAATCCCAACTGGTGATGTCCGGTTATTCAAAGCATTTAATATTTCATCAGTGAAGGTATATATAGCATTTTCAGTTGAAAAGCTTTTTTGAAAACCCAACTGACATTTTGTTAGAACTTTATTTTTACTAATATGTGAAGCAACTTGAGAATACTTAATTTTTTCAAAAAGTTTTGAAAAGGCTGTCAGAAGTGAGGTGGGGCGGTAGTTGTTGACATTGGATGTATCCCCTTTTCTATGCAAAGATTTAACAATAACATATTTCAGTCTATCCAGGAAAATAACCTACTTTAAAGAACTATTACAAATATGACTGAAAATCTTACTTATCCCCTGGGAACAGGTTTTTAACACCCTGCTGGAAATGCCATCAATTCCATATGATCGATTACTCTTGAGAGAGTTTATTATTTTCCTAATTTCTGAAGGGGAGGTGGGTGGAATTTAGATTGTATCAAATTGTGTGGGTATGGCCTCTTCCATTAATTGCCTTGTTCCTTCTAATGAACATTTAGAGCCTATTTTCTCTACAACATTTAAAAAGTAATCATTAAAAATGTTTTCAACTTCTGATTTTTTGTTAATAAAGTTTTCATTTGTTTTGATAGTAATACCCTCTTCTTCTGCTTTTGGTTGCCCTGTCTCCCTTTTAAAAATATTCCAAATGTTTTATGAACACGCGTAGAATATGCTTAAAGAATCTTGTATTTCATAATTGAACATTTACATGGTAAGATACACACTTGCGACGTAAGTCACCGATAACAGAAGACACTGTTCGTATAATGCAATTGAAGCGCCGAGGTGCACCTCATGAGAAGCAAACTAACTCTGGGCAGCCAGCGTGCTGCCACGCACTGCTACAGCACCAGGGCAGGTGGCGTTGGCGAGATAACCTGATCTCAGACAGCGCCAACTGTCGTAGCGGACAATACGGATTTATTATTTACTACAAAATTGTTTTAATTTTATTATCAGTTGGAGCTAATGTCAGACATGATGCACATGCTGCTTGATTTTTTAATAACTTTTCTTAATGTAGCACAGTAGTTTTTATATTATTTCATTTTGTTTCTGGGTTATTACTCTTTCTTGCAGACAGATATAGTTCCCTTTTTTGGTTACACGATATTTTTATTCCATTAGTAAGCCATGGTTTTTTGCATGGTTTCTTACAATTAAATTTTACTAATTTCTTGGGGAAATAGTTACCAATGTATTGTAAAATAAGTTATACTTTAAATTAACAACATGTTCCTTATAAACCTCATCCCAGTCTAACTGCTGTAGACTTTCTTTGAAATTTATTGAAATATCTGTTATAATTTAAGAATTACAATATTTTGCCTAATAGATGTTTTTATAAAATGTGTTCGCATTCTGGACCTTTTTCTGGTGCATCCTCAGTCTAATAGCATTTAGACTGTGTCAGGCTGCTCTCAAAATTTGTAGGAAAACATAGGAACACATTATGCCGCTTATTTTGTAGTGTGAAGTGTATCAGATGAAATAGAAAAACCCTTAAGGTAAGGTAAAGCAGTCAACAATCTTTGGATTGCTTTGACACCACAGTGCTTTATTAGGCATGGTCCTTTTTGGAGGTGGTATGCTGTTGCCTTTCTCCGATCTAACTGATTCGTGCAGCCACTTAAAGGGGGACCTACAGTTTAACGTGGGTTCTGAACCATGGTGCTACTCAATATTTTTACATTAACAACACTGCCAGAGGTGAAAGAAGTGGAAAGTGCCAGATAAAAATCCTAGGACCTGGCGGGGATCGAACCCGCGACCTCTGAATTTGTAGTCTGGCACTCTACCATTGTGCTACCAAGCCACACAGAAAAACCCTTACTACACTTTATTACTATTTTGTGTAAAAATTACTGTTAAAATTGTGTACAAAATCACAAACGTAGATCATTTCTGCAATGTATTAGTCATAATACAAAGATACTGTCCCATTCTTCAATTGGGAGAAATTTGGTGAATGTAGCTAAAACTGTTATGAAGATATATGTACTTAATATTCTGTAAATGTAGTTTTGAGAAAATGAGAAAAGTGCTGGATTCCATGATTTCATTATTTATCTCTATTAATTAAATTATTCATAAAGTGAATTTCAGTTACCTCCTTCACTACAGTGTCCCAAAAAGATCACAATGGAAATTGAAAATGAAGGATGCCTTCCATTCTTGGACATTCTTATTTGGCACAGAGAGGATGGCACTTTGTGACATGAAGTTTATTGGAAGTAGACACACATGGATTTGTATTTATATGCAAATGAAAGCAGTTTGCAAGATGAACCTTTCCACTTACAGAGAGTGTTTGAAGACAATGGGTACTCGCCACAGCAGATACAGAAGGCACTGTGAATGAAACCGAAAGAGGCCAATAAGAAAGCAGAAGATGATGATGAAACTTTTAAATCCATGGCTTTCCTGCCATACGTGGACAGCTTCTCATCAATTCTCTGCAGACACAAAGTGAAAGTGATTTTTTGTCCTCGACCCAAGTCAGCTGCACCCTTGGGCTCCATCAAAGATGATTTTCTGCTCTGAAAATCAGGAGTTTACAAAATTCCATGTGAATGTGGCCTTTCTTACATCAGACAAAAAACTTTTACTGTCCATTAAAAGATGTACACAGAGATACAGGGTATCAGAGATAAAGTTAATGAAATGCTTATTGATACTGATTCTGACATTATTGGAATTTCAGAGCACTTTTTAAGTGGTGTGACAATTAAGAGACTTCCTTTGCCAGGATACAGGTTAGCTGCCTTCTACTCTAGGAGTTCCTTGCAGTGTGGTGGAGTGGCCATGTATGTAAAAAACGATTTTTCATCGGAGTCAATTGATTTTTCTAAACACTGCACAGAACAGATATTTGAATGTTGTGCAGGAGTTGTTAATGTTAATGGAACTAAACTAGTAATAGTTGTTATTTATAGATCCCCTGACTCAGATTTTAAAATGTTTCTGCCCAAGCTGGAATTGGTTCTGGGTTCACTGTATAGGAAGTATAAAAATTTAATTGTGTGTGGAGATTTCAACATTAATTGTGTAGGTGATAGCTCAAGGAAAAGTCAGCTGTTAGATCTATTTAATTCCTATAACATGATGCAAACAGTATTTTTTCCAACGAGAGTGCAAGGAAATAGCAGTTCTACCATTGACAATATTTTTGTTCATTCTTCATTATTAGAGGGGCACTCTGTCAGCAGAATAGTAAATGGCCTATCAGACCACGATGCCCAACTTTTAATTCTAAAAAGTATTTGTTCTCAAACAAATGTTAAACATAAATATCAACTACTCAGAAAAGTTAATCCAGTTGCAATTGAGACCTTTTTAAGCCTAATTAAGGAACAAGAATGGCAGGATGTTTATAGTGCTGATAATGCAGATGATAAATATAATGCTTTTCTGAACACATTTATTATGCTGTTTGAAAGTTGCTTTCCGCTAGAACGCTCAAAACAGGGTACTTTCAGTAACAGACAGCCAGGGTGGCTGACAAAGGGGATAAGAGTATCATGTAGAACTAAGCGGGAGTTGTATCAAAATGTTAGAAGCAGTCAGAATGAAAATGCAGTAGCTCATTACAAACAGTACTGTAAGGTTCTGAAAAAAGTCATTAAGAATGCAAAAAGTATGTGGTATGCAAAAAGAATAGCAAACTCTCGGGATAAAATTAAAACTATCTGGTCAGTCATGAAGGAAGTGTCTGGTCAGGAGCAGCAGGTAGAAGATATAACGTCAGTGCGTAGTAGGAATGTTTCTGTTACTGACAAGTTAGATATATGTGCAATATTCAATAATCACTTTCTGAATATAATAGAGGAACTAAACAAAACTCTAGTTTCTACAGGTAATCATATAACGTTTTTAGAAAATGCGTTTCCGAGGCTGTTACCTGAAATGATCCTTCATGATACTTCCATAGGTGAGATTGAGTCAATAATTAAATCACTAAAGACTAAGGACTCTTGTGGATATGATGGGGTATCTAGCAGAATTCTAAAGTACTGTTCTCCATATGTTAGCCCAGTACTAAGCCATATTTGTAATTTTTCCTTTCAGAATGGTCAGTTTCCTAACAGATTAAAGTACTCAGTAGTGAAACCGCTTTATAAAAAAGGAGAAAGGGATAATGTAGACAACTATAGACCTATTTCTATGCCATCGGTTTTTTCCAAAGTTATTGAAAAGGCTGTATATTCAAGATTAATTGATCATTTCAGTTCACATAATTTCCTATCAAACGTACAGTTTGGTTTTAGAAGTGGTTTAACGACTGAAAACGCTATATTTTCGTTTCTCTGTGAGGCACTTGATGGGTTAAATAAGAGGCTACGGACATTAGGCGTCTTCTTTGATTTAACAAAAGCGTTTGATTGTGTTGATCACAAAATATTGTTGCAGAAGTTGGAACATTATGGAATACGGGGAGTAGCCCACAACTGGTTCACCTCTTACTTTAATAATAGACAACATAAGGTAATTCTCCGCAGTGTAGAAAATGGCTATGACGTGCAATCTCAATGGGGCACAATTAAGTATGGGGTGCCCCAGGGGTCTGTTTTGGGACCATTGCTGTTTCTTATTTATATAAATGATATGCCTTCGAGTGTAACAGGTGATTGTAAAATATTTTTGTTTGCTGATGATACCAGCTTGGTAGTGAAGGATGTTGCTCGTAATATTGACACAGTATCAAATAATGCAGTTCAAGAGATAAGTTCATGGCTAATAGAAAACAAGTTGATGTTAAATCACAGTAAAACTCAGTTTTTACAATTTCTAACCCATAATTTGACGAAATCTGACATTATGATTACACATAATGGGCATGTGATAAGTGAGACTGAACAGTTCAAATTTCTAGGTGTTCATATAGACACTAAGCTGTCATGGAAAGCCCATGTTCAGGATCTTGTTCCAAAACTAAATTCTGCTATATTTACCATTAGAACAATATCTGAGATAAGTGATTTTTCAACACGAAAAGTAGTCTATTTCGCTTACTTTCACTCACTTATGACGTACGGCATTGTTTTTTGGGGTAACTCGCCTGATGCAAAAAGGATATTTCTGGCTCAAAAACGGGCGGTTCGAGCAATATCTGGTGTAAGTTCGCGAACGTCATGTCGACCTCTTTTCAGTAGTCTGGGAATTTTGACTCTGGCGTCACAATACGTTTTTTCTTTAATGTCCTTTGTTGTTAATAATATCAGCTTATTCCCACGAGTTAGTAGCTTTCACTCGGTGAATACTAGACAGATGTCTAATCTACATTTGCACCACACCACCTTAACACTTGTGCAGAAAGGGGTGCAGTATTCTGCGGCATCCATTTTCAATAAGCTGCCACAAGAACTAAAGAATCTTAGCACTAATCCACATGCTTTCAAATCTAAATTGAAGAGTTACCTCGTGGCTCACTCCTTTTATTCTGTCGAGGAGCTCCTAGAAAAGTTAAGCAATTAAGCTAATTGATTTTTTCTTTATTGATTCTTTTCACTTTGTCTTAAGATTGTCGTGTGCAAAGGACTACTTAAAATTTTTCTATTATCATTCTTGTGTAACAATGTATTGACTTGTTCCATGACCATGGAGTCTTACTCCTCAAGTGGGTCCTATGGAACAGAAAAAACAAATATAATATAATATAATATAGTACATATGACTTCTACAACCTAACAAGTCGTCAGTGGCGAAGCACTGCTTTGACACTGGTCACAGTGACAACATCATCATCTTTTTGGGACTCAATAGTGAAGGAGGCAATTTAAATTTGCTTGATGATGAATTTAAATTATAGAGAGTGGTTTCAATGTAGCTAAATTGTGGAATATGGCACTTTTGGTAATGAACTCACAAAGATGTCGCCACAGTGCAGCTCACCTGAATGTATCGCCATGCCAACACAGATAGATTATGGAGTCATATATTTAACTCTTGCAATTGCACGTCTTTGCCGCTGACCAATGTCTTTGGCACATTATTATCTGTGATCACGTGCACAGTTGCGTGGTACAAGAGTATAAAGGACAAAAGCGAGCACTAGAGTGTCAATCTAATGGCTCATTCTAAAGATGGCTGGACATGCAAGTCCATAATATTTAGGAGGGGTTGGAAGGTTCTTGTGTAGGATGTCTCATTTCAAGGCATGATGACAACAGATAATCAAAGCCCTGACCAATGATAAGATTCAGTTGTTCCATCCTCGCTTCCCTTTACCTAATTTTACATGTATGTACATGTTCAGACACATTTTCATGTATTAGTGGGCAATTTGACATTGTTGCAGATTTATAGGTATCGGGTGGTGGTGGTGGTGGTGGTGGTGGTGGTGGTGGTGGTGGTGCATGTTGTTGTTGCTGTGGTTTTCAGTTCACAGACTGGTTTGCTGCAGGTTTCCATGCTACCCTGTCCTTTGCAAGCCTCTTCAGCTGTGAATATGTAGGGCAACTTACATCCTTTTGAATCTTCTTACTGTATTTGTCCCTTGGTCTCCCTCTTCAATTTTTACCCCAGACACTTCCCTCTAATGCGAAGTTCACGATTCCTTGCTGTCTCAGTTTGTGTCCCACCAACCTCTATCTTCTCTTAGTTGGGATATGCCAGAAACTCCTTTTATCTCCAATTCTGTTGAGCATATCCTCATTAGTTATGTGAGCTACCTATCTAATCTTCATCATTCGTCTCTAGCACTACATTTCGAAAGTTGCTATCATCTTTTTGTCTGAACTCCTTATCATCCATGTTTCACACCCAAACAATGCTACACTCCATACAAATGCTTTGAGAAAGCACTTCCTAATATTTAAACTAATATTGGATGTTAACAAATTTTGCTTCTTCAGAAAAGCTTTTCTTTCCATAGCCATTCTCCATTTTATATCTTCTTTACTTTGCCATCAGAAGTTATCTTGCTATGTTGGTGCATAAGCCTGTGAATTATTTAATATTTTTGTGTGCTTTTTAGGTATACACACATTTTTGTGTAATTTCTTGTACCCATTCCAACTATCCAGCTCCCCTCCCAACCTTCATATGCCCATTTCTCCATCATTTCCCGTTTTCCAACAACATGCCTGCTGCAGTTGACCCCTGCTCCAATTTTTGTGTCTTTGGCCAAAATCCAGTCCCACATTATGTTTCTCAAGTGCTGCCTAAACTATGGAATCCTTTCCACTGATCTGACCATTAAAATTCCTTGCTCTGGATCCCATCTCTACTTTCACAATTACCTTCACCTTTTCAGGTTAAGTCCTTGTCCCTTGCAAAACTAGTTCTTCACAGAAGAGACATCCATAAACCAGCTCTGGTCCCTCTGCAGTATATTGCTAATGTGCAATCCTCCACAATCCTATCCAAAACTGAATGTCTTTCACTCCAGCAGCTGGAGGAGCAGTTCAGACACCATTTCAAAATTATTCAGCTTGCCGACATCTTACTGCCATCTTGGTGCACCACTAGCCATCTCCTATCCCACGCAAAGCATTCCTCCTTGTGAAGACGCCATATCACCTATACTTTGCCTTGCAGATGTTTCCCACTTGCCATAACTGCCCAAACTCCCCAACAACAATCCACAAAACGCAGAACCAAAAAGCTCAACCCTACAGTTTTAGACCTATCCAAATGTCTCACCATCTGCCCCACACCCAAATTTAACCATGCTGAACTTGACAAAGACCACCTCTCCTCCTGCTGACCCCTACAGTGGAAAAATGTCATCTGGAAACAATATTTCAGTGGTATAGCTGGCCACCATCCTCAGGTGTGTGTGTGTGTGTGTGTGTGTGTGTGCGCGCGCGCGCATGCTATTTTGCCAATGCAAAGAACTGTGTTCAATCTACGAACGGCAGCTGCTTTATACGCCACAGAAGGCCAACTATGGGTGCACAAATATAAAAGTACGGCCCTCTATAGTACAGCATCCCAGTGGTGGAAGCCGGCATTAATGATAAATTGTTATTGAGTACTATTAATTGCTGGCCAAATGACAGACAGATGTGTTTTCATGTGTAATAACACCGGGTTCTACATTTTGATTAAAGGACACACCTTATCTGTATTTATAATGTTGCTCGAGAGATGAATTTCAATTGCAGAGGCAATGATTTGTGTTTTATCACAAACCATTTTACGTCCCCTTGACAGTGCTTGACCACTGCGGATTTATCTGGTTGAAATAACCACAAGTGTCAGTGATGCTTGGTACATCGATCTTGTATGGTTCTAATTTTGTGAAGTTTCCCACAGTGATGAGAGATTTTGTACACTCCAGGCCTCCTCAGTCCTATATCATGCTTCACTGAGCCCAGGAGCACTCTAATTTTGGCTGGAGGATGAAGAATATATTTTATATTATATCTTTTTCAAAGTCTGCCTGTTTTTGAAGATATGCTTGTGCAAAAGGTAGGAAACCAAACAATTAACAAGTGTCTTCTAAGGTTTCTCACGAAAGTTCAAACTGGAAGGCACGACATTCTACCATTTCTCCAGTGACCATTCCTGGTGACTGGCAACTAATTGAAGCTGTTGTGCCCCGTGTTGTTTTAACATCAGCACTTGTATGTGGTGCTGGCTCCCATACTCAATTAAATCTATTTCCTACAGATTATTCCCTGGATATGCAGAACATTCCGTTGTACTGTGGGCGGGTGTATGTAGCCAGTAATAGCGAGTGGGTAGGATTCCAAATAATTTAATCAGGATTTCATAAAATGTGTGTTTATTCCCCAGATAGTTACTGCATTTTAGAGGGGCTCCAAAGAGAAGGTGCAGGTGCTGATTACTCATAAGATCCATGACTAAAGGAAAGGAAAGGTGGTTTGGCCAAAGTCAAAGGAAACCTTTGTGGTTGGCATGGAGGCAGATGCAAGAGAGAGCAATCGCACAGAACCAACACACTCCTGAGCTCATCTTGTGTACCCACATGATCTGAGTGGGGTCCAGTAAATTGCGGCCGCATCCTGGTGACACAATCTTGTCAGCAGAATACGGACGCCAGGACTGTGCCAGGAAGTAGCATGTGTGTTGGCATGTGCCTCACATGCACTTCTGTGTGATCATTACCAACAACTGGCTAGATGGAAAGCCAACTGTGAGAAAGAATTTTGAAAATTTAGAATGAGCACCTTAATTAGTAATTGAACTCTTTCACTGTGTTGAGTTGAGCCATGATTTGGTGCACTGTGGCCATTCTGTCACTGTTGATGATGCATTGTGGATGTTCACATTCATGGTCAACATGGGAGGCTGGAGGCCAGTAGATCATCTGTCATGTACTATGACACCCTCATTCAACCATCTACAATAAATCTTGGACATGGTTAAGCATGTGAAGCACAAATTCTTGTGCCACTCCCAAAATCAAAATTTCTGTTTGTTGGGCACTGAACACCATACCCCATTTGAAATGCATCAGCTTGAGCCATTGCATATTAGATAGGTCACTTGTACGACCATGTCTTGAGAGGTTTCCTATACAATTGCTGTTGACACATGGGGGTTTGGTGCAGAAATACATGCATACACCTGCACCATCTGCCCCCCCCCCCCCCATCCCCACACTATCCCATGAAAGTTGCTAAATGAGTGTACTTTGCCTGTAAAAATTTGTTGTCCTTTTCTGCTGTGTCAGCAGCTGTTTATTGGTACTTCTAAGTTTTGACAGACTGTAATGTTGTCTTTTTCAGAAGAAAGTGGTTATTCTGAGAAAGACAGCATTATTGTCTGTTGAAACCTAAATCAAGTGTACCAATTAAACCCTCATGTACAACTGGTTTGGCTGATTTAATTTTACCCTGACCAGCACATCAACATTTTCTACTCCATCTTGAGTTCTCCATTGTCCATAGTAAATATCGAGTTTGGAATGATCATGTTGTCGGAGGAATTGTTATGGATTTTTTTTTACTATTTTAATTTTTATTTGTGTATGCAGCACATTATTGAAAAATCATAATTTTAATATTTGATTAATGATGGAAATTCTCCACAGAGAATCTCTTTTGAAAAAGAATCATAACTTTGGTTCATGAAAACTTGACGTTTTCTCCCAGAGTAATAAATAGTATGATTTAGTATTAGAAACCTATTCTCAATTACGAAATTGTTTGCAGTCTCTTGGTGGGTAACAGAAACAAGCCTCGAATGGTATGCTTCTCTGTTAATGTGGAACCACAATGTTAACGCAGGGTGTAACTAAATTCCCTTTACAGACACTTCAAGCTTGTAGTGGGACACTAGACATGTCAGTTCAACACAATAACTCATATTGGAAAGCACATCTTCATATGTCTGGCATTTTTGGCACTGCCAGTCGAATCCACCCTCGGGCATGGATATTTGTGCCGTCCTTAGTATTAGCTATTTCATAAGTAGTTTGTGTAGTTGTAGTAGTGCATATAAGATGAACATAGCAAATGCTGGAGAGTAGGAATTGATCTTGTTTACTGGAACATAGCGTGGAGGTACCATACCTGTGTTGACATCAGTGGTCATCACATCGAGCAGTACATGTGAGTCGACCCAAAGAACAAGCAACATGAGTCAGAGCGCAATGTATGATGTGGTATTTTGCATGCAGTGGGAAAAACACATGTTCCTGGACATTAATTCCTATGCTAAACTTTGGTCAACTATACAAGTCCCCAATGTCTGTTAAGGGAACTGAGTTACTTTCTGTATACTAATATTTTATAAACTTGTAAGCTGGTTTACCTCTAGTGTTGATTGAATAAAGTAACAAAATAATAATTGTTGGATTACTCTCTATAGTGAAGTAATTTATTTGCATTTCTTTATTATTGGAATACTACAGTATTTAGCCTATTAATTTGCGCGCAAAATTTTTCTCCAATTGTTACAGTGTATGCGTTTTCTTTTATACAATTACTTTTCAAAGTTTGTCATTGAATAAGTAAAGCTAATATGCAACTTTTAACTTTATGCACTTTCAGGATTTTCCAGAAATTATGGAGAATCACAGAGAAAACAAAAATTATGTGAAGTGGAATCTCGAAAACACTGCAGTACTTCTCCAGTCATATTTTCCTGAGAGCCATGTTGTTGTTGTGCGTCCATCTAGGTGAGTTTCTGCTTAATTTTATGTATTTATTTCCAATGAATAAGAAACTATGTAGTATTCAGCACTGAAATGTGTTCAGTTTGTTATGGGTTTGTCTCTTCAGGTGTTAGTTTAGTATAGGTACATTCTATAGAGTGTACCTTTGTGATACACTGTCTATAACTTGTTGACTGAATTAACTTGTGGGTCAGAGAAAAAATGAGACCATGACACAGTTGTGTTCAAGCCAGTCTTTGCTATCAATGGTTCTCTTATATTATTCACATGTAGAGATGGAAGTAAACATCATTCATTGTTCTCAGTTACTGTGTGTGTGTGTGTGTGTGTGTGTTGTGCCAGTGTTTCCCACTTAATCGGGGGCCCTGGGTTCAAGAAGTGATGTAGGCTGAGTTGGCATGGATGCAGCAGTAAGTTGCCTAAACAACGGACCAAATGAGATTACACAGTGGATTCACAATGTAACACTCAAAAGAACAATTAACACTTAACTTGACTCATTACAGTCCTGAACAGTTCACAATAGTACTTTGAAAGTGATAATACAACAGTCTGATACTGAAACCCTCTATCAGGCATCATCCTCAGCAGGAGAGACCATAACCAATGGTGTCACAGACAGAAGTGCACTCTCAGTCCAGAGCTGTAGTGATAGGGGCAATACCATTGTTCATACAGAACTGTCAGAACACAGCCAACAGTAACTGTAGCCCATTGTCTTTCAGAATGGCTTCGAACAGCCCTAATATACGAAACACAGACATGAGAGCCTTAATAGTCGCTGCACTGGTGGTGGAGGGTATCTCAATCACATATGGAAACTTGTTGCCAAGTGTCCACAATAACTACTGAATGAGGGGTCATGAAGGGAACAGCTTAATCAATATAAAGTCTTTGCCACAGTTTCGTGGGCTTAGGCCAGCTGAAGTACACTTTATGTGGGTTGGCCTGATTTTCTGCACATGCTTTTCACTGATTGCTCATTCATTCATTGTCTTTGTCTAGTCCATCTCAGGTACAGTGACATGCTAGCTGCTTCATTTGCACCAAACACCAATGAACTAAATGTAGCAACTTCAATACATGTGACATCACCCAAACTTGTTCATTGTGGGTACATAGTAGAATAACACCACATTAAGTCAACAGAACATGTCGCAGACCAAAATAATGAGCTGTAGTCAGCTTTTGGATGCTGTGACAGCGATGTGGTCATCCAAACTGAATGTATCAAAGCAACAGCTGGAGCACTGGATTCTGTAACATTTCATGAGCAACAACCCGCCAATTCACTGGACGTCTTGGAGAAACACTTTATTTTCCTGATCAGTTTGAAAATAAGATTCCTCAGAACTGTCAAAATCTTTGTTGGGACTGTTTGGAAGTTGGGACAATGTTTCTGCATTTGCATGCTTTGTGGCAGGCCTGTACACAATCTTGTATTGAGAGTTGCTCAAAAGCAATGCCCAATGTTGCAAATTCTGAGTGGTCCTGTCAGCTTTGAAGGGGCTGAACGACGATTTTAGTGGTTTTTAATTTGCCACCAAGTATAACTCGTGTACCATGTAGGTACTGGCGGAACTTACGAACCTCATAAATAATGGGCAAAGCTTCTTTTTCCAAATGACTGTAATTTTGCATACTGAGTTGAGCATCTTACTAGCAAAAGAAGTAGGATGTTCTGCATTCCCAACTTTGTGGGAGAGAGCAGCCTCGATTCCATGGGAGGAAGCTTCACTTGCTAATGGACCAAAATATGGTCTCCAAACCTAGGTGCAGTAAGGGAGCACAATTTGTGCTGTATTTGGGATGAACTTAATGTAATGGATCAGTTTGTGCAGGATTGTCTGTAACTCTTTGATGGTTGTGAGATTTTTTATGGCTAACAAGTGCTTTTGCATTGAGTGAATGCCCTGACAGTTAATTACATGACATATGTATTCAGGTTCAGTACCAAAGAACACACACACTTGTCTTTGTTACACCTCAGTCCTACAGACTGAAGCACGTGGAAAAACAAACTCAAGTTTCTATTAATGTTCCTCAGCTGTTGCACAAGACACAATGATATAATCAAAATAGTTTACCGAACTTGGTACCTTTCCCACTGACAGTTCCTAAAACTGTTGGAGTATTGCTGGGACTGATGTAGAACCAAAAGGCAACCACCAATTTTGAAACACACTAATGTGTTTATTGACCGCCATGAATATCTAAGATTCTTAAGTCGGTTTCACTAAAGCAACAAACTCCTTGGAACTTGTCCATTAAATCTTCCGCACAGGGCAGGAGATAAGACTCTACAACAGTTTGAGGGTTGCCCATAAGTTTGATGTGAGCAGAAATATGTAAAACACCTGATGGGTTTGTCACAAGAAGCAAGGAGCGAAGACCACTTACCGACCTAAATACGCTGGAGCACACCTGAATGTTCTGAGATAGGGCAAATTCTATAGTGTATTTAAGTACATGAGGTACAGGCCTAGCACAAAGAAACTTTGGCGTAGCATTGTCTTTTAGAGTAATGTTTTCTTTATCGTCTTTCATGTCACCTATTCCCTCTGGAAACATCTCACTGTATTTTGTACGCAATTGTTCTATTTGTTCTTGAGGAATGTGGCTAGACGTGTGCAACATATTGACATGAATCTCTAAACCAAGCAAGTCAATTGTGTCTAGGCAAAAATGTTCAGATTGTCCTGTAATTGCAACATTTTAAATGGCACTATTCGTACTTCTGACTTGATTTGAACTGACAAACTGACTGAACCCAGGACTGGTACATTGTGTCCATCAAGCCGAAAATACTGTCTTGGATTCACATAATGTTGTAGTGCTTAACAGCTGATATGTGTGTTGGTTAACAGTGAAACTGATGCACCCATATCAAGTTAAAACTGAAAGTGCTGTCCAGAAATCATGGCAGTTACTAACAGTTTCTTTCGACACAGTGTGTTTCCAAACCACCAAAACTGTCCTTTACTCTCTGCTGTGTCTTAAGACATGCTTTTCAATGTACTTTATTGACTGTACAAGAGGCAGTATCAAGCTGACACCCCAACAAATTGATTCACTAGGCACAGAATTGGCGCACGGAACACTAGACATTTGTGATCCAGCAACAGTAACATTGTCATAAGCACTAATAACTGCAAATTGTTCAGAGCCTGAATGCTTGCTAATGCCTCTTTTTGTCAATTGACATGATGCTTGGGGTACGGCATTGACTACATGGAGACTGTAGAAAGTTTGCAACAGAGTCCATGTTAGTAGGTATTTGGCTGTGGTGACTTGAACTTTTATTTGTTCTGACTACGACACACAGATTGTATGTGTCAAATGTCCCATACGAAACACATGGCATTATGCAAGGAACACTTAACGGTATTTATTTCTATTGTAATTCTGGCGGCATGATGTGACTTTGCTCTGATGACTATTGTACTACACACACTGCTAGCATGAGGCTCCATGGCCCATAGCATGTTTACAGCTGTGCGCCTGCACACCATGCTTCTCAGCCAGCCGGAGAGGACCACACTGGGAAACATGTTGATACTTGTCTGCCTGCTTACCACTATCTGACAATGAATGAACCATCAGTTCTTACAGCTCTGCAGCTGTAGCGTCACTACATTCCTGTGCCTCTACAATAGACATGACCTCCTGCAATCCAGGATAGCTAAATTTAAGAATGTATGCCCATACCTGAGAATCGGAAACATTTCATATAATGGCATGACATACCATTGGCATAATTAGAGCTATGTTCACAAAAAATTTGCACTCCCTAGGCAGGCCTTTCAGATCTGCAATCCACTCTTTGTTAGACTGAAAAAACTTAAAATATTCAGCCACAACTCTCACTCGGCTTTCAAAGTGCTTATAAGTTCACTAAAAACCTGCTCATATGAAAAGACTCAACTCTTGACTCTGGGAACAATTTTGTAACTACTTTAACACCTTACATCCCACAAAAGAAATTAAATAATTGGAGCGGGCTGCGCCTTATATGTTGTACAAGGCAAAGTGATGCTTGAGCTGATGTTGGTAATCAATCCACTCTTCACCTGCAGTGACGAAGGAACGAAATGGCGGCACTGGAGCTGCTTGGTGCTTCCGTCAATTGTGGCTGCTGTTCGTGTTGCTGTGTCTCACAGTAGTTGCTTGCTGCTACTGCCACTTCACCAGTTGTGTCGCAGCTTGTGTTAGAGCTGCAATGTAGTTTGTTTGAAACTGAAACATTTCTTACACAGACATGGTCTCTGGTGTAGGCTGCTGTGAGCCATTTTGACACTGCATATTGCCAACTAAGGAAACACAAGAATTACATGGAAGCAACAGTTACTTATGACAAAATAAATGAAAAGGAGACTGGTTACCAACATTGTGCTGTCATTTTCCACCACAAAACAGTCCGCCACAACTTAATCGGGCACTGGGTTCAGGAAGGCAGCCTGAGTTGTTGGGTGCAGCAGTGAGTTGCCTACAAAATGGAATGGACAAGATTACACAGTGCATTCACAGTGTAACATGCAAAGTACAAGTACCACTTAACTTTACTCAGTGCAGTCCTGAACAGTTCACAATAATACTTTCAAAGTAATAATCATAACAACAGTCCAGTACATACAGAAAGTCTATATCAGGAGTCCACAGCAGAAGAGACCATAACCGATGGAGTCACAGACAGAAGTGTTGTCCCGACCCTATCACTTGCAGTCTAGAGCTTGCCCATGGGATCCCTTGGATTTTTGTTGGCCAGGACGGAATTGGTGTGGTTCCATGTAGCAGTGCCCATATAAGGCGTTGTAGGTGGACTCAATTACCAGATGTTAAATCGATGAAGACATCACAGCAGACTAAATTGCACTATTCTGGAAGAATTAAGAACATTTGGGAGAAAATGTCTTGTTACAGTACATTTAGCGAGAAATACCAAAATAATAACTGTATAAGACAATTTAGCTCCCATTTATATTATTCCCCCTCTCTTTCTTTTAAAAATCAGTCACTAAGGGACATACATTTATATTGCCCCTCTGATGCAGCCAAACTGCTACATCATGTGAAATTGCTAGTGGCACTTGCCTGACCTAATATTGCCACTTATTCTAGCCAGGCAGCAGCTCCAGGTGAGTGTAATTATTTTGTCTTTATAGTGTCTGTGTGTCTCAGAGATTGCTGCATTGTAAGTTGAGATAAATCGGGTTGCCTAAGAGTGCAGCTGTTACTTAGTACCTCAACTTTAGGAATGATTAGGGAAGTAATGAGGGCAAAACGTTAATTATTGTGGATTTTATTATTTTTACATGTCTAGGTTGTACCTTTCAAACTGACTGACCCCCAGCAGCTGTACAGAGGTGATGGCGATAGTTCCCAGTCTATGTAACAGTTTGAAAGGCTTTACATGCAGTCTCTGAAATTGTTGGTTATGCACTGCTAGATAGTAACCAGCATGTCAGAATGATGCCACGTAACATGTTTTATAACCTGGGGGAATTAACCCTTAAGATAGACCATGGTAGCATAGAGTGGCACAAATGTAGGTTTCGCAGAAGTACATGTTAGTCATTAGTCCACTAAATTGGTACTGAAGTTACAAGAAAAATAAGTATTCTGAGCACTTTAATGTTCTTATATTTGTCTGATATTACAAGAGTAATAATTATTTTCAAATATGTATGGATAAACAATTTTGGAAACGCGGCACCCGGTCACGCGCATGGCCTCTAATGATCCTCTTCTGCACACAGTATTTAGAGGGTTAAGATAAATCACAAGTACTGGAATCTGGCAAATAGAGGAGATAGCTTGAAGAACTACAGACATGTTCTTTTTTTTGCTAAATATTAATTTGGATGTAAAAAGTAGTTTATTGTTACTTTATTGGTAACAGTTGTCTAATAAGTCATGCTAAAACCCAAACAAAAATATGTGCATGTGAAAATTTATTGGTGGTATGATGCGTTTTAATGGAGCAGCATCTGATTACACAGTCACCTATAGCATTCCTTTCACTGCATTGTTTCGGGAATTATTTTCAAAAACATATTTGGAGAAACAGGTGTTTTGGCCCAATCTATTATTGATGCAGAAAGACGGTAGCTTATAATGAATTGTAACAGTAATTCATGGCCACATAACAACACATAAAATAGTGCCATAGTAACTTTATTTACATTGAAATGGGTACTAAGACCAGACACCCTATATAAATAATAAGTTATCCTGTTATATATTACTGTTGTCATAAAGATTCGTCTGTTTGTACACTACTCAGTATAGCAACAGTTGGTAATAAACTGGGTTGACATTAGCACCTAAGGATGTTTCTAAAAGTTATGGAAGTAAATAGGAAATATTTCATTGTACAAATTACTCTTAGCCATATATTTTAAAGTTCAAATCTATGCTGCAGTAACTATTTTGAAAATTCACATCTCTTTCACTTATTTATTGTTAATGATTAAACAAAGTAATTTTATAAGTTTACAGACTACTTGGCGAACTTCTTGACTGAGTTTGCTTTTGCAAAAATCTCAACTATTTTTCTTAAATGCCTTGGAGTTATCATACAATGCCGACTTTCAGAGCCGGCGTTGTCTTCAGATAAAACTTCCAGGCTGAGAGGACGTGGTCAATCAGTAAAACTTCTTCCTGGCGTTTCGTCTCTATCTGTGGGAGTCATCATCTGAGGTCTGTGGTCAACCGGCTACTGCCATTGTGGTTCGAGGGGGCTTTTGCATTTATATCGTGCAAAGAGGGCACCACTATCCATCACATGATGCTATCTGTGTCACTCTCTCTGGACGGTGTCCTCCTTGATTAAAAGTAATTGATTATCACTTACTGTTGCAAACTCAACATCCATATTTTCTCTAATTTAAGATATTTTTCTTTTCTATTAAATTTATTCTGGTATTTGTGAATTTCTATTGCCTATTTATACATGCCTGCATGGAAATGTGATGGCCTAGACAAAACACTTGTCTCATTAAATTTTACTTAATGGTTTCCATCATGAAAAACATGTTCTGCTACGGCTGATTTTTCGGTGTGTTCTAGGTGACAGTTTTGTTTGTTTCTGGCTAAGTGGATTTTGATGCTTCTTTTAGTTGTTCTAATATACACTTGACTACAACTGCATGGAATTTTGTATACCCAAGTGTTGCCAGGGGATAACATGCACATTTGCCG
This sequence comes from Locusta migratoria, assembly GCA_026315105.1. Classification (NCBI taxonomy): domain Eukaryota; kingdom Metazoa; phylum Arthropoda; class Insecta; order Orthoptera; family Acrididae; genus Locusta; species Locusta migratoria. The sequence goes on along the minus strand of CM048744.1, from coordinate 485,887,018 downwards.
ATCTTAAATATTCGTTGATCTTTTTGGTGGGTCAGTAGATCGTTTTGGCCCCATGGTTGGCCAAATTTTTCCCGATGCAGCCTGTAATTTTGTTAATGAATGGGAGTAAAATGACAATTGATTACCTTTAATCGATAAGGGTGGCACTATCCAGAGATAGCCACACAGTTAGCATTGTGTGATGAATGGTGATGCCCTCTATGCACGTTATAAATGTGAGAGCCTCCTTGCACCACAGTGGCAGTAGCCAGTCGAGACAAAGCATCAGGAAGAAGTTTTATTCATTGACCCTGACCTCTCAGATGGAGTTTGTAGATATACTTATTTTCAGCCCCCAACTTTCTTTTACAGAAATTTAAATTTTTCCTCCCCCTGCAATTAGTGGTTGATCTTGCTGTGCTTGGGGTGCCTTTAAAATAACAGAAAGCACTACTGTAGGGTGCACCACAATGGTATAGTTTCTCTTTTGAGAGAACAGACAAACACATGGTTCCTTAATAGTAGCACAAGCCTTATTAGTAATTACTGGTCAGTAGTCTGGATGATTGCCTGATCTGTACTGCAGATAACTGAAATCAAAGAGAAACTTCTGCCAAATCCCCTCTCCCCTTTCCCCGAGGCCATGCAAGTCGACTGTGTGTTTAAATGAAGATGGGTTAAAAGAGTGTTATATTAGGAAAAACAAAGCTGGTAACCTATGGGTTTGTGTATGAAATATTAGATTCCTTAATGAGGCAGATAATAAAGAAAGTGAAAAGAAGAAAGGTAATTGATACATTGAAAGTAAATATAATGGGATTAGTGAAGTCTGATGGCTGGATGAATAGGACAGTCAGGAGATGCCCCTTTATTATAATGTGTTTGTTGTAGTTATAACATGACCACTGTTGTGGGACAAAGTCAATTAAAAAGTATGAAGTGTCCACTAATCAGTGATATTAATCAAAACATGGTCACAATTGATTGACTTGGCGTGGCTTTTCCTTCCTGAGACTTAAGAAATGGCCAGTATGAAATAGAACTCTGGCTACAAAGTAATTTGCATTTATTGTGTGCACACACTATTGCCAGCTATGAATATCACTTCAAGTGCAGAAATATGATAAGTTAGAACCCCTGATCAATAAATTTCCCATATATTAACAAAACTATTTGAGTCTTAATTGAGATACGGAAAACCCAAAGACGAAACATAATTAGGTGCTGAATGAGAGACACTGCTTATTTTTGATAGTGGTTTTTTCTTCTCAACATTTTTATTTCCATTACTTATTTACACCAGTCTCCAGTTACAGGTGAATGGCTCTTTGGTTAATAAAGAACTTGCAAATAGTTTGAAAAGGACAGCATCACTATTTATTCTACTTCAAATGGACTGGATGACAACATGCACTTTTTTACAGCAAAGAACACGACTTCATCTAACACTGACTCACAATAACAGAAAACTAAGTTCAGTAAGCCACCAAAACATTTGGGGAATACTTAAACCAGCTGAAAAATAATCCTGCCGGAGCACGAAAGAGGCACATATGTTAATGTTTAAAACACTTTGCTCAGCCCTTGTTTTGCCTTCTTCTTTTGCATGTGAACATATGTGAGCTCTTTTACCATACAGCAGACTAAATTATTTTATTCAGTCTCTAACTGTAACAAATTTTACATACACTGCATCCCCCTTCCTCTGCCACTGGCACTCTCTCTTCTCTTCCACCATCACTTTCTGCAACTCCCTTTAAGAAAAGAAAAACACACACACACACACACACACACACACACACAGAGAGAGAGAGAGAGAGAGAGAGAGAGAGAGAGAGAGAGAGAGAGAGAGAGAGAGAGAGGGGGGGGGGGGCATAAATATGTTTTCATTCCAAAATGCTTGGTTGAGGTAGTCAGTATGATCACTGAGGCATCTGGTTCTTTTTATTTATTTAATTTTGCTTCAACAGGAGGATTTATCATCTGGTTACTTTTTTTCCTGCATTAGGTTGTGCAGCTTAAAAAGACAGATTTAATTGAACTGTAAAGAAGGTAGGAAGGAAAATTAAAATTTACACCCAGTCAACATCATTCCCATTAGAGGCAGAGCACAAGCTTAGATAGTTTTGATAAGAATGGAGGGAGAGAGAAAGAAGTTGATGGGTGCTTTCAAATTAACTATCCCAGAATTTGCCTGGTTTGGTTTAGGGAAATCAGAGAAAACATGAATCTGGATGGTCAGACGCAGATTTGAACTGCTGTCCTTCCAAATGTGAGCCCATTTTTGTAATCACTGCCACACCTTGCTTGTCAGCCTAGTTATCAGGCCACACTCCCTTCTTCTTGAGGAATTAGTTAAAACAAACAGTTTTTATTTGTGAACTTTGCGAAGTGATGTATGAGGATTTGATTCCTTGTATGCTTTGTCATGTTAATATACAGGAGATAATGAATAACAAAAATAAATTGTCTACATATAAGTCTGAACTAAGTACAAAGTCAATTTCTCACAGACTAGTGTTCTTAAAAATGGAAAGACAAGTATTTCCTAATGCCCACAGAGTCCCCTTGGACCCAGAAGTGAGCAAACCATACCAGTTCGCCCACTGGATATGAAACCAGTATCTTGAGAACACAATGAGTTATTAGTGTGCAGTCAATTTTAAATAAAATTTCAATACCTTCTGGATTTTATATGCTATGACCTAAAATCAATGCAAAGTCTACGCTATGTGTTTGTACAACTGTGAACTATTTATAACTGCCAATTGACATACTTGACATCATTTGATGCTACTCAATAACTGTAAGGAATCATTAAAACAAAAATAACCCTTTATTGGGTGTAGATACCAAAGTGTAAGATATCCAAAAATCTAATTATTTTGCCTAATAGATTTCTTGAAATTGGATGATAAGTTTTATGGTGCCGTCTGTTGGTGCAGTTAGCACTTTTTATGTACCTTTCTACAAGATATATTTTAAAACAGGGAAAATGTTGTTTCTATAGAAATGTGTACACAGTATATTTTTAAGATTTGGGCCATGGTTAGTTATTTAGACTACTGCATTTTGTCGTGCAAAACCTGCTAAAATGGTTTCTTCAATTTTGTGCTTAAGTATGGTAACTTTGAAGCTTTGTACTTTGGCTCTGGATAAAGAAATCTAAAACATTAAGAAAGTTGTGTGCAAATACAATCATAAACACACATGATACAAATCATGACAATTTGCAAAGTATAAAAAGTACTGAAGTTATCATACCCACCATTCCTGTACCAAAAATTGTTCCCCCTCCCCTTACATGAAAGACCCATGAAAAAATTGTTCTTTCATAAAGACCATCCTAGACCACACATGCTATGCTATGATTGGGCTGCAGGAACTATGTAATGTTTAAATTCTGTGTTTGCAATGTGTAAAATAGTTACAGCTGTGCCAGTACTTTTGATATATGTAGAAATGATCACTAGGGTAGAGTGTCCAAAACAGTTTGCCTCTTGTGTCTGTGATCAGTATAACCCGAGATATGGGGCCCTGATAGATCTCAATTTCGAAAGCAACGTTTTCAAACTTATTAATACCATGAACAACAGTTTTATCATCCCAGTTTGGTGTATTAACGCTTTCAAAACCGAGACCCTAGATTTTATCAGCTGTGTGCTATTCTAAAGTGTCAAACCTGTAGGTTCTACAAATCAGTGTATTGTTGATTATAAAGTACTGTAAATTGATTTCTCACATCAGATCAAAGATTCAGAATGTTTATACTATTAGTTATTAGTTTCACACATAGATACCTAAACTTTCATGGATTCTGTGGAGATGAATAAGTACTGGCCATTACTGAGTGTGTTAATCCATTTTTTGTGAAAGGAATTTTACTGGGAAAGAGTTTGGTATGATACTTTTGTGTTTTGTAAAAAAGTGGATTATTGATAGCATTATAATATTCTGAAAATGAGAAAGGGAACTTTTATATAACAGCATAAATTCAGGAAGAAGTGAAGAAGTGTTAAATAAGAACCACTGAAAAATACTGTAAGTCAACAAACATGCATAAAATGCAAGGCATTGACTACAGAAATTAAAAATTGAATATTTGTTAAATTTAGTGAAGATATAAACAAAACAAACAAATGTGCACAATAAATAGTGTTGAAAATCGTGAATTTAAAGGTCATAAGGTAAGTCGTAGATTACAAATATTGTAGATAGCCACTTTTTTAATAATGTAAGGAAAAATCATTAAGCTATTTAAAAAAAGCTAGACTGCATTGAAAAGAGAATGCACAGGAAGTATTTTGTACTTTAAAATTTTTTGTTACCTGGAAAATAATAATAATAATAACAAAAATACTGAATGGGAATTTATTAACATTCACTAGAAATACAACTACTTTTATGCATGAAAATGAACTTAATGGAAAGCTAATAAAAATGACATTTCAATATACACTATAATTAATATAAATTACTTGGTGGTACCTGGCGCATTGCTGTTGCAGAAGAAATAATTGTGCAAATAAGGTTTGAAATTTGAAAGTGTTAGCATCAAAATGAGTAGGACACAATAAAACCCTAATTTGTTTGGGTTACTATCAGACATTTTACTATGACCCTTCAAATTTGCCAGTATGAAAAGCGTGCCACTTACTGTAAGTTAACTGTACTATGTCGATAACCTTCGCATAAGAGAAAGAAGTAAGTTGACAAAGTTTCATTGCAATCAGATTATGGCAGCACATAAAATATGAACAATAGAACAAAACGATGAGGTTTCCAATCTTCCACTATTCCATCTCCTTATTTCACTCCTCCCTGTTCATCTGCACCTCCCCTGTCTTTTCTGTCCCTTTCCCCCTTCCCCTCCCTATGTTCATCTCCTTTCACCTGCATGTCACCATCTCTTCTCCCTTTCTCCTACTCTTCACCCTCTCTGTCCATCATCTCCCTTCTATTTCTGCCTGTCTCCTCCTCCACATACTCCTCTCCCTCCTGTACATAAAAAAAACATACATATATGTGCCGAGTTTCATGGTGACTGATCAAATGGTGTCAAAGTTGCACGGTTCCTCCGCCATGCTAAATCCACTGGCTTGCAGATTATAAAAATCTCCTTCAGTGTGTATTACGCAGGCTTACGAAAGGTAGCCTGTCTATTAATTCAGGCTATAAGCTATCTTCATTCCATATTTCATTCAATTCTGTCCAGCCGTTCCAGCATAAAGAGTAACAGATGTGTTAACCCACTATAAGGTATCCCCCGCCATGCAACATACAGTGGTTTCCTAAAGGTACCTCTTGCATTGATTCACGATATAAGCTATCTGCATTTCAAAATGCATTCAAATCTGTCCATCCCTTTCAGCATGAAGGAGTAGCAAACATATTAACACATTGTAAGGTACCCTCCGCCACACACCATATGGTGGGTTACAAAAGGTAACCCATGTATTTCTCAGGGTATAAGCCACCTCTGTTCCAAACTTCATTAATATCTATCCAGCCATTTCAGCATGAGAACGTAAGAAACAAATTAACTAATTGTAAAGCATTCCCCACCATGCAGCATACCAAGTTAATTTTGGTATGCCTATAACCTTCATACGTGTGCAATGAGTGGACAAAGTTTTATTGCAATCGGGTGTATTGTATGGCCATGCATAAAATACGAACAAAAGGCAAACAAACATTAATGTTTATATATTAGATTTTGTATGCATTTAGTCATCCTGAATTGATCACAGGAAACTAGTAAGAACTTCTTTTTCATCTTGTTGTGTTAAGAGCAAACAGTCCACATCAAATTGGAAGACCTAAATCTTTGTTGCCTATTAGCATAACTTTACAGTTAATCTTCAAAGCTCTCAGATATTGAAATTGCACATCTAGAGGAAATGATCTTTTTAATATTGTTTCATCATTCTTTTACTGAATCTAGACATACATGAATTCTTAACTTTTTTGCAATATAAATATCTTGAACTCTTGAGTTACATTTTAGCTGTCGTGGTCAATAATGAGATGTTTTTTTAATACTGACGGTATAAATGATATGTAGAAACAATTCCTTTAATTTTAAATAGTTTGTTTATATACATTGATACTGTCAACTGTTATGGATGAAAGCTGATCACATCATAAATAATTATGTAATATAGTGATTTAGAATTTAATAGTAATGTACAGTTTAAGAATGAGTAATCCAGTTGATTTCTTTGAAATACTTTGAATGGTTACATGTCATACTTTATAAAGTAACATTTAAGGTATTCATTTTTGTGTTAAAGTCCAGCTCATCTATTGACTTTAATATTTTACAAAACTTACTTCAGCTAAGGTTATTGTAATTACTTTTTGTGCCAAACTATTACTTTACATATAATAATTCATGTGGTCATTATTAAATTTATTAAGAATTTGATATTTTGTTATAGAATTGCATGTAAAATTACTTGCAGGATTGAATGCTTCTAAAATGTCAGACAGAGTTCATTTATGTAGTAGTACACTTTTAGAGAAAAATTTTGTTATGTCATTTATGGATAGCCCCATGTGTGCAAATAATGCGTTATTAATTGCAACTTAGTGTTATTTCCTTCCGACTAGATTGGCTACACCTAAACTTGCAACATTCATGGATATTGTCTCAGCAGACATGGATCAAAACAGGCAAGTGTAAAATTATTTTAATTAAAATGTAGCTTTGGGATAAATTCTTCAGTAATTAATTTATTCATATACTCTGTGGGGCTGTCCTCAAATTACATAACTAAAGAATTTTTTTTTTGGAGTGTGGCTGCATAACAAAAATCCACATTTTATTTTCTCCACTTGGCCTTCCTTCCTTTGTTTTTACGTTGGCACAAATTAATTTTTGCGGAACTTAGTTGAGCCTCGTGTGTGTGTGTGTGTGTGTGTGTGTGTGTGTGTGTGTGTTGTGTGTGTGTGTGTGTGTCAGAGATAAGAGAATATTTTTCTTTTCCCATGAAAATAAATGTAGTAATAGTTAATTAAGTTAATAGAGGATAAATAATAATTTCTTGGAATGTATAAAGGCTGTATGATAGCTTGATATTAAAAAAACACAACTATATACCAAATTTATATGGCAGTAAATGGGTTAACTATAATCTGTGTTTCATGGCTGTGATAGTACATTTTATGTGTGGAATTTGGCAGGAAAATAATGCATATTTGCTAGCAGCAATATAAAATCTTCTACAGCACATTATAAAGAGCATGATTTTTTTTTAATCTTACTGTAAATATATTATTTTCATTCACATTGGATGTAGTTTTTTCATTTGTTACTCCAAATAATTCATGCATGAATTTTTCTCTTATTGCTATAGTGTGTCTTGCATATATTTGACTAAATTTTAGTTAATTGTTAATTTTGGTGTTGTTTTCTTTGTATGTGTAGTCTGTTATAATATGAAGATTGCCAGGTAATAGATAAGGAGAAAAGGGTTGTGTTAAATTATGAGAACTTTGAAACACCTTTGATTTAATATTTCCTGTACCCATAGAAAGATTTATTTCATTTAACTCAAGTGATGTCCCAAAGTTCAAACTTAAGTTTTGAAAACAAAACTGGTGATGCCTCCTGCTAGATCCCGAGTACTACAGACTTCTTAGTTACTGTCGTGTAATTCTGGTGGCTAAACCTCTAAAACACTTTTAACTCTTGCTGCCATTTGTTATGCTGTATTATTGTTTCTGAAAATAAAATTTCTCCAGATCTCTGTAATAGAATATATAAAGATGATATCATGGCTGTCAATCTTTGACATAAATTTTACACATGCACATTTAACTATAAAATATGGCTATGCCGAATTTTTTTTATCCTTTCATTCCATAACATTGTTTTTGTGGATCTAAATCCCACAATTTTTAATGATTTTCCAAATATTTAAGTTCACAATTTTATAGTTGTCATTTCATGATAAGCTGAATTTATTTCCCGTAGGGAAACCGAAATTGTAAGTACACTCTATAGTCACAGGATTGATCATCCGCCAGTCTGAATTTGAATTTCCATTAGTTGCACTGATGAACACCAGTACAGAACGGTTGCTCAAAGACCATTCCCTCCTGGGAAAGTCTATTCCTTTGAAGTTCCTTCAAGGGATCATCTATCCAGATGTTTTGTCCATGAAATGAATCCCTAGTTCTTATCCAGATGGATTTAGGTGAGAAGCTACTCTCATGTAGTTGGACTGCTGTTTTTAGAGGTGGTTTATGTGATTTTGACCAGCTTACCTGCAGCAGAAGGTCTTGCCTCATTAAGGCTTCCTTGTATCTTATCAGGAGAGTGATACTGAATAGAACTGGGAGCCATTGAAAGAGTGAAGCTTCCAGAGTGCCACTAAATCAACCTCATTACTCTATTTAATTATACATAAATGTCTCTCACATAAACACTGTTGAGCTAGACAGGAGCATAGTATTCAGCTGTGGAGTAAACTAGGGACAAAGCTGTTATATGCAAAACCTAAGACAGGCTCCGGAAGTTGATCCTGCTAAGTGCTGTAATATGCTGTTCCTAGTTTTAACTTCGTATGCTGTTTCTTGAAGGTGGTACTTCAAAGTGAGATATCTATTCAAGATGATTCCTAGGTACTTCTTGTATGTGCACTGTGTTAGAGTTGAAAGCCATCAAATAAGATGTTGCGTTTATACTAGCCATCCTATGATTGAGGTGAAACAGCAAGCTACTTCTGTTTTATTTGCTTTATGCTTTAGTTAGCGAAGTAATTTCTGAGGAGAGTTAGGTCTCTGTCTTATGGATGGCTCTATATTGTAAGACAATGGAAATATTATCATTAACTTTCTAGACTGCATAGGAGTAGTATCAGTGGTTTAAACATTAAAAAGTATTGGAGCAAAAACTGAACCTTTGGGGAGGCTACCGTGAAGCTGTCTAAAATCACTTTCCGTGACACCAAGGTAGAGACTGATTAAACAGCCACTTAGAGTTCAGAAGACATAATAAAATAGAACAGGGAATGAGGCTGTAAATCTCACTAGGAAGCTCTTCTGCCAAATGGTAATGTAAGCTGCTGACAGATCCAGAAAAGTAACAGAAGTTGTAAACTTCTTTTTGTAACCAGTCTCAATTAAAGATGTTGGTGCTAGGACCGGGTCACAACAATTACAGTCTTGTTTGAGTCCAGTGTGTTCAACAGGAATACTAGCAGTAAGAATGGGATCAATTAGATTGTAGAAGAGTCTCTCTAGCAGTTTGTAGCATACACTGAGAAGTGCAATTGCTTGGTACCTATCTCTAAGGTTGTTGGCTGGTTTACAAGGCTTCAAAACAGCCATTACTTTTGATCTCTTAAAGAGCTGTTTTTAAAAATGTTGTTGTTGTTGTTGTGGTCTTCAGTCCAGAGACTGGTTTGATGCAGCTCTCCACCCTACTCTATCCTGGGCAAGCCTTTTCATCTCCTCATAAGAACAACAACCCACATCCACTTGAATCTGCTTACTATACGCGTCTCTTGGTCTCCCTCTACGATTTTTACCCCACACACTTCCCTCCAACGCTAAATTCACAATTCCTTGATGTCTAAGAATGTGTCCTACCAATCTATCCCTTCTTTTAGTCAAGGTATGCCAGAAATTTCTTTTCTCCCCAATTCGGTTCAGTACCTCCTCATTAGTTATGCGATCCACCCACCTAATCTTCAGCATTCGTCTGTAGCACCACATTTCAAAAGCCTCTATCCTCTTTCTGTCCACACTGCTTATCGTCCATGTTTCACTCCCATACAAGGCAACACTCCATACAAATGCCTTCAGAAAGGACTTCCTTAGGCTTAAATCAATATTCGATGTTAACAAATTTCTCTTTTTCAAAAACGCCTTTCTACCCATTGCCATTCTGCATTTAATATCATCTGTACTGCGACCATCATTTGTTATTTTACTGCCCAAGTAACAAAACTCATCTACCTCCTTTATTGTTTCGTTACCTAATCTAATTCCTTCAGCATCACCTGATTTTCTTACACTGCATTCCATTACCCTAGTTTTACTCTTGTTAATGTTCATCTTATATGCACCTTTCAGCACACTGTCCATTCCGTTCAATTGCTCTTCCAGGTCCTTTGCTGTATCTGACGGAATTACTATGTCGTCGGCAAAACGCAATGTTTTTAATTCTTCACCCTGAACTTTAATTCCTTCTCCAAATTTCTCCTTGCTTTCCTTTATAGCTTGCTCAATGTACAAATTGAACAACATTGGGGAAAGGCTACAACCCTGTCTTACTCCCTTTCCAACCACTGCATCCCTTTCATGCCCTTCAACTCTGACAACCGCTGTCTGGTTTTTGTACAAGTTGTAAATAACCTTACGCTCCCTATATTTTACTCCTGCTTGCTTCAGAACTTGAAAGAGTTTATTCCAATCAACATTGTCAAAAGCCTTCTCCAAATCTACAAAAGCTAGAAATGTTGGTTTGCCTTTTCTTAATCTATCTTCTATCTTCTATCTTAAAAATGTTATTAAATAAATTTGGAGGCCACAATTTGTTTTTAAGTCCATCATGTTCAATAAATTCTGGGAAAATATGTAGACTGGCAGCTTCACATTCTTCATGTCGGAGCTACCCAAATCCAGTTTGTATGAGCAAAAATTTTTGGCTACTTCCAGGGGAGCCTGCTTGCATTTGTCAAGATCGTTTAGTTTATAGTATATTAATCTTTCAGACTGTTGATGTCGTTTGGCTATGTTGGTAGGATAAGGGTTTTGGGAGGCAGTTTTTTTCTCGGATACACTTCTAGACAGTTTCCTCAGCAGTGACCAGGCTTTTCTGCTATTGTGAGTGAAATCTAAATCCTGAACTTTTTTCACCCAATTAGCAAGTGAGTTCAGTAAGAAGTCAGCAATGTTCAAATTTTCAGTGCTGATAAATTCATTATGCAGTTTCAGACTCTTGGTTCAAGCCTGTAAAATATCCGTCTGTAGCCTCTAGGTATAGATGCTTTTGCTGCAGCTTTAAGAGTTTAGTGAATATGTCAGTTATCTATTGCAGGACATGCAGGAATTCGTCATTAATATGGGCCACATTCTTCATTCAACTCTCGCATGCATTCTCATTGTTACAGAAATGAGAAACAATATATATGTTAGTGCATGTGAATAGTAAAGTTACCCTTATTATAGATGAAACTGCATCAAACAGCTGTCATCACATAAAGTGTACCTGAGCACAACACTTCCAGATAGTGAGAGAGACCTCTGGCGGACATTTGGAGTACTGTTGGTGGGTTTTTGAAATTATCCACGTCTTAGTCGAATGTGCTTCATAGCATCCTTCCCCCTTTGGGAAGTGGATGCTCCAACCCTGAGGAGGCACCTTAGGTACGGATGAGTATGGAACAAAGTGACGAAGCTTAGGGCATTTGAATGTACGTCCAAGGAGTGGAGAAAGTAGCACTAGTGGCATGGTTGCAAATGGCGAGACTTAGGGCACTAATGACCTTTAGCAACAACTGGTGAGAGCAAATGGTGGTGGTCATTACCCTCCGGAACATCCCTGACAGGTGTCGCATCACATGAGGATAAGGGTACAGTAGGCTCGATGCACGGAGGTGTTCGGTCTGGTCAACAGACCCGAGGATGTGCTTCCCTTGGCACATAGTGGCGGGAGCTGCATTGGAGGAGTTGCAGAGGTGATCACAGGAGGAAGTAGTGGACGTAATTGATCATGGTGGTACATGACCACACCATCTTAGGTCGGAACCTGACAAAGGCGCCAACCTCGCAAACTGTGCACCACAGCGGGAACCCATTTAGGGCAATGCCCAAACCCCCTGGCCCAGACATTAGCCCCTGGGCCATAGCGAGAAGGTTGCCGAGCAGGAACATGAGATGATGGAGACAAGGAAGACCGAAAAAGATGGAGGAGGGTGCGAAGTTGACGCCCATGTAACAGTTCCGCGGGGCTTTTATCCCCGATGGGAGTGAAGTGATAGGAACTCAAAGTACGTGTCAAGGCCTTTATAGTGGATGAACCTTCAACATGTTTCCTCATTTGAACCTTGAACGTGCAAACCATCCCCTCTGCCTCACCATTGGATTGAGGATGAAAGGGAGGCCCCCGAATATGGCAAATGCCTTGCCGAGCACAGAAATCCCAAAAGGATTGGGAGGCAAGCTAAGGGCTGTTGTCGGACATGATTGTAGACGGAAGTCCTTCGATAGCAAATACATGGGACAGAGCCTGAATAGTAGCCACTGAGGTTGTGGAAGCACAATGAGTTATGTAAGAAAATTTGGAGAAGTCAGCAACAACAATCAGCTAGTATGAAGAGAAAAGGCGCCCGCAAAATCAACATGAATGCATTCCCAGGGACACTGGGAAGGGCGGCCATGGTGAGAGAGTAAAGTGCAGAGCCGTCTGATGTTGAACGCACAACGGGCGTTCCGCAACTATGTGAACAATGTTGCTATCAATGCCAGGCCAGAACAAGTGGCGAAATGCCAAATTCTTCTAGCGAGATGCACCCCAATGGCCTTGATGAAACAACGGAAGGACTTGCTGTCTTAAGAGCACCAAGAATGATGACCCTGGAATATGAGCCGTCGGTAGCCAACAGCAAAACAACCTGGAAGACAGTGAGGCGGTAACGCAGAGCAAAGTAATTGCGCAAGGGATCCAAAGCTTTGCCCAGAGGCTTTTCCGGCTACCCATTTTGAACTAAGGAGACCACCCTACTGAGAACTGGATCCCCAGTGACAGTCATAGCAATCCTGGAAGCATCAATGGGAAAACCATCCACAATGATCTGAGCCTCTATATCCAATGGTAACACAGTAATTCACTATCATCGAAGGAGTAGTCCAGCCCTATCAGAAGCCGAGAGAGAGTATCAGCATTGGCGTGTTGATCGGTGGGGCGAAATTGGATTGTATAGTGATACCGTGAAAGAAACAGTGCCCAGTGCTGAAGCCTGTGCGTAGCTTTATCAGGCAGCTAATCTGAAGGATTGAATAAGGCAGCCAATGGCTGTGGTTAGTAATGAGGTGAAACTTAGATCCATATAGAAACACTTAAAACTTCTGAACGGTATAGACAATGGCAAATGCCTCTTTCTCAATTTAGGAGTAACAGTGAGGGTTTTGGAAGCAAATGCAATCAGACGCTCAGAGCCATAATCAAATTTGTGAGATAGGACGGCACCCAATCCTGTCTGGGAAGCGTCGGTAGCCAACACCAGTGCTGGCTCAGATGATACATGACCAAATAAGGAGCAGATGTAAGTTGGGTTTTCAACCTCTGAAAGGCCTTTTCACAGGCTGGAGTCCACTGAAATGGACTGTTTTTCCAAAGTAAGGCACGCAAAGGATGAGCCTCTGTTGCAGCATTGGGAAGAAATTTATGGTAACACGTGATTGTGCCTAAAAAAATCTGTAGCTCTTTTAATGTCAATAGACCTAGGCATAGCTGTGATTGCTGCAACATGATGTTGCAAAGGATGGATGCCATCTTTAGAAAGCTCAAAGCCAAGATAGACAACTGAAGGCTGTGGAAGAAGCTTGATTTAGACAGGTTGCATTTGAGGCCAGCTGTCTGAAGGACTGTGAACAGTCAACAAAGATTTGACAAATGCTCCTCTTTGGCGGCACCCGTGATGACAATGTCATCTTGATAATTAACACACCCCATAAGGGATACTGTTAATTGTTATAAAATAGTTGGAAAATCGTGGGAGCATTAGCCACTCCAAATGAAAGATGCTGATATTGGTACAACACGAAGGGTGTGTTGTGTACCAGAAATTGTTTGGAGATATCATCCAAGGGGACCTGTAAGTACCCGTCTTATAGGTCAAGTTTGGAGAAAAACTGACCTCCGGCAAGTTTTGCAAAGAGCTCGTCTGGGCATGACAACAGGTATGTGTCAATGATGTTCCGGGCGTAAGGTGTTCTTCTTCCAGCCTTCAGTTGTCTGTCTTGCCTCTGAGCTTTCTAAAGATGGCATCCGTCCCTTGCAACATCATGTTGCAGCAATCATAGCTATGCCTAGGACTACTGACGTTAAAGAGCTACAGGTTTTTTTAGGCACAATTGCCTATTACCAAATAACCACAAAGACGTAACTGGCTGTTAGGGTTTTAACAATCGCTAGGGGCGACACTTCAGATCACCCAGAGAAGTCAACCTATCCAATTCCTGTTTAACTTGGTCGCGCAAGGCAAAGAGCAATGCACGCATGTGAAAAAATTGAGGGTTAGCCGTAGACTTGAGGCTAACGTGTGCCATAAAATTGGTGGCACAACCTAAACCTTCCGAAAAGAGAGACGAGGATAGTCTCAATTTGCTGGTAAGGAACATGTTTAGAAATGAGGTGGACAGAGTCCATTACAGAAAATCCATAAGACTGAAAGGCATCCATGCCAAATAAATTTTCAGTATGAGGGTCGTCTACAACCAAAAAAGTCGACGAATGAACCACATTTCTATACATTGCCGATGCCATGAACTTTCCTGGAACCGGAATGCTCTGCTTGTTATAGTTGACCAACTGTTGATCCACTAAAGAGAGTGCAGGGGACCCCAGGTCTACATTGGTTTGGGAATTTAAATGTGTCATGGCAGTGCCAATTTAGTCGCGCTGGAAACTGTAGGATTAACATCCATGGTAGTGTCAGTCGACAGAAAACTGAGAGCTGCATACAGCTGCAATGTGGCCTTTCTTCTGCATTTATTGCACGTGGCACGACGTTTTGGACACTCCGCACCATCATATTGGACGAAACATAAAGGGCACTATGGAAGTATTGTGTGCAGCCATAGCGTTGCCATGTGAATCAACAAAGGAAGGATCTGGGAAGGTAGGATCAACTGCCAACACATCACACAAAGCCTCAGTTTGATCAGCGGCTGTCCACAAAATCTCAAAAGACTAAGCAATGTTTAAATACCTCAGCCAGTGATGGGTTTTCACATTGAAGAGCATGTTGACGAACCTCTTTGTCAGGAGCCAACCTAATGACAGCATCACGAACCGTAGAATCAGCATCAGAATCCTTTTGAGCATCAGTAACAAACAAACATCTCAGACTCAAACCTTGAAGTTCCATGACCCAACCATGATAAGTTTGATGGGGCTTTTTCAAACAGCAGTAGAATTCGACATGCGCTGTGACCCCATGCGTGTGCTTGCAATAATAAGTAGACAACAAATGACACATCTCATCAAAGGTGCCGAGGTGCCAACTGGCCGAGCAATTGATTAAAACGGGGGAAAAGCCAGGACAAAAACAAGGCCTTACAAGTTGCATCCGCAACTCTAAATGCAAGAAAATGTTGCCACAATTGCTTCCATATGCGTCCCAATCTTCAGCCAAGTTGGCGTACTGAGGAAACGGGGGCAGAAACATCAACGGTGCAGATATCCTAGCAGACACCATGGTGGAAAGCGTCGTGATTGCAGACGTAAAAGCGCTCTGCTGCTCTAGAAGAGCCTGAATGACAGCTTCAGTAGCCATAAGCCCGTACATAGAACATGAGTGAGCAAGAGACATGCGGAATGTGAAACTCATCACCAATTACTGCTGTAACGCAAACTTCAACATACAAGGCTCACCTTGTCAAATCTGAGCCTGGACTCCTGATGCAGCTACCTTTGCCTCAGCTCTGCTCACCGCTCTCCCTAGGTGTCGTGGCGGTAGTTTTGTTGAGCAATGAGCGAGACCTCTAGCGGACATTTGGAGTTCTGTTGACGGGATTTGAAATAATCTGCGTCTTAGTCAAATGTGCTTCGTAGCAGTTGTGTGATTAAAACATTTCTCCTCGAATGTAAAACACTTAAAATCTTTCCTTTCAGAACTGCGTATAGTTTACCACTAGTTACCTAAATCTGCCAGGGAATTGAGCTCATGCAGAACAACATGAAAATGTAGCCCAAAAAGTTTGAAGCATTCTATATGACGACTTCAGTGGTAAATAATGATAAACCTCAACTTTTGTATTTTTAATGTATTTGCTGCAAACAATCATATGCGACAGAGTGTTTCATTTTTTTCCAAGTAGTACATGAATCTGCAAAGAGATTGCAAATATAAATATTGAAACAAATATTAAAATGTGCAATAGAAACTATTTCTCAAATGTACAACTTGTCATATCTTAATACTTTATAAATGAGGGTTATCATTATTCTTCCCCCAAGGTCATCATACACAAAATGGGTTACTACTAGCTTTACAGGATTTTCAGCTGTATGAAAAAATTTGTAAATTTTTATGGTGCATTTTAATATTACTAAAGATGATTCCTCAAGAGACAAAACTAGGCAAGTAATATATGTAAAACTCCTTTAACGCAAAACACGTGTCTATATTGGACCTTGTATTGATATGTCATGCTCTTCAGAAGTTGACAGAAATTGTTGTTGACATGAATCTCATACCATTTCAGTTTATTCTGTCCCAGCAAATTAAGGTCTTATATTAAAGAAAGACTGAACATGACCTCATACTATACTGAAGCCTTCAAAGCAAAAGAACTGTTAATGTTTATAGATGTGTGTATATAATAAATAAATAAATAAATAAATAAAAATTTAAAAAAAAATTTAAAACATGCAATAAATACATGGGGTGATATTAATGCAGTGAATTTTGTATGCCTGCATTATAACATATTGGAGAACTAGATTTTAACGTAAGAAGGCAGTAAAATCTCATAATTCAGTTTTTAACACTGTTATTTGGCTGCACTTCCGGATGTAACATATGGATGTAAGCAGAAATCGGAAATTATTGCGAATGTAGTAAGCTCAAAGGAGGAAGTATCTTAAGAGGTGTCTGTAACTATTTGGCTTAGAAGAAATGAGAAATGTCTCTCTTGCATCTTATTGGCACTATGAGAAGCATCTTGGTTTTGTCAAGTGAATATGAAAAACACACTAGCAAATCTTATATTAAACTCTTTCATTGGGCCTACTAAGGAGAGCAGCTTGTTTTGTATTATCACGATACATGGGAGAAATTGTCAAGGAAATGACACAGGAGTTGGAGTGTGAACATTACAATAGTGACACTTTTCATTGTGGTGAGATCTACTTACGAAATGTAGACTTCATCGTCCTTCTTAGAATGCAAAAATGTATTTTTGACTCCCACCTAAATAGCGAGAAATGATCACCTAAACAAAAAAGGTATAAGAACTCAAATTGTCAAATTGAGAGTGTTTCTTCTTCCCACATGTTATTTTAGAATGCAGTGGTAGATAAATGGTATGGAAGTGGTTCAAAGAACTCTCGGGAAGGCACTTAAGAGTGATTTGCAGAGTAACCTCGTAGATGTAGCTTTAACTGCAAACTGGTCATCAACATGTAAAGGATGGACGATCAGCATGGAGGTAGCAGTGACAAGGATCTTAAACAAGTGTGAAATTTACTGTTAGCATATCAGAAATAGGAGATACAACCACTGTGCTTGCATTTATATCTTAACTTGATTATTAATTATTAATTATCAAATGATGATAAATACTTGTGTCGTTTCTGCCTTGACATATTGACCACAAATAAAATTAATCCCTTGCAATTCATTTAACTGAATTTCAGCACTATCAATTATACTCAGATAATTTCTGTGCCACTGACCTCTGATCATAATGAACCCCAGACCACTCATTATGGCTTATTAGTTCAGCAACAGTAGTTCCGTGGCTTAAGTTTAGTTTCGCGTGACGCATTGTCAGATCCTTCAAGATTACTGAAAATTGTAAGATCATAATTATTTTATTGACTGCAAGTGAGAGTGATCCTTAATTTTTTAAATTTATTTTTTAAAATATTTTTTAAAGGAAAAAGCTCTGGTATATGTAAACTTTGCTGAAGTCAAACAAACAGAAAGTGGCCCTCCAGCTTAGTTATAATAAAGGTGGAAGTAAAAACTTATTAAAAACCAATAAAGTTGCATTAGGTGTGCTGCAAGAATGATAGCAGCATCCCCAAATCTAACCAGTCTTCAGATATGTTCAAAATAGTAAGCTCATTTTATCATCATAGCACAAAAATATTTCCTAGTTCGAAATAACTTCGAGTTCAGAATGATGATTTAGATATAAACACGTGACAGAATGAGTAGAAATTCATGCACTGTTTACTCTAAATTCTGTGATGCATGTGGATAAATTAAAGGCCTTAACTAGAGATATTTAGACTTGGTGAAAGTTAGCCTCTTTAGAAGTTAAAGTATTCTATTGGTCATTCACCATTCGGAAATGATCACCATCGCAGACAAATATGTATGGGGGGGGGGGGGGGACAATGATTTTAAGATATTTTGGCTCTCTAGATGATGCAGGAGGCTGTTCCCTTTGGCAGACCTCACAGTATTTACCACTTCTGGTGTGTTAAATGTTAAGCTTTTCCCATTCACATCAACTACACAAATACCTCCTCTTTACATTTATAAAGGAAAGTCATTTCAAAGCAGATTTGATGAATTCCAACGGTCATCAAGGCAGATGAACCTTCTCAGAACAGAGTGGCATCTGTACTCCAGTGGGGTGGCCACAAAAGGCGTCTGAGGGCGGCCTGATTACATCCTCTGGGGCTAACCACCTCAGTTGTAACCATGCTACCGCAAATGCGGTAGCCAAACTCGAAACTTCGGCTTGTGAAGCAGTCATGAAGCATGTGATAATTAAAAGTATACCCCAGGGGGCTAATCCCTCGTGGACCTCAGTCAACTTAAGCAGTCTATCGGATTCTGGGGAGCCTGCATCATGTGCGATACTAAATGGCGAACCTATCTGTAACTCCAGTCTAAATCATGGACACAAAATCAGACCAAAACAGACTTTTAAAATGGGAACCATAAACATAAAGACAATGATGAAGGTGGGCAAACTAAAGCAAGCTCTTGACAGTATGAGGGAACACAGGATTGGTATACTGTCACTACAGGAAACAAGATTTAGGGATGAATGCACAGCGGAATCGGAAGGATATGTGGTTCTGAAAGGGAAACGCAGTGTTGGGGGGTCAAAGCAATGGTTTCCTAGGTACAGCCTTTGTAGTAGATCGCAGATACCTGCATAGTATCACTGCATAGAAAGGCATAAATGAAAGGCTGTTTATCTGACAATGAAAATGGGAAACAAGACATTTACAATAGTAAATGCACAAGCACCAACTAATAAGAAGAACAAAAAGACAAAGCAGGAACTGAACATTTTTGGTCCACCTTGGGTAAGGTAATGTCAGATGTGGACAAAAGAGGTGTCACTATTTTGCTAGGAGACTTCAATGTGCAAATATGCATGGAAAGGAAGTTTAGAGGCTCTGTGGGAGATAATCCATCCCACAAGAGAACAAACAAGAATGGTGAGAGAGTAGTGGATCTGTGTAGGAGACACAAGATGAGAATAATGACCACCCATTACAAAGCTAAGGCAAGCAAGAAAACAATGTGGGTCAGCCCTGGACACAGGGAAAAACAGCTAGATCATGTAGCAATCTGTGACAAGAATCACAGTAAGATTATGAACACAAGAGTGAGGAAAAATAGCAGTCTGGAATCAGATCACTAACTTACTGAAATAAAATGCAGGTGTATACCCAACAGAGCGAAGAAATGTAGGACCATAAATACTCATAGAATAGACCTAGATCTTCTGAAAAAACACAGAGACGAGTATGCGAAGGGAATGGTAGTTCAGAGTGATTGGAAGAGAGTGAGAGATATGATGGCAGAAGAGGCTGTTCGACTGGCTGCTAACAACCGGAAAAGGAAGCATGAGTGGTGGACAGATTAATGTTGGAACGCAGTTGAGACCAGGAGGAAAGCATGGATAAATAGCTATCCTGCAAAAAGGAAGCAAACTGGTCGAATTTTCAGAATGCAAGAAAAATTGCTAGTAAGACGATCCGAAATGCCAAGAGAAGTAAATGGAATGAGAAACTTGAAGCAAACACAGCCTTCAAGAAACACAAATCACGAGTCTTTTTCAGAGAAATGAAGAGCAGAATTAAGGGCTTCAAAGCAAGAGAACCATTCATAATAGGACAATGTGGCTCAATAAAGATTGGTGAGAAACAGGTGTGTGCAGTTGCCAAAAAAACATGATACATCCTGATCTACTAAAATACTTAACTGTGATTCTTCTACAGTGGGAAGTCTTTAGCACCATACTTCAGTTTCAACCAATATTTTGGCAGGGATATGTGAAAATTTGGTTGAGAAAACTTCAGTGTTCTGTTTTATTGTGAATATCTTCAACAGAGATTTCAACCTTACAATCTCATATGTCCCTGTTTGTAATTTTGTGTGTGTGTGTGTGTGTGTGTGTGTGTGTGTGTGTGTGTGTGGTGGGGGAGGGGGGGGGCAGAAACCATGTCATACATTATAATGTTTCCACAACATTCTTCATTTCTCCTAAACCTGTGTCTTATTTAAGGAAACATATCACTCAATATGTTAACATTACACTGGAAAAAAAAAACATACATATTCTTTCATTGTGACTGAAACTGTAACAAATAGGCACAATGTTTCAAATATAAGGTCTTAGAATTGTGAATCACTTTACTTTTTTACTTTGTTATATTTTCCTCCACTTCTCCACAAGATTCACTTATTCATCACATGATTACATCCCCTGGAAAAAGTACTGTAGGTTTCCCCCTGAATTGTGAGAATGTTACTATGCAAGTGTTATTGCACATAAGCAATTCTTGATTTTTATTTTTATTTAATTAATTTATTTATTTGTAAATATTGGGCTGAGAAGCAGTACAATTGGTGGAATTCCAGTTGTCTTCTAAATCATTTAATTTACCTTGTCCTTACAGTGCCTTACCATAGCATGCTCTATATTTTTGGATGACATTTCAAAAGGTATGCATTTGGTTAACCACACCTATTTTCCAATTTACTACTTCTGTGAAATTCACAACATTATATTACTTGCAGCTTTATTTATTGTGGCTTTCTATGATACCACGTTCTATTAATATGGCCAAACCAAATTACAATAAAGCTATTCCAGTATCAAACATGTCTTCTTGGGGGGGGGGGGGGGGGGACCCTCTTCCTCTTTGTTGATATGCTTTACTGCTCAGTAAGTACTAAGTAGTCTACCAAGAATTACTATATTGGGAAAGCTTTTACAATCTCATTCAACCACGTTTGGGGTGCATACAGACTCCTTATACTGCTTAGAAAATACTTATTTATGGAAATATTTCCAAGTAGTGCTTGGAACTCTTTACATGAATGGAATACTCCTTATATTATTATGATGAAAAAACTATGCAGTCTCAAACACACACATTATAGTTACAGAGAAAGTTTCTTCAGCTTATTGTGGTTGCAAAATGAGCAGCAATGTTTGTTTCTTGTCATTCAGCTCAAACACAGTGGTGATTACTTTAGACACTTCATGACACAGAAGTTTACAAGGGAGGTGTAGCTGCACATGATAGTGGCAGAATGGATGAAGCTGCAATTTTGTCTGATGGTTCTGCTGTGGAGAAATAGGATTAGTTCTGTTCTGTTACGGATCCATGTATGTGAAGTGGATGTGATTTATACACACATGTGAAGAATGCAACTTTTTGAATAGGCTTTTTTCCTTGTTATTGTTTTTTAACTGAGGTCAGCAGTTGAAATACACATGAGCTCTTGAGGTCTCATTTGGCTGTAGTGTGAGATATTTCAGTAAGTAAGTTTGTTTTAGAAAGAAAGTATAGAAATTCTCTTCTCAGTATTGTCATTGATATTCATTGGAGACTCCTTCGATTGGAGGCTCTCTGTACGCACCCTGCATATTGCTTTAAATAGAAATACATTATGAGTTTGGTTTCCTGCGGAGTTGAGCTCTTTAACATGTCGAAATACTTTGTACTGTGTCTGAGTTGACTCTAGAGGTGATCAAAACACTGCAGACCCTTTTGAGCTCATGAATCTGGTGTTGCTCCAATGATTTATTTTATTTTTTGTGAGCTTAGAAAAGTCTTTGGTGTGTTGTTTGACGTCTGATTTCAACCCAGATGGCAGTGCAGAAAATTTTTGGGGTAGTTGTTGTTCCCAAACTCAGAGAATGCCAACTCATCAGGAAACCGATAACATATTAATGTTGTCATCTGGCACTTACACATAACTTGCATGTGTTTAGAGAAATCTTGTGACAAAGGAGCAGTCATTTTAGGTTTTTTGACAGCAATAAATAAAAGAAATACTTCATGCTGGGTAAAATTGTAAGTGATTTTAATGATCTAATTGTTGACAAATAGAAATTAGTTCAAATAATAGAAATTTATTTATTCTAAAATTTAACTTATTTAATGAACTTCCTGAATTTTTAATGCATTATTAGTCTAATTAAGGCTGTAAAGCAGAAGGCAAGATTTTGTTCACATTATAGTTATTATGGTGTATACATATCAGCTGCTGATGCTTGTCGTCACATCAAAAATAGTATGACACTTGATAACCATGAACTTTTATGTTTTACAGAATGGAGTTTAAAACATTCAGCTGCTATGACAATTTTGTGCCTTGCAACAACAGTGGTGCTCCTGATCACACTCCAACGCATCATGCTCTCCAACATCTTGAACGTTTGTTACAAGGTGTATCGCAGCGACTGCGATCTGTTAATCCTGCACAACTTGCAAGTGCTGGAAGCCCAGCAGCAAGTGTGGACAAGGAGGTAAATATTTTAAGTGTGAGATTATTGTAAAGCTATAAAATTGGTTAAATATAGGAGGTTGTGGCAGTATACATATACCTTTATATTTCTGCAGTTAAGATGACCTCTAGATAAGAGGAGGTACAAATTTTCATCAAAATTTTATAGTTTAAGCAAATATCTGGCCTATAAGACGACCCCCCCAAGTTACCGTATTTACCCGAATGCAAGCTGCACTTTTTTCCCAGTTTTCGGGGTCTAAAAATACTCTTGTAGCTTAGATTCAGATGCAGTGCTTCAGGAAGTTCTGAAAAATGTGGCTAGAAGCTGCCATGAGTAGGTTTTGTGGGGATTTCGCCCTTTGTTGCAGTTGTAAGAGACAGCAGCAGGCTACCATCTGTTTGTGCTTGTTGTATGTCAGTGCTTCAGTGAACGCCAGTGTTAAATTTTAGATGCGCGCCTGTGTAGTCCCTAGTGTTGCGCTAGGGGTGCTGTGTTTCGTGTGTCGGGCGGTGCATTTATTCCTTGTTATTTTATATTAGTTACTGTATGTTTTATTATTGCTATTTTATAGATGTTTCTTTTCCTAAGTAGGTGTCAACACGTTTCAGTAATGACTGGCTTTCTGTTTCTGCTGCGTGTTTAGCATTGTGCTGCTTGATACGCAGCAAAAATAAATTACGTATCATTAAACTAAGATTTGGGCGTACATTTCTTTACAGCTGCAGTCTGTATAGAGTCGTTGGTGCCTGATAAAAGTACCTCAGTGACCACACAATGTTTGCGGTCAATTTTTGAAATTTTTTGCATGTAGTGCTACATTCTATCTGATCGTGAAGAAGCGTTATTTATTTATTTATTTTTTTTTACATCGCAAAATTTAAGAGAAAAGTAATTTGTTTCGCTGAGACAACACTTACTGCAGCATATCTTATTTGGGTGAAAACATGTGAAATTGCTCAGGAACAGAAGATAAAGGCTTTCAAAGGAAACCACAATTGTTGTGTGTAGCTCCGAAATATTTTAACCCTTTCACTGCTCCATATGTAAATATATACTAATCGTTTCAGTGCAACTCTGGACGTACTGAGAAAAAAACTTCTAACTTCTTTGCTTTCTACAGTTCTACAGTATGTCTGCCTAAGTGTACTTGTGTCTGTGTAAATGTGTGGGTGTATGTGCATTTATTTACCTTCCATTTTTTCCCCCAAGGTAAGTCTTTCCTGTCCCGGGATTGGAATGGCTCCTTACCCCCTTCCTTAAATCCCTCATCATTTCCTTTTCCCTCCCCTTCTGCCTGATGAAGCAGCTAGGCTGCGAAAGCTAGCATTTTTGAGTGTGTGTGTGTCTGTGTGTTTATTTGTTGCTATTACTGCCTGTGCCCCTTCGCCTGGTAAGTGTTCTTCATCTATTTTTTACGTATATATATATATATATATATATATATATATATATATATATATATATATATATATATATATACGAATATTAAGACGAAAAATTCCTAGCAGGAAAAATAAAATATAAAAAATAGACGAAGATTACTCA
Organism: Locusta migratoria; assembly: GCA_026315105.1. Taxonomy (NCBI): domain Eukaryota; kingdom Metazoa; phylum Arthropoda; class Insecta; order Orthoptera; family Acrididae; genus Locusta; species Locusta migratoria. The sequence goes on along the minus strand of CM048744.1, from coordinate 485,862,817 downwards.
CCAGGCGAAGGAGCACAGGTGTGACAGCATCACAAATAAATAAATGAATACACATACACACACACACACACACACACACACACACACACACACACACACACACACACAATCGCAAGCTTTCGCAACCCAGTTGCGTCTTCAGGCAGTAGGGAAGGAGAGGGAAAAGGAAATGATGAGGGTTTTAAGGAAGGGGATAAGGAGCCATTCCAATCCTGGGAGAGGAAAGACTTACCTTGGGGGAAAAATGGACGGTAAACAAATGCACACATGCCCACACATTCACACAGGCACAAGTACACCTAGGCAGACATACTGTTTCTACAGTCTGTTTCTACAGTATGTCTGCCTAGGTGTACTTGTGCCTGTGTGAATGTGTGGGCATGTGTGCATTTGTTTACCCTCCATTTTTCCCCCAAGGTAAGTCTTTCCTCTCCCGGGATTGGAATGGCTCCTTACCGCCTTCCTTAAAACCCTCATCATTTCCTTTTCCCTCTCCTTCCCTACTGCCTGAAGACGCAACTGGGTTGCGAAAGCTTGCGATTGTGTGTGTGTGTGTGTGTGTGTGTGTGTGTGTATTCATTTATTTATTTGTGATGCTGTCACACCTGTGCTCCTTCGCCTGGTGAGTAATCTTTGTCTCTCTCTCTCTCTCTCTCTCTCTCTCTCTATATATATATATATATATATATATATATATATATATATATATATAGTATAAAATAAAGATTACTAAGACGAAAAATTCCTAGCAGGAAAAATAAAATATAAAAAATAGACGAAGATTACTCACCAGGCGAAGGAGCACAGGTGTGACAGCATCACAAATAAATAAATGAATACACACACACACACAATCGCAAGCTTTCGCAACCCAGTTGCGTCTTCAGGCAGTAGGGAAGGAGAGGGAAAAGGAAATGATGAGGGTTTTAAGGAAGGGGGTAAGGAGCCATTCCAATCCCGGGAGAGGAAAGACTTACCTTGGGGGAAAAAATGGAGGGTAAACAAATGCACACATGCCCACACATTCACACAGACACAAGTACACCTAGGCAGACATACTGTAGAAAGCAAAGAAGTTAAGTTATAGAAGTTAAGAAGTTAGACAGAGATACCACTTGAGGCAGAGGCTCTGTCCAGAGAACTGATGCAAAGATGTTAAGAAGGTGGGTGGGAATTCAAATTTAGCGGAGGTTGAGACCAGGTGGGCAACGGGAAGAGAGAATATGCTGAAGGGCTAGTTCCCATCTCCGGAGTTCTGAAGGATTGGTGTCAGTGGGAAGTATCCAGATAACCCGGACGGTGTAGCACTGTGCCAAGATGTGCTGGCCGTGCACCAATGCGTGTTTAGCCACAGGGTGATCCTCGTTACCAACAAACACTGTCTGCCTGTGTCCATTCATGCGAATGGACAGTTTGTTGCTGGTCATTCCCACATAGAACGCTTCACAGTGCAGGCATGTCAGTTGGTAGATCACGTGGGTACTATCGCAAGTGGCTCTGCCTTTGATCGTGTACACCTTCCGGGTTACGGGACTGGAGTAAGTGGTGGTGGAAGGGTGCATAGGGCAGGTTTTACAACGGGGACGGTTACAAGGGTAGGAGCCAGAAGGTAGGGAAGGTGGTTTGGGGATTTCATAGGGGTGGACTAGGAGGTTACGGAGGTTAGGTGGGCGGCGGAAAGACACTCTCGGTGGAGTAGGAAGGATGTCATGAAGGACGGATCTCATTTCGGGGCAGGATTTAAGGAAGTCGTATCCTTGCTGGAGAGCCACATTTAGAGTCCGCTCCAGTCCCGGAAAGTATCCGGTGACAAGAGGGGCACTTCTGGGATTCTTCTGTTGAAGGTTCTGAATTTGGGGGGATGAGGTAGTAGCTCTGGCAATTTGTTTCTCTACCAGATTAGGAGGATAGCCGCGGGATGTGAAAGCTGTTAATAGGTTGTTGGAGTACTGGTTCAGAGCTTCAGGACTGGAGCAGACTCGTTTGCCACGAAGACCTAAGCTGTAAGGAAGGGAACGTTTGATATGGAATGGATGACAGCTATCATAATGCAGGTACTGTTGTTTATTGGTAGGTTTGATGTGGACGGATGTGTGGAGTTGGCCGTTGGACAGATGGAGGTCGACATCGAGGAATGTGGCATGGGATTTGGAATAGGACCAGGTGAATTTGATGGGACCAAAGGAGTTGAGGTTGAAGAGGAAATTCTGGAGTTCTTCTTCACTGTGTGTCCAGATCATGAAGATATCATCAATGAATCTGTACCACACTTTGGGTTGACAGGCTTGGGTATCCAGGAAGGCTTCCTCTAAGCGTCCCATGAATAAGTTTGCGTACGAGGGGGCCATCCTGGTTCCCATGGCTGTTCCCTTTAGTTGTTGGTATGTCTGGCCCTCAAAAGGTTCACTTTTGAGGGCCAGACATACCAACAACTAAAGGGAACAGCCATGGGAACCAGGATGGCCCCCTCGTACACAAACTTATTCATGGGACGCTTAGAGGAAGCCTTCCTGGATACCCAAGCCTGTCAACCCAAAGTGTGGTACAGATTCATTGATGATATCTTCATGATCTGGACACACAGTGAAGAAGAACTCCAGAATTTCCTCTTCAACCTCAACTCCTTTGGTCCCATCAAATTCACCTGGTCCTATTCCAAATCCCATGCCACATTCCTCGATGTCGACCTCCATCTGTCCAACGGCCAACTCCACACATCCGTCCACATCAAACCTACCAATAAACAACAGTACCTGCATTATGATAGCTGTCATCCATTCCATATCAAACGTTCCCTTCCTTACAGCTTAGGTCTTCGTGGCAAACGAGTCTGCTCCAGTCCTGAAGCTCTGAACCAGTACTCCAACAACCTATTAACAGCTTTCACATCCCGCGGCTATCCTCCTAATCTGGTAGAGAAACAAATTGCCAGAGCTACTACCTCATCCCCCCAAATTCAGAACCTTCAACAGAAGAATCCCAGAAGTGCCCCTCTTGTCACCGGATACTTTCCGGGACTGGAGCGGACTCTAAATGTGGCTCTCCAGCAAGGATACGACTTCCTTAAATCCTGCCCCGAAATGAGATCCGTCCTTCATGACATCCTTCCTACTCCACCGAGAGTGTCTTTCCGCCGCCCACCTAACCTCCGTAACCTCCTAGTCCACCCCTATGAAATCCCCAAACCACCTTCCCTACCTTCTGGCTCCTACCCTTGTAACCGTCCCCGTTGTAAAACCTGCCCTATGCACCCTTCCACCACCACTTACTCCAGTCCCGTAACCCGGAAGGTGTACACGATCAAAGGCAGAGCCACTTGCGATAGTACCCACGTGATCTACCAACTGACATGCCTGCACTGTGAAGCGTTCTATGTGGGAATGACCAGCAACAAACTGTCCATTCGCATGAATGGACACAGGCAGACAGTGTTTGTTGGTAACGAGGATCACCCTGTGGCTAAACACGCATTGGTGCACGGCCAGCACATCTTGGCACAGTGCTACACCGTCCGGGTTATCTGGATACTTCCCACTGACACCAATCCTTCAGAACTCCGGAGATGGGAACTAGCCCTTCAGCATATTCTCTCTTCCCGTTGCCCACCTGGTCTCAACCTCCGCTAAATTTGAATTCCCACCCACCTTCTTAACATCTTTGCATCAGTTCTCTGGACAGAGCCTCTGCCTCAAGTGGTATCTCTGTCTAACTTCTTAACTTCTATAACTTAACTTCTTTGCTTTCTACAGTATGTCTGCCTAGGTGTACTTGTGTCTGTGTGAATGTGTGGGCATGTGTGCATTTGTTTACCCTCCATTTTTTCCCCCAAGGTAAGTCTTTCCTCTCCCGGGATTGGAATGGCTCCTTACCCCCTTCCTTAAAACCCTCATCATTTCCTTTTCCCTCTCCTTCCCTACTGCCTGAAGACGCAACTGGGTTGCGAAAGCTTGCGATTGTGTGTGTGTGTGTATTCATTTATTTATTTGTGATGCTGTCACACCTGTGCTCCTTCGCCTGGTGAGTAATCTTCGTCTATTTTTTATATTTTATAAAATAAAGATTTTTTGACTTACCTAAAGTACAGGCTGGTCGATAGGAACACTAAACACACACAAAAAAACACACAACCATTCGAGCTTTCGCCACCAGTGGTGGCTTCTTCGGGAAAAAGAGGGAGGAAGGAGAGGAGAAAGGGAAGGATACGGGTTTTAAGGAAGTGGAAAAGGAGCCATTCCAATCCCAGGAGTGGAAGGACTTACCTTAGGGGACAAAAAGGAAGGTAAACAAATACACACACACTCACACATATCCACATCCAAACACACTTAGGCAGACATTTGTAGAAACCAAAGTTTGGTTTCTACAAATGTCTGCCTAAGTGTGTTTGGATGTGGATATGTGTGAGTGTGTGTGTATTTGTTTACCTTCCTTTTTGTCCCCTAAGGTAAGTCCTTCCACTCCTGGGATTGGAATGGCTCCTTTTCCACTTCCTTAAAACCCGTATCCTTCCCTTTCTCCTCTCCTTCCTCCCTCTTTTTCCCGAAGAAGCCACCACTGGTGGCGAAAGCTCGAATGGTTGTGTGTTTTTTTGTGTGTGTTTAGTGTTCCTATCGACCAGCCTGTACTTTAGGTAAGTCAAAAAATCTTTATTTTATACCATTTTCCTACCTGGAAGGTCTCCTTCTATAATATATATATATATATATATATATATATATATATATATATATATATATATATATATATATATATATATATATATATATATGGTTCAAATTGATGAAACGAAAATTATAGAGGGGAAACTTTCCCGGTGGGATAAATAAAAATAAAAATAGAAAAGAGATGACTTACCAAAAGGATCGGCTCGTCGAGAGAAACAAATAAAATAACACACAAACACACATACAAGCTTTCGCCACCACTGGCAGCTTCTTCAGGAAAAAGAGGAAAAAAGGGGAGGAAAAGGGAAGGATATGGGTTTTAAGGAAGTGGAAAAGGAGTCATTCCAATCCCAGGAGTGGAAGGACTTACCTTAGGGGAAAAAAAGGAAGGTAAACAAATACACACACACTCAGACATATCGAAACGCAAACACACCTAGACAGACATTTGTGAAAAGCAAAGAAGTTGGACAGAGATACCAATTGAGGCAGAGGCTCTGTCCACAGAACCCAGGCAAAGATGCTAAAGATAGTGGGCGGGAATTTGAGTTAGCGGAGATTGAGACCAGGTGGGCAACGGGACGAAAGAATAAGCTGAAAGGTTGGTGTCGGTGGGAAGTATCCAGATAACCCGGACGGTGTAACACTGCGCCAAGATGTGCTGGCCGTGCACCAAGGCATGTTTAGCCACAGGGTGATCCTCATTACCAACAAACACTTTCTGCCTGTGACCGTTCATGCGAATGGACAGTTTGTTGCTGGTCATTCCCACATAGAACGCTTCACAGTGCAGGCATGTTACTTGGTAAATCACGTGGGTGCTATCGCAAGTGGCTCTGCCCTTGATCGTGTACACCTTCCGGGTTACTGGACTGGAGTAAGTGGTGGTGGAAGGGTGCATAGGGCAGGTTTTACAACGGGGGCGGTTGCATGGGTAGGAGCCAGAGGGTAGGGAAGGTGGTTTGGGGGTTTCATAGGGATGGACTAGGAGGTTACGAAGGTTAGGTGGGCGGCGGAAAGACACTCTCGGAGGAGTGGGGAGGATGTCATTAAGGATGGATCTCATTTCAGGGCAGGATTTAAGGAAGTCGTATCCCTGCTGGAGAGCCACATTCAGAGTCCGCTCCAGTCCCGGAAAGTATCCGGTGACAAAAGGGGCACTTCTGGGATTCTTCGGTGGAAGGTTCTGGATTTGGAGGAATGAGGAGGTGGCTCTGGTAATTTGCTTCTGAACCAGATCAGAAGGATAGCTGCGGGATGTGAAGGCTGTTATTAAGTTATTGGTGTACTGGTTCAGGGATTCGGGACTGGAGCAGACTCTTTTGCGACGAAGACCTAAGCTGTAGGGAAGGGAACGTTTGATATGGAATGGATGGCAGCTGTCATAATGGAGGTACTGTTGTTTGTTGGTAGGTTTGATGTGGACGGATGTGTGAAGTTGGCCGTTGGACAGATGGAGGTCGACATCAAGGAAAGTGGCATGGGATTTGGAGTAGGACCAGGTGAATTTGATGGGACCGTGGTACTTGATCGGCGGGAGTATGTGGCTGAGGGACTGCGCCAGCTTTCAGACAATACTACCTAGAAAGTCTGTCAAGAAGACCCCATTCCTGATGTCCAGGCAGAGATTCAGGGAATTCTCAGATCCTTAGGCCCCCTACAAAACCTTTCACCCGAGTCCATCAAACTCATGACCCCACTGACACCCCCGCACCCCTACCTTCTACCTACTTCCTAAGATTCACAAACCTAATCATCCAGGCCGGCCAATTGTGGCCGGTTACCAAGCCCCCACAGAACGAATCTCTGCCTACATAGACCAACACCTTCAACCCATCATGTGCAGTCTCCCATCCTTCATCAAAGACACCAACCACTTCCTCGATCGCCTGAAATCCTTATCCAGCCTGTTACCTCCTGAAACCATCCTTGTAACCACTGATGCCACCTCCTTATACACAAATATCCCACATGCCCAGGGCCTCGCTGCGATGGAGTATTTCCTTTCACGCCGACCACCCACTTCCCTACCTAAAACCTCTTTCCTTAATACCCTAGCCAGCTTCATCCTAACCCACAACTTCTTCACCTTTGAGGGCCGGACATACCAACAACTAAAGGGAACAGCCATGGGAACCAGGATGGCCCCCTCGTATGCAAACTTATTTATGGGACGCTTAGAGGAAGCCTTCCTGGAAACCCAAGCCTGTCAACCCAAAGTTTGGTACAGATTCATTGACGACATCTTCATGATCTGGACCAACAGTGAAGAACAACTCCAGAATTTCCTCTCCAACCTCAACTCCTTTGGTCCCATCAAATTCACCTGGTCCTACTCCAAATCCCATGCCACTTTCCTTGATGTCGACCTCCATCTGTCCAACGGCCAACTTCACACATCCGTCCACATCAAACCTACCAACAAACAACAGTACCTCCATTATGACAGCTGCCATCCATTCCATATCAAACGTTCCCTTCCCTACAGCTTAGGTCTTTGTGGCAAAAGAGTCTGCTCCAGTCCCGAATCCCTGAACCAGTACACCAATAACTTAATAACAGCCTTCACATCCCGCAGCTATCCTCCTGATCTGGTTCAGAAGCAAATTACCAGAGCCACCTCCTCATTCCTCCAAATCCAGAACCTTCCACCGAAGAATCCCAGAAGTGCCCCTTTTGTCACCGGATACTTTCCGGGACTGGAGCGGACTCTGAATGTGGCTCTCCAGCAGGGATACGACTTCCTTAAATCCTGCCCTGAAATGAGATCCATCCTTAATGACATCCTCCCCACTCCTCCGAGAGTGTCTTTCCGCCGCCCACCTAACCTTCGTAACCTCCTAGTCCATCCCTATGAAACCCCCAAACCACCTTCCCTACCCTCTGGCTCCTACCCATGCAACCGCCCCCGTTGTAAAACCTGCCCTATGCACCCTTCCACCACCACTTACTCCAGTCCAGTAACCCGGAAGGTGTACACGATCAAGGGCAGAGCCACTTGCGATAGCACCCACGTGATTTACCAAGTAACATGCCTGCACTGTGAAGCGTTCTATGTGGGAATGACCAGCAACAAACTGTCCATTCGCATGAACGGTCACAGGCAGACAGTGTTTGTTGGTAATGAGGATCACCCTGTGGCTAAACATGCCTTGGTGCACGGCCAGCACATCTTGGTGCAGTGTTACACCGTCCGGGTTATCTGGATACTTCCCACCGACACCAACCTTTCAGAACTCCGGATATGGGAACTTTCCCTTCAGCTTATTCTTTCGTCCCGTTGCCCACCTGGTCTCAATCTCCGCTAACTCAAATTCCCGCCCACTATCTTTAGCATCTTTGCCTGGGTTCTGTGGACAGAGCCTCTGCCTCAATTGGTATCTCTGTCCAACTTCTTTGCTTTTCACAAATGTCTGTCTAGGTGTGTTTGCGTTTGGATATGTGTGAGTGTGTGTGTATTTGTCTACCTTCCTTTTTTTCCCCTAAGGTAAGTCCTTCCACTCCTGGGATTGGAATGACTCCTTTTCCACTTCCTTAAAACCCATATCCTTCCCTTTTCCTCCCCTTTTTTCCTCTTTTTCCTGAAGAAGCTACCAGTGGTGGCGAAAGCTTGTATGTGTGTTTGTGTGTTATTTTATTTGTTTCTCTCGACGAGCCGATCCTTTTGGTAAGTCATCTCTTTTCTATTTTTATATATATATATATATATATTACAAAAAAGCCTTTGTTTTCATAAATATTTCCTCCACGATGTAAATTGCAGACTAAATATTTTTGTAATGTTGTATAAGACGACCTCGGATTTTGGCCACCCCCCCCCCCTTTTTTTTTTATTGTCCATTCATCGTCTTATCTATGGAAATATACGGCATGTATGAGTTAAAAATCTGTTGTTATTCATTAGGTGCATAGGTAACTTTTTGTTTTGGAGGGGGGGAGGGTGGAGAAAGGAGGAGGAGGTCAGTTATCAAGAAGTTCATTCAGATCTGTTACTCATGTTTTGTGAAGCATAACTGAAAAGCTTCTCAAGAGTTCAGATTTGTTGTGACAACTTGCACTATATCATCACTTTCCAATCTAACCTAGACTTCGGCCACACTACAGATAAAACATGTACTTTAATTTAGTTTAAAAATGAGGTAGAAGTGACATTTGAAGGCAACTTTTTGTAATACAAGTAACCAGAAATAGTTTCCAAAGAATACCAAATAAATTTAATTTTATGAGTCAACCTCTCATTGGAATTCACTATTCAAACCTGGCTTATTGGCAATCTTTAAACCATAGAGGAATGGTCCCCCAACTTTTCTAGATTTAGTCCACACAGAGTAAGGGGTATCTTGAAGCTTTCCAAAGGATGGCCATAGTACTGAATGCAGTTAATAAACACAAGCACTAAAATGAAAGTAATCTAAATAATTACTTGGGATATAATGCATTTCAGTGCAAAGTTTTAGTATGCCAGGTAGATTATGAATTGAATATATGTCACACAAATATTTACAATGGAAGGTCCAGTAAGGAATGTTAATAATATGTAGATAGGGAACAACTTACCATAAAGACGAAAATTGAGCCACCACAGACACACAAACACACACACAATTCTAAATTTTTGGCTGCGGCCTTCCTCTGAAAGAGAACACTCATCCACACAATCGCTCAGGCACACTCATCTTCTTCTTCCTGATATATAGAGTAAAGAAAGTTTAAATTACCAGGTGAAAAGGCACCGATTCATTGACACATATAAGTAAATGAAACATACACATACACAAAACTGAGCTTTCACAACCTTAGGTTGCTTCTTCAGAAAGAGCAGCAGGGAAGGAGAGAGAAAAGGAAATGAGGGTTTTAAGGGAGTGGGTAAGGAGTCATTCCAATCCCGGGACAGGAAAGAGTTAACTTGGGGGGGAAAAAGGAGGGTAAACAAATACACACACACACCCACACATTTACTCAGACGCAAGTACACTTAGGCAGACATACTGTAGAAAGCAAAGAAGTTAAGAAGTTAGACAGAGATGCCACTTGAGGCAGAGGCTCTGTTCAGAGAACCGAGGCAAAGATGTTAAGATGGCGGGTGGGAATTCAAATTTAGTGGAGGTTGAGACCAGGTGGGCAACGGGAAGAGAGAATATACTGAAGGGCAAGTTCCCATCTCCGGAGTTCAGAAGAATTGGTGTTGGTGGGAAGTATCCAGATAATCCGGACGGTGTAACACTGTGCCAAGATGTGCTGGTCGTGCCCCAAGGCGTGTTTAGCCACAGGGTGATCCTTATTACCAACAAACACTGTCTGCCTGTGACCATTCATGCGAATGGACAGTTTGTTGCTGGTCATTCCCACATACAATGCTTCACAGTGCAGGCATGTCAGTTGGTAAATCACGTGGGTGCTGTCGCAAGTGGCTCTGCCCTTGATTGTGTACACCCTCCGGGTTACGGGACTGGAGTAAGTGGTGGTGGAAGGGTGCACAGGGCAGGTTTTACAACGGGGGCGGTTACAAGGGTAGGAGCCAGAAGGTAGGGAAGGTGGTTTGGGGATTTCATAGGGATGGACTAAGAGGTTACGGAGGTTAGGTGGGCGGCGGAAAGACAGTCTCGGAGGAGTGGGGAGGATGTCATGAAGGATGGATCTCATTTCGTGGCAGGATTTAAGGAAGTTGTATCCTTGCTGGAGAGCCACATTCAGAGTCCGCTCCAGTCCCGTAAAGTATCCGGTGACAAGAGGGGCACTTTTGGGGTTCTGCTGAAGGTTCTGAATTTGGGGGGATGTGGAAGTGGCTCTGGCAATTTGCTTCTGTACCAGATCAGGAGGATAGCTGTGGGATGTGAAGGCTGTTATCAGGAAGAAAAATCATGAAGAAAAATAATCCTCCTCCTAATGATTCAGCTCCTCAAGATATCATTCAAATCGAACCTTGCCTGGAACAGTTCCGTCCTCCGTCACAGCAAGATCCACCTGCTCTTCCTCAAAATCACCCTCTTCAAACCTTCCAGGAATTCCTTACTTCCAACCTTGCCTCCCAGTCTTTCCTGAGAAACCTTAATCCTACTCCCAACATTGCCGCAGCTGAATCCCGAGCTATCAGAGATCTGAAGGCTGATCATTCTCCCTGCCGACAAGGGCTCCACGGCAGTGGTACTTGATCGGCGGGAGTATGTGGCAGAGGGAGTGCGTCAGCTTTCAGATAATACCACATATAAAGATTTTCAAGGCGACCCAATTTCTGATGTCCATGCAGAGCTTCAAGGAATCCTCAAAACCTTAGGCCCCCTACAAAACCTTTCACCTGACTCCATTAACCTCATGACTCAGACACCCCGCACCCCCACCTTCTACCTACTTCAGAAGATTCACAAACCCAATCATCCCGGCCGCCCCATTGTGGCCGGTTACCAAGCCCCAACAGAACGAATCTCTGCCTACATAGACCAACACCTTCAACCCATCATGTGCAGTCTCCCATCCTTCATCAAAGACACCAACCACTTCCTCGATCGCCTGAAATTCTTACCCAGCCTGTTACCTCCTGAAACCATCCTTGTAACCATCGATGCCACTTCCTTATACACAAATATCCCACATGCCCAGGGCCTCGCTGCGATGGAATATTTCCTTTCATGCCGACCACCCACTTCCCTACCTAAAACCTCTTTCCTTAATACCCTAGCCAGCTTCATCCTAACCCACAACTTCTTCACCTTTGAGGACATACCAACAACTAAAGAGAACAGCCATGGGGACCAGGATGGCCCCCTCGTACGCAAACTTATTTATGGGACGCTTAGTGGAAGCCTTCCTGGACACCCAAGCCTGTCAACCCAAAGTTTGGTATAGATTCAATGATGACATCTTCATGATCTGGACTCATAGTGAAGAAGATCTCCAGAATTTCCTCTCCAACCTCAACTCCTTTGGTCCCATCAAATTCACCTGGTCCTATTCCAAATCCCATGCCACTTTCCTAGATGTCGACCTCCATCTATCCAACGGCCAACTACACACATCCGTCCACATCAGACCTACCAATAAACAACAGTACCTGCATTATGACAGCTGCCATCCATTCCACATCAAACGTTCCCTTCCCTACAGCTTAGGTCTTCGTGGCAAACGAGTCTGCTCTAGTCCTGAATCCCTGAACCAATACATCAATAACCTGATAACAGCCTTCACATCCCACAGCTATCCTCCTGATCTGGTACAGAAGCAAATTGCCAGAGCCACTTCCTCATCCCCCCAAATTCAGAACCTTCAGCAGAACTCCAGAAGTGCCCCTCTTGTCACCGGATACTTTACGGGACTGGCTCTCCAGCAAGGATACGACTTCCTTAAATCCTGCCACGAAATGAGATCCATCCTTAATGACATCCTCCCCACTCCTCCGAGAGTGTCTTTCCGCCGCCCACCTAACCTTCGTAACCTCCTAGTCCATCCCTATGAAATCCCCAAGCCACCTTCCCTACCTTCTGGCTCCTACCCTTGTAACCGCCCCCCGTTGTAAAACCTGCCCTGTGCACCCTTCCACCACCACTGACTCCAGTCCCGTAACCCGGAAGGTGTACAGAATCAAGGGCAGAGCCACTTGCGACAGCACCCAAGTGATTTACCAACTGACATGCCTGCACTGTGAAGCATTCTATGTGGGAATGACCAGCAACAAACTGTCCATTCGCATGAATGGTCACAGGCAGACAGTGTTTGTTGGTAATGAGGATCACCCTGTGGCTAAACACACCTTGGGGCACGACCAGCACATCTTGGCACAGTATTACACCGTCCGGGTTATCTGGATACTTTCCACCAACACCAATTCTTCTGAACTCCGGAGATGGGAACTTGCCCTTCAGCATATTCTCTCTTCCCGTTGCTCACGTGGTCTCAACCTCCGGTAATTTCAAATTCCCGCCCACCATTCAACAACATGATCTCTTGGCCAGAGCCTCTGTCTCAAGTGATACATCCGTCCAACTTCTTTGCTTTTTACACGTGTGTGTGTGTGTGTGTGTGTGTGTGTGTGTGTGTGTGTGTGTGTGTGTGTGTTTGTGTGTGTGTGTGTGTGTGTGTTTTATTTGTGTTTCTATCTACGTACCTGTGCTCTTTTGCCTGGTAACTAAACCCCATCTACTTTTTATATATATTTTTCCTGCTATGAATTTTTTCCTCTATACACAAACACAACCCCTCTCTCGTGCCCCCCCCCCCTTCCTTTTTCATACTGTATCTCCTTTTCTGTCTGACTTTGCCTCTGCTTGTTCTATCTCCATCCTTATCTTCCCCCGCCACCTCTTCTCCTTCCCCCTCCCCCCTCCCATCCCTTCCGCTTGCCGTGTAGTCAGACTGTTGGGAGGCCTGAGATGACTGACCTGTATGGAAGAGTGTTCTCTTTCTGAGAAAGGCTGTGGCTGAAAATTTAGAATTGGTGTGTGTTTGTGTGTCTTTTATTTGTGTCTTTTGGCGGCTCAACTTTCGTCTTTATGGTGAGTTGTTTCCTATCTACATATTATTATTCATACAAATAATTATTGTATTATGTAGAACACGTTAAATACAGATATCACCCATGTAGTCTGGAAGTCACTGGGTAAACCAAGATAAAGATTACAAGGACATGGCCAATGAAGGAAAAAAAAAAAAATAAAATAATAATAATAATAAAATAAAAAAAATGAAAGCAGTTTGGTTCAATTTCAGTGAAATACATACCGTATATTTCTGCAGATAAGATGACCTTCAGATAAGATGAGGTACAAATTTTCACCACAATTTTATAGTTTAAGCCTATATCTGTCCTATAAGATGACTCCCCAAGTTACCTAATTTCCCGAATGCAAACCGCAGTTTTTCCAGTTTTCGGGATCTAAAAATATGCCTTCAACTTAGATTCGGGGGCAAAGCTTTAGGGAGTTCCGAAAAATGCTGTTAGAAGCCGCCATAAGTAGTTTTTGTGATTCATACATCTGGATTTCAGCCTTTGTTGAAGTGTTTGTGGTCTGCTTTTTAACTTTCGTGCATGTAGTGTTACATTGTATCTGAGCGTGAAGAACCATGTACTTTTTTACACCGCAAAGTTAAAAAAAAAAAAAAAAGTATTTTCCTTTGCTAAGACGACATTTAATCGTGCTGATGCACATACTAGGCGGGTGAAAACACACGAAATTGCCTGAGAACAGAAGATAAAGGATTTTGAAAGAAGTCGCAATTGTTGCGTATAGCTCCGAAATATTTTAACCTTTCCACTGCTCCGTACATAAATATACTCTTATTGTTTCAGTGCCACTACAGATATATTGAGAAATTATTTTTCACAGGCTACATTGTAAAATCACACTGCATTGTAAATAATTAACTCTATTCCTGCTTTATGGCATATAAGTTAGTTAATAAAACTCGAAAAGCAAGTATTTTTTAAGTTGCACAAAACTATGTTTTCGTAAATCTTTCCTCCACAATGTAAATTTCATCAGGGTAATATCGCAGATGTGCTGCATAACCTAACCTCCTTGTGCATAGCGCGATTTCGACCTGCATATCCAATATATCGAATCAGTATTTTATGTATGGAATAACTGAATGTTTCTGAATCGTAAATTCGGACGCTACGCGCTCTGACGCACTAAATAAAAAAAGAAAAATTCTTGTTCATCCTATACCTAACCTAACTTTCAGTTTAAAAAAGTTATCTCTACAGTTCTAAAACACGAAATCGATATATAATTGTACGTTCGATATCTACTTAGATTGTAAGCTTTCTTGTAAATTACCCAGAAAGCTATACTCATAGGTTCCTGCCTAACAACATCCTTTAAAATCGATACATAATGTTTTGCTACTTAACCGCTTTGATATATATCGTTTGGAGGTCGAAGCCTCTTTATAGCCACACTATGCAACACATCTGTGAAATTAACAATTTCAGACTAAATTTCAATCTAATTTTTTTTTGTACCGACGTATAAGACGACCTCGGATTTTGAGACCTTTTTTTAGATTCTGCTATCGTCTTATCTGCGGAAATATACGGTAAATATTGATAACAAAATGATATTGACCATCTTAGGACTTGCAGTCATTTAATTGTAAACTGTGACCTGTTACTTTGAGCTCTGTTAGTGTGCCTCTTTGCATACTTACACTTCTAACATTTGCTTTTTTTGCAGTCTAAAGAAAATGAAGAGAACACACCACCATTGTGGTGGCAAGAAGGAATCAATTTGGATAAAGCTAGTCTTATTCTTATTGGATTCAGCAAAGGGTGTGTTGTTTTAAACCAGTTTATTTACGAATTTCATTATTTAAAGACTCTAACACCGGATGATGACACAATGATGAGAATTGTAACCAGGATACAAGATATGTACTGGTTAGATGGAGGCCATGCTGGGGGGAAAAACACTTGGATTACTTCAAGAAGCCTATTGGAAACATTGACAAGACTGGGTAAGTGTCTGAAGTGTTGTATTGTGCTACATTCACTAAAAAGATTTCAAATTATTAACCCCAGTTCACACATCCCTTACCACAAAGACAAAAACTATTATTATTTCCACAACTACCACTGCTGTTATTATACAACTTATTAGTCTCAATGTGTTTCACATTACTACTGTACTATTTCTTTCCTGTCATTTTGTTTACCATAGCTCCAGTTCATACATTTTCAGGCAATAACTGATTGCAGCCCAGGAAAATTGTGAAATGTCAAATGACTAAAGGTAGAGCAGTCAACAATCTGAAGATTGTTTTGAACGCCACAGTGCTTTACTAGGCATGGTCCTGTTTGGAGGTGGTATGCCATTGCCTTCCTCCAACCTTTGAACTGACTTACCCTGCCAGTTATAGTTTAACGTGGATTCCGAACCATGGTGCTACTCAGTATTTTTCACTTGAGCAATACTGCCAGAGGTGAAAGAAGTGGGAAGAGACAGATAAAAATCCCAGGACCGGGTGGAGATTGAACCTGTGTCTTTTTTATTCATAGTCTGGCACTCTACCATTGTGCAACCGAAGCACACTGTTAAATGACTAATGATCTAATAGTTGACAGATGAGCATTGAAGAGGGAAGGGGTTTAACGATGTCCTCGGTGTTTTAAAATACTGTAGTGGAAGAGTATATGTAGGATTGGAAAATGTTATCTTTCAATACTATTTCATCAAATGGATAATCATGTTGAGAAGTGTATGAACAAAACTTGTAAATAAATGTAAAAAGGTACATCACTGAGACCCCAAGCTGAGAGGGACTTATCTGTTGGTAGGACTAGGGAAACAGGTTAGTGCTTTGACAATGTAGGTTTGTTCGAATGTATTTAATGTTGGAGACATTGGAAACTTATTCCAGTTTTAATATCAGTTAAACAAAAAACCCATGAATGACAATGTATACTGTGAGACCTCCGTAGCCTAAGCAATTCCACTAAGAGTGAACAACCTGGCCTGCTCATGTAGTGGGTGATTCTGCTCCGTGATAATGGGCCATATGAATAAAACGGAGTATCTACATTATACTCTGAATTCCAGAGAACATACTCAGGTTCGCATGAATAACGCAAGTCGGAGAATATATTTCAACCGAGTACGTTCTCACTGTGAGTAAGGGGGGGGGGGGGGGGAGTTGCTCAAACAGAGAAAATTCTCGAATTTTGTATGAATAAAACTAGAGACATTTCTCACAACCGGAGAACATTCTCTGTTTTCTGAAGCGAGCTCTTTAGCATGCTTCGTGCTGAGTAACTTCTATTAAGGTTATGATTTACTGTGATTTATAATAAAAGTTTCTTTATATATAGGCTAGTCTGAAGAAGCATGATGAACTAAAAAGTTTACACAAATAAAAAAAAAAATTGGTGTCAAGTCGCTTCCTTCACAATTATCGTAACTGTAACACTTTATGCATTTTATGTAGTGACTAGAGTGATATCAGAGGAGTTTTTTCATTACTGACATAGAAATGAATCACAAGTGGATTCAGCTGCGTGTTTTACCCATTTGTTAGGAGTGTATTTTTTAGTTGTAAATATCTAAATAGCAAAATAAAATTGTGACAACAATGGAAGGCCCAATAAGGAATGTTAAAACCTCCTCCCATCTCTTCCACTTGCCGTGAGTCAGACTGTGTCAGACAGTGTGGATGAGTGTCCTCTTTCTGAGGAAGGCCACGGTCAAAAATTTAGAATTGTGTGTGTGTGTGTGTGTGTGTGTGTGTGTGTGTGTCTATTCTTATTTCTGTCAGCGGCTCAACGTTCGTCTTTACGGAAAATAAAATTGTCTGTTTTTTAAATAGGGGCTATTAATAATGTTTACGTTAACTCCAAATAAAGTGCATCCCAAGACTTCGTAGTCTATATTACAAAATAAATATTTCTGCAATACAAGGTACTGAAGTATTTTTGTATTGCTTTTGTTCATTCAACCCAAATCGGTTGGTTTATTTAAGATGTATTTTCTGCCTTCATAGTCGTAACTTCTGTTGTGATAGATAGTAGTATACATGACACTAAAATTAATAACTGCTTAATTACATACCTAACAGTCTGTTTGTGACAAAATTGCATGGCCTATGAGCAGACCATTGTGTGTCATATTTAACAAAATAGTATCATGTGTCAGAAAGCTCTGACAGCATTCCACGTTGAAACCGATAAAAATGTAATGCTTTCTTAAAATTTCATTCGCAAATTGTGCTAACATCATTAGAAGAATAAATTTTCGTAAAAAGTCCGTATTTAGTCTTTATAATATGTTGCTGCACAACAAACTAAAATGTAAACATAGTACAGTTTTTCCTGAACACGAAGATTCCTACTCCATATTTGTACACTGAATAATTTGCCTGATTGGGGTAGTTTAAAGAAATACATGATTGAACATCTGATCTGTGGCAGACATGGCGCATGGAGAACTTACTCAAGAAGGAGGGGAACTAGTGAGAATGAACTTCTTGCTCAGAGCATATGCTACGAAGTTTTTATTCATACGAAATTGAGTACTTACTCAGAGAACATTCCTTTGCTCTGAGAATCTTCTCTGGAGCTTGTGATCTTTCTTATTCGTATAGCCCAATGCATGTCTACACGTCTCCAGGGTCACACAAAGTGTACTGGCCAAGTTCAAGTGGAAACAGCTTGAGCATCCGCCCTACAGCCCGGACATGTGGCCCTACGACTTCCAAGTGTTTGGTCCGCTAAAAGAACATCTCCAAGGGAAGTGCTCCAACTCTGACAATGAACTGAAGGACACAGTAAAGACTAACTCTTGTCACAGATACAGGAATCCTGGGAACAAAGAATCCTTTGGCTCATTAAACTGTGGGATAATTGTGCTCAGGCCTCTGATAATTAATTTTGAATGAAGACTTCAATTATACACACAGTGTCATTCTGTACCTTTTCATTTGACCCCCCCCCCCCCCCATATTTGCCTTAGTCATTAGAAGCTTTTGACTTGTCAGTGAATATACTTATTAATAGATAGGATTCTCTCAAAAACATAAGACAGAGCGTACCCAGAACACACACAAAGATTTGGAACAAGTTTTTCTACCACCTGGAGCTCCGATTATATTAAGCTAACTTTGTATATGTCGACACACTGGTAAGGTATGAGAAGTAAACAACAGACACAATGCATTGCCCCCCCAGCCTGTCCTTCTTTTATAGTTAATATTTAAATATTTACATTCATTTTTGCAAGCACATTCTTATATCTAGATTACTATATGAACCTCATCAACCAGTTGCTTTCTGTTTTCACAGGTATAGGCATTCACATCCATGTGACGCCGTACCAAGTGAATGATGATCGAAGACCTTGGATAAGAAAGGAAGAAAAGACTTTCGGTGACTTACTAAGGCGGCTGGGAGCTCCTGTACAGAGAACTCTACACTTCGAAAATCAAGTTGCAAGTTTGTGCACACACTTTGAGGTCCTTTCTGTGTTTCGACAGACAGATTAGTTAAGCAACTTTACTTACATTGCACATCTTTATGAATGCCAACTGGTATTTGTGTTAAAGTTTTGTAGACATTGATGAAATGCCTTTCTGAAACAGTAAGGAGGAAAGAACTGCAGTTACCTTATCCTAGTTTGGGCATTGCACTTCATGCATACATTTTCATTAAATTAGATGGCAAAGAAATGACACAGTGTATAAGAGAAGAGAACAGTGTGCAAACTGTGTATTGCTGTGGAAGAAAATTACCGTTCTTGTTGTTACAGGACAACTTCCTGGTGCAATTTAATGTGTGATAAGACATTATAGTATAAACTATAAAAAGTGCCATGCCTTTGGTAAATGATTTTGGTTTATAAAACTTGTGCTTTAATGGCTAATGAGGTAATACTTTACATTATTAATTTAATAAAATGTATTTGACTGTACAGTTTACAAATGTCTTTCAGATTTTCAATGTAAAAGATCTTTCTCTCTCTCTCTCTCTCTTTTTTTTTTTTTTTTTTTCTCTTGTGATTTTAAACATCCTGTGAAGGAAGGTTAAATATGCAGTTAAGTCTGAAAAACATTAAAAATTAACTACCAGAATAAAATAGTGTGTGATGCAAAAGTAACACACAAAAAGGAAAGTGAGCCCAAAAGTGTGTTTGAATTAATGAAAAACATTACTGTCTAAATATTTAAATACTTCACTGAGAAGTGTTACTTATGTTGAGTCAGTAGTCAGTAAAGTGATGTAATGCAGTTCACAGATGTTTGCATTTATGTTTCCATTAAGTGGAAAAAGTGCCTTGGCTGCCAACAAGACACTTAACAACTAATTTATGTTTCCCATTAGATGGTCAGAACTTCAATGATTGTCAGTTATTAAATACAGTTATTTATAATTAAATACAGCATTTTTTGGATTATCATTATAGAAATAAATAATTATTGTCATCATCAGATAACCTCTCCAACATAGTTGTTTCAGATGTAAAACAAAGGGGCCAAACAGATGCTAATCATGGCACATGCTGTATCAAGAAAATTTACATGTTTTAAAGAGAGAAGTAGAATGATAGGTAAAAAAATCTTGTTGTGTATTTATACTTGCCATGGAAGATGTTCTTATTACTGCACCACTGCATAATGTTTGTCATTGTCTCAACATATAAAATTTTCAAATTCTTAGATGTATTTACCAGAGGCAAGTCTTCATTTACAATGAAACATTGTTAAAGAGTAATTCAAAAGAATTCATAATGCTACTACAGCTGTTATACAATACTTTCCAGTATTTAAAAAGAAAGTTGAAACTTTCATATTGTCATCCATGAATTATTAGATACAATAGCACTTTTCCACTGGAAAAGTAAAAAGCAATCGTAAACATGAGCCATGTTTTGTATTGAATTTATCCCCCCTCCCTTTTCATTTCTTTATTTTAATTACATTAATACATGACCATTAACTAACTAAAATAATGTTACATTTTACCTCAGATTCTCTTTTTTTTTCCTTTCTCATTCATATTTTTTTCTGTGTTTTATTCTTTTGTCCAAGTTGATTAAAATATCTTACTCCTTCAATTTATTTAGTATATCATTTTTAAAATCTTTCTTTTCATTATTTCTATAATTTGTATTACTTTTTCCTTTTTTTCATAAATGCAGGACTATTTTTTTCTTTAGCCTATCGTCATTAATTTGGTGGAGACTTCCGAAGAAGTTTTAACATTTACTTTGCTATTACTCTAACATTTTCTAAATTTATCGAAAATTCCTCTTTATCTCTTACTTTACAAACATCTGTTATTTGTACAGCACCCATGATTTTTTCTAATAACCTATTTTCCAGGCATCTCTGTTTTGTACAGATTATAGTTCATTGTTAAGAATTTGCATGCATTGGGTCTTCCTCCATTGTTTTATTTTTGTATATCTTTAGTTTCATTTCTATATTTGTAGTAACAATATGGTCTTCCCATTTTAATTACTATCTCATATTTTTTGCTTTTTTTCCCCCAGTTCAATGGTATTGTTTTTTCAAAACATTTTAACTTGCTTTCTTATTGATTTTATTTTACTTATTTGTGTTTCTATGTATTTTGACAAACTTCATGATTTGATTTTATTTTGTCTCAGAAATGTTGATATCATTTCTGTTCAGAAAATGAGTAACTGATTCTGTAAAATTTTCTTTCTTGTTAGTACCATAACTTTGTCTGGAACCATTAGTTTAGTTTTGATTTCCTTGTAACTCAAAATGCCAAATCCTTCCATTTTTCCCCTAAAATATAGCTACACTGTTTAAGTGATAAGCTGTCCCCTTAGCTTAAACCAGCTTCAGCTTTTATTTACTATGTCTGAGAGATTTCTCCCATAAATTTACCTACACTGTTGTGTTCATCAGAATAATTTCATCATATTGTGTATGCCAGTATTGATTTAACACCAAATTCTCTGACAATATATATTGATTTTCGGTTCTAAACATCAAATCCTTTCTTTAATTATTCAGTAGAACCCCATTTTAATGAACCCACTTTTAAGGAAATTCCGCTTTTAATGAATATTCCCATCAGTCCCGGCAAAAGTCCCATTAGAATAGTTATTTTTTCCCTGCTTTTTAACGAACCCCACTTTAAGGGAAAGTCCGCTTCTAAGGAACAAACTTGAAACATTCTGTGAAGTAAAATTTTGTTTTTACACAATTTCTGTGTGCATGTTAATTTGTTTTGTTTCTTCCTCACAGTTAGTAATTACTAATTTGTATTTATGTGATGTCAGCAATAAATTCTTTTAGTTGATACATATTGTATTGAATATCTGTGCAGCAGCAATACCGATATAAGCATCTGGAATCGATTGTTTCAGTTGATAGGATATCGTATTGCATACCTGTGCAGCGATACCAGAAAAAGCATTTGACAAATCAGCAAATAATTTCTCTCTTGTCTTCCATGTTTTATGGTCATGTAGTCTGACGTCAGTCGAAAATTACAATGCGCGAGCTGTGAACTAGTGTTGTCTTGCATTGTTGTCTTTTTTTTTTTTCAGTTTTACTTTTTCAAAATTTAGCCTATAAAAAACTTCTGTGTCAAGAGAAGCTGACGACCATCCATCGTAACATCAAGCACTGTGATATAGCAAAGAAGTACGATTTTGCACCATCTTCATTGTGCGGCTATCTTGGAAACGGGGCATTGTTAAATGCAGAATCTAATAGTTCCTTTGGATGCAAAGATGAATATTCAGGTGACTGTTCAGCGACATGGAAATTGTTCTTATTAGATATTTTGAAGTAGTGCAAATTACTAACAGCATTCCTGTAAGCGAAAAACTTTTACAAGAATGGCTCAAAAATCGCCCTGAAGATTGGTGTGGAAAAATCAGTGCTTTCGAACTGTTTAGAAAACTTCTTACCTCTACGTATAATATGGAAATTTAAAACTCTAAGGCGTTTCAAACACATACAACACAAATGCCTGGATTACTTCAAGATTTTTCTAGTGTTTAGTCCCAATGGCGGCTGGGTTAAAATTCAGATTGTTAACGGCTTGAAGTATAAATGTTGGTTACAGTGCGGTGATGACCCAAGGTGAAGGCAGCCAATCGAGGCTGGCATCCAGGTAGCTGATAAGAACGTCTTTAAGTTTTCTCTTCGTAAACAATTTTGTGTTTTGGATTAATTTTTACGAGTAATATATCACAAAATCGTGACACTCTTGTAGAGGATGCGTTTAAGATTTGATGAATGTACACTATAAATGTTGTTGCCGCTCCTTTAACTTGCAGAAATTAAAGCTGTGCTACTATTGTAGTTTACTGGTGTAAAAACATAATAGAAAATCATGACATATTTGCAGAAAAACTAATCTAGTTGTCATGCACCCAAACCCCCTATCCATCTGTATTTCTAGAAAACGTTTTTGAAACAGTGGAACTTAATTTGGAAGAAGTATTTTGTATTGAACGTATAGCTTTTTAAAGATGTATAAATACATCCAACGATACAGGAGAGTGATGACGAAAATTTTGAAATTTATACTTATTACGTAGATTATGAATATTATCCTCATCCACTCCCTTAAAACCCACATCCTTTCCTTTTTCCCCTCCTTCCTTCCTCTTTTCCTGATGAAGTGGCCAATGGTTGTGAAAACTTGAAAGTTTGTGTGTGTTTTTGTGTCTATCAATGAGCCTGTGCTTTGGGTAAGTTAAACGATCTCTATTTTTTATACATATTTATTATTACGTAGCTTTGACAAGAAACAGTCTAAAATTGATGAACAATGACAGTTATTTCTGAATGAATGCATTCAATTTCCATTACGCAAAACAAATTATTACACCCATGTAGTGACTAGTTCTGCATATACTTTTTCAATTCACAGTCTGATAGTAATTTCGTAAAATATTACTTGTAAGAAATAATGAATTCTCAACATTGAATTGTTTAAAAAGAGAAAATGTAAAGAAGCATTGTTATTGGTTGTCAGAATGCCGTTCATGATTGGTTTGCCTTAACTTTGTCATGCATGGTGTGCCTTTACCAACATCTACATGTCAACCAACATCTACATGTCAAACAACAGCTGCTGACACGTAAACTGCATTTTAACTTAAGATTTAAATATAGGACCAACTAGTGTCCTACACATCTCAAACACCTTTTCTGAGGAATGTCAATGTTTTTTTGTCCTAATTCCACATAATTTACACAGCCTCTGGACCTGTGCATAATAAATATTGTTACAGCCAGATATTAGGGTATCAGTTGATTGAAAATTAGTTTCTTTCATTGAAATGAAGTATGTGATGAGGCATAACATTCTGCAGGTTATGTACATAGTTGTTGCTGCTTGACATTGTGTACCACAAAAGACTGCATTTAACTATTTTGCAAAGGCTGGTTGTGTTATATCTGTTTCTGATGCGAACATTGTCCCACATGAGTTGAGTAGGATCACGGATATTCCTGAAAATATTCCAGGGCTTTGCTTTTTGTGACTATGATGTTTTGACTGCCACACCAATTCTAAATGTAAAAGTGTAATGAAGGAGCACTGTAAGGTAAGAGGCCACGGCGGTGGTGGTGGTGGTGGTGGTGGTGGTGGTGGTGGTGATTAAGAGGATCAGCCTGATGTACCAACTTTTGCATCTGTAGTCAGCTACATTTCCTCTTTTAAAATAGATGAGTCAGTAAAAACAAACATAAACGCCATACACTGATAACTTCTGTCACAACAGTTTGCTGGAAAAACAAAATGGTATACTCTTTTTGATTTAATATTTTTTTTTCTGCAGAAAGCGTGGTATGTATGTGATGATATATTTAACTTAGTGGTATATTATTGGTATGTTAGTAATTAAATAACTCATATAACACCTGCATATGCTTGAATTATGTCTGAGTCACTGGTCGTATGTACCTAGGCAAAACCCAAATTTAAGGAATAAATATTTCGGTCCTCTGAGATTCGTTAAAAAGGGATATTACTGTAAATGTTATTAACATAGGATTGCTTAATAACATCCTGTGGTGAATTATAGATTAGTCAAAAATAGTTAAAATATGTGCTAGATCAGCCCTTTTCAAAATCATCCTGGTATTCTTGCAGGTGTCTAAAATTTATTTAATTACATTAAAAGGGAATTTTTGATAATATTTTGTATATCACTGCCAAAGTGACATTTCTTCATTACTGCTGACATTTGTCTCAGTTTGTAAGCAGTGGGTGGATTAATACTATTTTCCACTCTAGCCTTCTGGAATCTTTAAAGTATCTAAATGTTTTAAAGACTGAGTACAAATCTCTTGCAAACATCAGTACTGGTTGTTTCAATAATTGTTTTAATTGGATCTTGAGTATTGTATTTCCCTAGAAGGGAATGAACATGTTACTCACTGTAACTAGGTATGCAAATTTCAGATGATAAGTTATTAATTTCATTTGCTAAGTTGTCTGTGGTCTCCCAATTTAATTTTTCCCGAACTTTACATTAAACTATATAAAAAAGGCTGCCAAAACAATTGTCACTGCCAGTAAAATTATTCTGGGTGTTGAACCTCATCAGTGTATCAAAATATACCGAGGTTTTGGCCACTGTTGCAAGCAGCCTTCTTTTGGGTATCAGGCAGTCCAATACCCTGAGTTATGTTATTGACAATTTATATAGTTTGTTCTTTGTTCTGGTGAATTAGTTCCATATTGCACCGTTTGATTTTTAGTAATATACAGTATGATCCATTTTTGTGGAATCATATTTCAAATGTGTCTAAAACATTTTCAATGGATTTTTTTTAGGCATCACACTTTGTCAGAAACAATGCATCATCTGTAAATAAGACCAGTGAATAGAATTTGTGTTACAATTGACATAGAATAAGAACAAAATATAAGATGTATAAATATAAAATGTTTCCTGAAATTATTGTTACACTGACACTTTGTTTCCTATTTGTTCGAAAGTATGAGCTGAACCACACTAAATTGTAAAGCACTGTGATTGATATCATACATCTATAATTTGTATGAGAATAATTTTTTACTCTGATTTAACATGGAAAATTATATTCTGAATAAAATCACTAAGGGTCTTTGGGAAGAAAACTGGCGTTGATGAAAATTCTCTTTTACTGTAAGAAAACTTCGAATTTCCTTTCTTGCAACCCATTAAAACATGTCATAGAACACTGACAGGAGAGACAGGGTAATAATTTCCCATGTCATCTGTGAATCCTGATTTGAAAAATTGTTTCTCTCCCTCTTCCCCGTATCATCTATCATATTCGCCATTAGTGCTTGAATCACTGCTTTATACAGACACTGGTTGTGAAGTTATATTACAAATACCCTGAGTATACTAAAGATGCAAACTACTGTGAAGTACATGACAGTTATGTTGTCTTCCTGTTTCACTTATGTATGATGTGTGGAAATAACACTAGCCTAAAATCATCTCTGTGTGCTGTAAAGAGTCCATTCTTGTGTTCACAGTCCCATGGGAGCAATATGTAAGACATGTTACACTCCTCACTTAATTCTGACACCTAAAAGTTCAGGCTTTTTTATGTTCATTTGCATCTAGTAGTTCAGTTTCTGTGATGCTCTTCCATGGGTTTCATAAACTTGATTGCACTTTATTAATATCCTGAATGAAACCACAAGATTCCATTTGATATTTTTTATAATTTTACTGCCTAGTTGTCATATAAGTACAATAGTGATATTTTAATTGTCCTAAAATATTTATTTCATCATAGTGCACAAATTTTAGTTCTTGAGCATTTAAAGAAAGTTACCAAATTTAGTGGTACTTCAAGATATTATCAGTCTGAATGGGCTTTTGTGTAGTTCATTTATCAGTCAGTACTTCATTACCTGCAACTCTTCATCATCTGTGATACGTCTGAAGTACTGTTGATATTGTCATCAAGGTCATGCACTAGGTCTGTGAGTCAAGTATATGATCTTCAAAAAAATAAGATCATTTACTTGACTCACAGACCTCGTGCATGACCTTTATGAGAATATCGATAGCCTCATGGAAACCTAATGGTTTTGAATCTTTTGCACTCACATGAGCTAACCTTGAATCTTCGAGCTTGTGGTGTATTTTTCCTTCCTGTTGATAGAATCAGTTGCTGGCAAATGAAAGTTATTTGAGGTAGTGTATAGTGTTTTCAAAATAACATTAATAATAATAATAATAATTATAATAATAATAATAATTATAATAATAATAATAATTATAATAATTATAATAATTATAATAATAATTATAATAATAATTATAATAATAATTATAATAATAATTATAATTATAATTATAATAATAATTATAATAATAATTATAATAATAATTATAATAATAATTATAATAATAATTATAATAATAATTATAATAATAATTATAATAATAATTATAATAATAATTATAATAATAATTATAATAATAATTATAATAATAATTATAATAATAATTATAATAATAATTATAATAATAATTATAATAATAATTATAATAATAATTATAATAATAATTATAATAATAATTATAATAATAATTATAATAATAATTATAATAATAATTATAATAATAATTATAATAATTATTATTATTATAATTATTATTATTATTATTATTTTGTGTGGCTCACTGGCCTGGTGCCAGTATTTCAATTGGATGCCACTTAGCCGACTTCTGTGTCCCTAGCCAACCCTGATTTGATATGATTTGATTTTTCCAGGGAAGCCAAAACAGTCTTGGTCCAACCCGCCACTGCCCACACCGAAACTACGTTTATTGTGCGGTATCGCTCCCTGTATATCTAGTAAAGCCATCCAAAGCCCTTGAACAGTGCAAGGAGTCCCTTTACCAGTTCTTTATTAGACACAATTTTTTCGGGTCTGGTTGTCCCAAATGTTCTGTGCCTTTTACTCTGCAATGCAATGCATTCGAAGATTAGATGTGATGCAGTTTCATCACCGTCGTCACAGATCCTACATTTAGGGTCCTCTTCTGTTATTCCCATTGTATGTAGGTGTTTTTTGAAATTTCCATGGCCTGTCACCAATCCAACCATGAGTCTAATCTGTCTCCTGTTCAGACCCAGGATTGCAGAGCTTCTTTTAAAACAAGGCTTTGGCATCATTACCTTGCCATGTTTTTGTTGATGGACTTTGGTCCAATATTCTACGTGCTGTCTTCTGTGCCAATTACGTAGCTCCAATTTGATCATTGCCTTGGTGATTGTCAGGACAGGTTCCGGTCCAATGAATGGAGTCTCTGTCCCCATCCTGGCTAATCTGTTGGCATGTTCGTTGCCACTGATCCCCCAGTGGCCAGGGACCCACAAAAGGTTTACTCTATTGCTTTCCCCTAGCTCCACCAGAACCCTGTGACATTCTGCAACAATTTTAGACCTTGTTGCAGGAGCTGCCAGTGATCTCAGGGCTGCCTGGCTGTCTGAATAGATATAGATGCTATGATCTTTGTAGCACCTACGCAAATTCTCCTCCACACACGCCCTGATGGCAGTGATTTCGGCCTGGAATACTGAGGCCAGTTTCCCTAGAGAGATGACGCCCTCCAGTCTTGGCTGCACCCCGTATACCCCGGTCCGAACGCCTTGGTATGTTTTTAACCCGTCACTGAACCAGGCAATATCCACCATATGGTGTCAAACTATTTTCTCCCACTGCTCCCCACTTCCAATTGTTATATTGAAAGGCTTGTTGAAGCAGTATGGGTTTATAATATAGTCGGCTGGCATTTCCCCAACCTTTCCTATATTTACCTCACTCACTATTTTAGTGTGTGATTCTGGATATCCCAAAGAGTTCCAGTTGTTGACAGTTTTGAGTCTGTATGCACCAGCCGATGCCTCCATCTTGATCCAAAGGTGTAATGGGGGCATATCCAGCATGGTTTCCATCCCAGCAGTTGGTGTGCTGCTAATTCCGCCTGTTATGGCTAAGCAGGCTAGTCTCTGCACCTTACCAAGCTCCTTAGCAGCAATCTGCTGTTCTACCTTCTTCCACCACACAACCGCCCCATAGGTGATCCTGAGTCTAATCACTGTGGTGTATATCCAGTGCATACCCTTGGGGCTCAGGCCCCAATTTTTGCTACAAGCTCTCCTGGTACTTACCAAAGTACCTTTTGCCTTGGAGCAAATATTCCTAATGTGAGGGGTCCATGTCAGTTTCTCATTTAGGGTAACCACTAGATATTTCACTGTCCCCTTCACAGGTAGCACTTCATTGAAAAGCTTTAGATTCCAATGTCTTAAGAATGAAGGAGGAAAGGCTGATTGGTCTCTATCCTTGGCCTTAGTATGATCAGTTCTCCCTGGTTTTGGAATGAAGACAACCTTCACTGCCCTCCAGGCATTTGGAATGATTCTTGCTGGTAGGCTAACCCTGAATAACCTGCATAGGAATCTAATGAGATTTTCTCCTGCTTGTTGCAGGAGAGCTGGAAAGATTCCATAGGGGTGACTTGAACGGTTGAAATGTTCCCACCGCCCATCGGACCTTACTGAAATCGACACAGTCCTTGGCCAAATCCCAGTCCTCTTTGCGAATACCTGAGAACCGTTGTCTCTCAGGAATCGCATTCTGGTCTGAGTTATCCCCCAGAGTATATTGAGGAAAGTGAGTCTTGAGGAGCAGTTCAAGTGTTTCATGTGCTGTCTTTGTATACTCCCCATCCTCCTTCCTCAATGTTCCTCCTGGATTAGTTGGTACCCTAGTGAGGATTTTATGAAGTCTCGCTTGAGCAGTCGTGCCCTCCACTTCCTCACAGAATACCTTCCAGGATGCCCCCCTTTGCCCGTCTGATGGCAAGCTTGTAATTGACAAAGGCCTGATGATACTTTGCCCATTGTCCTTTGCGCCTCACAAGGTTAAACAGTCTTCGTACCTGTTTCCTTTGCATTTCCAGGTTGTTATTCCACCAAGGCACACTCCTATTTGTGCACTTCTTGGTGATTGAGCAGTTGTCCTGGTATGAGGTCACTATAGCAGAGGTTACGGCCTCTGCTACTTCCTCAAACTCTGCTGGATTCCTTATCGAAGTTTTAATTTCCGATAGACTGAAGTCAACGTCTCTCCTATATGTCTCCCAGTCCGTTTTTCTGGGATTCCTTTAGGCCATGGTCTGTCTGGTTCCCATTTGAACCTTGAATTTAATATACATGTGATATGATGAGGATGGCTCCAGGACCACATGCCACTGTTTGACGTAACTGCCCATCATCATGGAACCAAAAGTTTGTCACTTCTTCCCTTCTACTATTCCTGAATGTAGGTTCATCACCCCTATTCAGGATCTCCAAGTTGTTAGATAGGAGAAATTCAAGAAGGTGCTCACCTCTACTGTTGGTGTCCTTGCTGCCCCACGATAGATTGTGGGCATTGGCATCACATCCCACCAACAGTTCGTCACCTTGCCGATGGCAGGCTTCCGTCAGTCTCCTCACTTCCAAAGAAGGAAGAGAGCTGTCTTTGTAAGGAAGGTATGCTGAGGCCAAAACAATTTCCCTCGTGATACCTTCCTCACGTTGCTGCATCCTGATAGTCAGCAGGTCCCTGGAACAAAAATCCATCATTGGTATGAAAGGTAATCCATTTCTAACATAAATGCATGTTCTGGAATTTTTTTAGATTTCTAGCATAAATAAGCTTACCTCCAGTACCACCGAGGCCCGGTACACCCCCTTTGTATAAATAGGGTTCTTGTATCAGGGCCACATCCACCTCCTGTCTCCCCAGGTGACGGCTCAGGGCAGCAGTGGCCCCTTTACTGTGCTGCAGGTTTATCTGCAGCACTTCCAGTCCCCATCTTGCTGCCATTATTGCCTTTAAGGTCTTTGATTAACCTGATGGCGACCTACGAGAATCCTAAAAACAGTTTCAGGCCTTGCTCTCGCATTGCCTTCTGGGACTTCTCTCCAACCTCTACCACCAGGGTGCGTCGTTCCGGAACGACCTTTTGGTTAATTGCCCTCCAATCCTCTGTCGAGACTTTTGGGTTCTGAACCCTTATTTTCTCGAACAGAGTCTTTGGAGGGACATCCTTAAGGATCTTTGGTACCCATATTGATACCTTTGCGATCTTCAGGAGTTCAGTTGCTGTCTTGACCAGCAGCTTCGCATCCTCCCACGGGGATATCATGGGCACCTTGTCCTTAAGCCATTCTGCTGAGTGCTCCCCCTCGCAGACAAAAATGAGGGCACCGCAATCTAGATAGACCCACCTGAATTTTGGTCCTGGACCAGCGTCCCCCCCAATCTCTTCAAATAGGGCCATCTGCACGAGCTGCTCCTGCTGCGAGGTGATGCTCACCAGTGGGTATCCTTCTTGGACAACCACCATTCTAAAGACAGAGATTGCAGTACTATAGGTCTGTTTCCCTATTTCCTGCCTCAGCCTCTTAGGATCACACTTGTCCAGAGAGGAGGGAGTCTTGGATTCCTCCATAACCCTCTTGCCACCTGTCTTTGACGTCTAGGGGGGTCTGTGTATTCCCTTCGACCTGAGGCAGTTTCTTTTTGGGGGTATTGGGCTCAAACCCTTTTGATTCCCTCCACTTATGCTTAGGAAGCCATTCTTTTCCTTCCTTTTGCTTCTGTTCCTTGAGAAGTTTCCTCCTCTGAGCCCCAGACAAGGCCTTAATCCTAATCTGGTCCAACTTTTCTGTTACAGTTCCCACTTCTTGCTCAGGTCCTGATCCCGATGTCTGAGTATCTGAGGTCTCAGATTGCCCCTCAGATTCTTTTAAAATACTTTCTTTCTCTGTGTTCATCTTAGTCCCACGAGATTTGGGGATTTATATGGTACACACCATGATAACCCCGTGTGGTGCGAGGCTACTTACTCAGGGAGGTCGCCCGGTATCCCTGAGGCTCCGCTTGAGACACATATACCCATGTGCCACGCACCCCTCGGCACGGATCGCATCGCACTTTGGGTTTGGAAAGGACTGGGAGAGGATAAGGAAGACGGGACGTTGTGGGACACACTTGGTCTGAGCCATCAGTTGAAGCCTTCGGTATAGCCCTCAGCTTTACACGGATACGCAAGCTTCTCCGCACGGACAGTGCTTCGTCAAGGTGGTGTCCCCCGGAGAGGTAGCCAACCCTAGTTATCCAACCAGGGAAAGGGGACCTACAGCTTAATGTGGAATACGAACCAATTGTCATTTCTGGCAACTCCTCATATCATTGAGAGGTGAAGGCTGTGTTAAAGCGCAGACTGAAAAAATTTGAGATTCGACTGAGTTTTGAACCTGCGACCCTTCGGTTAGCAGTTGAGCGCTTTACCCCGAGACCATCTGGCCAGACAATTTTTCATTGCAAGGGAATGATAGAATGTTTGGAGTAACAGCACTGCATCAAATTTTACCAGATATTAGACAACAGCTTTTTACCCCACAGTGTGCTACACCAGAGTAAGCGCATCACAGTGTGTCACCAAAGTGTACTGCAGGCATGTCTCCATTGCCTCCATGACTTGGGCCCAACAGGAAATTAGTGCCTCCATAATGACTTGCTCCTTCACATTCCTCGCACTTTATCTGGATTTTTTTGGTGAAAAACAAGATGCTTGTGCTTCAAAAGGCTCCTTACTCTCCTGATTTGGACCCCTAAGACTTTTCGTTGGTTTCCAAACTGAGCAGGCCATTGAAAGAAACGTAATTTCAGGCAAGAGGGAATTTGGCAGCATTAACAGCAAAGTGAAACTCCATTCTGAAAAAGGCTTTTTCGGAGTGCTACCAACAATTAGGGCGATTAGGTGTCCACTGCTCCAGGTAAGCCAGTCCCTCCACTTAGGTCAGAGGTCCGATAATTTGCTAACAGACTTTGGTGTGTGGTTCTCTGTAAACCTGTGAAGGTTTGTAGTCCCAAAACAAAAGAGTATGGCACATAGTTTAATATATATGATGGCCATAAAATATGACGTGCTGCGCCACAGACACACTTAGTTATGCAACCATTATTTGAGAATTGTGTGCACGTATGACAAACTTTATATGTAACTAGCTGAAAACCCTGTGTCACCCGTATACTTATTTATTCTACTCATAGCTTAGTCTTTCTCTCCGTCCCATTATCTCTTTCTGTCCTATTTCTCTTTCCTTCTCTCTCTGCTCATCTCCTCCTCTTCCGTCTCTCTCTTTCTCTCTCCCGCTGTTTCTGTTCATCTCCTTTCACTTGTCTGTCATCGTCTCCCCTCACTCATTCTCCTCCACCTACTCCTCTCCCTCTTAAATATGAAAACACATACATATGCGCCAAGTTCCATGCTGACTGACCAAATTGTGTCACAGTCGCAAGGTACCCTCTGCCATGCTAAATTCACTGGCTTGCAGATTATAAAATATCTTTTATGAAAAAATACCTTTAGGTGCTGACTTTGTTGGCGATCAGTCAAAGTATTTGCATGTTTGTTGTAACGTACCCTCTGCCTTGTACCTATGGAGGCTTACGAAAGGTAGGCCATATATCAATTTGGGGTTAAGCTATCTTCATCCACATTTCATTCAATTCCGTCCGGTCATTTCATCTTGAAGAGTAACAAACGTGATAACCCACTGTAAGGTACCCTCTCTCAGGCACCGTACGGTCACTTAAGATAGGTAGCCCATTCACTAATGCAGGGATTAAGCTACTTCCATTCCAAATTTCGTTCTAATCTGTCCATCCCTTACAGCATGAAGGAGTAGCAAACATATTAACCCAGTGTAAGGTACCTTGCACCACACACCATACGGTGCCTTACGATAGGTAGCCCAGGCATTAAACAGGGTATAAGCTACCTCTGTTCAAAATCACGTTCATATCCATCGAGTCATTCCAGCGTGGAGGCGTAAGTAATTGTAAAGCACCCTCCGCCATGCACCATACAAAGTTAATTTTAATATCCTATAACCATCGTGCGAGTGCAAGCAATGAGTTGACAAAGTTTTATCACTATCAGATGTACGGTATGGCCGTGCATAAAATACGAACAAAAAGACAAACAAACAATATTGTTTTTTATATTAGATTTATGTATTTATTTTCAAACTTGCATTAAAACCATACATTGGTAACTAAAACTTCCTTCTGCTGGTGGTTTGTATCCAGTGATTCGGTACACTTGTTATGCATCAAAGCTGACAGCCAAAAAACCACCATTTAAAAATCTGAATGAAGTATGCTTTCCACTTTCTTTCTTTAAATTGCTTACTCAAAACTCACATGATGTGAACAATATTTATGTTTTAAATGTTTCTTTGATGATTATTTTCCTGAAAAATGTAATGGTAACTTCCAAAGAGAGCTGCTAGAATTTTTAGAAATTTTATTTCATTCAAAACTTTGCCAAAATCTGAAAATTAACTGTTTAGTCATGTTAATTATTTGAAGTGATTGTAGGCAAAAATTTCATCATGATTGGAATACAACTGCAGAATCTGATGGAAGTCCATATGTAAAGTATCCCTTGTCACGCACCATCCAAAACATTATGTGACATTGACCTTTCTCTTGGTTTGAAAGTCAAGTGTCCAAAATGTCATGAAGATTTTAGGATGAATAAAGTTTCCTTATTCGCATGTCACGTTTTCAACCACATAATTGTTTATGATGTCACATCCTAAACTATATGCCGTAAGCAGTTCTTAACCCCAATGTCAATTGTTACTTCATGGAAGGAATATGTGTGCCAACTTTGGTTAAAATCGGTACAGTGATTTAGAAACAGATCTCGCATGATGCAGCACTTTTCTGGGCATTTAATTGTTTATTACATCATATCACCTGAACTATTTGTTGTACAGTCATTTAATGGTGCCTATAACCATCGCGAAAGTGCAAGCAGCATGTTGACAAAGTTTCATGACCGTTGGTTGAACAGTATGGCCACGCATAAAATACGAACACACAAACATTCATTTTTATATATTAGATATCTAACTTCCAAGATTTTTTTTTTCTTTCTTTTGCTGCACACATCAGGCATGATGTTTGAATGTATTACTTTGTTACCTTATTCACAACATATTTTGCACACAATATTATATATATGTGTCAGCAAATTGACATCATTTTATATCAGACAGTTAAGGAGATATGACATCAGAAACATTGAAATACATGAATAACTTCGGTGTCAGGCATGATGATTGTGTTTACTTTTTTACTACTATTTGCAATGCAGTTTGCAAAAATACTTTAAAAAGGAATAATAATCTACTGGTATTTGCCTATTCTAGTTCAATGATGTGTTGGAATTTCAAAGGAAAGGGTTGAGAACTTCAAAGTTGCTATTAGGAACATCTACATTTTCTATTCATTTGTTCTTAATAATAAATCTGCAAAAGTTATTAGCCCGACTGATTTGAAATTTACACACAATGTTGCATTCCATTAGAAGTGTGTTTTTGTAGCAGCCAACCAATGTATTCTATTCAGTCATGTAGGGATGTTCTTGAATTCACACTGGGTATGTGTCCACGCTTGTTGTTATTAAAATGGTTGTACCCATCATTCAACCCAGAAATTTTACTGTGGTACCAGACCTTCAATGAAAAACATGAGTAACAGCATTACCAAAGCAACAATACTTAGAACAATCTTCCAGTTTAATTTTTATTTTTATTATTATTATTTTTTATAGATGCCGTTAAAGAGTTTAAATGTTTGCAGTTTCCAGTACAAACCTCATTTGAAATGGCCATCTACAAAGTGTGGGACAGTCACTACAAGTGTGTGGACTAAATTCAGAAAATTCATGCTTTCACATGGACAACTGTATCTGGTATGCTTATTCACAGGGAAACCCTCCTGACTTATTTTTGTATTTACCACATGTTGTTGTTGTTGCTATTTGCCTTTAGTCCAGAGACTGGTTTGATGCAGAACTCCACATTACCCTGTCCTGTGCAAGCCTCTTCCAATGTGGCAACCTACATTCTTTTGTACCTGCTTCCTGTATATGTCTCTTGGTCTCCCTCTGTGATTTTTACATAGCTGCCAACTTTTGGAAAGGGCTTTCAGTAAAATCACTGGCGACAATCAGTAAAATTACGGTGACAATCAGTAAAATTCACGCATGACAAAAATATTTAACGATACTTCTGGGCTACAAAATAAAATAATTTATGAATGAAATAGTGTACTTCAATAAAATCACATTTACTTACAGAATAGGGCAATGATCTGTAGTTGAACATAACAGCCAAGAAGAAATCCATATTAAACAGCTCCAGGTGTGATAAACGTTGTTTTGGAGCATACCATACAGCAAGACTAACTTGATAAATTACACTGATTATGAAAGTCGACAAAAGCTTTACAAAATAAAAATTGGTTAATGTAACACAGTCAAGAAATCATATAGGTCCAATACACACTGCACTATGCAAATCACACGTTAATTTGATTTTAATGTCATAGTTGTGGCCTTCTTAGCTTCCTGCAAAAAGTCTTGGGAAAATGTTTTTTCATAACAGGGACCAGAACTCCTGGTCTTCAAAATAGAAATTGATTCCAGAGATTCATTAGACATTGACGATCTGAACTGTGTTCTATTTTTCTTCACGAGGCTAAAAACACGTTCACATTCGGCATTACTATGGGGTATGGTGAGAATGGAGAGCATTACTCTAGAAATTCTGTTATACTTAAGCCGACCATCGGCTCCTCGAATTCTTGATAGTTGTGCCCCAACTGGTATCACTTGCAGCATCTTTATTTGTAATCAAATTGTCTTCCACCTGAAGAGCTGTGAACTGTGCCTGAAGCTCATTCACCACCTCATCTGTAGTTTCATGTTCTTCCTTAAATAACATAATCGGAAACTTTTCCAAGAAAAAACGAACAGAAGAAAACTGTGCATCGTCAATTTTGTCCAATCTAGCAACTTGAGCATGCTTTAACACATCATCCTTGAGAGGAAACTTGTTGATGATGTAGTCACAGGTAGTACAAAAGTAGTTTCTCACCGATGAATAGAAAAGGATTTTATCCATTTCCTGAAGATCATTCACTAGGTTGGAAGTCTGAACACCAATAACCAACTCATCATCACTTCTTTGATTCTCAATCAAGTTGTACTCAACTTCAAGTAATGAGGTGGTTTTGACAATTTTGGGCTTCACAAACTTGGCGAACAACTGCTTTAGCATATCCATTAGAAGTTCTAATAAAATAAGACTTGTGGGGAAGAAGACTGAAGAGCAACATTTAATTTGTCAAACACAGGAATAGTCACATGCAGAAAAGTACAAAAGGCTTTATTCAAGTTTGAGGACAGGAACATAAACAATTTTTCCTCGCGTGTTGTACCAGAAGTTTTGCTTTTCAGGATGGGTCTGTCACACTTGGAAGAACATGCTATTCGTTTAGGGGCATGTGTAGTAGCAGAATCAAGAAGTCTCTTCTTCTGATACTCTTTGGATCCACTTTGTTCAACTCTGGGTATTTTAAATGATGTCAAGTTTGTGGAAATGGCTTGGGTACAGGATATTACTTCCTCCTTGAAAAATGAAAGAAGCGGATCCCACTGATCCAGTAGTCTATCCAAACATCTACCTAGAGATAACCACCTAGTACAAACATGCTTAAGAATTTTCTTTGTCTCTTTATTGTGCAAGCTCTGAAATTTCTGAAGACGTTCTTTTCTTTTGGCACTCTTCTCTAAAAAATAAAATATATCGACAAGGATCTCATCGACTTTAAGAGGTAATCTTCCCGCACCTTTTTCAGCTGCTAGATTAATCAGGTGGCAAATGCAACCTACGATGGCAATACCTGGTCGAACTTCCTTCAGAACTGCTGCAACACCATTTTTTTGTCCAACCATAACAGGAGCATTGTCGGAGCAGAAAGCGACACAGTTTTCAATTGGAATGTTAAAAGTTTTCAGCTGTGACAACATCAGGTTACCTATGTTTCGCCCTGTTGAGTCCCCATCTAATGCTGGTACGGATAGCACAGTGCTCACTACTTTTTCCTGAGTAAAATCAAAAAACGTCACAACAATAGGATACAACTTTGTGTCCGTATCATTGCTTCCATCTGTTGCCAATGAAAATGGTCCATTCTGAAGGAACTTAACAATTTCAGATGATGCATTTTTTGCCATTGTTTTGACAATGGATGTCGTTTTCGTGCGACCACAGCTATATTTTTTCGCCACTTCTGATGTGGGAAACATCATCTTAAATAATGCACCAGCGTGATCAGCGGCACTTAAGGGCACATTGTGTTCCACCAAAAAAGAAGTAAAAAGACACTCGGCCCTAATAACATCATTGTCGAAGTTTCCACATTTGGCAAAAAAGGCGTTGATTTTGGTATTGTCTTCCTTGGATTTGACGCAGCTTAAGTGTTTAGCGCACTTCACGTGATTACTCAAGTCATTTCTTCCCCCATGTGCAATATTAATGTCGCAGCCACATACCGTGCAAAAGGCAAATTTTTCACCTTTCTTTGATTTTAGTATGCACGGAAAATCGACAGAATATGAATTTTTAAATGTCTGAAAGTATTGTTTCTTGTTCGATTTATTCATGACGAACAATAGCAACAGCGAATAAAAATGTCCAACAACACGTGTCTCGCTATGGAGTGGAACAGCGAAAGGAACCTGGATCACTCACTGAACGTCACTTAAAACACTATGAAGTTATAATACAAGAATACGAACTGGTAGTGCAAACACTTTAACACTTCTTTAAAATATGTCACACGCTTTGAAAGGACGATATATTCAAGGAACGCTAACTTTGTAAACAAAGGAGTAAACGGGTTCCACTTCAACAAAAGAACGGATCGGAACAAACAACTTAAGAAGCACAGCCTATCGACACCTAGATTCACACGGAAGAACTGGTTACCGGTAGCGGCTTTAAATTTGAGTCCAATGACGACACAAACATCACACGGGTAAACGAACCAATCATATCAATGCATAAGTTATCGACTATCTTAGACCTGCCTTCGACCCCGCGAACAATCGAATGTTCGGAAGATCGAGTATCGTAGACCTACCTTCGACCAACGCAAACAATCGATTGTACGGAAGAAAATGGATGCGATTATCGAATTTAGATGTTTCAAATGTTTTACCGCAAAATCGTAAAATAGCACTGTCCATCCGTAAAACCGTAAAATCCTGCAATTTCCGTAAATTTTACGGACAAACCGTAAAAGTTGGCAGGTATGTTAATGCATGACTTTTTATTTGAAGATATAAATAATACCATGATTAATGTATAGTGTGTATATACTGCGAAATATATGAAAATTATTATGCACTTCTTGCAACAAACCGTTCATAAATGGTCAGCTGTATAGTGCTTCCATGATATACCCGATGCAGTAAATGTCACTATTGTGCCACTCATCTTCCAGAAAGTAACTCGTAATGCAACAGTAGTATGCGACTGACTACTTTTAGATGGCAAAGGAGGGATATTAAAGTAAACACACACACACACATTAGGAGTTACTCAATGCAGCTAACTCTCGAACTGATTCAGTAGCGCTCTGTGATTTGTAATTCCTAGGACGATCTATTAGCATATGTAATGCAAAATATACAAGCAGCTACAAGCTAATTTATGGTAATATTTTGATCAGTTTCCAAGATAATTGGAAAAATAAGGTACATAGCTGATCAGCTACACTATGCTTTAAAGGGTTAATGAATCCTTGATGTCTCAGAATGTGTTCCATCAACACATTATCTAAGTCAAGATAATACCAGAAATTTCTTTTCTCCCTAATTCTGTTAAACCCTCCTCATTAAATACCAACAACAATTGGCAGCAATTTGATACGTGTTTCACAGGGGAACAGTGACGCAGAAATAAAGTATATGTTGTGGAGGGACACTGTTGTAACTTCTAAGTAGGACTGTCAAGAGCACTAATAATAGTGTCGAGTAAAATAACAATAAAGAACTGATCTTCAGTATGACAGTATGCTGTGCTCTCTCGAACAAGTCTCACACACAACTGAGCCGGGTGGCGGTTCGCTCGGC
The DNA here is from genome assembly GCA_026315105.1 of Locusta migratoria. Classification (NCBI taxonomy): domain Eukaryota; kingdom Metazoa; phylum Arthropoda; class Insecta; order Orthoptera; family Acrididae; genus Locusta; species Locusta migratoria. Next base: position 485,823,666 of record CM048744.1, on the reverse strand, counting down.
TTCACTGTGCCGGCAGCCGCTAGGTCTGCACTAGTGTCCCCGTCTCGTAGCTGGTGGCGTAACCACATGTAGCGTTGCGTAATTAGTATGCTGTGCGCCGCGATGGACAGCAGACACATACTTTAAGACAGCCCATGTACCGCGTTACCTTCAAGGCTGTGTTAGCTTTGCGGTTAAAGTGTCTGCCTTGTATGCAGGAGGTCCCGGGTTCGAATCCTGGCCACAATGCAAATTTTAATTCAGCACCTCATATTCAAGACCACCTCATTAGTTTAACAATGTACCCAACTGATCTTCAGTACCACATTTGAAATGTATCATCATCTTTCTGTCTGAACTCCGTTTCACTCCGTGCAATGTTACATGCTAAACAAATGCATATCACTTGATTTTCTTACACTACATTCCATTACCCTTGATTTGCTCTTTTTAATTTTCATCTTATAACGTTCTTTCAAGACAATGTCCGTTGCATTCAACTGCTCTTCCAGGTACTTTGCTGTCTCTGACAGAATTAGAATGTCATTAGCAAACTGAAAAGTTCTAATTTCTGCTCTCTGAACTTCAATTCCTTCTTCAAATTTCTCCTCGCACTCCTTCACAGCTTGCTCCATGTACTGATTGAATAACATGGTGAAAGGCTACAACTATGTCTTACTCCCTTCCTAACCACTGTGTCCCTTTCATGACTTTCAACTTTTATAACTGCTGTCTGGTTTTTGTAGAAGTTGAGCATAACTCTTCCCTTCCTGTAACCCTCCAGTCAACATCGTCAAAAGCTTTCTCCATTTCTCCTAAATCCAAACTGATCTTTTTCGAGGTTGGTTTCTACCAGTTTTTTTTTTTTTCATTCTACTGTAAATAATTTGTGTTAGTGACGCCTTCAACTGATAGTTCTGTAATTTTCACACTTATGTGCTCTTGTTTTCTTTGGAATTATTATATTCTTCTTGAAATCTGAGGGTATTTCTCCTGTCTCATACATTTTGCAGACAAGGTAAAACAGTTTCTTTGTGATTGGCTCTCCCAACGATGTCAGCACTTCAGAGGGAATATCATCTATTCCCGGGGGCCTTGTTTCTACTCAAATCTTTTAGTGCTCTGTCAAATTCTTCTCGCAATATCATATTTCCTGTCTCCTGACCATCATCATCATCTACTTCCTCTTCTCTTTCTACAATGCTGCCTTCACGTTCATTTCCCTTGCATAGGCCCTCAATATATACCTTCCAGCTTTCTGCAGTGTGGTCCCCCTAAAACACATAACCAACCAACCAATCAAATCTTGATATTCAAGTGACTGCTGTTGTGTTCAACCCTTTCTTTTATTTTCTTGTATGTGGTATCTATCTTACCCCTAGTTATACATTCTTCTTATTTGTCCTCTAGCCACTCCTGCTTAGTCAATCTGCACTTCTTGTCAACCTCATTTTTCAGTTGTCTGCTCTCTCTTTTGCCTACTTCATTTATGTATTTTTCTTATTTTCTTCTTTCATCAATTAAGGTCAGTATTTATGGTGTCATCCAAATATTTCTATTAGGCCTTGTCCTTCTACCTGTATGATCCTCTGTAGCATTAACTACTGTGTCTCTGAGCTATTTATTCTTCTTCTGTTGTATTACTTTCATCATACCAGATGAAAAAACAAGAATATTGTGTATCCAAAAGCATTTCAATACACAGATAACAATATCAAACTGTTCTTACGTTCCTTGTTTTTACAGTGCAAGCCAGGGGTAGCTAGTCGATAACTACCCATCTCAGGTATGTCCAATGATAGTCAAAGCCCTATCAAGTCAAATGTGGTTGAACTTCTCCTGGCCAGGGTTATAGTAATTGATCAGGTGATATCTGGTCAGTGGTTTGTTTACAGATTTATTGATTGGTATGGAGATCAATGCCTAGAAAGGCAGCTCAGTAAGTTGACAAAGGCCAGGTGATGGTTTAGGAATAGCTGTTAATGTTATGAAGTAAAGAGCAAAGTTTTCCTTGTAAAAGGTGGCTTCTCAAGTCATAGAGCCACATTCCTCAATGTATATCAAATAATCAACTACCAACAGTACGTCCAGCTGTCACCTGTTTACATATGTGCATTTTTTCAAGAGAGAGACAGGTTTTTGGGATTAGTTGATTGGTTACACTACACTGTAGTACAACATGCAGAGGAACATATGCTTGATTTCAACGGCTGCTTCACAAGCTGGAATGTCCCACCTACCACCAGCTTTCCTGGACTAATCAGCTGGGAGTTATCCTTGCATTACATTCTTAGATGCCAAACTATCCAGGCCCCAACCAAGGAAAAATACCCCCTTTTCTCCACACCCAACAGTTCCTACTCCCTGTATCTTACACCTCTCCCATTTGGTGGTGGTGGTGGTGGTGGTGGTTGTGTGTGTGTGTGTGTGTGTGTGTGTGTGTTTGCTTTCCTCCCCTCCCCCTCCACCCCACCCCATTCCTAAGCTGCATCTTGTTCCACATCTAGTATGTACACACTCCATGCTGTATCTATTCATATTACCATGATGCAACGTTCCTATCCCCTCATCACACAACATGATTCTGTGGGTGGGTGGGGGGGGGGGGGGGGGGGGGTTCACAGTGAGCAATGCGCAGAAAATTACACATTTTTCTCTGTTGGTGCATGATGTCAGCGTGGAAGCTGTTTTGCCAAATAGTACATGGTGGAAGCTTATTCACATTGCATCTCTAATAGTTTTTGCTGTATTTGGTGAGGAACTTTGATTTTGACTCACCGCAAAGACATGACAGGAACACAAAAAAGACACACACATACACTCTGAATTCATTTCTCATAACCCTCATAGCTCCATTCCTTTAAATACATCTCCTTTTCTTTCATAATTTAGAAATAACATTAATTTTTGTGTTTGTGCTACATGTTTGTTACCTCTAAGCATCAGTATGACCCTGGTTTCGCATTTTAACTCGCGGATTTCCTTACTGGTGCATTGATTTGCATATTTGTATGCAAGTTTTGCAATGAACTGCTTGTTCATTTGTGTGATTTCTCGTCCTTGTCCGTGATTTTCCTTGGTTTTGTGTGCTTGGGTGGGGTTTTGCATGCGTGGGTGGCTTGTTGGCATGTTTTAGCTTGCCTGGTGTGTGCTGAGGCACATCTTCCTAGACCTTAAGCTCCTCATAATCTCCTAACACCATCTCTCTCATCATTATCATTTTCCTATACCGTCCCTGCCAATGGACCCCTGCTTGATCTATCTGCACCAGATCAGAAAAGTATCTCTTTCCCTGGTCAAAACCCAATCTCATATCCTATTCTTAAAATGCTGCCTAAATCATGGAATCCCTCCCAACGGTCTAACCATAGAAATTTCATTCTTTGGCTCTCATCCTTCCTTCCATAGTAACATGCGCTTTTTCAGATTCCACCAATCCTTATCTCTCACTAACCTAGTTCTACAAAATCATCTCTCCATGGCTCAAAAATCCCTCAGCTACCTTCTCTCCCTATGTAAGATATTATTATTGTGCAACCTCCTCCCATCAGTCAGATTGAATCCTTTTCTCTCCATCACCTGGAGGAGCACTCCAAATACCATCTCCACAAGTTGTCTGCCTGCTGAAATCATATTGCCACCTTAGAGCACCTATATCCAATCCTTATCTGACCCACAGTTTCCCTCCTCCTGAACCCCTAATAGCACCCAGTCCTTGCTTAGCTGACCTCTTGAACCTACTTTATCCTTCCAGACTTCCTACCAACACTCAACAACATCCAATGCGAAAACAACACCAGAACACTGTGGTTAACCTGTCCACAGAAAACCTCAACCCCTCTGAAGTTTCCATTTTATCCAAAGGTTTTACCTTCAGTCCTAAACCCCAATTCAATCAGTTTGGTCTGTTCAAAGACTTACTCTCCTTTTCCTCATCCCTACAATGGAAACATGACTTTGCCACCAATCATTCTGAGTGTAGCCAACCTAATCCCAATATAGAACCTTGCCTATCACAGTTCATACCACCATCCAATATGATCCCCCTGCACTCCCACCTAACCACCCCCTCGTTACCCTCCAAGAATTTCTCACCTCCATCTTGGCATCACCATCTTCCTAAGAACTCAAACCTTTCAACAGAAGAAAGGAGAGCCATCCACAACCTCAAATCAAATCCCGACATAATCATCCTTCCCACAGATAAAGGATCCACCACTGTAGTTATGGATTACAGTGACTACCTGGCAGAAGGGCTCCGCCAACTCTGACTCATCCACCTACAAGCTCTGCCGGAATGTTCCCATCCCCAAAGTCCAACAAGATCCCCAATCCCTGTTAAAATCCTACGGCCACTCCCGGAAGCTCTCTCCTGAATCCATCTCCATCCTCACCCCAACAGCACCCCACATACCCACCTTCTACATGCTCCCCAAAATCCACAAACTGAACAATCCTGGACACCCAATTGTGGCTGGTTACTGTGCTCCTACTGAAGGAATTTCAGCCCTCGTTGACCAACACCTTCAACCACTTGTCCAAAATCTATCCTCCCATATTAAGGATAGCAACCATTTCCTTCGGACTCTCCACCATCCCCACCCCTTTATCTCCTGGATCCCTACTTGCCACAGTGAATGCCACCTCCCTATACACCAACATCCCACATGCCCGTGAGCTTGCCACTCACGAACACTACCTCTCCCAAAGTCCCTCTGAATTCAAGCCCGATATCTCATTCCTGATAACCCTGACCAACTTTATCCTAACTACTACTTTTTCTTTGAGGTTAAAGTTTACCATCAAATCCGTGGCACAACCATGGACACCCACATGGCACCCTCCTATGCCAACTTGTTTATGGTGCCTCTGGAGGAATCCTTCTTAGTATCCCAAAACCCCCAATCCTATGGCCTGGTTCAGGTTTATTGATGATATTTTCATGATTTGGATTCAGGGCCAGGACACACCCTATCTTCCTCCTTCTCCCCCATCCATTTCACCTGCTCTTCAAATGTTTGTAGAACTTACAGGATTTAAATATGGGGTCATCAGTCCCTAAGCGTACAAACTACTTATGCACTAGCTAATACTAAGGACAGCACAAATATCCATGACTTACCCAAAGTACAGGCTCGTCGATAGAAACATAAAACACACATAAAAACACACAAACATTCAAGCTTTTGCCACCGCTGGCAGCTTCTTCAGGAAAAAGAGGAATGAAGGAGAGGAGAAAGGGAAGGATATGGGTTTTAAGGAAGTGGAAAAGGAGTCATTCCAATCCCAGGAGTGGAAGGACTTACCTTAGGGGAAAAAAAGGAAGGTAAACAAACACACACACACACACTCACACATATCAAAACGCAAACACACCTAGACCGAAGGGAAGGTGAATGGTTGACTTTGGTTTATTGGGAGAATTTTGGGAAGGTGTGACTCGTTTGTAAAGGAGAACTCGTATAAAAGGCTTTACGGCCCCGTGTTGAGTATTACGCTATAGTCTGATTTAAATTAGTTGTCACTTGACATTTGCGGGCCAAAGCTGCAGTGTTGTCACAGCTGCAGCGTTGTCACGTCAAGCACTGGCTGGCGGCAGCCGCCACAGTGCGTCGCTCCACGTTCCGTAGAAAATCGCTTTAAAGCCTCTAACTTCTACAAGAATCGAGTAAAAAATTTCAAATTCACACATGATGTACGTATCTATAAAGTCTCACAGTATGTCAAACATCTATCCTTGATTTTAATTAGGGCAAGAGCTACGTTAATTTGTTTGAAACTATTAAAATTTTTCTAGTTCGCTAACAGCTTCAAACTTATCACTTCATATCTTAAAAACTATTGGTCTCAAAACAATATTTTTTTTTCCATTCATTACTAAAGTAACACGCTTTGCAACGAATCTTTAAAAGTTTTCGTAGTGCATTGTGTTTCAGGTATATAAATTTCTGAAAACTACGTTTTTACGCATCTATGTCAATATTGAACTCATAACAAGTATGATGTTTAAAATCTCTATTTCCTATAAACATTACGTAAAATTTTTGAAATTTACATACAGTATCAATCTCAGTGATATTTCTAAGCAAAAAATTCTTTATTTTACTTAGCGCCAGTTTTACATGGGCTATTGAAGTACGAGATTTTGGCGTCCGAAAAATTTTCCTTCTTTTCATTGCAGATCTCGAAAACTATTACACACATTGAATAACATCTTAGTGTGTACAAAAATAAATTTTAATTAAAATGCAGTGTAACTTACCATACAGAGGTGACAGAAGCTGGCTGAACAGTAATTTTTAGTCTCACAACAAGAATGAGATGTTAAACTAAATAAATTCACAAACACATTATTTGCTGGCAGTACGTACACTATACACTAATCAGACAACGGGACAATACTGCTTAATTCAGTCACTGGAGCTATCTGTGTCGCTGCTGGTATTGACGGATATTATTAAGTCTTCGACGGATTGTTGTAAGACACCTTCATTCTTCCAGGCTTCCTGAATTACTCCTTTCACATGATGCACTACCTTTGCCAGTCTTCTGGTGTCACTGTTTCAACTGCCTCTTTCAACAGGCGTTCCACTTCAATTATTGTGAATTTTCTATTTTCTACAGCAATATGCTGTTTAACCTGTGCCCAAATCAGCTCTATTGCATTAAAGTGGCAATGGTAGGGAGGCAATCTGAGCACTTTATGCCCGTATTTTTTGGCTACTTCATCCACAATGTAAATGGGATTCTTTGGTTTGTGTTGTGATACAAGTTCTAATAATTCTGCCCTTGTCAAATTGCCGTCGAACTGTATCTTACGTTTCAGTAGCCAGCAAACAATGTCGTTTTTCTTTGTTGCCTTTGTGGGTGCCTTGTCCTGTATAACTGAATGGTATGGAGCGTTATCCATAATAATTATAGATGCCTTCTTTAAGTTTTGAAGCACAGAGTCTTCAAATCATTTCACGAAAGTATTGTGGTTCATCTCTTCGTGGTAGTCGGAGGTCTTCTTTGAACTAAATAAAAGCAGACAATTTGGGATGAAACCTTTTGAGTTTCCGGCATGCGTTACAATTATTCTCTTTCCTCTGCCTATCGGGGCTGCCATACTACCGTTGATGGTATCGTCCGTCCAACCTTTTTTTAAAGTGTGTCCTGCATTCACCCCTGTCTCATCAAGCCAAACAATATCGTCAAAATTAGTCCCTACTAATTCTCTAAGAAAGCGGCATCGCCAAGCTGCAATATCTTGCCGTTCCATTAACAACTTTCTTCCAGAAATTGATTTATAGCAAAAACCTAACATTTTCAAGATTCGTAACAAGGACGATTTATTGCCTTCAAACAGGTCCGCTGCTACAAGAGTATCATGTAGTTTTTTGAGTGTCGGATACTCCTTCCTCGAATAAAATGCGTATATCTGCCGTCGAATCGCATCTTCCTGAAAAGAGTCAAGTTTTGTTACTCTCTTCTCGAGTCGCCTCTTCTTCCCAGGTGTCTCCAACTTCAATGATCCACCTGAGTCTTCTTTTGCGAATTTCTCCTTGCAGATCCTGATCACTGATCGCTCGCTGATTTGCAGAGCAGCTGCATTTCGCTCCACCACTTTATCCAAAGGAGCAAGAGGCCCTCCTGCATCCCTCTCTCTCTCTCTCTCTCTCTCTCTCTCTCTCTCTCTCTCTCTCTCTCTCTCAAAATACTCCCTCAGAGAACACACGTATTCACGTGCCTGACTCCGTATAACTACGCCATGACCACCACTTTTCGGAAGTTTCCGAGGTGAGTGCAGCATCGGTCTTCCTCTCTTTCGACTACTTTCGTCCCACATCGTAAAGCTCTCTAAGCTAAATTCACAGAAACCTGTCAGTCGCACGTCTACAGCGGCTCACTGAGGACTGGCTGCCACATGCCTTGGGAAACGCGCAGCGGAACGGAACTGGCAACACAGTGGGACCGACCGCCGACCGGGCCGACCACCCATTGGTTTATGGCTGGCGGGAGCCGTGCGGCCCGCTGCCTGTCAAGTGACAACTAGTTTAAATCAGACTATAGTGTTTGGGATCCCCCCACCAGAGTGATAAAGGGAGTTCAGAGGTGGGTGGCCATGTTTTTAATGGGAAATTTCTCTCAATGCGCAAGTGTTACTGAAATGCTTCAGGAACTCAAATGGGAATCACTGGAGGGAAGGTAACATTCCTTTTGAGAAACAATGTTGAAGAAATTTAGAGGGCCGGAATTTGAGGCGGGTTGAAGGAGGATTCTGCTGGTGCCAACCTACATCTCATGTAGAGACCACAAAGGTAAGATCAGAGAAATTACAGCTCATACGGATGCATACAAGCATTCTTTTTACCCTCATTCTATGGGGGAGTGGAACAGGAAAGCAAGTAACTAGTAGTGGTACGGAGTACCTAGTGACACAAACCTATGGGTGGATTGTGGTGTATGTATGTGGATGTAGATCTGTTATTGGATAAACAAGGAATGGTGAACGAGTGGAAAGGAATTATTCTCAAAAAGGAAGGATCATCAGTGAACTAGCTATTTCACCTATCTCTAGTAGACCACCTCATGACACAGCATGCAGCCGAGCATATGCTTGACTTAAACAGCTGCTTCACAACCCGACCATTTCGATCTCCCCTCCACACCGATCAGCTTTTGTGAACTTCCTTACATTACATTCTTTGATCCCAAAAGTATCCAGGCCATGACCTATGATAAACCATTTTTCCCCACATCCAACAATTCCTGCCTCCTTCTATTCTACTCCTACACCCCACCCATGCTGTGTGTGTGAGGAGAGGGGGCGGGGGGTATATAACTCAGCTTCACGGAGCACTAAATGGGTGGAAATAGATGCAGCTGAAGTAGTGCTGTATCCATCGCCACCACTGCCTTGCAGCCTTCTTGTGCCCCCCCCCCCCCTCTCCTCTCCTAGAGGTGTGCTATGAGCACACTCGAGAAATGCATGACACTGAGGCAAATTCCTGACAGTGCTGTGATCTCTGGACGCTGAGCGAAACTACTGTACAAGGAAGCATTCAGACAGAACAGTAGCAATTATTGCTTTTATATGTGCAAGTTAGACGTACTTTTTACACACTGTTGTGAAGTACACGACTTAATTTCTACTTTATTATTATTATTATTAGTAGTAGTAGTAGTAGTAGTAGTAGTAGTAGTATTATGTTTCACATAAGACAAAAATCATATGACTAAAAAAAAACTCACATTTCACACGAATTGAAAACTTCATTCTTCCTTAAAACAAGTATGGATCGGCATGTATTTTACTTAAATGAGAGAGAAATGTTATAACATATTACACCCAAAATCTACTTGCATACATTTACTTATAATAGGAAAAAAACAATTCGGCAAAATGTAACAGTATTGTCAGTTTCTGATTCTGTCTTTATGATTTCATCTTAAAGCTCTGGTACTTCCTAAACACAATTGCAACAATTTACAACTGCAGCAGTGACTGTTAGCTGTTCTATCCCCATACTGACCAAAAGTTTGGATAGTGTTAATTTTGATGCATGTTGTATGCTGTTGGAGCTAAATTAAAGTTTTCCAATACTGGCAGACTTTCCAGAACTATTCAACTTTTTTTTACAGAATTTTCATATGGTATGAATGGATAATATACATGAAATCTTGGATATTTTGTCTGACTTTCATTAATAAAAGAATGCCCTTCTCTATTCGTGGACGTATGTGTTTGATTGCTGTATATATTGTGTAATTTTAAACATCTTATCTTGCCTGTTGCATTTATTGATATTACGGAGCTTAAGAAGACATGTTGCAATAGACATTATCTCCATTCCGGTTAGAGTACTGCCAGCTATACAACTTTAATTTTCGTGTACCCGTACAATCACAGTGAGCATGGCTGTTAGTACCAGCAGTCAGCCAGCTCAAATAATCAAGCGTGTACTGGCCCCAGTCAACTGGCGCACAGCAACACAGAGAGCTGTGCCACACCGTTTCTCGTGAGCTTCTCAAGAATCGCTTGAGCACTGGAAGCTCGAGAAATTCTTGGCGGGCTCAAGTTGTCATGCCTCACAGTCTCATCCCTCCCCTCCCCTCTTCTTTCCCCTTGGCAAGAAGTGTGATTCTGAGGGCAGCAGCTGAAGAGGACGGTCGATGTAGTTCCATAGCTGCCAACCTTTACAATTGGCTGTCAGTAATGATGCGCAAGACCAAAGAGGACGTGGGGGCTACGACCGTAAATAATATTTTAAAAATTTAAGCCTGACATTGTATTCATAAATATCTGCCACGAACCGAATAAAAACTATTCTGTATCAAAAGACAGGTTAGGTGGAAGAACCTAAAACATTTGTGTAAATACCGTGAGTGGCTTAGAAATATTCCTGTAAGTTTCGAATAACCGTCTTTACGGAAAGTTAACAGTTGCCGAAGGAACAGAAAAGCGTGAAATTCCTTGCATTTTTTAATATAAAATCCTTAGCAGCTAAGGATACACAAGATGGTTTTGGATTTTAAACGATGAATAAACCCACTGAACAGAGATGTCACAAATGGCTCATCACTCATATTTAATTCTAGCAGCACAACACTGCTATGAAAACAGGTACGCCGGCCGCGGTGGTCGAGGGGACTGAGGCGCTCCAGTCACGGTCTGCACGGCCTCTACGATCGAGGGTTCAAGTGTTCAAATGTTTGTTAAGCTTATGGGACTTAACTACGGGGTCATCAGTCCCTAAACTTACAAACTACTTATGAACTACTTACAAACTAGGACGGCACAAATATCCATGCCCGAGGGGGGATTCGAACCCCCGACCGTAGTGGCCGTGTAGACCGTGACTGAAGCGCCTCAGTCCCCGCGGCCACCACGGCCGGCGGTCGAGGGTTCGAATCCCGTCTTTAGTCTTAGATAATTCATAAGTAGTTTGTAAGCTTAGGGACTGATGACCCCGTAGTTAAGTCTATTCTGTATCAAAAGACAGGTTAGGTGGAAGAACCTAAAACATTTGTGTAAATACCGTGAGTGGCTTAGAAATATTCCTGTAAGTTTCGAATAACCGTCTTTACGGAAAGTTAACAGTTGCCGAAGGAACAGAAAAGCGTGAAATTCCTTGCATTTTTTAATATAAAATCCTTAGCAGCTAAGGATACACAAGATGGTTTTGGATTTTAAACGATGAATAAACCCACTGAACAGAGATGTCACAAATGGCTCATCACTCATATTTAATTCTAGCAGCACAACACTGCTATGAAAACAGGTACGCCGGCCGCGGTGGTCGAGGGGACTGAGGCGCTCCAGTCACGGTCTGCACGGCCTCTACGATCGAGGGTTCAAGTGTTCAAATGTTTGTTAAGCTTATGGGACTTAACTACGGGGTCATCAGTCCCTAAACTTACAAACTACTTATGAACTACTTACAAACTAGGACGGCACAAATATCCATGCCCGAGGGGGGATTCGAACCCCCGACCGTAGTGGCCGTGTAGACCGTGACTGAAGCGCCTCAGTCCCCGCGGCCACCACGGCCGGCGGTCGAGGGTTCGAATCCCGTCTTTAGTCTTAGATAATTCATAAGTAGTTTGTAAGCTTAGGGACTGATGACCCCGTAGTTAAGTCACATAAGTTCTACAAACATTTGAACATTTTTTTGAAAACAGGTACACGAGAGAAAAGCCAGTAATAGCTTTTTTCTTCGGAAACGAACCGGCTAACTTCCGCCACCCGGTAAAACATGTGGGCTGTTAAGCTTGAACCAAAGACATTATACTCATTACAGACCATAGAATTTACATAGGGCTTGGGTGTGTGAGCGTGCATTTGGCAGGTGTGTAGGAGGAGATTATAGGCGGGATTTGATCCAGATTTGTTCCAACAGAAATGCTGTCTTTAACATTTCCAACAGCTTTGCTACGTACTCTGGAATGAAATAAATTATTTATATAAAATTTTTATCTGCTATTAACGAAATGTAGACAGTACCTACTCCGATTTTCTTAAAACGTATCAGGTCGTACAATGTCTAGTTTCCGTAATTTTTCACGAACTTCCCATAACTCCGTAAATATGACGGTAAATCCGTAAAAATTACGGACAATCCGTAATAGTTGGCAGCTATGTAGTTCCATGTTATATTGGAATTGGCACAGCGGCTGGTCTAGTTTGAATTCCAAATAATTAATGTATTCACCAACAGCCATCAAATTTACGTTCTTTTATTGAAAGACCGGTTTCGTATTACACTAATACCATTGTCATATAAAATATAAAGAACAAAAAGTACAAATGACCCAACAATCAGCATTGAAACAATATAGGCCTAATAAGGCCTAATGGTGGTATAATAAAAGGGGTATTAAAATAAAATCACACTTATAAATAATACAAGAATCAAAGTATCTGAAAGATATTTCTTCTAGAAGCAATGGTGTTGATTGCATGTAATAAATATCTTCAGACTGTTTGTGTTCTAAGGTATCTTAGGCAGTAATAGATATGTATAAAATATTTAAAATGCTATAAGATACTAAATTACACAAAATAGTGGTGTAGGGGATTACCATTGGTATAATCAGTAGTTGAAAGTAACAATAAAATGCATTATTTAGGGCAATATATAGTATTAAATTAGTGAGTGGTCACTTAAAGAGTTCCTTCAGGTGGACCCAGTTTGTAGATGTGAAAATGCTGAGCCATGCCATGGGTTGGAATCTAGATTAAATGATAGGCCTCCCAATAACTGGCTGATTGAGTACATTCTAATGTCTGAGGAAGGTAATAACATACCATCTTTGATAGGACCATGCCTAGTAAAGCACTATGGTGTTCAAACCAAACTTCAGTTTGATGACCACTTTACTTATCCAAATTAGTACGTAGTTCAAATATATGGATGTCTTGGAGAGTTGTTTTATTATTTTGTAGGTTATTGGAAATTACAACTGCTGTTTCAGCTAAGGAAATGAAGTCCATGAAACAAGATATCAAGAGGGGAAATCAAAGAGAGGAAAAAAGTTCACAATTCCTTATCATTAAACAGCATCAGTCTGGATTTACATATATAGTTCCCTTCAAAATTGAAGAAACACCTTGTGCGGTATGGCAGATGGTACTGTCTTCATAGAAAATAACTACATTAGTAACTCAGTTTACTATCTTAATAAATGAAAGAAATATACATTTAGATGATCAGAAATTACATTTTTACTGAAAGGTAATAATTACATTGAAGTCACCATGATTTATACTGGTATGCAGGATATTGTTCTTAACACGTTCGCTGCGGTCACCAGTGCGGGCCGCTACGCTCTAGGTGGATGCCTGTAAGTGCACGTGTGCCGAGAGCTGAAATCAGACCCCTACGAAACCTGTAATATTGAAAGCAAATAGAACGTCTGCAAAAAAGGTGGTGCTAAGCTGCATGCCGATTATGTGATAAATGCTACAAGCTCTCTGACTTATAAGTGTCATGTATTTATTGCAAACAATTCTAACAACGCCTCTGATTTATTGATTTTATTGAAAAATGGAAGAAAATTAAATTCAAACAAGTGGTAAATCTGCGTAATTGAGAAATAATTATTCCGAGAACCCCAGAAGATTTATCATATGGAGAAAAAGAAACAAGTCTCATCTGCAATGTGGAGCTATGGAAATCTAATACCATATAACAGATTTGCAAGGTATAAAGGCTATGTTTTTATAGCAAACCACTAAAGACGAAAACACACAACTGCAGACAGGAAAATGAGTGCACAGTCAAACTAACTAAATTGAGTACTCGGCTAGTGCGCCACTTAAAAGTGTCGGCAGCTCTGGTGTGTTGATCACGGAAACGCTTATAAGCGTCATCTGCAGCGAACGTGTTAATAGACTGTTTGATCACCACAGATGCCAATGAGTGCTCTGCAACATGCTTTCAAGCTGGCCACAAAGTTGATAAGGAGTTCATTCGGAAGAGCATACCATTCCTCCCATGGTTGACAACTGCAGGATGGTCATTGGTGCACATGGATGTCTCGGAATACATCTCCTCAGTGCATCCCATATGTAGTCAATGGGATTCAAATTGAAATCAGGGTTAAATGCGCCACTGAAGACGCACATGGGGAAGGGGTACAGTAACACGATGTTGACCGTACCTTGTTCAAAGATTTGTGCCTCCCTATACCATAACACCTTGACCATTCAAACAATCCTTTTTGGTACTGTAACAGTTCCCTTCTTCCATCATATGACAATATATCAAGATTAAGACTCAGATTGAATCTGCTCCTACCCAAGAACATCATGTGACCCAGCTCTGCTGGACAGACCCTAAGCTTTTTGCATGAACTTGCACTGTGCTGCTGCTGTGGAGGCGGTAACAGAACACGATGTGCTTGTTGTCAGATGAGGTGACCACCCCAATCTGTAGTCACTGTGGAACATTAGGTATGTCTTGGTCTTTCAAGTCCTCTTAAGTGTGATTGTAACTGCACTCACTGTTTGTTGCGAGTCCCTTATACCCATTGCACAAGGTAGTGGTCATTTTCTGGTGCAGTTAACCACCCCTCTTCTATGGACAGCAGTGCATAAGTTTTGGAATGTGAATTGTGCTGTAAAAAATACCAAACTCTTGTCACACTTCAGCCTCCTGGTTTTCAAATGATTCTTCATTAAAATGTTGTCTGCAGGCCACCACAGCACACCACACCACTACTTATTGTTGTGGGTCTGCCCCATTTGGTGCTGCAGTCACAATCACCTAATGCCATGCTACACGACTTTCAGATTAGTGAATTTATGAAATTCAGATGATGATGAATGCTGGGTTAACTACAGGGTGTGTTGCCCTTTTTCTCATCAACACTAAAACATTTCACAATCCACATATAAGGCTTACTTTTAACATATTAACAAAGCAGTTCACTGCAATGATTTCTGTTGGCAAAATTAAACATGAGAAATGTGTTCAGCTAAACTAGTAAATTATTTATCTTAAAATTGTCCATGTAAATGTGAACGTTTGTGTATAACTGTATCTCCCAATTATCAAATCTGAAATTTAACTGTTTTAAATAAGACTATCATGCTTCTCAGTTTTGAGTGCACTGATGCTTTGTTATAACAATTTCCAATAATATTTCTTACTAATATCAACCAAATATTTAGGAATAATTTTATTTTACAGATGTCCTATACAAATAAGAAACAAATTTCTTGCAGCATTACATTTGTTTTATTCATGGGGTATTTTTGAAATACACTTCATGTAACAAAAACATAGCAATGAAAAAATTACAAAATAATAAGTGCCTTTACAACTGTAGCACCCTATTCTTTGGACGGTATCAATATGCAGTCCATCTAAGCATTACTCATTCATCAGCTGTCTTTGCCAATACATACAATAAATATGCAGTGTGTGTGTGTGTGTGTGTGTGTGTGTCAACAGTTGCTCCTCAATTAAAAAGTTCTGTACAACTGGGAGAATATTAAAATGCACTTAACAGAAACATGACTATTTTTCCTCTTTCAGTTGTTCAAATGAAAGAATTTCCATTGCAAATTTCTCAGTTCTTCCTCTTAATATGAATGTTATACGTAAATTCTTTCCAGAAACTTGCCTGCACATTCTCTAAAATGTAATAGGTGTTTGAAATGTTGGCAATCATCCTGTTTAACTTCTAGAAATTAAGGCACAATATTGGATTTTTAATGATAGAGATCTATTCATTATTTTAAGTACACTAGATAATATGAGAAGTAGGAAGAACATTTCAGTAAACAGCAATAATCTCTGCACATCACACATCATCCGGGCATTGATTTGGACAAGGAGAGTGGTATCTCCCAAGCTTCAGCTGGAGTTCTTCTGCACAGAAAATAAGAGAAAAAATATATTAGTGTTGTGAAACACACACAACTTCAACAACAAAATTCTGACAGAAGAAAAATACAAATTTGGTCTTAAATGCCATAATTCAACTGAGAAAGCTTGACCTGCTAAAATAATACACAAACCATATTCTAGAGGAGAGAGGCTTGACCAATTTTTAAGGAGATGGAATGGGCCAAAAGGTCCAATACCTGATCTAGATGGTCCTAGAGGCAGTCAGACTTAAGATTATATATTCTCTCTCTCTCTCTCTCTCTCACACACACACACACACACACACACACACACAGATAAACTACCCCTTCATTTACACTAAATAAATGACTTACTCTCCCTACAGAAGTAAAATTTCACCAGTGGTACACTAAGCAAGGAAATTTCAGTGTGTTGTTTTTATGAGGAGAGTTATTAGAAGTGAAATGAACATTAGGTTAAGTTCAAGAAAGTAATGAAAACCATTATTACTCACACCATATACAAAGAAAGTAGGAGGTGAGGAGGGTGTAATGATAGTTCTTTGAGGCTGGTCAAATGTGAACAATTATTAAATTGAAAGATTGTAAAGTGCTTGATTACCTGGGCATCAAAGAACTTGGTAAGACAACCCTTAATATAAATGAATTACAAATATGTTAAAAGGGGAAAAGGTCTTGTCCATTATGATGCAGTCACTGTAATTGAAGAAGAGTTAAGTGATTCTTAATAATGTAAAGTAGAAGACACCACAAGAAAGACAATGAGTAACTAATATAGCAAAGTCTCTCTTTATTGTGTGAGACAGGTGAAAATTGTCTGCTCACATCAATAGAGTTAGTTGCCTTTAAACATGTGTTCTATGAAAAGGATTACCCAATCTCTGCAGGAGTCACAGATGGGGCAAAGATCAATCATGGCCTTGACTTAAGTGATTTAGGAAATTCAACTGATGCTTTAATATCAACTTCATTGGATCCTTCTCCAAAAACTGAGCAGAATGGGACTAAGTGTGTTGACAAGATGCACAGCCCACTGGGGGCACATTATCCAGGCTAGGTGTTGTTGACGACATAGTTTATATTCTGTCACCTAATATATAAAAATGAATGTTTGTTTGTATTTTGTGTG
The DNA here is from genome assembly GCA_026315105.1 of Locusta migratoria. Taxonomy (NCBI): domain Eukaryota; kingdom Metazoa; phylum Arthropoda; class Insecta; order Orthoptera; family Acrididae; genus Locusta; species Locusta migratoria. The sequence goes on along the minus strand of CM048744.1, from coordinate 485,806,699 downwards.
CTGCCGTACTGCTCATCTGATTCCCATGAAACTTTGTCAACATATGGTTGCACTTTTAAGAAGACTATAGGCAACGATATGACATCATAAACACTGAATCTTGTTTTTTCATATTTCATGTGCTGCCTTACTGTTCATCCACTTATGATGAAACTTTGCACACTTGATCATAAAAAAACAAGAGGGAAGTCACTTTCTATGTAAAATTTTGTATGGTGTGTGGCAGAGAGTACTTTACTTACAAACTTAAACAAAATCTACAATTTTATTCCAACAATGATGAAATTTTGTATAATTAACCACCATAACAAGAGGAACATCACCACCTACCTAAGATTTCAAAAGGTGCATAGTGGAGGATACCTTGTGATAAACCTAGATACCATTAAAGTAAATAGTTAACATAATTCTTCACAGATTGGACTGAGAAGGTGGAAGAGGAATTTGACAGAGATGAGGAGGAGGAGGTGGGCAGACAGAGTAAAGGGAAGGAGAGTTGGAATAAATAACTATGTATCTGGGTCACACCAAGTTTTCAGCTAGTCTACTAATAACAACTAAATTAAGAGGCTGGTCAGTATTTACCTCAGCTCAGCATCACTGATAACAACACAAAAAAGAAGAAAATAAAGATAGTATTGTCTTTTTTTGGTAAAAAACATCCTTTATGAGGAAAGAGGGAAGAGAAAGGGGATAGAAGAGATAGTGGATACGATTTACTAGGTTCTAACCACTTCAGTCATGAGAAAGATGGGTGATGGGTGAAAGTCAATATCGAATTTTATAGAACATATAGGCCTTTGACTTCTGCCCAACACCACTCACTCCATCTTTCTCACATGACTGACGTTGTGAGTTACAAAGAGCCACTTTCCCTTCCATTCCCTCCCCCTACTGAAAACTTGATTCTACGTATACTTTCATCTCTTTTTGTGTTGCTATCGGCTATACTGAGCAGAGCTAAGTACTGGTCAACCAGTCAGTCTTTTAAAGGGGGGAAAATCTCAAGTCTGTAGACAGTTTTCTTCACATTAACAACAAAATTTTAAAAATTGGGGCTTAACAGACACTTCCAACAAAAGAGTAAAATATTACTGCTACACAATGTACTCTCCACTACGAAACATGTGGTGATTAAATAAAGATGACACCCCCCCCCCTCCTCCTCCTCCTCCCAACCACTACATCTCTTTCCATTCCAGCCATCTAGTGCCTACTCGCTCCTTTTGGTGGCAGTACTATATCAATCCTCATCATTATCTTACACCCTTCTCCCCTCCCCACTCCCAATTGCTGCTGAGCGTAACTTGGTACGCAACAGCCGAAGGTGGCAATTGTGCGCCTGTATGAATGTGGGTGTTCTTTTTCTGACCAATCTCTATATTTTAGGCAAATAAATTCAATATTGTCTTGTATTCATAAAGATAAGCATGTGCTCCTCAATTTTTTCACTTTTTTTTTCTTTGTGTACGTAACTATGAAAACCCCCAAGCAGATTCATATAGTTCTTTTGGAGTTTAGGTTGTTCAGGCAGGCGTGGTGGTGGTGGTGGTGGTATTGTTTTCTTAATAACCTGAAGTGGACTCACATTTGGCAATAGAACAGTTTAAACATCCGGCCACCATATGGGAAAGTGTAGATGCAAAAATGTTATTTACATCTTTTTTCCTCCACAGCTTGTGATTGATGTTAACCAACATGCTAATCCATCATCTTTCTTTCTTCCCCCCCCCCCCCTCCCCCCTTAAAACCAACAAATATTATATACTATACTTAAATTAACAAGAAAGAACTAGAAACTAAGGAAACGAAAAAGGAAAAATTTGAAAGTATACAGATGCAAACCCACAATACTTGCAGTCTCTGCACTGCAGATTGCAACGCTACTAACTACGATATTTGTGCACTCTCTCGGCCGTTCCTGTTATGTGGTACATTATGCACTATGTTGTAATACATCATTTAGTTATGACATAGCATAACAAATATGCTCTTTTGATAGAATGGCATTGTACTGTAGCATAGCATAGGAATGATATTCTTTCACAGTATACAATTTATAACACTAACATTAAATATGATAACCTTTAAAGCTATCAGTATGTAGTTTCCGGTAGTTTTATTATAGCAAATCATATCTAAAATGACATGTTTTCAAAAGTACATTGTAAGCTACAACGAAAGAATGCACAAAATAAGGAGTTCAGTTTGTCGCATCTCATTGGCCAAGTTCCACTCCAGAAAGCAAAAATCTAACATGCCGCATCCTTTGTTCTACACTTCACCGAGTAGCAAGGTGGAATTCCACACTGTGACATCACCAGTTCCTCCTCCATGTACATTTCCACATCCCTTGAGAGGATGGTACAAGGAACAAAAAACAAATGTATGGAATATCGGACCAACTGGGAGATTGGTTTGACAAGATTGCTAGCAAACAGAACACAGCATATTAGTCTCGACAGAGAGAAGGCTTCCGACATAAGTCTAACATGGGGGAGTGTCATACAATCACCGCTCTTCACAATATAAGTATATAAATGACTTGTAGTATACGGAGAGGTTGCAACTCTAGAAAATGTTAGTGAAATGCAGGATGAGCTGCAACTGATTGATACTTTGTGTACAGTGTGGTAACTAACCATAAATATACTGTAAAAACCCAGAAAAAATACTTTTTAATCAATGAAGCAGTTACTTTCATAAAATATCGGAGAGTACACCTCCAGAGTAATTTGAAGTGGAACGATGACATGAAATTATGTATAGGTAGGGCAAATGCTATACTAAGATTCACTGGCAAAATTCTTAAGAAATGTTGTACATTCGAGAAATGAAGTACTTTCCAAAACAGTTTTTCAATTCATACTTGAATACTGTTTGCAAGTGTGGGATCCTTATTAGATAGGACTGAAAATGAAGATCCAAAAAGCAGCACAGCCATCTCCAGTGGCAGACGTTACAAGATGGGCATTCTGCTAACAGATAGGACTAGCGACAAATTTATGACAGTGTATGTTTCTAGAAGAGTCAATCAAGATATTGCCTATCTCCTGCATATCCAGCAAAACGAAAATTAAGATAAAATTAGAGAGATTCAAGCCTGCATGGAAGCTTATCAACAATTTTTCTTTCTGTGAACCATATGCGACTGGAACAGGAAAACAAAGTGGCAATAGCGCACACAAAGTACAGTGAGCTGGCTTATGGAGTATAGAGATAGAAGTACAATCTACATGAATCATTACACTGGAATACTGCAACTCAACTCTACTAGTGGTACATATCAATAGAAATGGAATGGACAAATTTTCTTCAGTTCTCTCAACAAAAATGCAATTTCTCTGTCTGGCAGGAAGTCTATTTCATCATTTTACGGAAAAAAGATGTCAACCCTAGTAGCCAATTGCAAACATACTATTCATCTGGAGTGTTGTATTTACAAATGTTACCCTCCTAATTCCTAGTGGACCAAACACAGCAGTCACATGGGGACTGTATGGTGGGTTTTAGTGAGTTAGAGCTGCTTTATGCTGATGTGCTGTTATGCTAGAGAACATATCAAATCAGTTTCACATGTTGTTTATGGTGTTAAATGATGATTGCATCATATGGGGTCTTGCAGCAGTTTGTTGCAGTCACCTCCCTTTGTCCATGCAAACAAACCGAGATATCTTTTGAGCCCCCAAAACATAGTTATGAAAACTTTCCTAGCTGCAGGTGAGGTCTTGGCAGTGATAAGCTCACCATCTCTTACAATCTTATGATCCATATTCATCACCTTGTTCTCTGGGATACAGTGATATTGGACCCATGTTTCACTGTTACAATATGGCCCAGTAAAGCCTCTCCCCCATTCCTCAAAACAATTTAGAAGTCTTTCAGCACATTCTTCATGCCCAGTAAGAAGGCATAAAACCCATAATGCTGTAACTTTTCTATATACCAGTGGGTCTGAATGATATGGACACTTCCAACAATTATATGCAATTGTGATGCAATTTTGACAACAGTAATATGGTAGTTGCTGATCCAACCTTTTGTATCTTCAATAACACTGGTCACCATACTGGTTATTTTATTTATTTATTTATTTGATTATTAAACCTGACCAGATTAGGGCAATAGGGCCCTATTTACGTCTGATCAGGAACAACATAAACAAAGGATTTAAAAACAAACAAAAAAACACAGTATTAATAATAACAATATCTGCTAATACTTATTTGAATTAAGTTTAATATAAAAAGAAGGGGGGGGGGAATGATTAATGAAAGAGGAGAAGATTGAAAAAATGACAGTGCCAGTGGTTGTTAGGAAGTTGAGATATATATGAATATAGATCTCTGCTGACAAAAGGAAAGGGAAACATTTGGGGGGGGGGAGGAGGAGGAGGAGGAGGAGGAGGAGGAATTGACAACAATGAGCTACAGACTGGTAAGTGGAGAAAAAGATGGCTATTGTGACGGAAGGTGGACCCTTAGCTTTCTTTTGAAGTTTAGAATTGATTTTATGTCTCTTAACTTTTGAAAAGATTCATCCACAGACATGTTCCTAGAGAAGATTGCAGTGTTATGTGATGGTACAGAGTGAGTTTTATTTTGGTGAGAGCATGTGTTTCTGCTGTGCTGTTCAGATAGTAGTATAATAATTAAGGATAAGTAAGAAGGTTTGCAGTGATTGAGGAAGCGATGCAGCAAACATAATGTATGATAGGTTTGACGCTTATCTGCATGTAGCCAAGATAACTGTTTGTATGCAGGACTAATATGGTCATAGAACGTAGGTTACAAATGTATTGGACACAAGAATTCATTGCCAGCTCCAGCCTATGTGAATTTTCGTGTGACAGTCCTTGCAGAATAGCATCACCATAATCTAGGATGGTGTCTCAATGAGCTTCTTTTTCAGCTGTAAAGGAAATGCTTTTTTTTTTTTTTTTTTTTTTTTTTTTTTTTTTTTGTATTTCTGCAGTGAATGAAGTGACGCATATACCTTCTTACAGACTGTGTTTATGTGCTCTGCCCAGTCCAAATGCTGATCAAATATTACTCCTAGGTTCTTTGCTGAATGAGAAAAGCATATTTGTCTGTCGTAAAGTATTAAAGGTGGAAGAGTTTCTATAAGCTGTGGAGTGATGAGTCTTTTATGGGCCACTAAGATTGCTTGCATTTTTGATGGATTCAGTTTCAAGCCAATGCTATGTGCCAATCTTGATAGTGAAAGTAAGTCCACATTTACATGCTGGATGGCTGTGCTTATGTTTTTAGGGCTTACACTCAGATATAACTGAAGGTCATCAGCATATAGATGATATTTACAGTGGGACAGAACAGTGGACATGTCATTTAGTGAGAATAGTAAAGGCCGCAGTACATATCCTTGTGGACCCGCTGATACAACATCCCTCCATTGTGACTTCTTTTTTTTCTTTTTTCCCTTCCAGTTATTACACATTGTTTACGGGAGGTGAGGTATGAGTGGAACCACTGAATAGCACCTGTAAAAAATTTAGATTAAAAAGTTTAGCAAGTAAAGTGTCAAAATCGACATAGTCGAAAGCTTTGCTAGAAATCTAAAACACATACAATGGTCCCCTGTTGGTTATCCACAGCATGCTTGAGATTCTCTCTCACTTTTATAAGAGCGGTCGTCATACTGCAATTTCGATGGAAACCAGACTGGTATTCATCTAGTAGGTCGTGTGATGTTAAATAGCTTGTTAGCTGCTCATGGACTACATATTCCAAGGCCCTGGATAATGATGATAAGGTGCAAATAGGTCTGTAGTCGGAAAGTTGTAACACAGACTCCTGTTTTGGTAATGGTTTAATAAGACCATGCTTCCATGATGTTGGGAAGGTACTGGAAGTCAGAGAATTGTTAAAAATTTCAGTTATTATTGGTAGTAGTGGGTTGATGACACAACTAATCATGTGTACATTAATATTATCATGCCCTGCAGCTGCCAAACGAATAAAAAAAAAATCGATTTCCTGTCTATATTAGAAGTTACCGGCTGGAGACAAAATTTTTGGTTTATATCAGCCCCCCCCCCCCACCCTCGACATTTTAAGGGAATTAATAGTTTTTGTCTTTGTGCGTTGGTCAATTACAAATGTCGGTGTGGTAAAATACTCATTAAGATCATCTATAGGTTCAGTAGCAGATTTTGGTTTGGCAATTCCTAGACCTCGTAATTTTTTCCACAGGACAGCAGCTCTGTGAAGGTCTTCAGTTAACAAGTGAGTATGCCTGAGTTTTGCATTTCTCACCACTTGACTAACTCTGTTTCGTTGTTTCTTGTAGGCGAGTTGATTGTCAGAGGTCAAGGGATGTTTGTATTCCCTGTGTGCTGTCTCTCTGACGCTCATATGGTGTTTGATGTTGTCTGTAAGCCACGGTGCAGGCTTTCTCTTTACGTTTGTTTTAAGGAGCATGTTTGTCATACAAATTGGTTAATTTATTAGTGAACTCACACACTTGAATATTAACATTGTGATTGTTTACTGTTGGTATTCGCCATGAAATATTACAGGCATCTGCTGCAAGCTCAGTCATATTCATATGCTTAAAATCTCTAATAAAAGTCGTCACTTGCGATGTATTATTACGGTACTTCAGCGAATAGGACATGAAGAATATAATATTGTGGAGTGATAATCCAGGTGCAGAGATCTGATCTGAGCAGATAACTCTGTTTGGAGACTTGGTTACAAGGATATCAATGAGTGTATGAGTGTCTGCTGTATGGTGGGTCGGCCCAGGTGGAATCAGTGGAAGGTTTGAGGAGGAAAGTATGCGAGTGAATTTTGATGCAGAACGACTCTTTTTATTTACATCTCCAGCAATAATTACCTGTTCATATGAAGTTGCAAAACTTGACAGTGCAGATTCAAAACTTGAGAGTTGGCCAACCTTAGGTGGATTGTTTACTACACAAATCAAACATTTTCTATGGAAAGGCTTAATTTCTACGAACATGTATTCTGGATGTTTTTCTTCGTTTTTTGTTGAGTGGACGAGTTTAGGAAGCAAGTTTGCCAAAATATATGCTGCCACTCCGCCGCCTCGTTTGTTACATCTGTCATGTCTCAGAAAAATATAATCATGAAGAGCTATAAGGTATGCTCGGTTTTAGCCATGCCTCTGATAGAAATATAACTTGAAAGCTGAGGTCCTTAAATATGCAGCGGAACTCGTTCAGGTGCTCTGATAAGGACTGGACATTTGCGTGAGTGATCTGTAGTGTTGAGCTGTTGCATGCAGTTTTCACTAACAGGCTGGACGTGGAAGGCACAGCTGTTAATCAATAAGGTAATACAATATTAAAATATGTGAGCGAAAAAGCTGTAAGGCAAAGAGAAAAGATGATGGGTGGGCAATGATATTGGTGTTTTAAGTGCGAGAACCGAACAGAAAATTTTGCAACTAATTCTGAGGTGAAACAGGTAGATAAGTGATGCTTGTATAGAAATAGTTTTCAGTACAAAGAGAGAAAGGGGTATTTTTTTTCCTTCCCCAGAAGTAATTGGTACTAATAGTAAATCAGCACTGATTTCCCACTGTATCACAAAAGTTTCAAAACTGTTGGTCTCGATATGCACTTCAAGTTTATTTAGAGTAGCATTACCAATCTGTGCTTGGAATCCCTGGATTTCACACCTATGATAGCAAGAAATACACAACAATATGTTAAAAAACATATTAGTACTTCCTGTTCACACTCAAATGACCTTTATAACTAAACATATTACCATATCCAGCTAAAATTAAAATACTGTGTAATTTTCTGGAAACTTAATTATTACTGAAACAGTGGCAGTAAAACTGTGTGCTTCACTGAAATGCAAACTTGAGTCTTAATATGGCACACATAGCAAAATTGAGGGCTGTACTGTTTCAAAAGTAGAGTTATAATAATTATTATTTTAATTGTGAATTTAAACTGCAACATGAAAGAAGTGTATTTTTCATAAATAATCTAAATGATGTTCCTCACTTTTTATATCATATATCAACTTAGTGCTCTACATATGCAATGCATAAAAAAATTGAGGTCTATAGGTCAACTCATCACTAAGCAGTAGCCTTCTGAAGATGAGGATATTGGTGCATTGTTGATCGCATACACACACCTTTCAGCCTTCAAACATAATTTTCTCAAAAGTTGTTGAAGATAGAACAGTGATATTTGGTAGTTTTTCTATTAAGACATATAGGTTCCCATGCACCAAATCTGAGCAAATTTTGAAATGATCACCTTATAATTCACCAAAATATTTGTGATTTTCCATGGAATGACTATCTCATGTTGAAAAAAACTGACAGATCCTGGTTGAAACAGATGAAAATCTAAGATTTTGTTCGCATATTGTTGTAACCTAACTTAGATAACAAAATAGTTCTTGCACGTTCAAAATTAGGTAACATCACCAGAAAATCAATTTCCACAAACTGTCCATATTTAGTCTTAATAATTTTCTGCTGCACAAGAAAGTATAACCTAGACATAGTATAACTCTTCCTGAAAACTTAAATGCTTGTTCAATGTTTGTTCACTGAATAATTTGCCTGGTTCAGCTAGTTGAAGTAAATATATGATTAAGCAGCTGTTCTGTGCTTAATCACCAAGGAGGAGAGGTAACGAGAAAGAACTTACTCAGAAAATGTTATTTTTCTCTCAGAATCTTCTCCAGAACATGTGCTCTTTCTTATTCATAGGACCCATGGTTAGGCAACTGCTGGCTCAAAGGGGAAATCCAACGTAGAATCCCAGTCCAGTACAAATGTTCAACTTTGCAGTTGAATTTATTTCGAATTTTTAAATTTACAGCTGTTGATGTTAATCAAGTCTATAATAGATCATTAAATACAGAATTATGTTTCCTACTGACTCTAATGACTACTATCACCTACACTTCATTTCTTGATTTCTAAAGGCCTGGTAGCCAGAAACTTATGCTTGGGTTTACAATGTATGTAGAAAAAGTTCTATACAAACTTGTATCAGAGACATGATATTGGTTCTGACTGTGTTAAAATCATTTAATAAATTAGCCTAAATAAGAATAAACTGACCAGTTATCTTAGTTAAGGGCTGATTAGATACCTAATATATTTTCCTCAATGCTTGTCTGGATACATTTTCCACTGTTAAGAGAGGATGGTAAGCACTTTTTGATGATACCACTACATGCAGAACCACTCCATCCAGATACCATACTATAAATTATGCTACAGAATATGAAAACTTCACACTAAAAGACAGTAGTCAACTGCTTTCACAAATATGTTGAGAGGCAGTGGGAAAACAACCAGTAAGGTGTCACTCACTCTTATATGAAAAAGTTCAATTTGGTAATATAATAATCATATTTTACAAAAAAGAAAAAGAAAATAAATAAACAAATAAAATAAAATAAAAAATAGGCACTCATACACAGATAACTCAAGCTTTCGTCCATTAGCCTTTGTCAACACTTCATAGATACACAACCACTATCCTTGGACATATTTTTGCCTTTGCAGTTAGTTGTGAACTATCCTCATTCTGTTGTATTCCAACCTGAACTTTCCATTATTAAAGTTCATTTTGGAACATTAAACAGGCACAAGATGCTATGTTAAGACAGTACCACAGTGTTACTTCTAATTAATTAACATAACATATGCCTCAAATTTTTCTGATGTGTGTTGAGATACAGATATGAAAATATACATTTTACTTACCGCTTATCCTGTATGGGAAAAAGATTTGTGCCCACTCATCTGAACCATCACAGCAGTCACATATACCATCATTTACTCGATTTGATGGAACACTCTCTGATAACAGAAATTAAAAGATGTTACACATTTAAAAATATAGTAACAATAATGCACTGTAAAACAAACTTACACTTTATTTATAAAAAGTAAAGAAAATTTGACTTACCAGGCGAAAGGCATCGGTTCATTGGCGCGCGCGCACACACACACACACACACACACACACACACACACACACACACACAACAGTTGAATCTCTGTAGTTTTTGAACTGTTTCAAAAAATTAATAAAAATATAGGAAACAGAAAAGATAGTGACTATGATGCACATGTTAGACAGGAAAGAAAGTTATTCCAAACTTCAGTTCACGACAGATACAAAGTGCAATAACATATGTGATGTATTCATATCCTAGAACATTTCAAATATGAATCTCCTGGTACTCAGTTCAAAAACATAGGTAAAAGGATGAATTTAATCTAAGTAGCTTTCGTCACAAGAGGTCGACAACTTTCTTTTTGTCATTTCTCTCATCTAACTGATCTAGTATTTTATGGACACTGTTTTTAATTTTTCAGGATGACAGTAATACAACCTGGTGCTTAGCATAACAAGAGCTGAAAACCATTTATTGAAGGTGAGTTTATAAATATTGCTGCTGATTGTCTGTGCCCATTGTAAGCAAATGAGTTCTGAGCTATCAGTCTTATCGGCACACTAAAACTCGTCCTACAAGTGCAATGGTAGCTGATATTTCCTGTCAATTAAGTTAAGTGCAGGAGTTCATTGCATTTTCCACTGCACTTGATAAGTCCATAGATATTTCTGTCACAGCACAATTAGTGATTATACTGCTCTGTACATAATGGATAATTTTTTTATATTATATCTTTAATGAACACTACCAATGGTGTGACATCCTAAAAGCTGTCCATGAAGCTGTCAATTCTGTTTGCTTGCACTGGGAATGTTTGGTGTCAGTGACAATAGACGGAGCACTTGCCATGAAAGAAGAGCAAATGGGATTTATTGATTTACTCAGGAGAAAACTATAGCACATAGACAAATCATTGTACAGTATTCATTGCATTTTGCACCAAGAAGTACTCAGCAAAATTAGGTGACGTCATGCAAATGGTTAGTTGGACAGTTAATTATTTGAGATGCCAGGAGCTTACACATAAACAGTTTCAAAACTATTTAGCTGAAATTTGGAAAGAGTGTGGTGACATACCACTATATGACAGTGCAGTCCGGTGGCTTAGCCGTGGCAATGTACTGTAATGGTTTATTGGACAGTTCAGAATATCATTAATTAAAAAAAATTCAATAAAATAAAGATAGGCACAATACTAAATTAGAAGAACCAGAGTGGACTGCTGACCTTTCATTTTTAGTGGACATTGCAGAATAATGTTAAACACATTCAAATGACCAGTAAAGTGAAAATCAGCTAATTTTTTAAATGAGTGAAAAATCGCATGCTTTCACCAGAAAGTTTGCACTCTGGGAATGACAGCTCTCAGAAAATGCAGTATGTTTCCCCTACTCTGCCCCCCTGTCCAAGAAAAAAAATTGTAAATAATATGTTTTGGTACTTATTGCAATAAAAGAGCAATTTTTCAAGTGATTTGGGGTATAGCAAATGAATCTCAAACTTTTGAATGTTTTTTGTGACCATTTGCTGTTTCTGTAGATGAAGTTCATCCCGATTTGCAAATGGAATCGATAGATCTACAACGTAATTCTCATTAGAGATGAGTTCCTTTTTCCAAGACATCTAACAGACTTTTATGAAGACTTTCCTTGTCTCCAATGTGAAGATAATGTTTGGGTCTACGTGTGTTTGTCAGCATTTTTTTTTCCTTCCTTCTGCTATGAGATTGAATAAGTCATGGTTAAGAGCAAACATGTGTGATGAATATTTACCTAACTTTTTGCATTTGTCTGTAAGTAGAAATTTTGTGCCAGACATAAACTGTATTTTAAACTCTACCTGTGATACTTAAATAAAAGGAATCATATATAACATGTACTCTTTCAAATTATAATTTCTTTTCAAATGGCCTTTTAACTCGGTTCCTTAATTTAATAAAGCACGCTAGGAAAAACATATTCAAGAAAAAAGCATTGCACAGAAAGAAGCAGAGAGAGTAGTGAATGGTTTGGTGGGGAGGGAAGAGAAAAAAAGTGGGTGGCTGGCCTGCCCCAACATGACAGCTGCACACAGTCAACTGCAAGCATGCCAGTGCCCTGCTCACCCCCTTCCATACAGTATTCTACACCTTGTTGCAAGTTGGCACCACTGCAAGAATGTTAACACCAAGACGTGACCGCAGTGCACGATTGATGTGTTCGAAATCTTGGACGCTACCTTGCAGTGTGTTGTATATTTTGTTCTGCAATGCTCAACACAAGTGATTGGTGATTTGTGGATATCTCACACTTCCAAAGAGACCAGTTCAATGGTGTGCACTTATTAAGAGCATCTGTGATGAAAACATCTGCACTGTGTAAATATCTTTGGTAATGCCAAAGTACACAGTAATACATACAAGATGATAAGTAATCATTATATATTATAAAATTAAGTGTGGAATGTGAATTCCGCAAAACCTCAAAAACAAATTAAGGTACGATCAAGGGACTTAAATGGTGTGATAGCCCTTTATCCCCTTTCAATCAAGATCACTTTTGCTTTTACCTAAGGGGTGTATAGGGAGTACCTTCATAAATATAATTTTAATGTCAACACCAGCAGACGAGAGCAATGCATGCTTAAAAAATCATCTCCTTGGCCACGCATACAAATACTTCAACTAACAAAGAATATGAGAGCTGACATACTTTTACGAACCTAAGACTGGACAGAAATAAGGATAAACAGTACTTATCCTTAATATACTACTGAACTGTCAATTGTTTTTTATGGAAAATGTGAAGATTTTGTAAATATGCTGTGTAGTCAAAAGTTCATTTATTTTTCTTCAGGAACGAGGCACCTACAATAAACAAGGTGCTTCAGGGGGTAAATAATGACGATGACTTGCCTACTTTTAAACGAGTGACATTTTACAAACTGATAGAAAGTATTGGTTTTCCTTGTTGTCACAGTTGTTGTTGTTGGTTCCCACTAAGAGACAGAAGTCCATGAATCCAGTTTTGATATCCCTGCTTAATGGATATTATGCTCCGATGTAGGGACCTGAAGATGGCATAGTGGAATACTGAAACTGGTTGTGATACAATAAATATTTTATTATACATACGGCTGTTGGTATCTCACATCCTTCATACCATTGGTATTCAGTTTGAAAGTAGGGAAAGAAATAGCGTAATTACAGACAGAGAGGATATTGTGTTATGGAGCAGGCGTTATCTTCGGCAGATGAAACCATTCAGTCACAAGAAATGGAAGTTCTATTCCTTTGACAAAATATAGATTAATGCACGACATGTCACTCAAAAAGTGTGGTCGACAAAACAGTGACCTCTAGGAGACAAGCTTTTGTTGCAGGTCTGTTGCAAAGGTTAAAAAAAATCTGACAGGAAAAGGAAAAAGGTTAATATCACATATAGTAAGCAACTGTGGTTTTATATTTGAATAAAAGTCTGGCAATTATCATGAAGACATGGATGATGAAGTGTTCCTACAGTGGTTGAAAGATATTCTGCCCAAGCTAGAGCCCAACAGTGTTATAATTATGGACAATGCTTCATATCATAGTGTTAAGGTTGAGTGTAGGAGAAAGGAAGACATTGTAAACTAGCTGATGGGAAAGGTAGCACATGTCGATCCTACTGAGATCAAGGTTGAATTACTGAAACAGGCTGAAACTTACACCATAGATCAGTATGTTTTTGATGAAACTGCGCAGTCTGCGGGTCACATTGTGGTTATGTTACCGTCGTACCACTGCAATCTCAACCCCATAGAACTAATTTGGAGCGAAGTTAAAGGCCATGTTGTATGAAACAATACAACTTTTAAGCTACCAGATGTCCTTAATTTGTGAAGCTCTATCGTATGTTACTGCCAGACACTAGTGGGATGCCGAACATCAAATTATAAAAGAAGAAGGAAAAAAAAATGTGGCACTTGGATAGATTCATAGACTGTGTTGTTGTTTGGCTACTCACAAATGTTGAAGACAGCAGTTCCAGTAATGAAATGTCTTCCTCAGATTCAGAGATGGAAGGAGTTCAGAGGTCACCAGACGACTAACGAGAGTAATATCTTCAGTGGCTTCAGTATTTCATTATGCAGCAATGTGCAATATGCTCGTAGGGACACACAGTGCTCTCACTGATAAATTATATTGTTGTTAATGAAGTATTTGTTATGCTCTTTTTCTAAGCTATGACATGGTTTCCTCCTGGTCTCTTGTGAACCATATTACTGTTATTAATTTATCCTTTTCCAAATTTAAATGGCGTTTCAAGTTATGTTATTTTTCTGCTGTTTGTCGATTTTATTAATTATCTGCAGGTTTAATGTGTGGCCTAATCTGCTTACGAATGTTTTTATTAATGTTTTTTCAGTATTCTAGCATTTTAAATACCTATATCTGAGAAGTGTTATAGTAAAGCAACTGGAAGCACTAAATGAAACGTTATTGACATTAAACAGATGAGCTTTCACACAATTATCTGTAGTTGTTCACATCACTGTGGGCTTGATAAACTGCCTTTCCTGTTTAAATGTGCTGATAAATTTTTGTGCGTTGGGTTATTGTGATTCATTAGTGCGGGCGAACTACGCTGCTGCATAAAATGCAAGGTTTATCTTTGTACTGGATTATACGCAGCGGAAGCTCTGTGGGATATAAAATCCAACGAGATAATGTCAGGTGATACTCTTCTGTCACTGTGTGTGAACTTTAAAGTTAGTGCGAAAGACTAATGCATGTGCCGCAACCCAGCAGTATCAGCACATATCTCTTGGTATAGGAGCCCTCTTGACAAGAGCAGAGCACAGTATGTCTTCTCAGTAATGGGCAGGGAAATTAACATGCTTTCCTGAGCAAGTAGTACACCTTGGTCTTTTTTCAAGTGGTAGAAGTGGTGGTGAAGTGGGTGGTTAGATTGTTGATCCTGCATTCTTCTCTGTTGCACTCTTCTACAGTGTAGATGGCACCTTTTCGTACATGTTGGCTGGTTTAACCCTCATGACAAAAACTGCGGCTTGTTTGCCATAAAGTAGTAGTTGTTGGAATCTTTAAAGGGGACTAAACTGCAGGGCCCTCAGTCTCCTGTTCCCATTGAAGAGGTCACATCGTAAGTTTAACAAATTAAAATCAAGCGCTCCACACCCAGTGGGGAAGTGCACGAGATGTACAGAGAGAGACAATGAATGCTAAAATGACAAAAAAGAGTAGACCAAATAGTCAACGGAGATAAAACATCACAGCAGAAGACTGTGGCTGGCTTATCATGAGGATAATAAAGGATGAGCCAGTCACTCTGCTCACACTAAAAATCTCCAGTGAAAAAAAAAAAAAAAAAAAAAAGATGTAAATTGTAAAAGTAACAACTGATTAAAAGTTCTAGCGGGGTGGGCAACTGAAAGACCAGGCTATGGTACCCACCACTAAATAGAACGATAAAATTCAGTTGCGTGAATAAAACCTAAAACATGGTCAGCCATAGAGGCATCATCAACTAAAATTGAAGGAAGCACAGATTAAAGGAGTGCTGCAAGGTGGCTAAAAGTGGACAGTCCTACAGTATGTGGACCACTGTCAACAAAGCACAATAACAGTACTTTGTTGGGTCCTCTCAGTGGAGGAGATAGCCATATGTTAATCACGTATGGCCAATACAGAGTTGGCCTCCCTATGAGAGGCCCTCAGGGAGGACTTCCATGAGCTTGTAGAGAGCTTGAATGCACAGAGCTTATTCAGCACCATTGAATCAGCCCATTCAGAACTCCAAAGCTCTAGGATCTTGCAGTTACTCTCCCATCGGACAATCTCTTCTGGGAGATCAATCTCCAAGGGCCGTGACGTGGCGACCGACTTGGCCAGCTGATCAACATGTTTGTTCCCTCTTATGCCAATATAGCCTGGGGTCCAAATACAGGACACAGGATGGCCTGACTTGCTGAGGGTGAATAGAATGCACCAAAGGGTGTTTCGGGAAACAATGGTAGGGTGCTTGCAAGCCACGCAGTCACTACAGATGACAAACGACTCCCCAGGGCAAACTTGAAGATGCTCAAGGAATCTGGAAATAACGACCAGCTCAATGGTGAAAATACTACTCTTACTAGGCAAGGGTCACTGTTTGATGTGGTCACCAGGGAGATATGCATACCCAGCATGGCCATCGACTAGGGAACCATTGGTGTAAACAACCTCTGCACCATCAAACGATTCAAGGTGTGTATTTACAGAATATACGACATCAACTGCGAATGAACAAAGCTGAAAATGTGTACCCAAACCTGGGTCTCCTGCTTTCTAGGCAGTTACTCTGACCCCTACACCACTGAGAACACAGTGATCACTGTACCTGCAAGGACTAGCCAAGTATGCTTCCTGTCAGATACTAATTCCCAGCTTCACCCTGCCCACAGTACTCAAACTTGTAGTTATGAAACTAATTCCCTTAAGAGTAAGGGCCACATATTTGCCCATCCCTCCCCACTAAGGTGTGCCTCAAACTGGTGACGGAGATTCAATGGTGAAATTGACGCTTTTGAGTCCTGGGACAAGTTGAACCTAAGCTGCAAGTGAGGAATGGACCAAGGAGGGGTATGGGGAGAGTACGGGGAAGTGGGAGGGGAGGGAAGGAAAGGAAATCAAGTTATAAAAGAAGGAAATGAACATGGACTGTGATTGAGAGACCGGACTTGGGCCATACTTCATGGGACTGAGAGTGCAGCAGTCGCAAATATAAGCCTGCGATTTGGATGGTGGGGCGAAACATGAATGTGGGCAAGATACAAGTCCAACAACTGTTGCCAGCAGGATCACAAGGGAGGAACCCCAGCCTCAGCATGGAGGCCTGTCACTGGGCTTGTGCAAAAAGCCCCCATTGCTAAATGGGCACCAGTATGGAGAACATGGTCTAGGACCCACAACCCAGCATACACCAGGCTCCAATAGTTCAAGTGAGATTGGATAAGGGCCTTATAGGTCTGCAAGAGAGTTGGATGGGCAGCTCCCTACACTCTGTGGCTGAGGAAGTGCAATAATTTATGCACCGCCAGCACTTTTGCTTCAGCTGATGAAGGTGTGGCTGTCAAGTGAGCTGGGTGTGAAAGAGCATGCTGAGAAATTGATGTGTCTCTTTGTCGTGAAGCCTTTCGTCAGCTAGGTAAAGCTCTGGGTCCAATTGAACAGCCTGACAGTGGCATACATGAATAACCTGGATTTTGAGAACTGGAACCCATGGGGCAAAGGCCCATGACTGTGACTTTCTAATAGCTCCCTGCAGATGCCTTTCAGCAACACTAATGCTTGTGGAGCTATAATATAGGCCAAAGTCATCAGCAAACAGGGAGCAAGAGACTGCTGAGCCAACTACAGCTGGGAGCCATTAATGGCCACCAAAACGAGGGGGAATCCTAGAACAGAGCCCTGTGAGGCACTGTTCTCCTGAATCTGAGGGAAAGTCAAACAAGTACCTCCGCTGCTCGAAAGGAGGGAAGGGACAGAAAGTTCTGGATGAAGTTCTGAAAAGCATCCCGTAAGCCCCACTTGTGCAGCCTTGGCAGGATGTGATGGTGCCAGGTAGTTGAAGAAGATGGTGATGAGGCGCTCATGCCGAGCAAAAGCTATACGAATGGCCGACTCCAGAGACACAAGTTTGTCAACAGCGGAGCGACTCTGACAAAAGCCTCACTGTTTCAGGGCTAAGAATGCCCAATATTTAAGGATCCACATGAGCCACTCACCATACGCTTGAGGAGCTTGCATAGAACATTGGTGAGGCTAATTGTAGGGTAACTATTAGCCACCTACAGATAGGTACCAAGTTTTAACATCGGGATGATGATACTGTCCCACCATTGGGACGGGAAAAAAACCATCAGCCCAGACACGATTAGAAAGTGCAAGCTGTTTGATGTCGAGAATCTGCTGATAGGAGACGAAGAAACTGGTTTTGAATGAGCTCCAGTCGTGGAGAGGTATCGGGGCATGCAGCAACGGCACTTTGGAACTCCAACATACTAAATGGTTCATTATATGTCTCCTGTTCAGTGCATGCACTTCTGCCATGTGCTCGGCAATAGCAATGGGTTTAGTGTATAGGGTACCTTGGCATTGGAGACAGTTTATTTCAGACAGTGGGCGGTATCCGAAAAGGTGTTGGACTTGTGACCACACCACTCCCACACAACTCCTATTTACTCTCCTGGATCAGTCACCAAGCTAGGACCCAGAGATGTTTAAAGACAATCAGGTGTTCAATAGAAGGGTGGCTCTGGAGTGCTTGTCAATGATCCTGGATGGCCTCAGTGACTTTCGTTGTCCACCAAGGCACTATCTGATGTCTGAACGAGCCACGAGAACCTGGGACAGTAACGATGACCACATTAACTGGTGAAACGCCGTATCAACATCAACAGGAAGGGAAGCAGCTACCACAGCAGCTGAAGTTTAACCTGGCCAACCTGCCCTGCGGAGAGACCATTGGGGCAGGTGGTATGCTGGTTGGAACTGGGTCAGATAGAAGAATGCAAAAGTGGCTGCTACCACATAGATCATCATATACTATCCAGCTGAGATGCGGGAGAAGGCTCAGGCTACAAATGGAGAGATTGATAGCCAAGTATGTACCATGTGCCATGCTGTAGTGCATATGTGCATCTGTGGTTAGGAGGCAAACGTCCTGCTGTGCCAGGACAGTCTCAACATCTCTACCATGGCAGGAGATTTCAGTTCCACCCCACAAAGTGTGGTGGGCATTGAGTACCCCAAAAGGTGGAATGGTGGGGGAAGTTGGGTAACCAAGGCAGCAAGGTCAGTGGGAGAGAGAACCTCATCTGTTGGTTGGGGGGGGGGGGAGATAGAAAGAGTGAGAGAGAACAGATGGAAAGTTTCTGCATTGCCCAGATTCTGACAACCATTGCCTTGAGGGCTGTGTGGAGAGGCACAGGGGCATTATGGACAGAGTGGTAAGGATGTAAATACAGACACCACCAGATAACCTGTCATAAACGGGACTGTTTTTGTAGTAGCCCAGAAGGACAGGGGTCCGATGGGCAATTCCAAATAGAGCAAGGGGGAAGCAGCAAAACAATTTCTGCAGTTCAGCTAGACTGTTGAAAAAACTTTGCTGCAATTCCACTGGAGAATTTCAGCATCTCCTTGCTGAAAGACCATGATGTAAGACAGAAGGTCATCAGTCCAAAGGATCACCTGCTGCCAAAGGTTGGCAATCTACTTCGTCTAGAACCATTTTTTCTAGGAATCCCGTGAGGGCGAGGTCCTCGGGGGATGTGAGGATCTCCACCTCATCTTCAGAGGCAGAAAATATGGGGGGATGTGGCTTTTAGAGCCACCCAGGAGTCTTTTTATGCTTTTTGGATTTTTTGGCCTCTCACTGCTCTATTGGTTTTAAGAGCTGGGAGGGGTTCTCAGTAATTGTTTCAGGTCCTGATGCAGTTCAAGAAGCCCTTTGACCAGGAGCAGACAGATCCTTCAACCTCTGGCTTGGATCCTCCAGACAACTCGTGGAAGCCACAGAAGGCAGTGTCCCAAGGAACCCCTTCCTAGTGAGAGAGGCCGGGGAAGACTTACTACTCCGGCTGGGGAATGAAACCTGGTGTTCCATGGTGTGTGTGTGTGGGGGGGGGGGGGGGAGGGGGGTGGATTACTCCTACAGGTGTTGTGGGAGCAATGGTGTCCCCACCCATCAAGGGGGCAGTGTGAGGTTGATGGCCTGTAGGGCCTAAAGAGGTGATGCTGTCATTTCCAAAGAAACTGGTGATGATGTGACTGCAGCAAAAGATGTTACCATACATACGGGGTGGAGCCACTTGTACTTCTCCCATGCCTCAGAGTAAGTCAACTCGTCCAGAGTATTGATCTCCATTATTTTCCTTTCCCTGTGCAAAATAGTACAGCTCAGTGAGCACGGCGGATGATATTTCCCACAATTCATGCAGGGGGGAGGTGGGGTACATGGAGCCTCCGGGTGTGTTGGCCGCCTGTATTCCCGGCATGTTGAACTGGAAGTGCAATGAGAGGACGTATGCCCGAACTCCAGCACCTGAAACAACATAGGAGGAGGGACATATGGTTTTAAGTCACACCAGTATATCATTACCTTGACATTCTCAGGCAGTGTATCGCATTTGAAGGCCAGGATGAAAGCACTGGTGGCAACCCTGCGATCTTTCAGTGCCTTACAGACACGCCAGAAATAGTGAACCCCTCGACACTGCAAGTTTGCATACAACTCGTCAGTGAACTGGGACAGGATATCTCTGCAGTAGATTAGACCCTGGAGCATATTTAACGACTTGTAGGATGTGATACTCACGGGAACACCACCCAGCTTGTTACAGGAATGTAATGCCTTTGACTGGGCAGGGGATGCTGTCTGTATCAGAAGAGCCCCATTTCTCATCTTAAAGAACAATGCCACTTCATCAAACTTATTTTCAAGGTGTTCGACGAAGAACTGAGTAGTTAATGTGAATGATTTCCTATCAAAAAGTGCACAGGCAAGATATAATGGCAAGTATAGCTCTGATCGATTAAGGCCTCTACGTTCCTCCCATAGCGTAGCAAGGAAATGGAGTGACATAGGATCATATGTCATTGCATTAAACTCTGTCTTCCCACACTTATAAATGGCGGTTTGGCATCCATTAATGCTATTCTTTGCTCGTTTCATTTTGTTTCCACGAGCAGCTAGGGAAGACGTCCACCAAGCCAGCTCTCCCCTTGCCTGGGTAAGCCTAATACAACTCAGGTATGGCTGGTTCCCTAGAGGTTGCTCACTAGCTACTGTTTCACCTCAACAGCCATACATCTCCTTTGCACACAGCATACCTTTAGATTGAGGTGTTTATTATAGAGGTTTTTACAGTCTTCGTGACCTTGGCAATTAAACCATGATCCACAAGATCTGTAATGTATAACGTTCCACTGTCGTGCTATATGGTGGTCGGGTGACAACACAGTCCCTGGCTCAGGAATCCCGGGTTCAACAAACCTGTACTCAGCAACGTAATGCTGAGCCCCCTGAGAGGTTGCTTTATAGAAGAATGTCCACGGTATGTAAACTTCTGTGCAGAACACAATTTGTAGGGTTGTTGAATGGCAGTTTCACTGCATCTGTGCAAAGCATAATGTGAGTGCACATGTCCAAATCCTTGTGATCTGTCTGTACCTAAAGGCTATGGCTGGTTTCATGTTGTCCATTCTGTCATGTACAGTACATAGTAATTCTAGTTAATCACTGACTGTGTGTACTTTCATGGTTTCAACGAATTCCCCTGGCATGTGCACCTACTCTCCATATACAAGTTCTGCTGCTAAGGTCTCAATGTCTTGTTTGAATTTAGTTCTCAGATCAAGTAGGACAATGGGAAGTGCAAGTCTAACTGTTCCTGCCAACCATCAGTGCTATCTTCGATGTGTGGAGCTCCTTTTCCAGCATGCCATTACTAGTTCGTGTGCCGTATTCTTATGATGAGAGGAACTGCAGAACTTGGCTAGCTTCATGAAAATGCATACTCTTACTGCATCTCCCTGTTGGCTATTATGAGAAAAGAACAACCAAAATTGGTGAACCATGTTAGTGTGAAAGCTGTCACTAATATTTTTGCTGAAATGTTAGAGGTACGTACTGCCAGCCAATTCATGTACCTTTCAATCATCATAATTAAATAATGATGGCCACCTATATGAAAGAGCAGTCTTATTACATCAAGAAGAATGTGATCAAAATGTGTACAGTCAATCTAAAAACTTCCCTGTTGATATGTGCACGTGTCAGGCAACTTTATATAACGGACAACATAGGCAGTAACAAGTCCACTCACAACAAGTTCTGTCCATGTCTGGCCACACAATTCTCTGTGACATCAGCTTAGCTGTCTCAAACACTCCAAGGCGACACGTTATGCAAGTTATTAAACACTATGTGGCCAACTGCTGTCATTACAAGTGGCCATGATCTGCTGTACTATATGTCACAGTATTACAATCACTTGTAATTTTAATGAAGTGTCTTGTAATATTGCTTGTAATTCAGCATTCTCTTGCTGGGTGATGTCAAGTTCTTTCATGTTCAGTGGCTGTGAAATACAATATATTGTGGATAAACAGTCAAGCCACCATGTTGGTCATTCCGAAAATAAGCTGCTAGTATGTAGTGAATTGGCTTATAACATCTAGACGGAGTACTGCTGTGATGAGCTCTTGTCATTGTTCTTTCAAAATGTGTGTGTCAATGGCTTTTTGGCAATATAAACTGTGAAATTTCATGCCTTGAAGTGTGGCCTGAAATGCATGATGGATTGAAATATGGCCAACAGCTCCCTGTCCCGAACTCTGGTGTTGCCGTGAAGGTGTCAATTTATGTGAAAAATACATGAGCGGTTGCCGTACACCATTCACCCATTGTTGCAAAGCTGCACCAATAGCGATCGGGCTACCATCAACCACCAACATGAGTGGACCCTCAAGTTTTGGGTGGGCAAGTAGGGTAGCCTGGGAAAGGCTGTGTTTCGTTGCCTGGAACACTGTGATCATACTGTCATTCCATTTTATGGGAGTGTTGCCTCCTACCGTTGCACAAACCAATGCTGAGTTTAATATTATTTGTTGTGTATCAGTATGAGGTAAGTGACAATGATAAAAATTTAGCTTCTCAAAGTATCTACCAGTTCCTTTATGGTGGTAGGCATTGTCAGTTGTAATATAGCCTCTACTTCATCTGGTAGTCATGTAGAACAAGCTGACAATATGTGGAGGCAAAGAAATTAAACTTCAGGTAGGTAAAAACACATTAATACCACATCTTGCTTCTCTAAATGCTTACAAACATGATGTATATAATGCTGATGCTGTCCTTTTGCATTTGAATAGACCAACACATCATCCAAATAAGCAAAGCAGATAGGCAGCCTACACAAGATTGTATCCATAAACCATTGCCAGGCTTATGCAACGTTTCACAAAAACTTGATTCAAACAATCCAAAGGCCGTAATGATAGCCATCTTGGGAATGTCTTTTGGTGTGACTCAGAGCTGTGTTTAGGCCTTAGCACAATCAATACTGTCGAACCTTGAGAGTGTGATTGTAGTTGATTAATAGTGGTCCTGGGTAGGGATGGGAACGTGAGGCATGGTGACTTGAGCGCACCGAAAATTTCTCGAGCTGCTGGCGCTCGAGCAGTTCTCGAGAGGCGGAGCTGCGGCACGTGCCGCTGTCCAGCGGTTGACTGGGGCAGCGCGCCACACCACGCGCTGCGTTATTTGCAACGCTCGCAGCTCGCTGTGATTATCATTTAAATGTGGGCACTGGATACACGAAAACCAAAATCACAGAGCTGGCAGTACTTTACGGAGGATGAAGACGTCTGTTGCAAAGCTCCGTAGTGTAGCAAAAAATACCACAGACAGACATAAGACTTTTAAAGTTACAAAATATATGTAGCAACCAATGTTCACAGTACAAAAGTGCATTCTTACATTAATACAAGTCAGACAAATTACCTAGCTATTGTTTGTTATCCATTCAAACACAATAAAAAGAAATTCGATAAAAAGGTTGGATAGTGTCCGTAACAGTCCGCCACTATCGGAAAAGTGTAATTTTTAATTTGGCTTCAATAACATGCAAAATGCATCAAAATCAACACTATCTTAATTTTTTAACAGAATGAGGACATAACAATCAACAGTCAGTATTGTAGTTGTAAACTGTGGTGCTGTGTTGACAAAGTACCAGAGCTTTAAGCTGAAATAAGGACGAAAGCTTAGGTATGTAATACCGGCTAAGACTATAAGCTCAGACGATTTTTTTTTCTTCTACAGTTAGTAAATGTATGTAAGAAGTTTTTGGGTGTAACATGTGGCATTTTTCTCTCATGTAGGTATCAATACATGAGGAATGCAAATTTGATTTTGGTAACAATGAAATTCTTGTTTCACGTAAGATACGTGTTTTAATAATAATCCTATGATTTTTGTCTTCTGCAAAATATACTACTACTACTACTACTACTACTACTACTACTACTAATAATAATAATAATAATAATAATAATAATAATAATAATAATAATAATAAATCTTCTTTCTTGCACATACGGAAGACAACGATTACAACTGCTCTGTTGCAATGCTTCCTTGTAGAGCAGTTTCGCTCAGCCCTGTCAACAGCTTCTCGAGAATTTCTCAAGATTTTGCCTTAGTGTCACATGTTTTTTGAGAGCGCTCATAGCCCATCCCTAGTCCTGGGTAGCAGTCGGGAGTAGTTCTGGCATTCAGTGCTCGGTAATCATCAGGCTCCACCCTTTTGAGACTAGGTATAATGCCGACCCCATGGACTGCTTGATGGGTGAATAATTCCTTCCAACATAAGATAAAAATCCACCTCTGCTATGTATTTGAAATGTCTGGAAAAGTTTAAAATGCACTAACAAGTCAGTCCCTATTATTGCTTCGGCCAAGTCGTCAGCCACAAAGTCCCATGTAAATTGCTTTCGCAGGCCTAGATTCACATCTTCACACCATGAACTGTAAGTTGGAATCTATGTATTTTTAGCGACTGCCTAGGTGACTTTCATGGTTGGCCTGCAGCAGCAGAGTGACAGCCTCAGTAGAATACTAAGGTCAGATGTGGTATTTCCTTCCTGAGGTCCTGTCTGTTATAAATAGGTGCCAAGATGTGGTGTGGTAGTCGGTGGTGCCTACAACTGACTGCTGTTCCCATTTGGGTATTACAAACATGGACTCTTACACTTTTTCACGTCTTCTCCATACCTGTGGTGGTACCAGCAAACTGTGTAGCCAGAATCTGATGTGAAATGCGAAGTGGAGTGAATCTTTGAACATTGTTGACTACACTATCTACAGTGGCTTGTATTGCTGTGTGAAAGAAATGTTGTCATCTGTGTGCATAAGAGATCCACCGTATTCAGCACGTACCACCACAGGGGTTATGGATATAACATTTACTGTACTGACTTGAGAACACAGACAAAAAAACTCATCAGTCTTGAGTACAAGTTAGAATGTTTTATTTTTGTAGTAACCTATTTCAATCAAATTTATTTGATCATCAGTATTATAATATTGGTGATCTCCAGACCCTGTCTCTTACAGGTATTTGGCAGACAATGAACGGAGAATGTGCAAGTATTGTAAGATGTGTGACAATTGAAAAATATTTTAACTTGTTGCAATCAAGATAATATTTTCAAAACAATATAGTTTAGATGTTTGTAAATGTCTGTTTGAAGATAAATTTACAGATTACAATACACCACAGCTTACAAAGCTTTGTGAAAGTTTTTCCAGGTAACATTTTCTGTCCTCAGACTAGCAAATTATAAAACTCTGTTGTTGGTTTCATGGGCATTTGGTCATGCCCAAGGCATAATTGTGTACTGAATGGTTCCTTTTCCAATGCTGGAGACATCACTGGAGGCTTTGTAGATGCAAAAGGCTGTTGCATACTCAAATAAGTCCAACTAGCTGCATGCACACACAGAATGATAGTTTTTGATAACATCAGACTGTTGCCCAAGACCACAGGCTTGCCGATGCAAGTTAACAAACCTTGTGAGAAACAGTTAGTGCTGTTTGTTTACTTAGCACTAAGGACCACAATTTGTCTACTTTAAATCTTCTTCTGCTCTGTTGAAGGTGTCTCCAAAATCGTCTCAATGCAATGGGGTAATTTTGACAAAACTTTTTTTTTTTTTTTTATGTTGTAATTTCATTCTTCTTATTCCATTTTAACCATTTTTAAAATGTTTTAAAGCTGTCCACCATGGGAATATAAGTAATATGGAGAAATACATCTTAAATGTTGCTTTGTTGACTTCTGTGTGAGTCACTGAGAAGCGCATCTCAGTGGTGCTCCCACAGGCGAAGAATTGATTTAAATCGATACCTTCACAAACAATGCCCCACATTCTGTGGCTTACTCTTGCTACTAGGCTATCACTGGCAGTACACTGTTTCCAGTGGTGGCCACAGGATGCCACACAGTAATGCTGCTGACTCAGTCAATCAATCAATCAATCATCACCTATGTACAGGTAGCACGTGACACCAGTGTAACGGAAGCATTAAATGCAGTAGGACCTATCAGGAATGCCCACAGTGATAGCTACACATGTTCTCTGTAGTGACGTCTGAGTTGCATGATGTGAAGGTTCAGGCACTGCTGGAAAGTGCTACTCAGTGGTTCTGTGTAAAGGATGAACAGTGAGATCTCTTATATGTTCTTGGATTGTATTACTACACATGAAAAACTCAACAAACTTTTACAGTATACTACTAATATTGAGAACTACAGTTACAGTAGACCTATACGTTTCTGATAGTAACAACAATGAAAGTATTCACTTCATGAGTGTGTGAACTTTCAACAGTGAGATTGTCATTAGATATCTAACTAGGTAAACATTCGAGCAAAAGTCAGTCACAGAATATGAGAAATAAAGCCTTGTGCATGCTTAAAATAATTGATGTGTGAAAGTGAAAAATTTTGGCAATATGTTTCTATGTCTTGGGAAAAAGCAAATAAGCCAATGACAATACTGTGTTTTCGAACATTTTCTCACATGGAAGGAAAACTTCCCTTTACATTGGTTCTCTTTTATTAAAATTTCTAAAGCTTTTAGGAAATAGTGGCCAACTGATCTCTTTTTTGGAGTGGATGTTTCTTCTGAAAGCTATTCTTAAATGTTCCAAGTACGGTACTGTGATTGTTTTAAGCCTGGTAGATAAATTTTTTTAACAATCCATTTATGCTTCAGAAAATGTATTTCAGGAGAGTTCCATGATCTAAGGCAGCTATCTGATGACATCATGAACAGACCACACTGTGTGGATGTACATAAATAGGCTAATTCAAGTTTCTAAAGTTGTTTGTAACTGCCTTCTGCATAGCTTACAAAGATGGTGTCAGCATTGGAAGATAAAATGTAGGACAGAAATTGTGTGTTGAGCCGTGGCGTAAATCCAAGAAATCAAATGTTTGTAAATCTATCGGACCAAACTGCGTGGTCATCAGTCCGTAGCTTACAGACTATTTAAACTAAGGTAAACTAACATAAGGACAAGACACACACCCATGCCCCAGGGAGGACTCGAACCTCTGATGGCGAGCAACTGAGCGCTCCGCAGTGAGGTGCCTTAGACTACTCAGCTACTCCACCGTGGCAAATCCACGACATGAATACCAATAATAAATCAAACAACATTAGCTGTGAAAGGATCATGGCATGTAAAGACAATCTGCCAATGCCACACAATTTCATTATGTCTTAAGGTACCATATACAAACAATTAAGAATGCATACATTCACAATGTACAGCTTTCAGTCTTAATTCTTAATCCCTTTGGGGGGAAGGGAATTGGGGATTGGATAGGCTACAACTTTCTCCACATAACACACAAAAGAATTCAACTTTCCTTACTTTCTTAGCTAGGATTCTCTAGAAATGAGCATCAAATTCATAAATAATTATATCTCACATATTGTCCCTTATCATTAATTAACAAATGTATGTACGTGTTTTGACACTCACTTCAAGTGAAGTTCTGGAGGTTGTAGCAGGATGTGTCATAGTAATTCAATACTGATATTCGAATTCTTATCCAAAGAAACTTGACTGTGCTGGCATTGCTTTTACTACAACAAAGGGCAATTTACTTAGTTGCTTTGAATCTAATGAACCAATAAGCCTAATAGGTCTAAATGTCTTTTTTTCCTTTTTCAATGTATTTTAACGTATGAAATACCACTACCACTAACATCAATGGTCACCACCACCACCACCACCACATTCAAACAATTCAATTACCATATGGTGAGGTGTAGTTGATTTGGTGTACAGCACAGGATTCCAACCAGTTCTTCTATTTCTACTGATCTTGACTATCTGTTAGCAATGGAATCCAACTCTCTTCTTAAGTCTATCTGTTCATTGGACCCTCCTTTTCAATCGGGTCTTACCTAATACTCTTGACAATCTGCTATCTTTTGTTCAAACACATTATCAGCACACTCCCATTTCAACATCTTCCCACTTTCCTTTATGTTGGTGACCTTTGCTGCATATCTGTTATCAACAGAGCTCTTTCTTTCTTTCAGCCTTTCTTTGTGATGTCTGACACTGGTAGTTTATACTTAATTTTATTGTTTATTAAATGAACTACTGGAGACACAACTTTGTAGAATAATGGTAATTTGCTACTTCATTCTAGAATTACTCTGACATGTAAAACAAAATTCGTAACCAGCATTCAATTTACAATAATTACTTCCATGGACATCTCTTCAGTTTTCATTTCTTTTTTGACACACACACACACACACACACACACACACACACATACACCTTAGAAAATCATAGACAAATAAAAAAACACAAACAACTACACAGTCTCCACACACTGCATCTAATAATCGCAACTCGTACACACAATCAGTGTCTCCAGCTGCCCTATGTCTGGTCTCAGCTGCTGGAGACGACAATTTTGTGTGTTTGAGTTTTCTATTTCAGCCAAAAGTGTAAGTCTTTCTCTTGTGGCTCTCTATGATCTAACATGCCCTGTGCATGGTGCATCATCAAAAGTTTCAGACCTGAACATATCAAACACTTGTATTGTTTCCAGATGTTATTTCAAATATGTCACTGATTGCAGTATTTATTTACACAGTATTATTATGGTAATATTATTGTTATTCCATATTGCACTTCACATTATAAAGAATGTTTGTTATCCTTTGAGGCCTGGTACAAGATGTATGAATCACAACTGAACTCTGACATGATATACAAGTATCTGGGAATGAAAAGGTATAAAATATGAACCGAATAATCAGATAGGCCTACTTAATATCAGCCATTAAAACAGGGAATATAAAATGATTTTCCAATCATGTGTTGTCCATACTTGAGTACCATTTGTGTGTAGCCTATAAACACAGTTGAAGGCTGTATTAATAGGAAACATCAATATTGTACAAGAAAGATTTGGAAGAGACACACATTTGCTTGGACGATAAGAATTTTAACACACTGGCTGTCTACAACAGAGTGTGTAACTATCGTATGAACCTTCTTACAGAAGGGCTGTCTTTCAGGGTACTCAGCATAAATGTTCTTCGGTTTCCTATATGGGCTTATATCCATTACACAGAGAAAGTTAGACGAACACAGCTTGTAGGTACAATGCTCCTACAATCCATAGGCCTATCCTATGTTATAATTGCTCCTCATAATTGCGAATCTAGTATCTTAATCAGTGTTTAATTATGACACAAGCATCTGGGATTGGGAAGAAGCAGCGAGTTGGTTTCTTACTAAAACAGTTTGGCAGGTAAATTAGTGCGACGAACTGTATCCTATAATATATACCTTGCTAATAGTAGATAAATAAAATGGAATATTTTCGTACGTACTTGACAGACTCGCCTCAGCTTCACAATAAAATACAGCATTCTTGCAAGCACTTGTTCCTGGCTCATCGCTTCCGTCTGCTGGACAGTCACAGTAGTTGTCATTCACAAGTTGGAAGTCTATTTCCTGTTTGGAACTGTGGCATACAAAATTTCCTTTGGAATTTGGTACATATCTGTATGCATAATTTGGATGTATTCCCCTGACGTTTACTTTCAAATGTCTGATTAATCTTTCCACGTTACCGTGTGTAATGGCACTAAATGACAACATTTGAAAACATAAAAAGAGTATCCCTACTAAAGAGACGAAAAAAACCGTGTATTTGAAGCGCTTTTTGAGGAACTGTCTCTTCCAATAATCAAGTCCACGTGATTTCATTGCGGCGGCGTTTCTGTGAATATGTACACAATTCGTTCATGTCAACAAAAGTTCAAGGTATAAATAATCCCTATATCTATATGTAAAGTGTACAGTTATTATTTCAGTATGTTATTGCAACAAACTTTCACATCTCTGTCCTTATAAAAGTCTTCATGAGCAGTTTGCCTCAGAAGGTTTCACATAAAAATGCTCTGTTTGTGTCAAAGATGCGGTGTCAACAAAGCAAAGCAGCGACGTGGTCAACAGAGCAGTAACTACAATAGCTGTGAAGCGTGAAACGAATAGCTGCTTGTAGGCTATGATCGACTGGATAGACTTAATAGTGTTTATCAGTGCTTATCTCGCCGGGAAGTTTAGTATGCAGTCGTATGTGTATTTATTTTAGCCCCGCCAGACACGTACGACTTAAAGCATATCATTTGTAGTTTATCTGTAATAAGGATAAACACTTGTCATCCACGAAACGATGATAACTTCTTCGCCGTCTTATTTGGCAGCGAAAATTCTGCATGATATTATTGAACAGTTGTAGTTTCCGAATATCAGGTTTTTGCAACCAGAACTAGGCGCACAGGAATGCAGAATGTTAGGTCTACAAATATTTCCAACTATCGGATAATATGTGGTTGCCTCTAACGTCAGACCATCTATTTGTAATATATTAGAGAAACACACAATGTTCAATTGTGCCTTGTAGCGACCTAAAGGTGTGCAACTAATCAGAGGAGAAAAGTGTCGTTTTAGACATCTTGAGTAGCAATGATGTTGCAGTTTATTTGCAATAGAGTTAAGACTGTGCTTCTTATGTTACTTGGCATTGTCAAGCGTGCTTTATGCTGCTTTCGACGACGTCGACGGCTTTCTGGTGATCCTGTACCATTGACAGCAGTTGGGGTGGTTCCTAATGTTACAACGCTAGAAAATGAGGTAAGTTTATTTACTGGTGTTTCGTAACACTTATTATAAAATATTATCTGCGAAAAACGCCACAGAATACGAAAAATAGTCGCCAAGGAATTTGGGATAATACAGCAATAAAACAACACTTTGTAGGTGTACACAAAATTATAAGAAGTCATCGTGTTTTGGTTACACTAGATAAAATACATTTTGCCATTAATTCAACATGAAACTCGTTCTTCAATCCTTTTCAGCAGAGTGAAGTAGATTCCTTAAACCGTTCATCTACCTAACAATCCTGCTCTCCTATCTTGGTTATGGGCATAACTGAAGACCGGGATAGCACCTGTCAGTTTTGATCAATGACGTCAACATCATGTCAGAAAGCCGTATATGGGATAATATCTTAATACTTATGTATTGTAGGTAATAAATAATCTGTTGTTATCCTCGCTAATTACAGATTACAACAACAGAATGTACCATCAATCACAGGTCTCAGCCCAAAGATTCGCGCCTTCAGTGCTCATTTAAAGGGGAGGTGGGGATCCCTAACTTTCAGTGAAGTTACAGATCACTTTTTAAACACAAAATATTAGTCTGTAATCGATGTTTTGCCTGTAAACAAACTATTGTCTCTAACTTAGCCCTCACATAATTACTCACGCCTCCTACAAACACGCTTGCACACGACAAGCCGATGCCACGGGTCAAAGCTGACTGGCGGTATCCCATCCTTCAGATGAGCTTGACCATGTTTTTTGTTGTTGAATCCACAATGAGCTGCGACAACATTCGATGTGTAGTAAAAGCTATGAACTGTTTACTGAAACAGTACTAAAGAATTCACAGACTTTTGTAAATGTTACAGCTTCGTTTTGATTTAATAGGGTATTGAAAAATTCTGAATTGAGACAAAAATCTTTTTGTGTATCACATAAACTAGTCAAGAGGCCTTCACACTGTTAGATTGCAGAGGATATCCTGCAGGCCAACCTAATTTTTACTGATGATATTAGGCCTATAAATGCAGTTCCTTTCAGTTATTATGATTTAAGTTAGGTACCAGTATTGTTTCATTGCATTATTAATAATCTTTCATATTCTTTAATTTTGTTGTTTCTTGTTTGATGAATAGAATATGAAATTATTTGTTATTTAGGCCTACACTATGTGTATGCTCGTTGCTTAAAGTTTGTAAGTGTGAGAAAAAATGTACAATAAATATTTGTTAGACCTTGCTTTTTCCATCATTTATTTATTCATAAGCCTGTTTGAGAAATGTGCCAGTGGCAGTGTTCATTTAAGCCATAACCTAGATAGAGATGTAACAGGCAGCTTAGTAACTCGGTTAAGTGGTCAGAAGAAACCAAGTATTTAGGCCCTAATACCAACAATGAGACCATGTCGTATAAAATTGTGAGAAAGGAGAATCTATGCACCCTGAAAAACCCTTTTGCTTAATTATTTATGCTCCATTATTATTATTATTGTTATTATTATTATTCCTTGTCTGTTAATTAATATGTGTGTGATTATCCTAGAACTGAGTGGATGACAACTGCTAAGTATTCTGGGAGTGGGGAGGAGACTATAATATTACGTCTCAAATGTCTTATTGGAAAACTGCAACATTACATTATCTTTTGATGCTTAACATATAGGCTACCTTCTATGCATGTCTTACATTTGGTATCATTCATTCAATTGATGACATTTTAATTTTTCTTGTATTTCCTGAGTCAGTCATACCACATCAAATCAACACTATTGCTAATCCAACCAGCTCTGGTTTTCACCAGATTTGGTGTGTTCGTTGCACTTGTTGAGACAATGGACAGTGTTAAATTCTGGAATTGCAGCACCCGCTACAAAACTGATGGGTATAGGCCTACAACATTCTAAAATTGTGCAGAAGATTTGAATAACATTGATGACAATAAATCCTACAGGTAGTGCTGCTCTTATGTACAGAAGATAAATTAGTATGGTAATTTTGAAACAGCTGGAAATAAGATTTCACATAATACGATATAAGGCCATATTCAAACAATAATGATCAGTGTCTTTGACCTTGAATATCTCAAGTTCAAGTTCAAACACCTCCAAAATTAGTTAAATAGGCGTATTTACTTCTTCATGTAGGCTAACATAGTAGTAAAAATAAACATGATATGACATTGGTTTAGGATTAAAAAAAAAGAAAAGGTTTTTAGCTATATTATATAGTGAAGTATTGTAATTTATATGTAAACTGCAAATAAATGACATAAATACTGAAAAAAGTGTTAACAGTTGAAAAGGTCATGTGACAATAAGGTAACAATGGCAAACATTTGAATATGTGGGGTAATAGGTGTACAGTGATGCTGACATGATATAAACATCCCAGTCAAACCCATATGGAAACAAATTCAAGCCGGCCGCGGTGGCCGAGGTGACTGAGGCGCTCCAGTCACGGTCAGCACGGCCACTACGGTCGGGGGTTCGAATCCCTCCTCGGGCATGGATATTTGTGCCGTCCTAGTTCGTAAGTAGTTTGTAAGTTTAGGGACTGATGACCCTGTAATTAAGTCCCATAAGCTTTACAAACATTTGAACAAATTCAAATTTTACACAAACAAACTCTGTGATAAATGTATCATCTGACTTAGCATGCCTCAATACTGAGCAGGCTTAACAAGATCTTTATTCTAAACAATAAAGATTTCAGACATTGTGGAGTGTACAAATGAAAGTGAAGGGTCACGAGGATTCAGCAAGCTAGTTGTAACCCTATGGCTGCCTCAGTAACATTCACACCACATCCAAGCCACTAGTAACCTTTGTACATGCATGCAATAAACCTCGTGGCACTATTGTCTTTAACTCAGCCACCACATAATTACTCAAGCCACCTACAAACACACATGCACCTCAAAACTGCCGCACAGCGATAACTTCAAACACGACAACATGCCTATGTCACTGGTCAAAGCCAATGGGTGGAGTCACGTCTTATAAATGACACCCAAAGTGCAAATACAGGTTTGTCAGATGAAGTGTAAATTTCAGTTTATAAGGAGCTGATGGTAGGGTTCAGATGTGGCACACTCTCTCATGAAGAAATGTACCGAAGTTGTCACCGATGTACTGTGTTATCTCGTTGTGACTCCTAATTGTGTGTGCTATTTTTACATGGAATGGATTGTGTCCTGTGGTCCCACTAAATTCAGTCTTTTTCTGGAAATGACTGTATTGAACTACATGTTGACCAGTTGCAACCATCCATCATCCTCATTTTCCGAAACAACGGTGGAATTTTTAGGGAGGACAGTGGATGTCACTTGGACTCGATTGTTTACATTATGTGTGAAGAACATACTAGGTAAGTCCAGCAAATTATTTAGACTATAGATCACCAGACAGGAATCCCATGGAACATTATTCAGATGGCAATTCTTGCACAAAATGCTGCAACAACAATACTTCCACAATTATGGTCAGCTGTAGAGGCAACATGACTCAATATTGCTATAGGGGTCTTCCAATGACTTATTGAGACCATGCTATGATGGATTGTTGTAGGCTACTTCACTGTGTAATAGGAGCTCCAGGCACATCTCAGGGTTGGAATCGACACTCCATGATACATCCGAGCTGTGGTAGTCTTGGCTGCACTGTTGGTTCTCTTCAGTTTGTCATATAGTTCTATTTACCTAGTGAAAGGGAAGGTTGTTGACAATGGACCACAAAGGACACATTCTTGCAAAGAAATTCCTCAGTCTTAGAATTTTGGAATAGTTTTCATTCTGTGCAACACAAATATCTAGAAGTCAATCCAATACTATGTACCTTGTAAGTCTTCAAAGGACAAGGAAAAAGGTTCCAGCGTTTCTTGTATTCGAAATTACTGAAAGCCATGAAATTAATTGTATCACACTTGAAGAATCGCGCAGAAAATCATATGGTTCATTACACCTTTCTGTTGCATGATTTTAATTTGCTATTGAAGTGCAGGGTTAGCGAGAAGAGTAGTTGGAGTGACTAGGCTATCAACAAACTTTTGCTCCCCAAAACAACTTATTGTCTGTGACAGACAGATCTGTTTTCAGTCACACATATTAGATGAAGTTGCATCCATTTTACCACAGAATGACAGATTTTTATGATACTTTTTTAGCAGGCAGTGGGATGATGGTTGTAATAGATATTTTTAAATTGTCTGAACGGTTCCCTAAAATACTGTGAGTAAATTTTAATTTGTTGTTAAAATTTTAACAGTGGAAAATCTGAAAGGAATATCAATAATGGAGGATAGGTAACAACTCACCGTAAAGAGGCTCGCTGAGCTGCTGACAGACACAAAAATAGGTAATCACATTCACACAACTTAAATTTTCGGCCATGGCCTTCATCAGAAAAAGAAACACATGTGTTCAAGCAATCACTCAGACAACTATGCACACACAACTGTCACGTCCGGCCACTCCAGCAACACAAGCTACACTATGAGTGAGGTGGGGAGTGGAGGGGGAGGGATGTTGGATAAAGGTGTGAATGGAAAGTTCCGCATTGCATGATGGATTTTGAAGGCTCTGATATGTGGGAATTTGAATTGCGGTAATGAATAAAGTGAAGGGATGGGGTGGGGAAAGGATGAAAGTAAGGTGTAGAGGAGTTTGGGGATTTAAAATGATAAGAATAATAAAGAAAAATAAAAATAGGAAAAAATAAAGTTAGGAAAAAAGGAATAAATGAAGTTAGCAAAAAAGGAATAAATAAGGTTAGGAAGTAAGAAATAGCCTAAATGAAGTTAGGAAAAATGAATAAAAGAAGTTGGGAAAAAATAAATTTAGGAAAAATGAAAAAAAAAAAAAAATAATAATAATAATAATAAATAAATAAAGTTAGGAAAATTAGGAGAAATAAAAAATAAGTAAAAATAAAAGATCCCAACCTCGTCATCCTCCCTACAGACAAGGGTTCCACTACTGTCGTAATGAATTGCAGTGGTTGTGTGACAGAAGTCCTATGTCCATTGTCTGATTCCTCCAACTACAAGTTGTGCCAGGATGACCCCACCCCAAAAGTCCAAAATGACCTACGGTCCATGCTAAAATCTTACAGCCCTTCCCAGAACCTCTCCCCTGAATCCATCTCCCTTCTCACTCCAACACCTACATTTTACATGCTCCCAAAAATCCATAAACCAAACAATCTTGGATGCCCAATTGTGGCTGGTTACTGTGCTCCCACAGAAAGAAGCCCTTGTTGACCAGCACCTCCAACCAATTGTTCGAAACCTAACCTCCCACATCCAAGATACCAACCACTTCCTTCACAGACTCTCCACCATCCCCACCTCTTTACCTCCTGAATCCTTACTTGTCACTGTTGATGCCACTTCACTGTACACCAATATCCCATATGGGTATATAAAGGTATGAGAACAAACCAGCTGTCCATCAGAATGAATGGCCACAGCCACACCCTGTGGCACAACATGCAGCTGAGCACAACACTCTGGATTTTAATGGCTGCTTCACTACCTGAGCCATCTGGATCCTCCCCTCCACCACCAGGTCTTCTGAACTGCGCAGATGGGAGATGTCCCTTCCATACATTCTATGGTCCCGCAACCATCCTGGTCTCAACCTAAGATAACTTCCCATCCCTGGCCTATCATCTCCTCTCTTCCTTCCCCACCCATTATCCTGTACCCATGTCTTCCCTTATAACTGTGTAGCACCGCTTACAGTATCCCCTTAATTTATTACTTTTACATGTTTTTTATTTTTCCTAATTTTCCTAACTTCATTATTTTTTTCCTTTTTCCGTAAATTTATTTCTTCCTAACATAATTTATTCCTTTCTTCCTAACATCGTTTATTCCTTTCTTCCTAACAACGTTTATTCCTTTCTTCCTAACAACGTTTATTCCTTTCTTCCTAACATCGTTTATTCCTTTCTTCCTAACTTCATTTATTCCTTTCTTCCTAACTTCATTTATTCCTTTCTTCCTAACTTCCTTTATTCCTTTCTTCCTAACTTCCTTTATTCCTTTCTTCCTAACTTCCTTTATTCCTTTCTTCCTAACTTCCTTTATTCCTTTCTTCCTAACTTCCTTTATTCCTTTCTTCCTAACTTTCTTTATTCCTTTCTTCCTAACTTCCTTTATTCCTTTCTTCCTAACTTCCTTTATTCCTTTCTTTCTAACTTCCTTTATTCCTTTCTTTCTAACTTCCTTTATTCCTTTCTTCCTAACTTCATTTATTCCTTTCTTCCTAACTTCATTTATTCCTTTCTTCCTAACTTCATTTATTCCTTTCTTCCTAACTTCATTTATTCCTTTCTTCCTAACTTCATTTATTCCTTTCTTCCTAACTTCATTTATTCCTTTTTTTTTTCCTAACTTCATTTATTCCTTTTTTTTTTCCTAACTTCATTTATTCCTTTTTTTTTCCTAACTTCATTTATTCCTTTTTTTTTTTCCTAACTTCATTTATTCCTTTTTTTTTCCTAACTTCATTTATTCCTTTTTTTTTCCTAACTTCATTTATTCCTTTTTTTTTCCTAACTTCATTTATTCCTTTTTTTTCCTAACTTCATTTATTCCTTTTTTTTCCTAACTTCATTTATTCCTTTTTTTTCCTAACTTCATTTATTCCTTTTTTTTCCTAACTTCATTTATTCCTTTTTTTCCTAACTTCATTTATTCCTTTTTTTCCTAACTTCATTTATTCCTTTTTTTCCTAACTTCATTTATTCCTTTTCTTCCTAATTCAATTTTTCCCATTTTTATTTTTCCTTATTATTCTTATTTCAAATTCCCCCACTCCCTCCCCACACTCCTCTACACCTCCACTTTATCCTTTCCCACCCCTTCCCTTACTTTATTTATTACCGCAATTCAAATTCCTGCCTATCAGAGCCTTCAAAATCCATCATGCAATGTGGAACTTTCCATTCCCACCTTTACCCAGCATCCTTCCCCCTCCACTCCCCACCTCACTCACCGTCTAGCTTGTATTGCTGGACTGGCCAGACATGATAGTTGTGTGTGTATAGTTGTCTGAGTGATTGCGTGAATGTATGTGTTTCTTTTTCTGATAAAGGCCATGGCCGAAAATTTAAGTTTTGTGAATGTGATTATCTATTTTTGTGTCTGTCAGCAGCTTAGTGAGCCTCTTTATGGTGAGTTGTTGCCTGTCCTTCATTATTAATTTCTTGTTGGGATGACTGGCTCATCCGGACTTCTTGTAAATGATCAAGTAGCCTTACTTTCTGGAGTTTACATGTTAGCTATCTCATTATTCCTGTTATTTTTAAGAATGTTCACAATAATGTTCATGTTTACACATAATTTTAGTCATAAACATTTTTGTGAATAAGAGTGACTGTGAAAGTGCAATTACAAAAAAGTTAAAAATTGTATATATTACACTTTAAAAATTTATACATGTTAAATCATATTTTTCTTTGGTCTTATTATTTATTATTTTTTCTGAGGACATTAATAATCTCAACAGCTACCCACTCCTTACCCTCAATTTGTCCCTCTGCCCTTCCTCCCCCCTTTTTCTCTCCCTCTCCAAAATTTCCCACTGTAATTTTGATATTTTCATGTGACCAATATGTTTGATGTCTTTAGTATCATTAGTTTCATTCAAACCTGCCTCTTGTAGTCAGTCTGTGATACTCTGGTTATTCAGGAAGCTTTTAGTTCCACCTTGTTGAGGAAGTCATCAGTATATCTAATGCGGTATTGCATATTAACTAATCTCAGTCCACCTGTCTGAGATAATATGCAGTCTTGTCTGACATTTGAACATTTTTCTTGTCTGATATCTCATAGTATTCTGATATTACATGAAATGTGATGTTCACTTTCAGTACACCTGTTATAATTAGGGTCTATACTTATTTGAAGAACAAACAGAAATACACTACCATAAAATAAAAAGTTCCTATTATTATTATTTCATTGTAGGAAATTTGATATCTTGAGGTTCCTAACAGCATGTGTAGCATGTCAGTTGGCCACATTGGTACAAGTGTTAAAATTTAGTTTACTAGGGATAGTTTTCTATTCATCACACAAATATGTCAAGATTAGTCGTAGAAGGGCTAACCATTTGATGCACAAGTGTGTCAGTTGAAGACAAGCAATTGAGGTGATGGTAGGATAGAGGAAGGGGAAACTATTAGGTGGAGGCCAGTATTGAAGTGAAGGACGCATTTTGAGGATATTCGCATCTATGTGGTGCTTGAGAAGAGGTTCCAGATGCACGAGGTGAAGCAGCAAAAGCGGTCGAGCATCTTAGGGTCTACTGCATGGTGTGCCACTGGGTGATCGACATTCCTTTTGGCTACAGTTTGTCGATGGCAGTTCAAGCTGGTGCAACCCCCCCCCCCCCACTCCCCCCAGGAGGCCCACAGCTTTTTTGTGGGTACGTGTGTGGTGCGCACAGGTCCCCGAGCCACTGCAGCTTTTCTTCTTATCCTTCCAGGTTGCTTTTCCTCCCCCCCCCCCCAACCCATTATCCTACCTCCTTCACACACCCCACTCACTCCTCCTCTCCCCCTGCTTCTCTCTACAACGTCTTTGCTATTCCCTCGGGTCTGATTGTTTACCCCTTTGGCTTCCTTTGCATATTCCCAATTTTTGGCCCAGTCCGGTCCCCTTCAGGGTTTGACCTCCCTCGCCAAATTTTCCATTGTAGTGTGAGTCAATTGGGGAAGAACTCCCAACCTAGTTCTGCGGTGCGGGTTCCCCTCCCTTCCTCTCCCCCTTCCATCCCTTGCTGCAGCACCCTCCCGGCTAGGTTGCCAGCATGTGTGGTAGGGCTGTTATATACCCTTTAGTTGAGCCCCATGAACTCACAGGGATTACACTGCCGATACCTGAGCTGTCACCTCCTCATGCAGGCCTAGGAGTAGATACCCATCCGCCTTGGAGTATCGGGACTCCCGGCAGTGTCCATCAAGCCAGGTGGGCGTTGCTGCGGCTGGGTTGCGCCCTTTGGAAGAGCCCCTGTTTGGAGTGGGTGGTGTTGGAGCGGACTTTCCGTACATGAAATGCCAACACGTGTCTGGCAGCTCTCTGGTGGCCAAAGTCTCTAGAGAGAGAAATAGTTAATATGAATAAATAATCCCTGAGACAGATTTATGTCTCAAATATGTCAAAGACATTATTGATGGATGTGAAGCATTGAGGTGCATTGAAGCATTGAGGTGCTATTCCGCTGCATGGAAAGCCTTGGCAGTAGTGGCAATTATCTTTGGAACAAAGAAGCTGAATTAAAGTTTGTGTTGTGGAGGGAAATCGTACATAGACTATTCCAAGGCGCCTTAATCGTTAGTGGTGTGGTAGTCTAACGGTTAAGACGACTGCCTAGTAAGCATGGAGGTCCGGGTTCAATTTCCGGCCGCACCACAAATTTTAATTCAATGCTTCACATCCATCAATAATGTCTTTGACATATTTGATACGTAAATCTGTCTCAGGGATTATTTATTCATATTAATTGATATTTATATCACCATAACAGGATTGTTCCACCATGTCCATTGCTGAGGTACTATTCCGCTGCATGGAGAGCCTTGGCTGTAGTGGCAATTATCTTTGGAACAAAGAAGCTGAATTAAAGTTCGTGTTGTGGAGGGAAATCGTACATAGAATATTCCAAGGCGCCTTAATCGTTAGTGGTGTGTTAGTCCAACGGTTAAGACGTCTGCCTAGTAAGCATGGAGGTCCGGGTTCGATTCCCGGCCGCACCACAAATTTTAATTCAATGCTTCACATCCATCAGTAGAGAAATAGTTGTTCGGTTCCTGTTATGTCTTCCACAGCCTTCCCATCCTTGGCTACTCCATGGGATGAGGGCCATGCCCGTCGATTAGGTGCAAAACCATTTCCAAGATACTTAGTCTGTTACAGGACAGATGGGGAGACATTCGCTGATACAAAGCCTCTCTTCTTTGTGGAAAACATAGAAGATAAATTTGGTGAAGTCGAGGCAATAAAGTAAGATGCGATCAGGCTCTGTCCTTATTCGCACTTCTTCTGCCAGTCAGTCGGCTGCTCTACATGTTTGCCAGCAATTGGGTAATATTCCTGTGACCATCACACCTCATCAGTCCCTCAATATGATCCATGAAGCTATCTTACATAGGGATCTATTGCTGCAAATTGATGAAGAACTCAGGGCAAACTTGGAATGACGCGGCATTCATTTCGTTCGCCGCGTCCAGTGAGGCCCCAAGATAATCGGGTCGACACTGGTGCCATCATTTTGGCATTTGAAGGGGAAACTTTACGTGAAAAAGTAAAGGTGCAATGCGAAGCCGTATATCCCACATCCTATGCACTGCTTCCGTTGCCTCCGTTTTGGCCACATGTTCTCCAGATGCACCATTGACCCTGTCTGTGGTAACTATGGCTGCCCCCTTCTTGCTGGGAGCCCTTGCATTCCGCCTCCACAATGTGTGAATTGCTGTGGTCCGCATTCGCCTGATTGTCTAGTTTTACAAAAGGAAAAGAAAATTCAGGAATTTAAGACATTCGAGCGTCTCCACCCAGTGCCAATAACATCCACTTTTGCCTCCATTGCATCATTCCCCCCTCTTTCGTCCTCTGTGGCGGTTACCACCATTCGCTCTCCCAGTGCTGCCCAGCCTCCTGCCCCTGTCCCTCCTCCCTCACTCCCTTCTCCATCCCCCCTCCTCCCCACTCCCTTCTCCCTCCCCCTCCTCCCCACTCCCTTCTCCCTCCCCCCTCCTCCCCACTCCCTTCTCCCTCCCCCCTCCTCCCTTTCCCCCTCTCCCTTCCACCTCCCATTCTCCACAGTTGGAGAAGCAGCCTTCTTCTTCAGCACCTGCTGGGAACAAGGCTCCATCCTGGAACCCTTCTCCCCAAAGATGACTACTGCTGGTCAGTCACGGGATCCGCACTCAGCAGGCCGAAATCTACAAGGTCCCTCTCGGATCTAGATATACCCGAGTCCAGCACTTCCAAGGACTCCTCTTCTCACACAGATAAGGATGAGCAGAAGAAAAGGAAGCTGTGTAAGTCACAGGAAGAAGCCACCATGACCTCCCAGGGGGCTTCGCCCTCACTTGCCCCATCCGAGCTCCCTATGGAACTCGTGGAAGTCACTCCCTCTCAAGGGGCGATGACCACAGGTGCAGTGAAATAACTTCTCCCGGCTCTTTTCATCCTTTATGACGATCCCCCAGTGGAACATTTGCGGCATTCGAGTCAGTAGAACACAATTGCAGCTTCTTCTGCGAACGTATTCTCCGGTGGTCCTCTGTTTATAAGAAACAAAACTCAACTTGATCACTTTCATCTTCCACATTTCAGTTCCATTCGTTTTGACCTCCTCCCTGTAGTAGGAATTCCAGCTCGTGGTGTCATGCTGCTGATACGGGACACCATCTACAGTCACATCATCCCTCTAAACTCCCATCTTCAAGCAGTGTCTGTCAGCGTTACACTTCCTGGTTTCTCCTTCTCACTGTGTGCTGGCTACATGCCCTCTTCTTCAACCATCACCAGAGCTGATCTTTTATACCTAATAGATCACCTTCCTCCTTCATTTCTGCTTGTTGGCTATTTCAATGCCCACCATCCCCTTTGGGGCTCTCCTTACCCCTGTCAGAGAGGTTCTCTTTTATTTGATATTTTTAACCATTCTAAACCTCATAATCTGCCTCAATACTGGCGAACCTATGTTCCTTTCCGATTCCACCCATACCCTTTCCCATTTGGACCTTTTGGATACACTCCAGTGACCACTTTCCATGTGTGATCCACCTGCTGATGTCCGCTACATTGGTTGGTCCACCCTTCTAGCAACTCTCCAAAGCTGACTGGCTGCTCTACTCTTCCTTAGCCACCTTCACCGAACATCATTTTTTCCAATATTTACGACAGGGTGGACTACCTCACAAGCACAATTCTCTCAGCCGCAGAACATTCCATCCCTCGTTCCTCTTCCACACCAAGATGCACCCCTGTCCCCTGGTGGAATGAGACATGCTGTGGTGCAATCAGAGTCCAAAGACTTGCGCTTCGCGTCTTCAAATGTCATTCCACATTGGAGAACTGCATCCTCTATAAATGTTGTATGGCCAATGCCGCCACATTATTTGCAATAGTAAATGGGCTAACTGGTTGTCCTTCACTAGCTCCTTTCACAGTTTTAACTCCCCTTCTGTCGTCTGGTGTAACCTCCGTCGATTATCTGGGACCTCAGCTCATTCCCCAATCCCTGGTCTCACAGTTGGAAATGACATCTTTGTGGACCCCGTTGACATCTCCAACACCTTGGGCCGCTATTTTGCTCATATTTTAAGCTCTGAGCACTACCATTCGGCTCTCCTCTCTCAAAAATGACAGCGGAAGCAAAGGTGCTATCCTTCTCCTCTCAGAACCGTGAGTGCTACAACACCGACTTTGCTCTGAGGGAGCTTCATCAGGCACTCTCTTCTTCACAATCCTCCTCCCCAAGACCAGACGGCATTTATGTTCAGATGTTGCAACACCTCTCCCCAAAGGCTTGCTCTTTCTTCTCCAAACATACAACCACATCTGGGTGGACAGAACTTTCCTTAGATGCTGGCGTGAAGTCATCATCATTCGCGTACCAAAGCCTGGTAAGATCAAACATCTTCCTTCCAGTTACTGTCCAATCTCCCTAACCAATAGTGTTTGTAAGGTACTGGAACATATGATTAATGCCCATCTGGTATGGTGGCTAGAGTCTCGGATTTTGCTCATGCCTGCCAAATGTGGTTTTCATAAGCACCGCTCTGCTATGGATCATCTTGTTGCCTTATCAACTCACATGATGAAGAATTTTTTACGGAAATGCCAAATAGT
Organism: Locusta migratoria; assembly: GCA_026315105.1. Lineage (NCBI taxonomy): Eukaryota > Metazoa > Arthropoda > Insecta > Orthoptera > Acrididae > Locusta > Locusta migratoria. The sequence goes on along the minus strand of CM048744.1, from coordinate 485,763,161 downwards.
AGCAGTGTTCTTTGACCTGGAGAAGGCATATGACACCTGTTGTAGGACGGGAATCCTCCAGACTTTACATTCTTGGGGCATCCGAGGTCGTCTGCCTACTTTTATTCAAGAATTTTTGAAAGACCAAGTTTGTAAGGTGTGTGTGGGCTTGACCCTGTTGAACACTTTTATACAGGCAAACGGTATACCACAAGGCTCAGTGCTCAGTGTTGCTCTCTTTGCAAAAGCCATCAACCCTGTTATGGACTGTCTCCCACCAGGTATTTCGGCTTCCCTTTTAGTAGAATACGTTGCCATCTACTGCAGCTCTCACAGGACATGTCTACTTGAACAACTTCTTCAGTGGTGCCTAGACTCTCTCTTCTTTTGGAGCACTAACAATGGTTTCCAATTTTCGGCAGACAAGACGGTTTGCATGAACTTTTGGTGGCGAACGGAGTGTCTCCCCCCATCTCTTCACCTAGGTCTTGGTGTCCTTCCTTTCGCTGACACAGCGAAATTCTTGCGACTCGTGTTTGACAGTAAACTTTGTTGGTCCTCCCCACATTTCTTACTTAGCACCTCGCTATTCCCCCTCACTCAGTGTCCTCAAAGTATTAAGCGGCACTTCCTGGGGAGCAGATCGGACCACTCTCCTCCGCTTGTAACGCTGTCTAGTCCACTCGAAACTGGACTATGGATGTATAGTATACTCATCAGCATGATCATCTATTGTACATTGCCTTAACATGATCCACCATAAAGGAATCTGTCTGGCTACAGGAGCCTTCTATACTAGACCAGTAGAGAGTCTATATATTCGGTGAACCTGCCGAACTGCTGCTCTTCAGTTGTTACGGGAACCAGTTGTCAGCTATGCGCAGCCACCCAACCTATGCTCCCTTTCTTGTCCTACCGGAGAGACATTCTTCTCAGTCGTTAGGGGAGCCGGTTGTCAGCTATGCGCAGCCACCAAACCTATGCTCCCTTTTTTGATGCAACTCTTGACTGTCAATACATGGTTTGTCCATCTTATCTCCTACCTCCCGGAGTCCACTTCCGTTTGCTGCTCCAGCAGCTTGGCTTTACTCTCCCTGTCACGTTCTCTATGGGAGAGAGTTCTTCACCACCATGGCTTCATTCCGAGGTCCAGGTTAACTTTGATCTCCATTCACTCTCCAAAGACACTACTACTGACCTAGTTTACTGCAATAAGTTTCTTGCTCTCTGCACCCAGTTTGGGGACAGTATCTTCATCGACACTGACGGCTCAAAAACTAACCATGGAGCTGGCTGTGCTTTTGTCCTGGGTGGCAATTCGTCCCAATATTGTCTTCCAGACCAGTGTTCAATCTTTACTGCAGAGATATTTGCTATTTATCAGGGCATCAAGTACATCAAGTGACACTCACTTCCTAATAGTGTCATCTGCTCGAACTCCCTGAGTGATCTTCAGAGCTTCTGTGAGCTATACCCAGTCCACCCCATAGTACAGTGTATCCAGGAATGCCTTTACTCAGTGTCAGTGGAGTCACTATGGCTTTCCTGTGGGTTCCTGGTCATGTCGGAATACCATGGAATGAGTGTGTGGATACTGCTGCCAAGGAAGCAGCTTCCCTACACTGGCAAGCAGCCTATTTCATTCCCCTAGGTGACCTTCAGGCGGAAGTCTCACAGCTTGTGGTATCGCTCTGGCGCGCACATTGGTTCTCCCTCCAAAGGAACAAACTCCGGGATATTAAGACTTTCCCTACTGCTTGGTTGACCTCCTGTCGGCCCTCCTGCCGCAAAGAGGTCATTCTCACCTGGATGCGCATAGGCCACTCCCCTTTCACCCACTGTCACTGTGCGGCCAGCCAGCCCCTCTTTGCGGTCACTGTTCACAACCCCTGTCTGTCCTCCACCTTCTGGCGCAATGCCCACGTTTTAACTGTCGCCATCAAAGCTTTTGTTGTTTTCCATCAGACTTGTCCGACATTTTAGCAAGTGACAAATGCTTAGCTGATTGTGTCTTACTTTTTATTCATCGCACAATTATGGCGAGGGAAATTCAACGCCTCCCCCCCTGCCCTCAGGGGACTATAGCTGTCTCTTTTGTCAAGACGAAATCTGACCCAGGGAGTTATTATTTCTTAAGTGCTCTTGTTTTAGATTTGATTGGTTTTAGCGTGTTTCCTTTTTCCTTTCCTCTTTTTAGCACAGGTTATTGATATAATTTGAGCTGGGCCCTTATGACCACAGTAGTTTTGCGCCTTAAAACTAATTTAAAAGAAACTGGTGGACAGGTAATTGGTTGTTATAGCAATGTAAAAAGCTGTGCAATGTTTTCATCAGAGTTGGTAAATAATATGGCTGCATTCTGATGATGTAGGGTAAGCCTGTGATTGGACAGGAGTAGGAAATGCTGGGTGGGTTGAATAAGCAGGCCCTGAACCTCGTCTTCCACTGTATGTGGTCCTTGTGGCAAGGGGTTGGAATTAGGGTGGTATACGAATGGACTAGGATGTTGTGAAGATTGAGTGGACAATGGAACACAACTTTCAGGGGGGGGGGGGGGTTAGGATCTTACATTGGATGTCCCCCCTTATCTAGCTACGATGATAAACAGTCAAAACTCTGATGAAGAATGGAGTCCTGATAAAGAATGTTGTTCAGTCGTTTCGCGTTTCGGTGCAGGGTAGTACTGAGTGATGAAGAGGGTGTTCTTTTGTACCTTTTCTTAGGTTAATTCCAGTGTGCGGATATCGCACAGGAAATCTCTGTGAAGACTACAGGATAGAGCCTGTTATTGAAGACTTTTATGAGAGCTTCAGTGTACTGGGAAGGGAGTTCTCATCACTGCAGGTATGTCATCCATGAGTGACTGGTTTGTATTGAAAGAATTTTTTGGTATCAGCTATCAATGTTCAGACACTGTTTGTGTCTTGTGGCTTTTATGTGGTCCATGGTGTGGATGGTGCTATCAGTGAGGAGGAGGTCAGTATTCAAGAAAGTTGGTGGAATCTCTGTGGCTCTTCTTCCCCAAGTGGCCAGATGATGAAGGTATCAACATATCACATCCAGTACTCGGATTTAGTACTGTTGACTGGAGCACTGTTTCTTCAGAAGATTCCACGAAAATATCAGCTGCAATAGGTGAGAGAGAGGAGCCTGTGGCCACACCACCCATTTGTTCATAAAATTCTCTTCTCCATCTGAAATAGGTAGTCGTCAAGCAGTGACAAATTAAGTTACAGATGACAGGTGCTAAGCACTCCTCTAAAATGTTCACTGTATCCGACACTGCTACATTAGTGAATAAGAATCTTACATCGAAACTAACCATCAGATCCATAGCTGAGATACACTTTTCTTGTAAAAGTGTCACAAAATGTATGGAGCCTTACACATACGAGTTGGTGTGATTCACCAGATTTCAAAGCTTCGCTACAAGTTCTTTTGCCAGGTTGTACATTGGTGAATAGAGGTCTGCAAATCGCCGGTTTCGCTCGCTCGTACTCGGTCGAGTGCGCAACGCTCGTCGGTAGCGCGGCGAGTGTGTATGCTCGGAGCGAGCGTGTTGACACTCGAACGAGGCTGCGTGGGACGGGATGGGCAGAGGCCGCACAGCGTAGTGCTGCCGCTGTACTCACAAGGAAACCTATCCAAGTCACTCTCCGATTTTTATGAAATTTGCGTATAATACAGGAAAAACGATGGGACAAGTATTTTTTTAGCGGCAGAAAAACATATTTAAGGGGAGAAACGGTCCCTCCAAAACTGTCACTAAAATAGAAACATAGCGATAACTTAGAGTCTAGTGAAGTGATTTTAATGATTAATGGAAGTATCTTTTGATAAAACACAAATTTCATAGATTCAACTTCAATTAAATGAAAACAATTTTTTGAGCACAACAAATTGGTCACTTGAGGGGTAGCTCCCCCTCCCCCCCCCCCCCCCCCCCCCTCCTAATTGTCACTTCCCCTGCAATGTACCTAGGCCGATCTCTTACCCCGCCAGTCCGAAAACATGCAGTTCATTCTTTTCGCTGGTGCACCTGGGTGACATTCTTCAGACGGCCCTAAATAAATATAAAACAGATATCACTGAAACACAAGGAGCACCATAAATTCGTACAGCTGTGTAAACTAAACAATTGGAATAAGAGGATTTAAAACAGGTACAGGATATATGAGCGTTAGACCAGCATATGACCCTGACGACGGAAGAAAGGGCGGATCCTATATATTGTACAAAAGCTTGCATGCCTTCTTTATTATGTAGATAAGAAAGACGACAGTGGCAGTGGGGTTATCTGAATGTTGCAATTGGAAAAATTCCCGTTCAGCACTAACTTGGAAATGGTAGAGGCGCAGCAACCACACAGAGTGCCAAAATGCTACGGGAATATGTGTTAATGGGGTGCAACAGAGAGATGCACAAACCTAACCTAACGGGTGTACATCAAAATAGGAGTATTTAATATAAATATAAAAGACGCACAAAGTATTCCAGGACTTGAGAGTGATTAGAGGAATGGATATTAAATACAATTATTTCCTAGTTAAGACGCCGAGTTACACCTACCACTAAACAGACACTAACAGTCCACAAAATGGGAACAAGAAAGAAAGAAAGATAACGGATAACTCATTTAGTAAATGATCTTAGCACAGAAACTTTATATTAATCACGTATAATAACTTGTATGGTTAAGTACAAAATGCGAAACTGAATGGCTAGTTCAAGTGGATTGAGAGAACAGCTTTCGAAGCACCTGGGAAAGGAAACAATTCCAAATTTCGCAGTCAGGATGTATTCTCTAGCATCTAATTTGCTCCTGACACTCGCCTTGGACTTGAGTGGCGCTGCAGTACGCGACTGAGTGACGAGCGGGCAGTGTGGACGGTCGGGCCAATCGAGCGTGCCCCGCTCGAATGAGCGTGGAGGAAGTCGAGGGCAGCCACACGCCTTGCCGCAAGCTGCAGTGCCGACACCTACCGGACTGTCATAGAATGATGTGTATCACGCGATTCGAGCGAGCAATCGAGCGAGGTGCAGACCTCTATTGATGAATTAATACTAGCCGCTGATTTTAGGTGGAATGGAGAATTTTAGTAACAAATGTACAGTGAAGCCAAGGGCTTCACTCTCTCACCTGTTGCAGCTGACTTTCAAGGAAGCTTTTGAAGAAACACCACGAGTCAGCACCACTACGTGCAGAATGCTGGCTGCGATGCATTGATGATACCTTTGTTATCTGGCCACATGGGGGAAAAAGAGCTACAGAGATTCCACCAACATTTAAATCAGTGGCATAGTAAAATACAATTTGCAATGGAGGTAGAAAAGATCAGATAGCTGCCTTTCCTTGACATGGAAGTTTACTGAATATCCAGCAGGGAAACTTAGCAGTAGAGCTTGCAGAAAAGCCAACAGTGTGGGCAGGTACATCCACGCCTACTCTCATTATCATCCATGCAAAAGAAATCCACTCTTCACACATTAACTTGGAGGGCCCATATGATCAGCGAGGCCAAACACCATAGGATGGAACTAAAAAATCTCAGCTCCACCTTTGCGGCCAATGGCTATAGGTTGAGAGAAATAAATAAATCTATTTCAACAAAGGATGCAGGCAATAGGGAAGAGTAGGGAGAAGCAATAAACATCAAACTGTTACCATATGTATAAGGAATCACTGAATGTGCAGGGAAAATTATCCATTGGGCAGGCATCAAACCAATCTTCAGAAGGAGCAACAAGATAAAGGATGTCCTTGGCTACACAAAAGATGCAGTAGACAAATTAAATAACGCAGTTGTATATGAAATTGGTTGCAAGTGTTGTTTGGTTTATGTAGTTGAGACCAGACAACCAATGAGGACAATAATTTCAGAATATGAAACATATATCCAGCTTGAACTGCACAAATCAGCAGTGGCAGTGAATCAGGATGAGTGCAGAAAAACACCTATTGTCCATGATGCATGAGTGCTGACAAAACAACCGTTTATTATGAGGAGGAAAATCAGAGAAGCCATTGAAATAGCTAAGTAACCCGCCAATATGAATAGAGAAGGTGGATACAGACTTTTGGTGTCCTGACTGATAGCAGTAGCAATGTTACGAGATTACAGCATGTGCGAAGCAACTCACCCAGGCATGCAGACGACAACTGCAGCCTTATGTACATGGAGTGGTGGCTAGCTGCCACCTGCACCAGCCGACTAGTAAACAGCGGCACAGCACAACTGCTGCCCACTGCCTCCATTCACCTACTCCAGCCAGTGGCAAGGAATATTGCAATCACCAGTTTATGATATGCCTGTTTCCTCCAATGGTATGGAATAATGCAACCACCAATAGCAAGAAAAAGAATCCATGTAAACACCAATTGACGAAGCCAGTTTGCACCAATAGCGTGAAATACTGCAGATGCGATGAAGAAATCCCAGCATTCCCACTCCTCCTCAAACTACCATTTCTAAATCTTGTATAAGAACCAAGCCTTCACTCATTCAGTAGTCATACAAATACTCAGAAGAAGGGCACTTGTAATATTGGCTGAAACTTCAGTCATATTTTTAAAGGTTGACAATGTTGTCTCACACCCAAAAAATTTGTATTGGTAATAAACACTGTTGTGTGAATTTCTTCCAAGTTAGCATCGTGTACTATTTCTTATCATTAAATGTAAAAGACTAATTTGTGATTGTTAGTAGTTCATATATGATTTATTTTATACAGACAGAAGTTTCATGTTGAAGTGCATTGTTGATTTCATAAATATGCCTAACTTCTTTAATATCACAGTCAAGTTTATCCAGAATTTTGTCATATTTTCAGGTACAAGAGTTCCAAAACTGGAATTCCTGGCCTGATGGCCCAGATTCTGTTGTTGCAGAAAAGACACAAGCAAATCCTATTCAGCAGCAAATTGAATTGTATCGACAGAAAGTAAAACAAACTGAGAACTTGGAACCTGAAGAAGAACCAGACTTCTTTCAGGTGTGTGTGCTTTGTAAATCTATATGAATATTTATTGTATTTGAATTCCTCTTTTAAAATCTAGTTTTTCCCTATAGAATTAATTAATTGGTTGAAGTACAAAGCATAATTAAAAGCTTAATATTTGTGTGACTCATATCAATCTACAGAAATAAGCTTTATGAAGTTAATAATAATTATTTAATATAAGTGTTGCACATTATGTAGATAAGTGAGAGTGTTTTTGCTATCTGACTTACAAGGTCAGTCAATTATAAGAAGCAGATTTATCTTGTAATTCTGTAATGATTTCATCACATTCAATAAGGCCACCTGAGGATGCAAGAATGAGACTAAAACGAGACATTAAAATTGTGAAATTAGTCTTTGTTGAAAAATATAAAGTAGGTAATAATGTTTGATATAACTTTATCTTTGAACACTTTTTGTAAATTAACCAATAGTATTGAGCACTGTGTGAAACATTGCAAATTAAAAGTGTATATGCAATGATAAACATTATTTTAATCCTTCTCTGTAGTTGTTAACAACATATATATTTGATTGCAGGATATGACACCCAGAATAACAAAACAGCCAAAAATTGTACTTAAAACAGAAATGGAATCAAGGTGGAGTGATGGTGTCTCACCCCGCTTAACACTGGATGCTGATTCAATTGGGTTTCCTGTAAGTAAATGAACTGTTTTCTTATTGTGATTTGATTGCAGTGTCTTACTCCAACATGGGATCTGTGTGTTAGGTGTCAGTACAGGCTGACTGGGTGTCAAGTTAGGAAGGTATTTAGAGTATTAATAACGTAATTCTTAGGTCTGCTTTTATTGCTTCTTTGCATGTTTACAAGAAGATGCTGATGAACTGAGACACTACACTAAAATCATCACAAGAGTAAAATATAGTTTGGCTTACTGGGTTTTTATGCCACTTACTAGACCAGATGGTTACTCTAGCGTATAACTTGATTAGGGAACACACATGCATGCGTGGGCGCGCACACACGTGCGCGCACACACACACACACACACACACACACACACACACAAACACACACTCACTCTGCAGCCCCCTTTATCTATTACATGAAGCTGTCCTACAGCATAGAAATCATGAGGAAACACATCAATTATTTTGTTTTTCTTACAACTCTCGCAACTTTGAATGTATGCTATGTCTCTCTTCCTATGTATTCATGATGTATACCTTTCAATGTGATCTTATATGCAGCTGATCCATTGATGTTTACATATAGGTGAATCATGGTACAAGTTAAATTTAGCTTGCTTCGCTTCTTCATTGATTACTGGTTGCTGGTAATCTTGTTCTCCATTGTCAGCTTTTGCATACTACTAATGATTGCAGCTTGTTTTCTGGTTTGCCTGACAATCTCCTACTGTGTTTTGCGATCCGTTTCTGTATACAATTTCAAAATTGTATAATTTGATCAGTTTTGAGATGAATCACTTATATATGACAACCAATTTTGCAGTTTATGATCAGTTCAGACAATAAATTTCCTTCTGGACACAAAAAGTCAGTCATGCTTTTCTGGCAACACCATGAATTTGCACTTGTCTTTCATTTGTAATCAAAACTTCCTCAGTCCTGGATTTGAACTCTGCCGCTGCTTAAATTTAGAATAAAATCATCAGTAATGACAAACAATATTTCGAGAATATGAAGTCAACCTCATTCTGCCAACAGCCTCGTAAAAGAGGACGGAGAAGCTGGCATAAGTACAAGGCACTCTCTTGCCCTTTGAGTGGGAAATTAGCCCAAAACGGTGAAAGAATCAGCAATGATCAGTGCCGCGAGGCTGCATAAAGCCATGGAAACCTCTGCATTAAATACTTGTAATGTGAATCCATAGGACTTGTAGCCTGTAATTGAAGAAAAAAAAGTGTCATGTTGATCTATTCATTGACAAAATTTTCTGGAATAGTCTCCCATTTGAATCTCCAGTTGGGGACTGCCAAGGGGGAGGTGAACAGGCGAAAAAGAGTCAGAGTATTGAATATCAAGAAGTTTGAACACGTTGGAGAAGTTAGAAAATCTGAAAAGGGACTTGAAAAGGCTTAGACTAGACATTGTGGGAGTCAGTGAAGTAAAATGGAAAGAAGATAAGGATTTCTGATCTGATGAATATAGATCTACTGTGAACAGTTCAATGATAGGGTTGTCCTCATCAGATTTGACAGCAAACGAACACCGACAATGATTATTCAGGTATACATGCTGATGTCACAAGAGGAAATGAAGAGGTAGAGGAAGTATATGAGGATATAGAAAGGGATATGAAAATCTTATATTCATAGAAACTGGAAAGTGTTTATAGTAGGAAGAGGGCTGTGAGGGGATATGGCCTTGGCAGCAGGCCTGAAGAGAGAGAAACACTAACATTTCATATTTCAAAAGCAGACACTCTATTCAAGCATCTCAAAAGGAGAAGATATTCATGAAAAAAACCTGGAGACACAGGAATGATGAGACGTGTTTGAAGTTAACTAAAAATTTAGATAATGCTATGAGCAATACCAGAGCAAATAGTTTAGTTGATGAAACCATAGTTATAAATGTTGGCAAGACAAACATAGGTACAAAAGGGGAGAAACTATGCAGAACAGAAGAAATATTTCAGCTAATTGATTAAGTAAAATTTTGAGGGAAATTAGGATCATTCTCGCCAGTCCGAAAATAGCAACTAACCAGCTCATGTGCCCCAAGCTACCGATGAGCTGCATGAGAGCTGAACGAAAAACTGTCAGACGTCTACCATGACAGATGAGATTGAGCGGTACCAAAGGAAGAATAAACTGTGGGAGTTTGACATAGCAGCACTCCAAAGGCAAGAATGGAATGGGATTTGTCTGTGGTGATGTTGGAAGTTTGTTATTCAGGAAGGACTGGGAGACAATACTGGATGTTAGGAATTCCTGGAATGCCTGCAAGGGATTGTTTTAGGAAAGAGTAGGAGAATCCCTTTGGGAAGGAGGTTGGAACTGTTCGAGGCAGGTTTCAATACTGGCTCTGTTGCTTGGGGGTTATGGTATGATGGTGAAGTGAAATTTCCAATTGAGGTTTCAAGTGAATGAGAGGAGATCTTTGATCAGTGCAGTTTGGGGACTAAAGATTAAGCCTTTTGATAGGATTGATATCTCTTGCCCAGGTAAGGGCTGATTTGGAATTGATGTTGTTATTGCATGGTGTGTGCATGTGGTGAAGGTTGTGATAGTTTATGGGTGGCGCCTATGCTGGAACTGTAGATTCAGTAGGGAGACCAGGCTTTGTTTGTTGACTATGAGGGCTATGAGGGGAGGTTGTGAAAGGTGTTGTTGCGGTGGGTGGTTATGGATGGTGGGAAGAGACTGGTTTTGAAGTGTTGGACTCTTGTGGTGGATAGTTTTCTAAGGTGCCGTGTGGCGTAAAGTTTTAATTTGCTGGTGGCTTCTTGTATAATGATAATGTGTGTGTTAGTTGAGCCAGGTGCTGAGAGGAAAAGGGTTTTTAAAGAAAGAAAGAGAGAGAGAGAGTGGGGGGGGGGGGGGCTGTTGGGAGTGGTAATTACAAGAAGCAACACATAGTTTAAGGATAAGATGAGTGAGGGCTACGGTTTGATGGTTTTGGAATTTGAAGATAGGAAACTTTTAAAATGAGTCCTTTAGGGGCAGTTCCAAATGTTAAACAAGACTGAAGGAAAAGTGTGTGTGGCTGCAGTTTGGTTACAGTAAAAGTGTGTGTTTGGAAATAATACAAAAACCTACTGGCTAGCCATGATTTGTAAGTGAAATCCTGGAGTGCGCTGGAAAATGCTGCGAACTTTGGTATCCTCATGAATCAACTGATGCTCTACGTCTGCTCTCAGATATGCAGTGCTGTGTTTCACTGTAAGGTGAGAGAGTGTATTTTGCTTGGACTTTCATAATTATGTTGGACTTCTGCTGCCTGTAATACATTCCTTTATGTATAGGGTTATTCTATATCATAGGTCCATTATCAAAAATTCAATTGTATTCAGGTACAACTCCAAAACAAACAAGCTTTATACTAATGAACTGAGGAAGTTTCAGAGTTGTTGGTGAGTGGCAACGGGTAATAAATGATGGTTTCAGAAGAGGCCAGTAGAGTTTGTGCAGCAATAGGGCTGCCATGCTGTTTTACTGTCAGCTGTGAGTGAGGTGGTGACTGTGGACCACAAGGGTTTCTGCGTTCTCGAGTTTATGAAAAGTGAGTCGCAAATTATAGTCTGTGGGCATTTTGTTCCAAAACATCAACAACAACAACAACAACAAGCAATTGCCATTATTTTAAGCAATTTAAACAGACCGGAAGCACATGCAAAAGAAAAAGCATAGGCCGACTGCATATGTCAAAGGATGATGGCCAGTGAATTCAAGAAAGTTTTGTGCACAATCCCAATAAGTCTCCCAATAGAGCCAGTCAAGATCTTGGAATACCCTAACCAACTGTATGGAAAGTTCTGAAATGGCATTTTGTGGTTATGTACTAGCAAAGTTGGAGGATGATACATTTCTACAGCTTGTAATTTTTAGCGATGAAGCAACATTTCCATCTTAGTAAAATGTCAACAAACACAATGGTCACATATGAGGGTTTGGAAAATCAACATTCACCATTGTAAAATGAGAGACTCACCAGAGATAAATGTGTTCTGTGCCATATCGTGTACCAGGTTTATGGACGCTCTTTTGTGGAATGTAATGGGAATCACATACCTGGACATGTTGAAACAAGGGCTGTTCCCTCAAGTTACGGAAAATTCCCATTGGCTCAGTGATATAAGTGGCTTTTTGAATAACTGGCTCTGCACTTCTGACCACCGAGGTCTCCCTGTGACTATTCCTTATGGGTGTGTATGTGAAGGAAGCTGTTTGAACCCGTCTCTAACAACCGCTCTGAAATATCTGTAAAACTGGATCACTGCTGCAGTGCACTCAATAACAGCAGATACGCTTTCGCATGAATGGTACGAGTTTGGCTACCGCTTTGATGTTTGCCGTGCAGCCAACAGCGGCCTCATTGAACATTTATCACATTTCTAATTACTGAATAATTATTAAAAACTAATTAAATTTATTAAATTGTTATCAAACATTATTTTAAAAAAGAAACTTAGACACTTTTTTTCTATTGAATAAATCATAAAATTGTAATCCACTCCTTGCAATTTTGAAAACTTTCTCCATCACATAGTGGCTTTATACTTCTTGTGATTTTGAAAGCTATTTTGTAGCTCATGTGTAACAATTGCCTTTCAATGCTGTCTTTGTAGTAGTGATAATAATCACAGCAAGCATTTTCTCTAATTTGTCAGAATACTAGTATATCATGGCTGGTATTGTAATGATATTCCAATGCACTTCACATCTCCTTGAAAGCTGCAGTAAACAATATAGCTTATCCATGTCTTACACAGGGGGGGGGGGACAACAACCACACATAGAGGCCTTTGTATTCATAACTAGATGACCTAGTGAACTTTGTATCACTTATTTCTTAATATAAACCATGTTAATTTAAATCATGTGTGTTTTCGACCCAGTAGCATTATAAAAGCATCAGGTAGTCTAAGTATAGGTGAATGTCAAATGTGCAAAATTTTATCACAATTGTACGAATGATATTGCTATCTCAAAGAAAATAGCTCTTTCAGTTTTCCACAAATTTTCCTATTTTCTGGGCAACTATTACAAACTTTTACTTCATTCAAAACTTCATCTCGCTTTGAACATCGAATGTGCAAACTTTTTTCGCAATCAAATGATATACATATCCCATTGCAAAAAGCTCTTACAGTTTCTCACAAGTTATCAAATTTTCTGCGTATCTTTCCCAAATTTTTAGTTCATAAGAACATTCATCTTTCGCTGAACATCAAATGATTAAAATGAACGGTTCTCAACTTATGGTATTGAGTACATTTAGAAACACATTGAAAAAGGAACTTGGTTCGAATTTTGCGACTTTTCTTTCTAACTGCCCCTATTTTTGTTACTGAAAACTTTTCAAAGACCATAATGAACAAAACAAAAAAAGAATTATCCCTCTTCATACAAACCTTGTCCTGTCAAGCCATACTCAAGTGATGCTCTTACAACCATGTGGCAATAGATTTTTATTCATAGAAAAAAATCGCTTTTGGTACTTTCTAAATTTTCCTACTTTCCAGGTGACTTTCCGAATTTTTATTTCATGTGACCCTTCCTTTTGCTTTCAACATGTAATGTACATTTTATCGCAGTTGGACGAACGGTAATGATAGCTCACTGGCAAAAGCTGTTTCAGTTTTTCCCAATTTTCCTCTTTTTCGGCCAACTTTTTCATACTTTATCAACGTTTAAACCTTCCCTGAGTGTACACAAATATTTCAAGACTAAAGTTAGCCAAATCGATTCAACCGTTCTCGAGTTTTAGTGAGACTAATGAACAGCAATTCATATATATATATATGCTGAAAGTAAATCTAATTGTTCTTCTGCAGCTCAGTCTTGTTTCAATCAGAGATGGGGGCCTGTGGAGCACTGTTTAAGCAGGCTTGCTTTAGTATATTAGATTCCATATACTTTTATTCCTATAGATTGATAGTCAGGGGATCCTCAATAATGCAAAACAATACTAATAGATATAATTTTCATTATAACACAGTCACAATGAAGACGGTGTTTTATTGGGATTTATATTGCATTGGTTGCTGTACCAGACAGTATGATGGCCTGGGAAATATTTCACTTAATAAATATTCACAAGAAAATGAAGTAAAATAATTATTAAAGATTATAAGTGAAATGTTCCTTACTGATGTTGGACAAATAAAAAATCCGAAACATGCTCTGACCAAAAGCAAGGTAGACTACCCTGTGTCACAACATACAGCTAAATGTAACATACTTGATTTCAGTGGCTGCTTCACAAGCCGGCCTCTCAGAACATCCCCCTCCCCCCCCCCCCCCCCCCCCCCCCCCACTGACATTTATGAACTGCACAGATGAGAGAAATCCTCAAAATCCGTTCTCCAGTCCCTACAGTGCACCCACCCACATGCAACAGTTCCTGCTCCCTCTATCCCACACATCTTCAGTTCTTGTCTCATTCACCTCTGTGGAAAATCTATACTGTAATAAATCTGTAAATGTAGGCCTGTTGCTGTTCACTTCAATCTCCAAAACTACTTGATGAATTTTCATGGGGTTTTCACACGTAACTTGAGCATATCGTGCGGTTACATAAAGACTTCAATAATTAAAATTGGATCAGAGAAAATAAAGATATCATAATTTAATCATTTGTTTAAAAGCCACTGTGTATGTCTATTTGTTTAAGGTAATCTCCAGAAGTACTACACAAACTTTCATGAGTTTCCACAGGTAAATTGAGAATAGTTTGGAGAGTAACATAGGCTTCATTTAATCAAAATCGGAGCAGAGGAAGAAAAGATATAGTAATTTGAAACTTTATGTGTATACTATGCTTATAAGTATGGTGTAGTACAGCAAATCTCCAAGAGTACTATACGAAATTTCATGGGGTCTCATAGGTCAACTGAGAGTACCTTGGGGCAATATATAAGCTCCATTTCACCAAAATCAGATCAGGGGAAGAAAAGATAGTTTCTGGTGTATGCTATGCTTGAATTGCAGCGTAGTATAGCAAAGATCCGATAGAGGCGCTGTTCATAACATAGTATACCAAATAACTAATACATGGTGATGCTGCATTTTTTATTCACGAAACTAAGGTGTAATACACTGAAACGAGAGCTACGGCAGCAGTGTAGTGTATTGATGTTGCCAACGGCCGTTTAATCCTTTTTGAAAAATCAATCACATACAATGAGGGGAATTATTCTTTGTGTTGATGATAAAATAAATAATTAATGTTGTTCCGATCAGTAAATTAATGATCCCCCTAAAGCAAATATTTAGTTGCCAACGTTAACATACTAAACCACTGCCACTGCAAGTAAAATTTAATGCAGGTTCGACACAAGAAATAATAGCTGTATCCCACATGCCTTGCAATGCCATGGAAAGAAAAAAAAAGTGCTTCTTTCGGCGGTATAATTTTAATTTAAAACATAACGACATTCCTTCGTGTCTGTCGATGTTTTCATTTACTAAGAATTCTTTGCGGGGAAACACGAATTTATGTAGGGTCTTTTCTACTTTCGGTGCGTACTTATTACATCTTGAGTCCATTCTGTTTAGTAATGCCTAGAAAATGGTGTAGTACAGTGCAGAACAAACAGAGGCCCTGTTAGTTATGTAGTGCACCAAAGAACTAACAGTTGGCACTGGTACATGTTTTAATTTTTTAATGGTTATGCCATAGAACAGCAGCAAACCACTAAAGGTGCTGTTGGTTTTGTAGTGCTGCAAAGAAACTACACATGATTGTGTAATGCATATTCCCTCAGTAATAGAAGTATTTTGAATTAAAAGCTGCAATTGAATCTCTGCAAATACAAACTAACATTGAACAGCGAGTTGCTGATTACACTTCATATATTCACAGCTTAACGACATTTCTTTGTTTTTTTCTGACAGGGAACATTTGAATCTAAAACATAATGACTTTCCTTCACTTCTGTCGGTGCTCTAATTTACGTAAGAATTCTTTGCAAGGAAAATCGAATTTATGTAGTTACCTTTCTGATTTCAGTGTATCCTCATTACATTTTGAGTGCGTTCTGTTTAAGAATGCCTCGAAAATGCCATAGTACAGGAAAGGACAAAGTGAGGCGACGTTAGTTACATAGTACACCAAATAACTAATTATGGTGTTGCTGCGTTTTTTTCATTCTCATAACTATGGTGTAATACACTACAAGAAGGAGTACAATTTTACTTACGGCAGTGGCGTTGTGTGTTGATGTTGGCAACAGCCGTTGAATACGTTTTCAAAAATCAGTTGTGTAGAATGAGGGGAATAATTCTTCATGTTCCCGATGAATTAGTTGACTAGTTAGTTGCCAATGTTAGCAAACTAAACTGCTGCCACTGCACCTTTTTTCTGTAACACCACATTTGAAAAGCCTCTATCTTCTTCTTCGTCTGCACTGTTTATCGTCCATGTTTCACTACTGTACAAAGCAACATTCCACATAAATGACTTCAGGAAAGACTTCCCAACATTTAAATAAATATTTGATGTTAACAAATTTTTCTTTTTCAGAAACACTTTTTTTCCCCATTGCCATTATGCATTTTATATCCTCTGTACTGCGACCATCATATATTATTTTACTACCCAACGAAGGAAACTCATCTACCACCTTTATTGTTTTGATACCTAATCTAATTCCTTCAGCATTGCCTGATTTTCTTATATTACATTTTATTGTTAATATGTTGTTTGTTCTTTTTGGACATGTCCGAAAGAACAGACCAATTTTTTGATGTTAACAGTTGTTATTTTATGAATTTGAAGTATTAAAAAGATGTGACTATTTCAGGACATTTAAATCAATCAAACAGCAAAGTTGAATATTTCTGCTGGACCCGAATTTGAATCCAGATTTTCTACTTTGGGCCAGTAGTCGCCTTACCCAATAAGGCTCTGCAGGAATGCTTCCCTTGTAACACAATTTTCAACACTATGATGGTAGTATTTGAGTTGTAACAAAAGAATTTCAGTAGATAATGAATTTATTTAAACGAAATACATTGGATTTCAAATTAATGAGCTGTCTCTGTTGAAACAGAGATTGTTTACTCATATAAATTATTTATCATGGAATTAAATCAGAATTCATTGTTTTGACTGTCATTAGTTAGTGTTTTCAATGCATTCATCACCAATTTTCATGATAAATGACATTTTTTTCTCTTTCCATTTGGGTATTTATTTGTTTTAGTCTTCTGTTGATCCATCTACAATTTAATTTTCCCTCTGCCTGTCTAATCCTCCCCATGATGATATGTGTAATGCAGGTTAACATTTTGTAAAGTATGAATTTATTCCCTATTTCCGTTGTTCCATCTCCTTCTTACTTCTCTCTGTTACCTTACTCGTCCCCCTGTTCCCTCTGGCCCCTTTTTAAGTCCTCCTCTCTCTCTTTTTGACTCTTCCTCTCACCTGACCATTGCCTCCTACACACTATCAGTCTCCTCCTCCAACCTTTGTCATTCTCATCCCCCACTCCACTGCCTTAACTGATTACCTCCCCACAACCTCTAAGTTATAATTAATTCAAAATCCATCTAAATCATGTTTTTCCTTTTTTAAATGCAATCTAGTTGTTGTTGTGGTCTTCAGTCCAGAGACTGGTTTGATGCAGCTCTCCACCCTACTCCAACTTGAGGAAGCCTCTTCATTTGTCTGAATCTGCTTACTGTATTCATCTCTTGGTCTCCCTCTGTGGTTTTTACCCAAAATACTTCCCTCCAATGCTAAATTCATGATTCCTTGATGTCTAAGAATATGTCCCAAAAATCGATCCCTTCTATTAGTCAAGGTATGCCAAAAATTCTTTTTTACCCAATTCTGTTCAGTGCCTCCTCTTTTATTATGCAATTAACCCACTTAATCTTCCCCATCTTCTGTAGCACCACATTTCAAAAGCCTTTATCCTCTTCCTGTCACCACTGTCCAAGTTTCACTCTCATACAAGGCAACACTCCACACAAATGCCTTAAGAAAGGATTTCCTTATGCATAAATTAATATTAAATGTTAACAAATTTCTCTTTTTCAAAAACACTTTTCTTCCCATTTCCATTCTGCATTTTATATCCTCTGTACTGTGACCATCACATGTTATTTTACTGCCAAAGTAAGAAAACTCATCTACCACCTTTATTGTTTCATTACCTTATCTAATTTCTTCAACATCAACTGATTTTTTTAAACTGCACTCCATTACCCTTGTTTTGCTCTTATTAATGATCATCTTATACACACCTTTCAACTCACTGTCCATTCTGTTCAACTGCTCTTCCAGGTCCTTTCCTATCTCTGACAGAATTACTATGTCATCGGCAAAAGGGCACACTAATGAGGAACTTGTGAACAATTTCCGAACCTTATTCTCTGTGTTACAAGACAAGGAACACAAATGTAATCTCCAAAAGTACTAATTTTTCAACCAACCATTGAGTACGGTATCTTGGATTGGAGTTATCGGAATGAGGTGTTTCCCGCATTACGGACTACATGCGTGCCGTGACAGTGTTGCCGCGTCCTACATCTGTCAGGAATTGCAGGCCTTCTTGGGAAAAATTGTATATTATTACAAATTTTTCCGGGGGCCTCCACTCTTTCGCGTCATCTCTATGATTTGTTATGAAAAGGTGGCAAATTTGAGTGGTCCCCTGTGTGCAAGGCTGCCTTTCTGTCACTTTCTGTCCAATGTCTAATGACATTCCACCGTGGTCAGCACTTGGACAGATGCATCTCAGTACAGGGTGGGTGCTGTTCTTTCACACCGATTCCCATCGCATTCGCCTCCAAATCGCTTATACTGGCCCAGTCAAAGTACTCTTAAATAGAAAAAGAAGCTCTGGCAATTGTGTATGCTTTTAAGAAATTCTATGTATTCCTGTATGGTCCGAAATTTCATCTAGTGACAGATCACAAGCCTTTGGTGTCCCTCTTCAACCCCTCGGCCCCACTACCGGACAAAGCTACTCATAGGCTTCAGTGTTGGGCATTGTTTTTTTCTCGTTTTTACTACGAGGTGGGGTGGCTTGCGTGCCTCAATGATACAGATAGCCGTACCGTAGGTGCAACCACAGCGGAGGGGTATCTGTGGAGAGGCCAGACAAACGTGTGGTTCCTGAAGAGGGGCAGCAGCCTTTTCAGTAGTTACAGGTGCAACAGTCTGGATGATTGACTGAGCTGGCCTTGTAACATCAGCTAATGTGGCTTTGCCACACAGTTACTGCGAATGGCTGAAAGCAAGGGGAAACTACAGCCGTTAATTTTCCCGAGGACATGCAGCTCTACTGTATGAACATATGATGATGGCATCCTCTTGGGTAAAATATTCCGGAGGTAAAATAGTCCCTGATTTGGATCTCCGGGCGGGGACTACTCAGGAGGATGTGATCATCAGGAAAGACAACACTGGCATTCTACGGATCGGAGCGTGGAATGTTAGATCCCTTAATCGGGTAGGGAAGCTAGAAAATTTAAAAAGGGAAATGGATAGGTTGAAGTTAGATATAGTGGGGATTAGTGAAGTTCGGTGGAAAGAGGAACAGGACTTTTGGTCAGGCGAGTACAGGATTATAAATACAAAATCAGTTGGGGGTATTACAGGAGTAGGTCTGATAATGAATAAGAAAATAGGAATGCGGGTAAACTACTATGAGCAACACAGTGATCGCATTATCGTAGTCAAGATAGATACGAAGCCAACACCGACCACAGTAGTACAGGTTTATATGCCAACTAGCTCTGCCGATGATGATGAGATCGAAGAAATATATGAAGAGCTAAAGGAAATTATTAAGACAATTAAGGGAGAGGAAAACTTAATTGTTATGGGAAACTGGAATTCGGTAGTAGGATAAGGAAGGAAAGGGAAGATAGTAGGTGGATATGTTCTGGGCAAAAGGAATGAAAGAGGAAGCGCCTGGTAGAATTTTGCACGGAACATAATTTAGTTATAACAAACACCTGGTTCAAGAATCACAAAAGAAGATTGTATACGTGGAAGAGACCAGGAGACACTGGGAGATACCAGATAGATTTTATAATGGTAAGACATAGATTTTGGAACCAGGTTTTAAACTGTAAAACATACCCAGGGGCAGATATAGACTCTGACCATAACTTGTTGGTTATGAACTGCAGGCTGAACTGAAGAAACTACAAAAAGGTAGGAAAATTAGGAGATGGGACCTGGATAAATTGAAGGAACCTGAAGTTCTTAAGAATTTCACAGGGAGCTTTAAGCAACAATTGACAGAAACAGGGGAAAATAAAACAGTAGAGGAGGAATGGGTAGCATTGAGAGATGAAATAGTGAAGGCAGCAGAGGACAAAATAGGTAGGAAGGCAAGACCTAAGAAAATCCTTGGATATCACAGGAGATATTAAATTTAATCGATGAAAGGAGAAAATATAAAAATTCAGTAACTGAAACAGGCAAAATGGAGTACAGACGACTAAGAAATAATATTGACAGGAAGTGCAAAATGGCTAAGCAGGAGTGGCTAGAAGGCAAATGCAAGGATGTAGAAGAATGTATAAATAGGGGAAAAATAGATACAGCCGACAGGAAAATAAAAGAAGAATTTGGAGATAAGAAAAACAGCTCTATGAATATCAAGGACTCTGATGGAAAACCGGTTCTCAGCAAAGAAGGGAAAGCTGAAAGGTGGAAAGAGTATATAGAGAGGCTCTATGAAGGAAATGAACTTAGCGACAATATTGTAGAAAGGGGAAAAGAAGTAGATGAGGATGAAATAGGAGATACTATACTGAGAGATGAATTTGACAGAGCACTGAAAGACCTAAGTCGAAACAAGACCCCTGGAGTAGATGATATTCCCTGAGAGCTACTGAAGTCTCTGGGAGAACCAACCATGACAAAATTGTTTCACCTGGTGTGTAATATGTATGAGACAGGTGAAGTACCCTCAGACTTTAAGAAAAATGTTATTATCCCCATTCCACAGAAAGCAGGTGCAGTCAGGTGTGAAAACTACAGAACCATCAGTTCAATAAGTCATAGTTGCAAAATATTAACACGAATTATTTACAGAAAGATGGAAAAACTGGTAGAAGCCGACCTCGGGGAAGATCAGTTTGGGTTCAGGAGAAATGTAGGAACTCGGGAGGCAATACTCACTTTACGGCTTATCCTAGAAGATAGATTAAGAAAAGGCAAACCTACATTTCTAGCTTTTGTAGATTTGGAGAAGGCTTTTGACAATGTTGATTGGAATAAACTCTTTCAAGTTCTGAAGCAAGCAGGAGTAAAATATAGAGAGCGTAAGGTTATTTACAATTTGTACAAAAACCAGACCGGTTGTCAGAGTTGAAGGGCATGAAAGGGATGCAGTGGTTGGGAAGGGAGTGAGACAGGGTTGTAGCCTTTCTCCAATGTTGTTCAATTTGTACATTGAGCAAGTTATAAAGGAAAACAAGGAGAAATTTGGTGAAGGAATTAAAGTTCAGGGGGAAGAATTAAAAACACTGCGTTTTGCCGACGACATAGTAATCCTGTCAGATACAGCAAAGGACCTGGAAGAGCAATTGAATGGAATGGACAGTGTGCTGAAAGGTGCATATAAGATGAACATTAACAAGAGCAAAACTAGGGTAATGGAGTGCAGTCTAAGAAAATCAGGTGATGCTGAAGGAATTAAATTAGGTAACGAAGCAATAAAGGAGGTAGATGAGTTTTGTTACTTCGGCAGTAAAATAACAAATGATGGTTGCAGTACAGAGGATATAAAATGCAGAATGGCAATGGGTAGAAAAGCGTTCTTGAAAAAGAGAAATTTGTTAACATTGAATATTGATTTAAGACTAAGGAAGTCCTTTCTGAAGGCATTTGTATGGAGTGTTGCCTTGTATGGGAGTGAAACATGGACGATAAACAGTGCAGACAGAAAGAGGATTGAGGCTTTTGAAATGTGGTGCTACAGAAGAATGCTGAAGATTAGGTGGGTGGATCACATAACTAATGATGAGGTACTGAACAGAATTGGGGAGAAAAGAAATTTCTGGCATACCTTGACTAAAAGAAGGGATAGATTGGTAGGGCACATTCTTAGACATCAAGGAATTGTGAATTCAGCGTTGGAGGGAAGTGTGTGGGGTAAAAACCGCAGAGGAAGACCGAGAGATGGATACAGTAAGCAGATTCAGACAGATGTAGGTTGCCGTTCTTATGTGGAGATGAAGAGGCTTGCTCAGGATAGGGAATTGTGAAGAGCTGCCTCAAACCAGTCTCCGGACTAAAGACCACAACAACAACAACAACTATGAGATCCATTTCCGCCCTACAGCGAAGCATGCAAACACTGGCACATTGTCCCATTTGCTGATTGAACTAGATGCAGCTTTTGATCACGATGAACATGCTTCCATATTGATGATGAGGTATAGCAGATGGTCGAGGGATTCCCCCTCACTTCCGACCAACTTGCTGCAGCAGTGGCGTCAGATCCTGTGTTGCATCAAGTAGTGCAGTGCGTTCAATATGGGTGGCCGTAGTCTCCTCCTCGAAGGGCTTTGGACCCCCTCCACAACTATTATTCCTTCCAATATCACCTGGCCGTATGCGACAGAGTGCTTTTGTTGCAGCCGGCAAATTCTCTGCTGCGAGTAGCGATTCCTAATGCTCTCCGGCGTGAGGTTCTTCGCCTCTTGCACGCAGATCACTGGGCATTGCCCATACTGAAGCATTGGCACAGCGTTAAGTTTTCTGGCTGGGTATGGACACTGACATTGTACAACTAGTAAATGCATGTGAGACATGTGCCACACAGCAGGCGGCTCCCCATGTTTCGCTTACACCATGGCCTCAACCGGCCTCAACCTGGGAATGCGTACACGTGGCTTTTGAACTTGTACTGGCTTCTTGTTGTGGACATATATTCAAAGTTTCCTATTGTGGCACACTGCACACACCTGTCTTCCTCTGTGACAATTGCAGCACTATCGAAGATCTTTGCCATGGAGGGGCTTCCTGTTACTCTGGTTACAGACAACGGACCTCAATTTACTTCTCATGAATTCATAGGGTTTTGTGCTCAATGGGGTATCCACCATGTCTTGACCCCATATTTCCACCCACAGTCTAATGGGGAGGTTGAGAGAATGTTGCGGCCTTTTAAAAATCAGATGCGCAAATATATCCAGTCTTCCTCACCCGATGTTGCATTAGACAGGTTCTTGGCTTTGTGTTGCTTCACCCCACTAGGTGATTAGAGCCCAGTAGAATTGCTATACGGTCACTTGCTACTTCCTCCATCACAGGTGCAGTGATAGCAGCCCTGCCATAGGTTTTGTCCGGGGGTTACAGTTCGGGCCAGAATGTATGGCAGGCACTCCAAATGGACACCAGCAACTGTTACTCGCTGCGATGGCTGCCGTCTCTGCGTCCTTCATATACTGGATGGGGAAATTACCCATCATCTCGGGCAACTCAGCCCATGAGTTCCTGCTTGGTCTCCAAACTCCGGGAAGCAGCATGGCGCGCCTACTTGTCCAGCAGATTTCAACTCGGCACTGGTTGTTGAGCAGCCCGATCTGTCAGATGTCAGTGCAAATCCTGAGCGAGGCGCCTGAGAGGAGTAAATGCCACCCTCAACAGAGAGTCTGTCATCCACCTGGTTGCTGTCATCTACACAGCTACCTTCAGGCCTGGCCTCCCAGCTGCAGTAATCAATCACATCATCACCTATTATCTATCACCTGTCATCTACACAGCCACCTTCAGGCCTGGCCTCCCTGCTGCAGTAATCAATCACATCATCACCTATTAGCTGGAAATCGTTGCAGCGAGCAACATGTTGCAACCACCTACAGCAACCATATACAGTTGTTCATCGTCGGCATCTATGCAACAGTGGTAGTGATAGTAATAGTGGCTGTGAGCAAATGGACATCCAGTGTTGTGAACCTTGGTTCCTCAAAGGGGAGAGGTGTGATATGTCAGCTTGTCATGTAATTAAAAACAGCGCCGACATTAGCGCAACAGGCCGCTGCCTGGTGCCCCACGAGCGCTGGACGAAGCGCGCACTATCTGAGAAGGTGCGCACACACAGCGCAACACTGCGGCAGTTGGATGTGTGACTCCAGCCGAGAGTGTTATGTTTTCGTGGGTTAGCAATCAACATAGCAATAATCAACATTGGTTAAAGGTTCTGAATATTAATCATAACTACACATATATTGGGATGCTGCCAGCACTTAGGAATTTGTTAATATTGGTTACTTGTGATGAAGATTCTTTTGACTATTAATATTTTTCTACCTGGGTCGCATTTACTGAGTGAGATGCTGCAATGGTAACACACTGGATTTGCATTCGGAGGGACGCTGGTTCAAATCCACCCATCACCATCCAGATTTAGGTTTTCCATGATTTTCCTAAATCAATCCAGCGAAATGCTGGGATTGTTCCTTTGACACAGCGTGGCCTATATCCTTACCCAAACAATCAGAGCATGAGCTCTGGCTCTAATGACCATGCTGTTGATGAGACGTTAAATACTAAACTTCCTTCCTTCCAGGCTCCTGTTGTATTACTGGTTTCAATGATCAAGCTGCCATCCTTCAATCTTGAAAGCTTGTCTTAGTTGTGTCTGTAGTAATAATTATTGAGTATCATTAATTGAGCTTCCATAGAGAAATTAATAGCCTAATTTTTATTGCCTTTTCTTTAAGATCCTTTTCTAAATATATAGTATTGTTTCAGACTGCAGAGTTAGAGACATGGGAAGAAGGCTCTGGTTGGGAGGATCAGAGTAAAGGTGGATGGGACACAGGTGATGCACTTCGTGAAAAAAGACGTCAAGAGCGCCAACAGCGTGCTTTGGAATTGCAACAGAAGAAACAACAGCAGCAACGAGTTACCAGCCTGGGTTTGCGTATTGCTAGCTGACAGTATTGGTACCTGCAAAAAATGTTTGGGCATTTTGGCATATCCGTTTTGCTTCGGGTTGTGCCAAGCAAGTTTAACTTTTGCTATTTTTCTGAAACTGCCAAGAACAACTTACTTGCAACTTTATTTCATTAATTCTGCTTTGACAGTCACAGAAAACATCATTCCATTTACAAATTCAGTATTAAAAACTTGTGGAGAGTCTCAATTACAAACAAGATTTGTTTTTGTGATGTAAAATGTGTTTGTTTGCAAATTGGATTCATTCTCTTCTACATGTGCATTTAACAGCATAACAATTGTTTCAGAAAGAATGCAGTGTGATTTAACAAGACCAAATTCTTGTTTGATTGTAGTTTGGTTGTTAGTTGTTGTTTATGGTTTATTGTTGAAAGGGGCAGTAGCCTGTTTTCTTTCTTGCACATTATTTTTTATTTCCAATTGAGAAGTATTGTGATGCTAAATATTGATATTCCTACATTGTCACATATGCCAGTTATTTTCTAACAAGTTATTTTATGAGTACTTATTTTTTATCAAAGCCATAATTTGTTAATTATGGATATGCCTTGAAAGAAATCTTTATGCTCTGTGAAGAGCATTGGAAACAGTTGCAGGTAATAAAATGAGACTGTTTATTGTACTTACTTTAAAATTGCAAAATTTATCTGAGTGGTGAAGTAGGACCATGTTATTCGTTTTGTTCATTAGAGGAAAAACATGAACAGCTGACAAAGGGTACAGAAATAAATCTGAATAAATACTAAGAAACATACAATTGGGTGATATATGTAACTTGAAGGGTATGAGTGTTTAGAGAGTAAATAATGTGCTGTAGTTAGATGATGTCCATGTGATTAAGGAGTTGCTATGATTGATAAACTGTATCTGCAAAAAGTTTGGCACAAAGGCAGATTTGTAAAAGTAATGACTCTATGTAAATAAATAAACTATTTGGTTGTGTAACTTGATAATAAATGCTACATTATTCTTTACATCTCACACTGTGCAAATATTTTGATGACAGTACATAGTCCATAGCTCCTGCTTACTGTTTGCAGTCAGTATGTGAAACACCCCCCCCCCCCCCCCCCCACCTCCTCCCCGACACACTTAAACACACAAACTGCCTTTAATTTATTCATTTCTAAGTCTGAGCAGATACAAAAATTGCATTTCACATCTTATGCACATAGACAAGTTTCTTACCAGCATATCCTGTTTAGCCATTGAAGTTATATGTGAAAATGAATTGCTCAAGATCACACATGTAATTATTGCTATGGGAATGAAGTAAACTGCAGTGTCATGGAGCAGCATAAAGTTGGAGAGATTAGAGACCATATGGAGGCATACTGGCAATTATTTTTTCTGCAAATCATGCACAACTGGAGTAGGAAAAAAGAAGTAATAATGGAACACAAAATACTCTCCACTACGCTCCATGTGTTGGCTTGTGGAGTGCACATGCAGATGTAGATATGTGAGCTCGGTGATTGAGACCCGGCTGTTAGATCACAAGGCTGCACTAGTCAACCATGCCACCACGTTTGTTTGCAGCAAGTGCCAACACTCTGCAGTATACCTCTGTTCTTGGGCAGCAACAGTGCTCCCATACTGAAACATCTATCACGAATGTTAAAAGTTTATTTAGCAACTTGACATGTCACTGCTGTTATGTTACATAATATTTCATAAATCTGATTTTGAAATTAATAATATGATGAGGATAGTTTACAACTCATCACCAAGACATTTATCAAGCCATGAAAGGTGCATAAAAATACTCATAAACACAAAACTTAGCTTTCATACACAGCCTTCATGAGAAACTAAGTATCTCATACTTTCATTCAAATAATCACACAGACCTGTAACTATCATCTCGATCTGCTGTGTTCTGGGCTATGCTCTGCGGTGATGGGATGGGTGGAGAGGGGGGAAGAGGAAGGGTGCTATAGTGTAGCCCTATAGAGCATATAGGTACTACATGGTGGAAAAAACTAAGTTGCCTGTGTATAAGTGTCATTTTTGTGTGTCTCTTGTAGCTTGACAAATATCTTTGCCTTGAGTTGCAACCTATCTTCATTATAGCTTTGAATTTCAACCCGGACTTTCCATTGTTCAATTTATAAATTAGTTTAATTATCTTGTTGTGAAAATGTAAAACTACAAAAATAACTAGAGAGAATCATTTTTAATGGTGTGAAAAGGATTATTACATCTTCCAACAAATTTTTATCTATAAATTAAATTGTCTTCTTTCATCTTGGACAGAACTGTTAGAACACTGAACTACTGTTTGTTAATTGGCTCTTACATATGTCTAGTTGTCTGTCCCATTGGCCACCCACATTTTCTTTCAGTAATGTCTACAGGTTATTCTGAACAGCAGATTATCAAAACAAGTTGTGACACCTGAACAAGCATAGTAATTACTCTAAATCACATTCTTATCACTAATATCTCCTCAAATTGTGTGTTCCTGCATAGTAATGAGGATGTCAATACACCATAAAAGTAGTTTCTTATATTGATAAAGAGCTGTTATTTGTATAATGTTTGAATGCCTGTCCACAAAAAAACACTGTTTTGCATGGTGGTGATTATGTAGAATGACCATAATATCTTTATCAGTTCATGTTTCAGTATAGTTTCCTCTGAATCCATTTGTGATTCTTTGTTGAAAGCTTACAACAGCACTGCAAGTTGACAAAGATCAACTTATGCTGATTCAACTATAGGTTTCATACTGTGCTCTAGTAGAAAAGCTGAATATATATGTAGTAAAGAGCAGTATTATACTGTCACTGTCTGTTCGGAGAAATGTTTTTAAGTTACTTTTTTTTCCTTTTCTGCAACTGCATTACACTAATAATATTGTGCGAGCAATGTTTTTCATGTAAAATCATTACCTTTTTACTGAAGTATAGAAATAGGGGCAAATACAAAATATTGCCGCGAGACTCGCAAGTTAACCAACTGTTGGCGTGGCGCAATGGATAGCATCACCGATTGCGGTGCTGAATGTTGTCGGTTAAATCCCGTCCACCGGCAAAAATTTATTTCTTTGTAATTATCATTTCTAGAATATTCTACATGTTTCTTATGTTCACTTGTAATTTCTACTTGTTTCTTATGTTAACTTGTAATTTCTAATTTCTGGTACATTCTGTCTGTGTATAAATAACAGAGCACTCTGCCTGAGAGGCAGTTAGTGCTGCGTGTATGTTAAATTCACAGTAAACCTGCTTTCAGTATAAGTGCTGTGTTCAGTTGACTACCCTGCCTTCGAAGTCAAGCCTCCTTAGATTTCAACGCGACAATATAGTTTCTGTATAAATGATATTAGGGTTAGATTAAAGTACCACAACTACATGTGAAAGAAAATGAATTACTTTATAGCATTTCTTTACCGACAGTGTCATGATTACAGTTCTTTACAAAATATATCAGAAAAAATTTAACTATGTTTGATTTGCCAAAGGCGTAATAAAATATGCATCTTGCACAAACAATCAGCACACTGAGAGAAGGATGCAGTTAATCAGATTATTGTCACTCAGTCTGCCTAATAATTGTGACTTACTTCCATTCATTACTGAACAAATCTTTCATGCAATATAAGTGTAGCTAAACAAGTATATAACTTACTGTTTCACTATGAAGGCGTGAAAACTCTTCTTGGGGAAATCTGTCATAGGACTTCTGGACAGCTTGGAAGTAATATAATCTCTCTTTCAATTTTGAATTACACTGAAAATCTATGAGGTCCATCTGCAAATGGACAAGGGCACTTATAATTGATACAGAAAATGGGCTTAAAAAGTCTCAAAAAAAAAAAAAAAAAAAAAAAAAAAAAAAAAAAAAAAAAAAAAAAAATTGCTGTGTTGGCAGTACCCTAGAATCGATTTGAAAAATGTTCCTGTATTTATTCCAACACTGAAATGAATTTTACAAAATGTTCATTTTCTTAAGTAAATGGGTGGAGGCAAATGGAAAAATATTGCACATTAAGTGGCAGAAAACAGAGGCACATCACACTGGAATATGAAATGTTGTGCCATAGTGAGTACTTCCGAGGAGTGCCGAGTAAGGCCAAGACAGTCCGAACCTCATTTGGCCTGCCCGGGCTGGACTACAGGCAGTTTTGCCAGCCCTGGGATAGATAAGACTGTTATTGCCCCTTCTACATATGTGGAAACATTCAACATATCTCGAGAAACAGCTTTATGCAGATGCAGTTCTTTCTATAAAATTTTGGTTGTATGAGGTAGCTCACGGCATCCATGTAGGGCTATTGACAGATAGAAGAGATTTCTCTGTAAAGAGGCTTGCTGAGATGCTGACAGGCATAAAAAAATAGATGATCACATTTACACAACTTAAATTTTCAGCTATGGCCTTCATCAGAAAAAGAAGCACATACATTCACACAATCCCTCAGACAACTATACACACACAACCAACATGTCTGGCTACTCTAGTGTCTCAAGCATCTAGACTGTAAGTGAGGTGGGGACTGGAGGGGGGAGGATGCTAGGTAAGGGTGGGGATGGATAGTTCCACATTGCATGATGGATTCTGAAGGCTCTGACAGGCAGGAATTTGAATTGTGGCATTGAGTACAGTGAAGGAAAGGGGCAAGAAAGGATAAAAGGGAGGTTTAGAGGAATGGGGGGATCTAACGATAAAAATACTGATAATAAGGAAAAACTAAAAATAGGAAAAAATTAAAAATAAAAAAGTAATTAAGATGATATTGTAAGGAGGACACACAGTTGCAAGGAAGACATGACTTGAAAGATACAGGAAAATTAATTGGAGGAGGGGGGGGGAGTAAGATATTAGGCATAGGATGTAGGGATGGAAAGTTATCTTAGGTTGAGGCCAGGATGGTTGCGGGACCATAGAATGTGTTGAAGGGAAAACTCCCATCTGTGCAGTTCAGGAGGTGGAGGGGAGGATCCAGATGGCTTGGGTAGTGAAGCAGCCATTAAAATCAAGAGTGCTGTTTTCAGCTGCATGCAGTACCACAGGGTGGGGTCCCTCTTGCTTCTCGCCATTCATTCTGATGGACAACTGTTTTTTTTTTTTTTTTTTTTGTCATACCAATATAAATTGCTGTGCAACAATTGCAGCAGAGTTAGTAAATTACATGGCTGGTTTCACTGCTGACCCGACCTCTGATGGGGTAGGATAAGCCTGTGACAGAATTGGAATAGAAAGTGCTGGGTGGATGGATTCTGCAGTTTTTGCATTGGGGTCTTCCACAGATGTTGGGAGTGGCATAGGGATGTGGACTAGGATGTTGTGGACGTTGGTTGGCAATGGAATACTACTTTAGGAGTGGTCGGGAGGATCTTGGGTAGGATGTCTCTCATTTCAGGGCATGATGACAGATAATCAAAACCCTGACGAAGGATGTGATTGAGTTGTTCCAGTCTGGGGTGGTATTGGGAGACAAGGACACCCCTTTTCGACTGGCTATTTGTGTTGGAGGGAGAATTGGTGGTGTGTGGGAATATGGCATAGGAAATCTGTTTGCAGACTAATAGGCCAAGCATTAGGGAAAAGTGGTTGCAAAAATTATTACCTGAAGGAAAAAAAAAAAGGTAGGTGTGTGTGTAGAAAATTAAATTTCAAATAGTGTTTCTATTTTATGAAACTCAAGCCTAGATAACGAAATTTGCAAAAAAATTCACAAAGTTCAAAAAACGGTTATTATTAAATAAATAAAAAATGCAACTGCTATAGGACTATGTTAAATTAGAAAGTTGCAGCCCTCAAGATTATCTATCAATTGCTTTTTTGTATCAAATCAATCGATACGTTTCGAGATATATTGAAAAAACACTTAAAATTCTTTAAAAACTAGATTCCTTATAACTCAACAACATTCATGTTTCCAAACTTGTTATTTACCACAAGTGTGGCATGAAATAAGTCAGAAAAGACCTTTTTTGAAAAAATTAAAATTATTCAGTGTCGTTTGAGATACATAGATTTTTTTTTAAAGAAATGGCACCTAGAAAATTGGCTAGACTTGGTCAGGGGATAGACCTAGATTAACAGTTTTTCATCTGTTTTCTTCTTGAAGAGTTGTAATATCATACTATTAAATATTTTTTTTACATTCTGTTAAAGGATGACTTTGAAAAAGTTGCACTTTTTTTGGGCCCGTTTTCTTCAACTGACTTCTATTTTTATGTTATGAAAGGAAATGTTAAAGAAATACATTGCTGAATTTTTTCTCACAGATTTTAAAACAAATAATGTTTCTCTATGACATACTGGGGCCGAGAAAAATATTTTTCTTTAAAGAAATTTAGTGAACGTGATTTACATTTTACAGTGATGTGCTTCATGGGACGTAATATTGAATACTTTAACTAGTAAGTAAAAATACTTGGATATGTAGCATTGTTTAATAGTGTTATTTATTGACTGGTAAAGTGAAGCGTGTAAGCGCCCAGTGCCTCGGGCCAGAGCGGGTGAACGGCCGTTGGAAAAGGGAGAGGGGGGGGGGGGGGAGGGTGCGGGAGATTGGCGTGTGTTCTCTCTGAGGACACTCCAAATGGCCCGCACTTGCAAAATCTTTTATATTTTTTTGGAAACAATTTTGTTTACTTTGTGGAAACAGCGTCCCTCTTTTTCTTTCTTTATTTTGTATATTTATATATAAAAATAGTCTAGAGCGGACTGCATAGTCCAGTAATGTTGTCACAAAAAGGGCTTTTTGCTCGCAAAAAAATGAGGTATATGATTTTTTTGTCTTGTGTGTGTGATTGACAGTGTGTAGAATACATGTATTCGCCCTTCAAAACTCTCAGGGCAACATTTTTATGGCCAATAAACTGCAAATTTTTGGAACTTTCTTCAGATTTTTGTCTATTAATCAGAAAGCATCATACTGAAGATGTTATCCATACCCAAAAAAGAGAGCATTACATTTTACGTTGAATAATATATTTAAATCTTACAATTGGTACTGTCATTTGACTGCAATCAGTTTTCAAAGTTGTCATTTTTACCAACTTGCCTAAAAAGTCGGCTCCAACATCTGTATCTCAAAAACGACTGCTCAAAATTAAAACTGTCAAATTATGGTAATTGTAAAGAATGAAATTTTGTGTTAGGAAAGTATTAAGTTTTATTTTTTTATTTTTAGGCAATATTAAATGTTCATTGACTTGAAAACCAAAGTAATTCCATTTTTTAATTATTATTATTATTATTATATGTATTGGTTATATTCAGTGAAATGAAATTTCTTGTGGGAAGACTGCACTCTAATGATGACAAATGTTTGTTATGTATAATTCTTTTCATTCACGTTTATTTTTGTCCATGCCTTAAATGCTAAGATTTCTGTGTTACAGGAAACCAAGTAAATAGTATTGGCCAAAGTGTATTTACATTTGAGTGATAAAAAATTTGTACAAATGAAAAATATGAAACTTGGTACTTTTATAAATTGAAATTACATGCAGTCCACTCTAGACTGTTTTTATATATAAAAAGAAAATAAATAAGGAAAAAGAGGGATGCTGTTTCCCAAAGGAAACAAAAATGATTCCAAAAATATATAAAAGGTTTGGCAAGTGCGGGCTGTTTAGAGTGTTCCGAGAGCGAACATGCACCAGTCTCTCCCTCCCCTTTCCCCCCCCCCCCCTCTCCCTTTTCCATTGGGCACTCGCCCGTTCACCCATTCTGGCCGAAGGCACTGCGCGCTTGCGCGCTTCACTTTATCAGTCGATTAGTAACACTAGAAAACTATGCAACATATCCAAGTATTTTTACTTACTAGTTAAAGTATTCAATATTAAGTTCCGTGAAGCACATCACTTTAACATGTAAATTAGTATAAAATAAAGATTTTTGACTTACCTAAAGTACAGGCTCGTCGATAGGAACACCAAACACACACAAAAACACACAACCATTCGAGCTTTCGCCACCAGTGGTGGCCTCTTCGGGAAAAAGAGGGAGGAAGGAGAGGAGAAAGGGAAGGATACGGGTTTTAAGGAAGTGGAAAAGGAGCCATTCCAATCCCAGGAGTGGAAGGACCCACCTTAGGGGATAAAAAGGAAGGTAAACAAATACACACACACTCACACATATCCACATCCAAACACACTTAGGCAGACATTTGTAGGGTTTCTACAAATGTCTGCCTAAGTGTGTTTGGATGTGGATATGTGTGTGTGTATTTGTTTACCTTCCTTTTTATCCCCTAAGGTGGGTCCTTCCACTCCTGGGATTGGAATGGCTCCTTTTCCACTTCCTTAAAACCCGTATCCTTCCCTTTCTCCTCTCCTTCCTCCCTCTTTTTCCCGAAGAGGCCACCACTGGTGGCGAAAGCTCGAATGGTTGTGTGTTTTTGTGTGTGTTTGGTGTTCCTATCGACGAGCCTGTACTTTAGGTAAGTCAAAAATCTTTATTTTATACCATTTTCCCACCTGGAAGGTCTCCTATAATATTAGTAACATGTAAATTATGTCCACTAGATTTTTTTTAAAGAAAATATTTATCTCGGCTCCTGAAGGTCGTAGAGCAACATTATTTATTTTAAAATCTGTGAGAAAAATGTCAGCAACGTATTTCTTTAAGAGTTTCTTTTATAACATAAAAATGGAAAAGTCAGTTGAAGAAAATAAGGTAATAATTTCTACAAATTTATCATTACGCTGTTAAAGCAAGCTGGACTATAGGTCAGGAGGGTAATGTTTGTCTGTGAAGGCCTTTGCGAGTTCTTCGGCATATTGGGTAAGGGACTTATTGTCAAGGCAAATTTGCCGTTCATGAGCAGCAATGCCCCAGGGTGCTCAAGGTTCTTTCGTGAATACGTGCGTGGCGAACACGGGCTCCCGAGCTAATGCAGTCTTCCTTCCTTCTTTACTTCCCAGACTGCATTTCCTTTCCCCCTCACCTCCTTTCCTATCCTCACTCTTTCCCCTCCCCACTGGGGGACTGATAACCTCAGTAGTTTAGTCTCCCTATCCCAACCAAACGACCCCACCCACTGATGAGTGGCAAGGCTGTATGGAAGGGACTATTTTATGTGGAATGGATGGCAGCTGTCAAAATGCAGGTGCTGTTGGTAATTAGTAGTTTTAATGTGTGCGGAGATGTGGATGGAGTCATCAGTGAGGTGGAGGTTAACATCCAGGAAGGTGACTTTTCAGGTTGAGAAGGACCAAGTGAAACTGATGGGGGAGAAGGAATTGAGGTTGTGAAGGAATGAGGATAGGGTGTCCAGGCCCTGAGTCCAAATCATGAAAATATCACCAATGAAGCTAAACCAGATGAGGGGTTTGGGGCTTTGGGAGGCTATGGAGGTTTCTTCTAGCTGATCCATAAATAGGTTGACATAGGAGGATGTTATACAGGTGCCCATGGTTGTGCCATGGATTTGATTGTATACTTTTTCTTCAAAGGAAAAGTAATTGTTTGTTAGGATGTAATTGGTTAGAGTTATAAGGAATGTGGTATTGGGCTTGCGAGTTTGAAGGACATTCAGAAAAGTAGTGTTAGAGAGCAGCGAGACAATGGGCACATGGGATATTGTACAGTGACGTGGCATCAACAATGACAGATAAGGATCCAGGAGGTAAAGGGGTGGGTTTTGGTGGAGAGTCAGTGAAGGAAGTGGTTGGTGTCTTGGATGTTTGAGGCTATGTTTCAAACAATTGGTTGGATGTGCTGGTCAACAAGGGATGAAATTTTTTCAGTGGGAGCACCTTAACCAGCCACAATTAGGCGTCCCAGATTGTTAAAATTATGGATTTTTGGGATCAAGTGAAATGTAGGTGTGTGAGGTATTATAGGAGTGAAGAGAAGATGAATTCAGGAAAGAGGTTCTTGAAAGGGCCATAAGATTTTAGCAGGGATTGTAGGTCATTTGGATTTTTGGGAGGGGGTCTCCTGGAACAACTTGTAAGTGCAGGAATCATACAATTGATGTAGACCTTCCGTCACTTAATCACTATGATTCTGGTTATATGTATATAGTTGTCTGAGTGAGTGTGTTTCTTTTTCTGATGGAAGCCATGGCCAAAAATTTAAGTTTTGTGACTACGATTGTCTATTTTTAATGCCTATCAGCAACTCAGCAAGCCTCTTTAAGGTGGGTTCTTCTCTTTATCTGTCAATAGCCCCACATGGACGCTGTGTGCTATCTTATCCAACCAAAATTTAATAGAGAGCACTGCAGCTGTGTAAAGCTGTTTCTCAAAATGTGATGAATGTTTCGAGCTATGTATAAGGGGCAATAACAGTCCTATCTATGCCAGGGCTGCCAAAAAGGCCTGCAGGCCCGTTGGTCAGGCCAATATCCCTGTGGAAGACCGCTATGCAAAACCTGTACAATCCATTCACCCAGCACTTACTAAACCAGTCCTATCACCGATTTATCTTATATCATCAGAGGTCAGGCCACCAGTGAAAGCAGATGTGATATACCAACTCTACTGCAGTCACTGCACAACATTTTTATTGGTATGACTATGAACTGTTTGTCCATCGGGAGGAATGGCCACCACCACCAAACTGTGGCGAAAAGCAAGATGGACCACCAGTGGCACAGTATGTATCTGAACACAGAACTCAGGATTTCTGTGGCTGCTTCACTACCAAAGCCATCTGGATCCTCTCCCCCACCAGCAGCTCTTCTAAGCTGAACAGATGACAGTTGTTCCTTTAACACATTCTTCGATCCTGCAACTATACTGGCCTCAACCTAAGATAACTTCAAAATCTCTACACACTATGCCTAGTATCTTACACTCCCTTCCCCCCTTCTTCGCCACTCATTATCCCGTATCTTTCCAATTCATAGCTTCCTCGCAACCATGTGTCGCCCCTTACAATATCCCCTTATGTAATTACTTTTTTTTAAATTTTTCCCTATGTTTTATTATTTTTCCTATTTTTATTGTTTCAAATCCCCCCCCCCCCCCCCCCACTTCCATCACCATCCTTACCTGGCATCCTCCCCCCTCCACTCCACACCTCACTCACAGACTGGATGCTTGTTGTACTGAAGTAGCCGGACATGGTGGTTGTGTGTGTACAGTTGTCTGACTGATTGTGTGAATGTACAGTATGTGTTTCTTTTTCTGATGAAGGCCATGGCTGAAAATTTGTGTGAATGTGATTGTCTATTTTTGTACTTGACAGCAACTCAGCGAACCTCTTTATGGTGAATTGATGTCTATCCTCTATTATTGACATTCCAATTGGCTTTTCCATTGTTAAAGAGAAGAATTCTCATTAGATACTTGGCGCTGCAAATGGAAGAGTTTGTTTACAGCATACATGGTAGGTGCATCTTTTCCACTTTTAACTTGCTACTTTGAAATATAAACCAAAAACTGCTGTTAATAGTCCATTTGGCTTCTTAAATTTTATGAGACTACCAATAGGATTATGCAACAATGCATTAACATTTCAACATGTATGAATGAAATAACACTGGACTCTATTTTTGTAGTATATACAGAGATGATATTTTGGTGTCTGCTTTAGAATCAGAGCATATGGAACACTTATACCAAATATTCATTCAAATAACTATTCTAAATGTGTGAAATTTGTGTTTGGAATGATGGAAATGCATTTCATCAGATACACCATCAATATGCATGGGATCTGCCTGCTGCAAGAAGATGTTGAAGCCATAGGCAAATATGCACAGCTACTTATGATTTGCAAGTTAATGTTGGTTCTTAGGCACAATTTATTTCTATTGGATTTTCATACATAATCACACATTATTGATAGTGCAGTTGAATTACTTACTGAGA
Source organism: Locusta migratoria (assembly GCA_026315105.1). Classification (NCBI taxonomy): domain Eukaryota; kingdom Metazoa; phylum Arthropoda; class Insecta; order Orthoptera; family Acrididae; genus Locusta; species Locusta migratoria. The sequence goes on along the minus strand of CM048744.1, from coordinate 485,726,805 downwards.
GGTGGCAAAATCCAAAGAATGTGATCGTGTGTACTAAAAATGCAGAAGAGAGCCTTCACTACACTATTAATGCATCCTATCACCCAGACCCCCTTTTCTCCCCCAGTTTGAGAGTAGATGCATACTTGCAACAAGTCAAGCATTATTGGCAACCCCTTGTGTTTTTCAGCAAACAACTATCACTAGCACAACAAGGTTGATCAATGGACAACTGTGAACTGTACATAGCGTATGCCACCATAAAAAATGTTTTGTCATATGCTCAAAGATTGGTAGTTTATGCTGGTTACAATCCACATACTACTGATGATTGCCTTATATCAAAAGCTAGCAAAGGAATTACAACAGTTACAAAATCCGGACTACGTTGGTCAATTTATGACCTGTGTCATTCATGTTGAAGGTTATCTCAATATTCCAGTGGGCACTCTCTCTTATGTTGAAACACAACTGCAATTGACTACAAAGCTTGTAGTGTAACCATGTATGTTGACTAATAGCAAACACCGCAGAGATTGTTCTTTTGTGGTAACTCCAGAAATGGGAAGCCCAGCTAGTCTGTTCCTCCTATAGACCCAATTTTTCCTTTCCTGGCATCAGACTGCTCGTATCCAAAGTTGTTCAGTGTGAACTCAAGAGTAGACATCTGATATTATAATTAATTGATTAAACTGAATAATAATTAGTTTCACTGTGTAAACTCAAACAAGGGACAACATTTATTGTACTACACTTCAGTACAACACGAGGCTTTCGGCCAAATATATCATGACATGACCAAGTACGATTTGATATTAATCTCTCACCAAACATTACAACAACAACAACGTCAATAACTTCTTTTACATCGCACAGAGTTCAGGACATAACATCTCCATGGATCTTAGATTCTCCATGAGCAGGCACCATCTTATACATATCTTTACTCTCAGCAAGTGTCTAATCAGATGTCCACCTGGATAAACAAAAATGCAAGGCAGAGCTTGCTTTTCTAACAAAAATAAATCCCAAAATAAAAAGATTTATTTGCCTTGAGTCAGTAAAAAGGATGTAGTGTAAATTGTTACACTACAAGCTTTTGTCAAGTCATCATGCCTCGACCCAATGATGTGCACATAACTGGAGAAAGCAACCTGCCTGCATATCCAACATGTACATAGAATGTGGTGTTTCAATAAAGAGGACGCAACTGTTTGTCTCTCTGTGCTCATGACCTCATTGTGTAACTTGGCACATCCTGGGATCCACGGGACATTTAATCTGGTAAAACACACTTCATGTGACAAAGTATGAGCAGGAACTGCAAACTGTTTGTGCCTCTGTACTTGCCAGTAATAAAGTTACTGGGCACTTTCATTCCACTGAGTGAATGTTATGAGCATTTTCATTTAGACATTGTGTTGTTGTTGTTGTTGTTGTTGTTGTGGTCTTCAGTCCAGAGACTGGTTTGATGCAGCTATCCACCCTACTCTATCCTGAGCAAGCATCTTCATTGCCTCATAAGAACGGCAACCTACATCCATTTGAATCTGCTTACTGTATTCATCTCTTGGTCTCCCTCTACGATTTTTTACCCAACACACTTGCTTCCAATGCTAAATGCAAGATTCCTTGTTGCCTAAGGATGTATCCTATCAATCAATCCCTTCTTTTAGTCAAGGTATGCCAGAAATTCCTTTTCTCCCCAATTCAGTTCAGTACCTCCTCATTAGTTACGTGATCCACCCAACTAATCTTCAGCATTCTTCTGTAGCACATAGAGAGACCATAATCACAATCTGAAGTCTGTATTTGCTGCCTATGGCAACCACTGACCACAATTCATGTTGGCCAGAAGCATTCACAATGACTAATACAGGTTGTGGATGTGTGGATACCACATTCTTTTGTGCTCATCACCTTGCTAGGTAAGAAGCAAAGCTGCACTACAGCTTGCACTGCACAGTTAATAGACTTGTGGAATGATTCCACAGGCAATTGAAGGCAGCATTAAGATGTCTTCATTCACAACATTTGGCTGAAGCATTACCCATTGCCCTTTTAGGCCTCCAAGCGTCTTTCAAGGAAGGGCTCGAGACTAAAAACGACTGAGCACATATATAGCTAAACAAAACAATATGACTACTGAGTGAATTCATTGAGCGTACACCAAATGACTCCTTTGGTGCTTCTGACTTTTTCTCACATCCCACAACTCTGTCCAGATGCGCTATGAACCAAATTACTCATCCTTTTCAAGGATCTAGCAATGTGGGACCAACTCTTCATCCAGTATGACACAGTGTTCTATCCATTCAAATCTTTATAATAATGGAAAGTCCAGGTTGGAATAAATAATATAGTGAGGACAGTTTACTACTCACCGCAAAGACGTGGCGACGAGCTGCGACAGGCACATACAAAGGACACACACATACAACACATTCAGCTATCGGCCATGGCCTTCTTCAGAAATAGAGCACTCACGCAATCACACAGGCACACAACACAGTCATACAACCATCACCTCCGACTGCCACACTTCGAATCACGCTCTGCAGCGAATCGGGGACGGGAGGGGAGGGGAGGGGGAGGGGATAGAAAGGTTACGTCACGGTGGGGGGATGGGTTAGATGGGAATAACGAGATGCAGCTTAGGAATGGAGTGGGGAGGCGGGTGAGGGGAGAAAATGAAATAAAATAAAATAAAGTAAAATAAAATAATTCATGTACACTGCAAGTGCACAAGACCACATACACACACACACACACACACACACACACACACACATACATATACATACACACGATCACACATTCACACACCACTCAAATCAGGCAAGGTTTGGGATACAGAGGTAGGAACTGTAAGGTATGGAGAAAAAAAAAAAAAAAAAAAAAAAAAAAAATATATATATATATATATATATATATATATATATATATATATATATATAAAGTTATCGTAGGTTGAGGCCTGGTTGATTTCGGGATCGGAGAATGTATTGTAGGGATAACTCCCATCTGTGCAGTTCAGAAAAGCTGGTGGTGGATGGGAGGATCCAGATGGCCCGGGTTGTGAAGCAGCCATTGAAATCAAGCATGTGCTCCGCTGCATGCTGTGCCACAGGGTGGTCCACCTTGTTTTTGGCCACAGTTTGGCGGTGGCCATTCATCCTAATGGACAGCTGGTTGGTGGTCATGCCAATATAGAAAGCTGTACAGTGCTTGCAGCACAGTTGGTAAATTACGTGGCTGCTTTCACAAGTGGCCCGGCCTCTGATAGGGTAGGATAAGCCTGTGACAGGACTGGAATAGGAAGTGCTGGGTGGGTGGATTGGACAGGTCTTGCAGCGGGGTCTTCCACAAGGATATGATCCCTGTGGCAGTGAGCTGGGTTTCGGGGTGGCATAAGGATGAACTAGGATGTTGTGAAGGTTGGGAGGGCGACGGAACACCACTTTAGGAGGGGTGGGAAGGATCTTGGGCAGGATGTCTCTCATTTCAGGGCATGAGGATAGAAAATCAAAACCTTGGCGAAGGATGGAATTTAGTTGTTCGAGACCAGGGTAGTACTGGGTGACAAGGGGAGCGCTCTTTTGTGGATGGTTACTAGTGTTAGGAAGAGGATTTGGGGTGTGTGAGGATATGGCACGGGAGATTTGTTTGCGGACTAGGTCTGTGGGGTAGTTTCTGTTTGTGAAGGCCTTTGTGAGACCTTCAGCATATTCAGAAAGGGAATTCTTGTCACTGCAGATATGCCGTCCACGGGTGGCCAGGCTGTAAGGGAGGGATTTTTTGACGTGGAAGGGGTGGCAGCTGTCAAAATGTAGGTACTGTTGGTGGTTGGTAGGTTTAATATGGACGGAAGTGTGGATGGAGCCATCAGTAAGGTGGAGGTTGACATCCAGGAATGTGGCATGGTTGGTTGAGGAAGACCAGGTGAAGTGGATGGGAGAGAAGGAATTGAGGTTCTGAAGAAAGGAGGATAGGGTGTCCTGGCCGTGAGTCCAGATCATGAAAATATCATCAATGAACCGGAACCAGGCCAGAGGCTTGAGGTTTTGGGATGCTAGGAAGGATTCCTCCAGACGGCCCATGAACAGGTTGGCATAGGAGGGTGCCATGCGGGTGCCCATGGCTGTGCCTTGGATTTGATGGTAAACTTTCCCCTCAAAGGAAAAGTAGTTGTTAAGTAGGATGAAATTGGTAAGGGTTATGAGGAATGAGGTATCAGGCTTGCGTTCAGAGGGACGTTGGGAGAGGTAGTGTTCCAGAGCGGCAAGGCCATGGGCATGTGGGATGTTGGTGTATAGGGAGGTGGCATCCACTGTGACAAGTAAAGATCCAGGAGGCAAAGGGGTGGGAATGGTGGAGAGTCGGTGAAGGAAGTGGTTGGTATCCTTGATGTGGGAAGGTAGATTTTAGACAATAGGTTGCAGGTGTTGGTCAACTAGGGCTGAAATTCGTTCGGTAGGCGCACAGTAACCAGCCACAATAGGGCGTCCAGGATTATTAGGTTTGTGGATTTTGGGGAGCATGTAAAAGGTGGGTGTGCGGGGTGCTGCTGGGGTGAGGAGGGAGATGGATTCAGGGGAGAGTTTCTGGGAGGGGCCATAGGATTTTAGTAGGGATTGGAGATCTTGTTGGACTTTGGGGATGGGGTCAATCTGGCACAACTTGTAGGTGGAGGAGTCAGATAGTTGGCGGAGCCCTTCTGCCAGGTAGTCACTGTGATCCATAACTACAGTGGTGGAACCTTTATCAGCAATCATCCTCCCTGCTGATAAAGGTTCCACCACTGTAGTTATGGATCACAGTGACTACCTGGCAGAAGGGCTCCGCCAACTATCTGACTCCTCCACCTACAAGTTGTGCCAGATTGACCCCATCCCCAAAGTCCAACAAGATCTCCAATCCCTACTAAAATCCTATGGCCCCTCCCAGAAACTCTCCCCTGAATCCATCTCCCTCCTCACCCCAGCAGCACCCCGCACACCCACCTTTTACATGCTCCCCAAAATCCACAAACCTAATAATCCTGGACGCCCTATTGTGGCTGGTTACTGTGCGCCTACCGAACGAATTTCAGCCCTAGTTGACCAACACCTCCAACCTATTGTCCAAAATCTACCTTCCCACATCAAGGATACCAACCACTTCCTTCACCGACTCTCCACCATTCCCACCCCTTTGCCTCCTGGATCTTTACTTGTCACAGTGGATGCCACCTCCCTATACACCAACATCCCACATGCCCATGGCCTTGCCGCTCTGGAACACTACCTCTCCCAACGTCCCTCTGAACGCAAGCCTGATACCTCATTCCTCATAACCCTTACCAATTTCATCCTACTTAACAACTACTTTTCCTTTGAGGGGAAAGTTTACCATCAAATCCAAGGCACAGCCATGGGCACCCGCATGGCACCCTCCTATGCCAACCTGTTCATGGGCCGTCTGGAGGAATCCTTCCTAGCATCCCAAAACCTCAAGCCTCTGGCCTGGTTCCGGTTCATTGATGATATTTTCATGATCTGGACTCACGGCCAGGACACCCTATCCTCCTTTCTTCAGAACCTCAATTCCTTCTCTCCCATCCACTTCACCTGGTCTTCCTCAACCAACCATGCCACATTCCTGGATGTCAACCTCCACCTCACTGATGGCTCCATCCACACTTCCGTCCATATTAAACCTACCAACCACCAACAGTACCTACATTTTGACAGTTGCCATCCCTTCCACGTCAAAAAATCCCTCCCTTACAGCCTGGCCACCCGTGGACGGCATATCTGCAGTGACAAGAATTCCCTTTCTGAATATGCTGAAGGTCTCACAAAGGCCTTCACAAACAGAAACTACCCCACAGACCTAGTCCGCAAACAAATCTCCCGTGCCATATCCTCACACACCCCAAATCCTCTTCCTAACACTAGTAACCATCCACAAAAGAGCGCTCCCCTTGTCACCCAGTACTACCCTGGTCTCGAACAACTAAATTCCATCCTTCGCCAAGGTTTTGATTTTCTATCCTCATGCCCTGAAATGAGAGACATCCTGCCCAAGATCCTTCCCACCCCTCCTAAAGTGGTGTTCCGTCGCCCTCCCAACCTTCACAACATCCTAGTTCATCCTTATGCCACCCCGAAACCCAGCTCACTGCCACAGGGATCATATCCTTGTGGAAGACCCCGCTGCAAGACCTGTCCAATCCACCCACCCAGCACTTCCTATTCCAGTCCTGTCACAGGCTTATCCTACCCTATCAGAGGCCGGGCCACTTGTGAAAGCAGCCACGTAATTTACCAACTGTGCTGCAAGCACTGTACAGCTTTCTATATTGGCATGACCACCAACCAGCTGTCCATTAGGATGAATGGCCACCGCCAAACTGTGGCCAAAAACAAGGTGGACCACCCTGTGGCACAGCATGCAGCGGAGCACATGCTTGATTTCAATGGCTGCTTCACAACCCGGGCCATCTGGATCCTCCCATCCACCACCAGCTTTTCTGAACTGCACAGATGGGAGTTATCCCTACAATACATTCTCCGATCCCGAAATCAACCAGGCCTCAACCTACGATAACTTTATATATATATATATATATATATATATATATATATATATATATATATATATATATTTTTTTTTTTTTTTTTTTTTTTTTTTTTTTTTTTTTTTTTTTTTTTTTTTTTTTCTCCATACCTTACAGTTCCTACCTCTGTATCCCAAACCTTGCCTGATTTGAGTGGTGTGTGAATGTGTGATCGTGTGTATGTATATGTATGTGTGTGTGTGTGTGTGTGTGTGTGTGTGTGTATGTGGTCTTGTGCACTTGCAGTGTACATGAATTATTTTATTTTACTTTATTTTATTTTATTTCATTTTCTCCCCTCACCCGCCTCCCCACTCCATTCCTAAGCTGCATCTCGTTATTCCCATCTAACCCATCCCCCCACCGTGACGTAACCTTTCTATCCCCTCCCCCTCCCCTCCCCTCCCGTCCCCGATTCGCTGCAGAGCGTGATTCGAAGTGTGGCAGTCGGAGGTGATGGTTGTATGACTGTGTTGTGTGCCTGTGTGATTGCGTGAGTGCTCTATTTCTGAAGAAGGCCATGGCCGATAGCTGAATGTGTTGTATGTGTGTGTCCTTTGTATGTGCCTGTCGCAGCTCGTCGCCACGTCTTTGCGGTGAGTAGTAAACTGTCCTCACTATATTATTCATTCAAATCTTTGTTAGATGGACATTATTACACAGTCCTTAGCAAGGATGGAAAGACTTTGAAGGTTGATCTTATGGGTAGTCTCACCACTGTCTGTGGATTACTTCAAACCCTCAAACTGCACCTCTTCTTACGCTACAGGCAATGTAGATACTTTGTGTACAGAAAGTACACACCTGAAGTTTCCATTAATCAGACCATTACAAACAAGCCATAACAATTAACAAATGCCAAGGTCATCAGCACTGCAGCACAGAGGACTAGACTACAAAGGGCTCTACAAAGCTAGTGATTATGCATGCCAGATGACACATCCATCTCAACATTAATACTAGTGCAGGAGCAATGTAACACGTGTGTGATAGAGTCATTTCTAGTGACACTGCACAGTGCACATTGCATTTGTCTTCTTTGATACGTGTATTATTATTAGTAATAGTAGTGGTAGTAGTAATAGTATTAAAATATTTGTTATTATTTGATACATAGGTTTAATTAATCTAGGAGTATCCTTAATTAACTTTTATCTGCTGATGAAAAATATGTGCTAACAGGTTTAAGGATATATTTAAGCTGTGATTGTTGAATGAAATTAAACTTTAGAAATTAACAATTTACTAATAGGAAAGATTACAACTTGTCGCAAAGATGTGATGACAAGCCGTGACAGGCCCATAAAAAGGGCACACACATACAACACTTTCAGCCACGGCCTTCTTCAGAAATAGTAAAAACTCAAGCAATCACACAGTCAGACAACACATTGAGAGATACAGAATATTATAACAAATAATTCAGTTTTATTCTTTTGTGTTTAAATGACACTGCTTAGGAAAGTGCACCTTGCAGTGTTTGTCCATATAGATATTACAAGTTCCATACATACATTGAAATATCTCTAACAAATACAATAAATAATTAATCAATATAATGCTTTAACCTTAACATAGATTAAGAAGCATTATTTTGTGTACAGCATTTCTTGTATGAAAACAATGGTTATGTTACATAAATGAAACATGATGAGTGCAAATAAAAAATTTGCTTTAGAGGAACGAGTTATGATAAACTGGTCATTATGCCAGTATGAAGTGATAGATTATGTAGGTAATAAATTTATAAAAGGGTGGAATAGAAATAAAGCAACATGGTAGCCATACATATCACAAGACACACCTTTCTTTGAGATTAGAGCTATAGAATCTCTATGCATGATGTGTAATCATTAGATATATTACATGGAAGTCTGTCGGCATAGTCTCAAGTATTTTAATGGCACTGTAATGTTCCAGATTATCACAGTACATTAACACTGGAATAAAACTTGAGAACATTTTAGAAAAGAGTTGCATTTGAAATTGCTATGTAATTTGTCCCTTGAGAAATGCCAAGAGCTTCCATTCTTAACATTAAAATGAACAAATATAAATGTACATTTTCATTTGACTCAACACAGTCATCTATAACCTTGATGGAGAATTACATATCCGTACTCTGCAGCCTGCTCTGTTTTTAAATGTGGAGCAAATTGGAGACTTTAAATATATTATCAACAGATAACATTTGGTTTTTATTTTTAGAACTGTTTCTCTTGTTCATGTGATGCTGTATAGCTCTTTCCAAATCCACAGTAGTGTAACATGGAGAATCTGTAAAATGAACTAGCCAAAATTACAACCACACAAACATCACTGGAAGTCTATTTTTGTAGATTTTAGTAACTTGTTTACTGAAGTTTAGTTTTACTACAAACACAGTTCATGTATGATATTGCACTACAAAATTAATTCTTTCATGTCACTATTATCAAAATATACTGTGGAGGAAGCAGCAGAGTACGATCTTCGATAACAGAATATAACAACAAATTATGAGATGTGTTCTTATCTAATTAAGAACTGCATTCACACAGCACACATCCACTTTCTGCAAAACCTTGATTGCTAAAATTACATCAAGTTTTGAATACTGAATCGTTACAGAGCAATGGACAGCAGCTGTTATCACATCCACAATTATTGTCAGTCAGAAAATTATTGCTACTGTCCATATACTGCTTTCCTCTGTAAATCATTGTGCAACTGATGGGTTTCAGTGTATCAGACGTGGATTAAAACGGCCCATGTGTAGGATAATTCCAGTTGGATTGTGGCGCACAGCATAGAAGAACGGCCTATTAAAAGAGAGACGTGCAGCGGCTGCAGGACGACGTGCTTGTCTTGGTCGCAGTGCCAGAGGCAGCTGCAAAACTTCAGCGTCTGTGTCATCGTAATCCAATCGTCGTGCTCGCCCAGCAGCACGTTGAGGGAACACCTGTGAAAGGACAAGCTGATGTTACTGCAATGCTTTGTGACTGGAAAATTTTCGTCTTGGAAAATAATTCTATATTAGTTTACAGTCACTGGGAGAAAAATAAATCTGATGTTTAGAAATATTGTGGTATCACATATAAACATAAATTATAAATAATTTAGTGCATATAGCGATTTATCCTGTACATTCCACACTGTATAGTTTGTGAAAGGAACAGAAATCTTGGAAGTTGAAAAAATTTTCAGCCACTGATGGTTATCAAGTTTTAAACAAAATATAATTTATTTAAATAGAAAAATGATGAGTTATGATGGTTTTTCTGACGCTCTGTGCAATCTGGCCATGCCTTCCGTTTTGCACCATGCAGAGAAAATGCACACAGAATTCTTTTACTCTTTGTATATTATTTCATGCTTCTGTTGTTTTTATCACTTCAATGTTTCCTATCCTGTGTATCTACTATCGACACTTTTTGTCACGATCATGTTTGTTATTGTTTTCGAACGTTTATTGGTTGAACTTGGTGAAGTTTGTTGTGAGTGAAGTACCTGGGATGTATTTTCTCACAGGATGGCAACATAGTGAAAGAGCTGGAATCGAGGTGCAGCAAAGCTAATGCATTGAGTGCTCAGCTAAGATCTACTCTCTTCTGCAAGAAGGAAGTAAGTACCAATGCTAAGCTTGATTTGTATTTTTGTTGATGCTGTGTGTTTTCAAAATGTTCAAATGTTTGTAGAACTTATGGGACTTAACTATGGGGTCATCAGTCCCTAAGCTTACAAACTACTTATGAACAACCTAAGACTAAGGATGGCACAAATATCCATGCCCGAGGGGGGGATTCGAACCCCCGACCGTAGTGGCTGTGCAGACCGTGACTGGAGCGCCTCAGTCCCCCTGGCCACCGCGACCAGCCACGCATGTTATCACAAAAATGCCGCGAATAAAGAAATTCTCGCCTAAATTAAAATTCCTCTGGAATTATTGGGCATACAATCTAGTGGAAATACTGCAAAATGCTTGGTGCAAATAGATAAAGAGAGAATCCGCAAAGCTGATATCGCTGATTTAAAATGCACAAAAGAAGCTAGACAGAAAGAAGAGTGACCAAGAGAAGAAAATCAGTATGATTCAGATGATGCTCAATATGTTGCAGGAAAATATTAGTGGTAAGTAATTCTCATCAATAACTGTACTAGAATTGCAATATTAAACTTTAAAATGATTTTTATCAAAACTACTTTTTTTTAGTTTCAGGTACCATTATTTGATAAACTAATGGGGTTAGAAAGATGAAATTTGGTCTTTTTGTACTGAAGATGGTAATAAATCATTACAAGTAAATTGAGAACCACAAAACAATCATCAACTGTTTTATAATAATAAATGTAGTAAAAAAGTTCAATTTTCCTGGTGAAAGAATAAAATAAATTTTTCCCTCAAAAGTATTAGAGTTATTATGTTCATTTTACTTGTAAATTGAGAGATATCTGTTATATACAGGGTGTTACAAAAAGGTACGGCCAAACTTTCAGGAAACATTCCTCACACACAAAGAAAGAAAGTGTGTTATGTGGACATGTGTCCGGAAATGCTTAATTTACATGTTACAGCTCATTTTATTACTTCTCTTCAAATCACTTTAATCATGGAATGGAAACACACAGAAACAGAATGTACCAGCGTGACTTCAAACACTTTGTTACAGGAAATGTTCAAAATGTCCTCCGTTAGCGAGGATACATGCATCCACCCATCCAGCCCATGGAATTGGTCCACCTCTACCAATCCATAGGTCACCGAATCTGTTGTTGAGAAGCGTACGAACATGTCGACTGAAATGTGCAGGAGCTCCATCATGCATGAACCACATGTTGTGTCGTAATTGTAAAGGCACATGTTCTAGCAGCACACGTAGAGTATTCCATATGAAATCATGATAACATGCTCCAGTGAGCATAGGTGGAAGAACATGAGGCACAATCAAGACATCACCAACAATTCCTGCCCAAACGTTCACAGAAAATGTGTGTTGACAACGTGATTGCACAATTGCGTACTGATTCTCGTCAGCCCATACATATTGATTGTGAAAATTTTACAATTTGATCACGTTGGAATGAAGCCTCATCCATAAATACTACAATGAGCTGTAACATGGAAATTAAGGGTTTCCGGACATATGTCTACGTAACATATTTACTTTCTTTGTGTGTGAGGAATGTTTCCTGTAAGTTTGGCCGTACCTTCTTGTAACACCCTGTATATGCAGTAAAAATTTCGTTGTTTATCACTTATAGTTCCTTTGAAAAGTGTACCTATTCAAAGGGTAAAATAGCATTGGCAGAATAGGGATAAAATTGCTATCCATCTCCCCTCATAGTAGTCATCATCGTAATCATAATTAGAGACTGATTATACCTTTCAGCGTTCAGTCTGGAGTATAGTACCTCTAATAAAATTCCTCCATGATCTCCTATTCAATGCTAATATTGATGCCTCGTCTGATGTTATGCCTTTTCTGCATCGCACCGAATCTAAGTACTTTCTTCTTGGTCTACCTCGACTCCTGTTACCCTCCGCTGCTGAGCTCATGAGTCTCTTAGGTAACCTTGCTTCTCCCATGCGTGTAACATAGACCCCACCATCTCAGTCTGTTCGCTCTAACTGCTTCATCTATGGTGTTCATTCCCAGTTTTTCTTTGATTGCCTCATTATGTACACCCTCCTGCCATTGTTCCTATCTATTAGTACCTTTCAATCATTCTTGCTACTTTCATATCTGTAACCTCTACCTTGTGAATAAGGTAACCTGTATCCACCCAACTTTCACTCCCATACAACAAAGTTGGTCGAAAGATAGAGCGGTGCACTGCAAGCTTAGTATTGGTACTTACTTCCTTCTTGCTTTCTATGAACATAAAAACAAAGAAAAAAACCATTGTTCAGAAAACTGAGAAAACTACATACAAAGGAATCGGTTGAAGGATCATCAACCTCGAAATACTCATTAGAAATTTGATGCAATTCTTATTGCACAAAGACTGGATCATCGCCTGAATTTTCAATTTCGTCGCCCTCACTGTCGTTATCAATAAAATCTTTTTCAACTTCGTGCAAAATTTCGGCCAGCGCAAGAGAGCGTGAAGCCATGCCCTTTAATTTACCTACTGAGTGAGCGGACAACACTTTCTTCCCGACCCATTTCATACAATGAAGGCGACCAGTCGGCCGATTTAGAAACTAAACTTACAAGATCTATAGGCTGTTTTAGACACTAGATTTACCAAGTAAGGCATTTAAGATAGATCTAGCCCAACAATAAACGTGATTTTGTGTTTAAAACCACGAAAACGTAGATCACGTCAAATGACGTGATCGGCATTCTACACAAATTTCCGTGTTGTTGTGTTATGGTCTTCAGTCTGGAGACTGGTTTGAATGTTTGTATAGTCTATGGGACTTAACTACAGGGTCATCAGTCCCTAAACTTACAAACTACTTATGAACTAACTAAGACTAAGGACGGCACAAGGGGGGATTCGTACCCCCGACCGTAGTGGCCGTGAAGACCGTGACTGGAGCGCCTCAGTCTCCTCGGCCACCGCGGCCGGCGAGACTGGTTTGATGCAGCTCTCCACCCTACTCTATCCTGAGCAAGCCTTTTCATCTCCTCATAAGAACGGCAACCCACATCCACTTGAATCTGCTTAATATACGCGTCTCTTGGTCTCCCTCTGCGATTTTTACCCCACACACTTCCCTCCAATGCTAAATTTACGATTCCTCGATGTCTAAGAATGTGTCCTACCAAGCGATCCCTTCTTTTAGTCAGGGTATGCCAAAAATTGCTTTTCTCACCAATTCTGTTCAGTACCTCTTCATTAGTTATGCGATCTACCCACCTAATCTTCAGCATTCTTCTGTAGCACCACATTTCAAAAGCCTCTATTCCTGTCCGCACTGCTTATCGTCTACGTTTCACTTCCGTACAAGGCAACACTCCACACAAATGCCTTCAGAAAAGACTTCCTTACACTTAAATTAATATTCGATGTTAGCAAATTTCTCTTTTTCAAAAATGCTTTTCTTCCCATTGCCATTCTGCATTTTATATCCTCTGTACTGTGATCATCGCATTTTATTTTCTACCCAAGTAAGAAAACTCATCTACCACCTTCATTGTTTCGTTACCTAATCTAATTCCTTCAGCATCGCCTGATTTTCTAAGACCGCATTCCATTATTTTTGGTTTGCTCTTGTTAATGTCCATTTTATACGCTCTCTTCAACACACTGTCCATTCCATTCAACTGCTCTTCCAGGTCCTTTGCTGTCTCTGACAGAATTACAATGTCATCAGCAAAACACAATGTTTTTATTTCTTCCCCCTGAACTTTAATCCCTATTCCAAAATTTTCCTTGCTTTCCTTCACCGCCTGCTCGATGTACAAATGGAATAACATCGGAGAAAGGCTACAACTCTGTCTTACTCCCTTCCCAACTGATGTTTTCCTTTCATGCCCTTCGAGTCTAATAACAGCGGTCTGGCTTTTGTACAAGTTGTAAATAACTCTCCTTTCCCTGTATTTTACCCCTGCTGACTTCAGAATTTGCCCGTCAATTTACGTGATTGGCATTCAAAGTGTTAAAACTAGTTGTTTAAGGTGAGATCAGACCCCCTATGCCGTCAATGTTAAATTCATTCAACTTTCAACCCATTATTTCTAAAAGTATTGAAGATATCACCACCAAATTTTTACCATTTGATTATTTGAATGTATTTAGTTGACTGATCTAGAATGGAAAAAGTACACATATTGGAAATTGAGATACAATTTTTTAGCAATATGCCTGTTTATTTGAACAAATTATTGTGTTTTATACAACACAGCATTAATCATATAACTCTCAGAACATTGATTGTAGACCCATATAATCATCTCCTCTGTATAAACAATCCCTATAAATTTTATGTTTATATGCTTATTGGTTCATAAGAAAATGGGTCTTTTGCATGAAAATTTACAGTTCTGAGAAAATTTATGTTTAAGTAAGACGCATATACAAACACACCTTTCTTCTTAAAAAAAAGTGGCTAATAGCAGCCTGCTCCATAATCTGATCCTTCTTCCTCACCTAAATTCTTTATTATTCTCTTCTTTCTTGCTTCCTTGGTCATTTGCTGCGCAGAAATTTCTGCTTTCCGCACTCTTAATCGGTCCATGGCTTCCAATGTAGTTGCCGCATTCTTCCCTATATTTATTCCCAGCTGATCCAGGACTTTTAGTCTCCCATAATTCCTATCATTGAATGAAATTACTGCATCACACACACCTAATCTTAAAGTATTTATGCCCACAAACACACATTTTTTTGGAATTCGTGTCCACACAATATTGTTAAATGCCTCATTAACATTCTGTGTCTTAACAAATGTTCAAATGTTTGTACAGCTTATGGGACTTAACTACGGGGTAATCAGTCCCTAAACTTACAAAGTAGGTACTTATGAAGGAACTAATTCTAACACGGCACAAATATCCATCCCCGAGGGGGGATTCGAAACCCCGACCGTAGTGGCTGTGCAGACCGTGACTGGCGTCTTAACACGGAGGCATTTCTTTAGCAAGTCTGGATGTGCTAAATCTCTGAATATTGGCTTAATGGCCTCCATTACTGCTTCAGATACTGAATGTTTATGTTTAAATGCCACTAATTTTCCTGCTGCCTCTGCTTTTCTATACTTGCACTGTGTATATGGTTCAAATCGTGATGTGTCAAGTAAAAGTTAAAAAAAAAAAAAGAAAAAAAATCAGAAATACACTCAAACGGAATTTTTTCAAAAATTATACACGAACATGTCCAGGAAAGTCCAAACATTTATATAGCGGAGAAAACGAAAAAAAAATTTTTTTCGAAATTTGGGGTCATATCTCACCTTAAATAAATGAAGAAATCCAGAATGAAACTTTCACTCTGCAGCGGAGTGTGCGCTGATATGAAACTTCCTGGCAGATTAAAATTCTTTGCCGGAACCGGGACTCGAACCTGGGACCTTTGCCTTTCACGGGCAAGCGCACTACCGACTTTGCTATTCCGACACAACTCACGATGCTGCCTCACAACTTTACTTCCGCCAGTACTTCGCCTCCTACTTTCCAAACTGCACAGAAGCTCTCCTGCGAACCATGCAAGACTAGCACTCCTGGAAGAAAGGATATGGCGGAGACATGGCTCAGCCACAGCGTAAGGGATGTTTCCAGAATGAAACGTTCACTCTGCAGCGGAGTGTGCGCTGATATGAAACTACCTGGCAGATTAAAATTGTGTGCCGGAACCGGGACTCGAACCTGGGACCTTTGCCTTGGTGTTTGGAAAGTAGGAGACGAGGTACTGGCGGAAGTAAAGTTGTGAGGCGGCGTCGTGAGTCGTGTCGGGAAATCACAGTCGGTAGTGCGCTTGCCCGCGAAAGGCAAAGGTCCCAGGTTCGAGTCCCGATTCCGGCACACAATTTTAATCTGCCAGGAAGTTTCAAATGAAGAAATGGTTGTCGTGTGTTATAATTGTGGTGGCAGTGCGACTGACCTCTGCGTGCGCGGAGTGGCCCGCGCAGGTGGAGAGCTGCGTGGCGGCGAGCACGTCGGCGAGGTGCAGGTCGGCGAGCCCGCCGCTGAGCCCGCGCAGGTCGGCGCGGCCCGGCGTCAGCAGGTCGCGCAGGCCGAGGCGGCGCAGCGCGGCCGTGGCGTTGAGCAGCGAGCGGTGCGCGAACCGCGGCGCCTGCAGCTGCAGGCCGGCGCGCGGCGCCACGCAGCGCAGCGCGCGCGCCCAGCCCTCCGGCGTGAGCAGGCGCCGCTCCAGCGCAGACAGCCCGTCGCCCGCCGCCACCTGCCCCTGCTGGCCCGGCAGCGCCAGCACCATGCTCACCGTCGTCTCCGCGCCTGCCGCACACACATGCGTACCTCAGCACCGCACACTGGCTCTCGCCTCACGTCTATCGTGTAATGCGGCCTAACGCCGGTATTACACTCTCAAATTTTTCATCAAATCTTTGACATAAAAATATCATCATAACTTTGTAATATTATTTTCAAGTAAATCTTTGACGTGACGCTAAAAAGGGGTATTACACTGTCTTCATATTTTTGATCATATTTCAGTATGGCCGACAGTAAACACACGTTATCATGCGCTGTGATTGCTACTACGAAAACTGAATTTTGAAGAAACAAATCATACTGGCGTCTTTTACGGCCCACTTTACATTTGTAGTTTTATAAGTTTTTGCAAACATTTTGGACTAAAATAATAATCTATATAATAAAAAAATTAAGTAATAAGAGTGTCTGAAACCCTTTTAGGAAATAAAAAAAATAAGTAGTGCCGAGTTCCGGAGCTACAGGTATCAACCGAAAGTTGTCCCATTAAGCCGGCCGCGATGGCCGAGGAGACTGAGGCGCTTCAGTCACGGTCCGCACGGCCACTACGGTCGGGTGTTCGAATCCCCCCCCTCGGGCATGGATATTTGTGCCGTCCTTAGTTGTAGGTAGTTCATAAGTAGTTTGTAAGCTTAGGGACTGATGACCCCGTAGTTAAGTCCCATAAGATTTACAAACATTTGAACATTTGTCCCATTAATATCATACTAATGATGGCCGTTGTTAACTGATTCTAATATGGCATTTGTAGACACTAGATTATCATTTATCGTACGAAGAACGATGTGTTTTTGTTAATTCATAAGTGCGCTATTGCTCTAAAAGTCAACGTGTAAGTTACAATAAGAAAATCATCAAATACGCAACGAAAGATTGCGTATGCCAGAGAGAGTTCTGGGCGAGGAATGACACGTGACCTCCCCAAACAGCTGGTTTTCGTTAAATTCAATGGAGAGTGTCAAATCTCCGTTATTTTTGCAAATATGTCTCAAACGATACGAGATATGAAAAAAAGTGAACAAAGTTGTACAGAATTTTCTCCTCTATAAATTCGGTTATTCAATTTTCACGTCGGATAAACGGTTTATTTGCAATTAAAATTACATTACAAACGGCTTTTTTTTGGTATTACTAACGCATATCTTCCCTTGTCCGAAAATTTTGAAAAAGGGAGGTTCTGGTCTCTGGTGGCCTACAATTATGTCTGCAAAATTTCGTGCTGATCGGTTGAACGGTTCGTTTCAAAAACAGGGAACACGTTTCGAGAGGCAGACAGACATACATCCCAAAATCGCCGTTATTTTTGCAAATATCTCTAAAACGCTACGAGATATGAAAAAAAGAAAAACATCATAAGAGAGCAAAGTTGTACAGAATTTTCTGCTCTATAAATTCGGTTATTCAATTTTCGTGTCATTTAAATTTCGAGTTGTCAAAAGACGATCACAAAGGCCCGCTTTTAGTGTTACTACCGTAACCTAAAGTGAGCCAAAAGAGGGGCTTACTTGAAGGAAATTGTAGAAATCATTCCGTGTTGCAGGACCTGCAATCGGTGGGCGCCAAGTCATATATATATAAACATACTCTTTGGTTTGTTTACAAGCTGAAAGTTGTGGTAGTGGCTGTAAAATCGTAATCTGAGTGAAGTGTTTCGTAATTTTACCACTTGAAAGTCGTGGGAGTTGCTGTGGTGTGTTGATGGAAAGGAAGTGTTGTGAAATCCTATCCAAAAACGGACCAAATATGGACAAATTAAATGTGAAGCGCATAACTAAACAAATGTAATTTACAATAAATGTATACCATTTGATGATGAGCTGCTAGGCAGCTTGAAACCGGTAATGGTTTAAATAAATCTTCATTAAGAAGAAACAAAAAGCGACTGGTTGCAGTAATTTCTGAAACCTATTTCAAGAAACAGTCGCAGGTTCCAACACAATGGATAAAAGTTTTATATAAATGTGAATGTCTTTTCGGTGTATGGTTATCACGTCTGAACCACAAGACTTAAACAGCGAAAACTTTGTACAGTTACTAATGTCTACACGGGGAAGGCTTTAGGCACGGTTTTATGGCGATCGGATAGCTATCTATCTATATACAGGGTGTTTCATTAAGTGTGTTTCCCTCTGTAACTTATAAAATAATAGGTGACGGGAAATTTTAATGCGGTAGGTCAACACAAGAAATGTTACACTTTCTGCGAAGCTATGGACATAGTTTATTGTATCATTTTCCACAGATTTACAGCACAAAGATATAATTTTTTAAATGGAACAATAGTTTTTTCTTTCGTTCATTGGATTCGTTGAAACCAGCTGCGCCCAAATCAATTTAAACTACATTCCTATCACTGTTAGTTTGGGAGCTACAGCCCTTCTACGTTTCAGGGGCAGATACCACAAACGCTGCGCATAATACAATGCGCCTTCTAGATGTGGTGCGGCCGAGTTGTAATGTCGCCGGTGTCACGGAGCGATAAGCTTCAACGATGCGCTGTTAGACTGCCGACTGTCGCCGCACACGGCCGTATACCCGACAGTTGGAGCCGCACAAACAACCGGGGCTCAATATACCACAGTTACTGACATCGGATGACGATGGCATACACGAACAACGAGTACGTTGACATGTTGCTGATGGTCGGCGAGTGCCTACACGATGCCACTGAAGCAGCCTCGGCCGCACCACCTTTAGAAGGCGCATTGCATTATGCGCAGCGTTTGTGGTATCTGCCCCTGAAACTTTGAAGGGTTGTAGCTCCCAAACTAACAGTGATAGGAATGTAGTTTAAATTGATTTGGACGCAGCTGGTTTCAACGAATCCAATGCACGATAGAAAAAACTTTTGTTCCATTTAAAAAATTATTTCTTTGAGCTGTAACTCTTTGGAAAATGATACAATAAACTATGTTCATAGCTCCACAGAAAGAGTAACATTTCTTGTGTTGACCTACCGCATTACAATTTCCCGTCACCTATTATTTTATAAGTTACAGAGGGAAACACACTTAGTGAAACACCCTGTATATTAATGTGAATATCTGTTCGGTGTACGCTTATCACTGCCGAACGACAAGACGCAGAGACTTAAATATTTGTACAGTTACTAATTTATACGTGAGGAAGTATTCAAGCACGGTTTTATACGGATATGATAGATATTTAGTAATTTGAAGAATATAACGCGAAATGCGGAACAATAATTACTCTTTGAACATTATGTTAACTCTTTCAAAATGGTTTTATTGGTTACATTGTTCCTTGAGGATTGATAATGATAAAACACTGGAGTATATTGGCATGGAAAGTTATCGGTGTATATAAAATACTACGTGTGTGTGTATGTTAATATTTCGCTCTGCAGCGAAAACTACAGAATGCAAACGAATGGTCTGTGTTAAATTGTTGTCCGAAATCTCCCGTTGTACACCATAGCAGTTCCATGCCGATAGCTATAAGGGGATATGTCTGTGCATACAGCGAAACGTGATGCCACAGACCATATCATTGGTCTATGCGTGCTACAATGTCTTCACCTCTTTCTCTGTAAGGATAAGCTTACGAATAAGGAAATATAAGAATAAACAAATAAAGCAGTAAAAAAGAAATTTCTTTTAATACATCTCTTTAAAAAATGGATTTGACGTTTCGCGCATTACATTAAGTGATCGATCTGTGATATTATTACAATCATTATTGTTGAATTTCGTGATTGGATTCCTCGAAACGAGTGCATTTTTACGTGTGATTTTATCTACATTACTTTGCTGATGAACGGTAAGTGCATAGACTTCTGCAATCTGACAGGAACAGTTTTCAGCTTGTTTCTAAAGAAAGTATTGTATTTCATTTCATCCTTCAAAACCAGTCTCATAGCACACTACTGAAAGATAGCTTATCTATCATAATCAACCTACACGCGAGCGGTGCCGCGGATGTAAGCTAGTATTATCATAAGTTCGTAATATTTTTTTATGTAAATCTTTGACGTGACGCTAAAAAAGGATATCACAGTCTAAAGGCTAGTCTACACGACGACACCACGTTGCTACACTCTTTGTGTGAAATCAATTGCACGCAACTGGTTTCGTGTATGTCTATAGACACGGCACCAATCGTATACACTTCAGTTTCGTTGTTTTGTGAGAGCCGTAGTCGCCGTAAAATGTAAGTTTTGGTAGCTGTAAGAGTTGTGGCGGAGATATTGCTTCTCTGTGTGAAGTCGGTGCATAAGACTAAACATAAAAAGAATAATAAAGTTGTTTGGGTTCGTGAATGGATTAAAAAAAAGTTATGGCTGAAGACCCTAGAAGTTATTTTAATCAACTTACAATGTGACCAGACGTAGTAATGCAATAAACAAACAAGATACTGTTATGCGTAAAGCATTGTTACCAGAACTGAAATTACAAATTACATTACGTTTCTTCTCAAGTAAAGATTCATATTCGTCTCTACAGTACCTGTACCGTGTTCCGAAATAAATTGCCATAGTTCGCGTGTATACATATTTCGAATTGACTGTATTTTAGTCTGAAATTCACTAATCGTTAACCCATCAATATTTAATTCACGAATAATTTCTTCAAGAGCACCAACACGCCGCTGCTTATTCCTGAAATTTTCATCGTTAAAATCCCACAAACACCTATGCATGTCCAAAAACCGGACTATTTCTTTCTTTTCCCCCTGTTTTGGTTATAACCTAACCTAAAATGTCGCGCAATCAGTTTCGCCAAAGTTGGAAGGTGCCGAAACTGTTTAGTTTCGCCTGTCATGCATGCTCACTGTCCAGTAGCGCAGTTTCATGAAACGTAGTGTCGTCGTGTAAACTAGCCTTTACATATACAGTCACGACACTCACTGCTGTAAAAGTTGTTACCAACTGACAGTTACTGCGACACTAGCGCTCCTAGCGGCGGGCAAGCTGCCGAAGTAGTGATGTTTTTTTATAATCGCTTTTGTACGTAATTAACGAAATACCTACTATAATTTTTGCGTTACAAGCATTGTTAAAATATCGAGAGACAAACGTAATACGGAAATTAATATACAAACAGCCTAATTTAAATAATTAGATGGTATAAAGAACAACTCTGTCATGAACAAATACTTACGAATATGTGTATATTTGAAGATAATTCCGCTGAAAGTAAGTTGCATATAAACATAATGGTATAATAAATTTCTATTATGGTCTGTTCTTACTATGACAGCCAGTTTTTCACGTGTATCAATTCGGTGTGGAGTCTAATGATTCTCACATTTTTACACGTCACTCGTCTTTCTTATACGCCGATTTTACTGGAATTGTAATGAAGAATACTTGACGTTCCTGCGTAGAAATTGACGTCTCTCTGCTAAAGGGCATGTCTCCTGGTGTTTCCTAGGCATTTTTATTTTTAATAGAAAATGAAATTACTCATTTGAAGCCTGTATGTTACAGGATTATTGTAAATTAACTGTCCTGTAATGTACCGTTTCGTACCTTATCAGGGATCTTATGAAACCTAAGACAGACAAAAGAGGAGATATTTTTAAATTATTACCTATTTATAAGGCACTACATACGTTCCCTAATGTAAAAAGTATGCTGAAGTCAATCTAAACGATGCTATTTGTACTCATGAACTATCGTATAACTTGGCGGCCGCTTGGAGCGCTGCTATCGCAACGTATAACAAAAATCTGTGGGAGTGTCGTGACTATATGTTAGACTGGGGATATTGCACTTTCGTCATATTTTTGATCATATTTCAAGATGGCTGACAGTAAACATGTTGTTATGCACTGCCATTGCTAGTACGAAAACTGCATTTTGAAGAAAAAAGAGGGGCTTACTTGGAGGAAATTGTAGAAATCATTCCGTGTTGCAGGAGCTGCAAGCGGAGGGCGCCAAGTCATATATAAGTTACTGGAGAATGAATGATCAATGCCGCGGTGGAGTAGTCGAGCGGTCTAAAGCGTCTCGCTGCGGAGCGCGCAGTTGCTCGCCGTGGAGGTTCGAGTCCTCTTTGGGGCATGGGTGTGTGTGTTTATCCCTAGGTTAGTTTACCTAGGTTCCTTTCAAAGGGCACGGCCAATTTCCATCCCTGACAAAAACTGCTTCATCTCTAATGACCACAATTTCGACGGGACTTTAAACACTAATCTTTAGGGTTGCCAGATCTCCGGGCGCCGCCCGGAGTGCCCGGGTTTAGAATGAATTCTCTGGGTCTACGGGCCAATGACTCTCATCCCCGGGCTTGAATGTAACCTTCATCTAAACTTTTTTTTAATCTCTCATAGAAAGGACAGCACTATTACGTTTTATCACTTTATGCCCTCAAGTTTACTTCTTTACGCTGCAGCAAGTGGTCGTAACAGGTAGCAGACGGTAACTGTGCCCTTTCACATGGACCCAGTGAGAAGCTCTTCTCGGTGGCGCACGATCCTTCACAGTACGCGGAGCCGCAAGCGGCAACTCTTGGAAGGCGCAGCTGTTGATGTGAGCAGCTTTGATGCTGCCGCCACTTCTGCTGCTTTTTTTTTTTATTTTCCCTTTCAGAATTCACGTGTAATCCTGGTTGGGGGAGGGGGAGTTGGTCGCAGTTGGGTGGGGGGTGAGACATTGGCCAAGGGGGAGGGGGCACGTCTGGTCTCAGGGCCTGCCTCGAGTTCAATCTGGCAACCCTACTAATCTTCCTTCCTTCATCTCCAAAATCTTTTATAAGTCGAAGGGCAAATGTGGGGAAATAATTGCTTGTAGTCCATCACAAACCCTCTTCCTCTCTCTACAGAGTACAATGCCTTTAACCACACGATTACTCAGAGTTTGTGACTAATAACATTATTATTATTTTCTTAGGATCTATTAAGTTTTTTTTTATAGCTGATGCATCGTTAGTTATCATTTAGTTTTAAGAAATTCGAACAAATGCGTGGTTTTGATAAATTTTCAGTGTGCCAGAAACAATGTCGCGGCACAGATGTTGCCTTCACCAGAGGCTTTGCACTTGCGCTAGGTGAGGAGCGGGAGCTAGCTAGCTACATTGTCGCACGTTGGCGCCAATTTGTGTGTTTCTGTCAGGTGACGAGTAGTGTAGGAGCTAGTGCCTTGACCACTAGTCACGCATGTTACTAGCGATGTTTTCTCTCAACCCTCCCTGCCGAAGGAGGTTAAAAAGAAAATCTGAACCTCAGGAGTGCCTGGGCAACGCTATGGCATGTATGCATACTATCTACACGACTTAAATTTACTTTGAAAATGCAGATAGTATTATCGTTAAAATGAAAAATTTTACTGGTTTACACAATCATCATTTTTCTGTGGTTCACTGAACTAGCATACGACACACTGTCACTGCATGTTGTACAGAACCACCCTCAGCTTAAGTGAGTGTGTGGTGTGGTTTCATAAGCTCCTTCATTCTAGAGCTGTTTTTCTTCGGAGAGATAGCACTTCAGTGACAGCTGTACATTATAAAGTCTGCCTTGTGTGACACATGATTGCATGTTTGCGAGAACTCAACTGTACTCACATGACTATTTTCATCCGAGATGGAGTGACAATGCATCACACTCCGCTTTCCAGGCGAAAGATTTGATCTGAGAAACCGGTGGTAATGACCGCATTATCTCTCAAAAATTTCAAGATGTGTGGCGTCTGGTTGTGAGGGTAACTGAAATATGCTATCTATCATGGATGTACCTGAACTCTTCCTGATGATCTGAAGGGTAGCATATATCAGATAAATTCCGAGCACCTATCAGCCATGCCATATTACTGATGCGGCTTGTTGATAAGTACTGAATACATGTTGTAGCTTGTGACCATATCCTATTAAATGTTCCAGAAGTAACATTGTCATGTGTTTGATCGTTCACCCTGTTTTCTTGCACCACGCCTCTTTCTGGCTGCTTACATCGCCATAGTTTCACATGATGCTACAAACAGCAACTATCTTTCTGCATACTCTGCGAACATACTGATTATGGCCTGTTTTTGATCCAACGATCTGAGATTATATACTTCTTATGATAAAATCCTGAGTCTCCAATGAGGGGAAAGCAAATTATTTTTATTATTACTACAATAACCTAGGATATCATAAAAAACTAAATATATGAAAGAGAAAATAAAAACGGGCTTATTGGAAAAATGGTATTTGGTTATAGAAATGCCATATTAATACTTCTGGAAGGGCAGGCCAGGGCAACTTTTAACCCACTGCCGTGAGAAAAAAACTGAAATTTTCCAATAACAGGATGACAAAAACAAAACAAAGGTAAATAGTGACTGCAAAGCTATTATACTCTTTTCCAAAATTGTCCTAATTTTTAAATCTGGTATGTGGTGAAATCGTAGCTAATCAATGTTTTAAACACGTCAGAATTTTGTTATGAAGATGACCTTCACACTTCAAAATTCCAGGAGGGAAGAGAGTTTTAATGTCCTGTAGACATTGTGGTTATTACAGATCAGTCACAAGCTCGGTTATTTTGTTATGGATAGGCAAGGAATTCCGCCCTGCCGGTTCAAAGGAACCTCCCCAGCATTTGCAGGAGGTAATTAGGAAAATAACGGAAAACCAAAAACACAATGTCCGTTGGCAGATTTGAAGCACTATTATCCAGAATGCGAGTCGAGTGTAGAGATGGGCAAAACCGATCTTTTCAGAGATCGAATCAGAAATAGTCACTCACTGGGATGAACTAGTTCTTTTTCATGGTTCACTGACTCACCAACTGATAAAAACATAAGACAATGCACGTTGCTTTTTAGTCACTATACCTTTATCTGATTTGGCTACATTGTGAAAGAAAAAAGAAGGGTAATAATTTTATTGTTAAGTCCTTAGTAGTTTCGAGAATTAAAATTTGTTAGTTACACCTACATTAAAAATTAAAAATGTTATAACAGAATTTAAATATTTTTGCAGGTGAAATAATTGGAAAAAGAAAATATTATTATTTTTATATTTTCATTCAACAAATACAATATTTTGCAGAATAAAATGATACTAGTTCCATATTTATACAGTGAGTAGTTTGCGAGTTTGAGCGAATGAAACGTGATGGAGCGAGAGGTCCATGCAGGACGTGGCAACTACCGCAGCGAAAAAGCCATCCGCACTAATGCCGCGTACTACGTGAGCGACAAAAGCAAGCGACGGCGCGCGATATTCAGCGACGCGACACGGCAGCTACAAGCAGCGACACTCGGCGACGCGGCCGGTGTCTTTTTGAGTGCGACAGGTTCTCGCTACAAGATGGCCGCTAGAACCGATCACCTGTTTCTAAAAACTAAAGTCTGCCACCCATAAACAGTAAAATAATGATAGCTCCAGAGTTAGCAATACAGTTTTATTTAATTTAGGAAATAAGGCGTCAAAAGAGTAATGTCCATTAAATTTACAAAGCGAGAAATGTTCGTGGGCTATTTCATTCACAACTTAAAAAAAAAAAAAAAAAAAAAAACTGTGAAGATCTCCATCCAAATTCTTCGAAAATACGACGAGTACAGATAAATTCGACTATGTCGTCAATGAATTTTTCTTTTGTGAGCACAAACCATCAACAACTGATTAAGTTCGAAGAGAGTCTTACCGAAAGAAATAATTAGCTAAATAACTACCGTGATACTCTTACAGTCGGAGTAGTAAGTTTTGCAGTTGCTGGTACGATTTCCATTCCATCTTATTTTTTAATTCCTGTAACTACAACCTTTTCACCTCTTATTTGTGCAAAGTTTTATATATTCTCTATACAGAGCATGTAAAATTATTTTTTAAGTGCTTCCCAATATATTTTATCTTAATTGAAAACACATGTATCCTGCTGTACCAAACACATTAAATTCGCAATGAAACATTATAGCAAGATATTTTACTCAGAAACGTAATTATAGACACATCTCGTTTGACATCTAGTGTTCTCTCACTCTTGGGAAACAGGTTTGTTCTTACTGTCAAAGATTTGACGCCAGCAGCAAAAATTTCAAATGGACACATTTCAGGGACTGAATGGTTTCAAAGATAGAAAACATTAATGCACATTGTTATTTTCTTTGTTATTCGATTATACAGTCATTGTTTTCAACATGCCAAAATAGTGTAGATGCATAAAAGACGCATAATTTGTTTCAGGACACTTGTCTATCAAATCAGGAAACTGCGTGATATGGGCTTACAAAATCTAAGCAACAGAGAATACACATTGCACCAGACTTTGTATCTCTTGCTCCCTTTATGCAAACTACAAGTCTTCGAGAAAAATGGAGTAGAATCTTTTTTGCAGAAATTTTATATAGTTTAATTTTGTACTGTAACGCGTTTTTGCTACAGGCTGCAGATTTCCTGTTACTAAGAAAAAGACATATAACATTAAATAAATAAATTTCATCTCGAATACTATTCGGAATAGGACATTTGCCTATATGACTGTTTCTGTTGCTTCAGATGATCGTTTCTGTAAGCGAGCTGCAAGCTTTATCAGAACACAGGAGTTGAGAGAACAGAGAGATGCGCGGAGTCGCTTTGTTCAGCACCGTGCGGTTCGCCAGAGGAGTGGGGGGAATAATGAGCAGCGCGCCACACGGGCGGCTCCGCAAGCGAGCGGAGTAGGGAGAGTGGTGGGGAGAGGTGAACCGGTGAACCAGCTAACTCACCGACTCAGTTGGCGGTCGAATCGCCCCGATCGCCAGACTCATGTGGAGCAGCGATCAGCGAGCTCACTGATCCATGCTTCTTGCGTGACTTGCCGACTCTCGACTCAACAATTCTCGACTCGCAGCACAGAGGCGCTGCACATGTTTAGGGCTCATTTTCTGCAGTTTTATACTTGCACATGGTCTATACCACATTTATTTTGTAACTTAGGAAACTTCCGAGGCATGTGGCAAGGGGTTTAGGAAACTTCTGAAGCATGTGGTAAGGGGTGCTTATGCAGCTCATTGCTGTTACCAGAGGGACTTTTCGAATCGGATGAACTACCGCTTTTTTTATTCATCCATCACTCACTCTTTAGAATCAGTTCAGGAGCAGATTGCCCATCTCTAGTCGAGTGTGCTAACCACTGTGCCACCTTTCTCAGTTTCAAGAGGGTGTAAACCTGATTCCCCACTTTCACATTGCTATAACCGCCATAAGTATTTAAAAATATTTGTCATTTGTGCTACCAGTATGTTAAAAATGAACATGTCAGAATCATGTGTGTGTTAGACTTGCGCATAATAGTTCGCGATCAGGAGCGCTTACTTTAGTTCGCGGCTCTGCCGTGAACTAGTTCGTTTTTTTAATTCGTCCACTCCCAGTGACGGCTGAGCGGTGTGGTCTGTGCATGTAGGTGGAGGGAGAAGTTCCCCCACTTAGCTGCTTCATGCGCTTGCTGCTTGAGCCGCTAACAACACCACGCAAACCAGAAGAAACAGTTTGTGGATAATTTCTCGCGTTTAAGTTTAGAGTTATCTCTATATCTTGGCATTATGGAATTTATTAGTCAGATATTGTAGAGTGCAGAACACACCAAAACAGAAATTTTGTAGCACTGAACTATGTAATCTAGCAGGCAGACGCTCACCTCGAAATGGCTCTCATCAGCAAAAGGCAAACACGTAATTTTTAATTCTGCTGCGCGCCTTCTCGCTACTGCCCGTCGGTCTTCGGAAAAGAATCCAACGCTCTAAGAAGCGAGATACGTTTGGCATAATAGTTCGCGACTAGTAACGCACGTTTTAGTTTGCGACCGATTGCATATATTTTAGTTCACGACCGATCGCGCATATTTTGGTTCGCGACCGGTAGCTCTCCTTTTAGTTCGCAGCTCGGTAGCGAAGTAGGATGCTCTTTTTAGTTCGTTCCCTCTTTTTTGGCTTTTGCTACCGCTACTAAAAGAGCTCTTTCTTTTGTTGTGACAGGTTTTCTATATAATGATATGTGTTGCCCAAGATTGTGCTATTACTCGTATTTATGGGTGCAATGCGATGACTATAACCACACGGCTACTCTTCACAATCAGTCTTCGGAAAAGGAGCGGACGAAAAAAAGGCGAGGGGTCTGCGAACTAGTTCGCGTAGTTCGCCTGTGGGAGCAATCTTCCGAACTAGTTCGTTCGCGAATTACACAAGACTAGTGTGTGTGTGTGTGTGTGTGTGTGTGTGTCA
This sequence comes from Locusta migratoria, assembly GCA_026315105.1. Lineage (NCBI taxonomy): Eukaryota > Metazoa > Arthropoda > Insecta > Orthoptera > Acrididae > Locusta > Locusta migratoria. The sequence continues at coordinate 485,698,202 of CM048744.1, read as the reverse complement.
GGGGGTGGGGCTGTATTCTAAGGTCCTTGGGCTGTAGTTAGAAGAGACTGCATCATCAGCCTAGCCTCCATGTGAAAATGACACTGTAAATCCCCCCTGTAATCAATAATCGAGTGTGATGTGCCCAATGCTCTTTCAAAGGAAAATGTAGAACCCATTACCAATGCATTCAGCAGCTGAGAATGTAGTACTAAGAATTACAAAAGGTCGTTTTACAGCAACCTGCAGATTGTATCTTACCAATGGCAGCTATGGTGGCGTCGATGTGCGGGTCATACCCGGCGTGCACGCCCTCGCTCCACACGGCGGCAGGCACCGGCACTAGGCGACGCTGGCGCGGCGACGGCGACACCGTGAAGTACATCTCCCCGTCGCGACCCTCCGTGCTCGCACCGCTGCAGTCCGTCTGTAAAAGAACGTGTCGTACTAACACCAAGTCTCGTGAGCATGGCAGTGTCCACTACAGAACGCCACTTTACAAGATGGTCGTCATGCACTGATATTCAGCACCAGGGTGACTACTCATCTGGCGAAGGGAAATCAACACATTGCGAGAGTGACGGTATTGAATTGCTACTTGTCCTCCTGGAGTTGGAAAGGGTTCGTCAATGTGAATGTGTTATGTACCGTATCCAACATTAGAGTGCACGCACTAGGAAATGTTGCAGCTGTAGTCTGACTTCTGATTGCTTGACTTTTATCTTTCAACAGGACGGAGCTCGACCATACTGGGACACTTGCGTGCACCTTTCTCGACAGTGAATTTGCACATCATTTGAATGGGTACACAATATTTTGGTAAAGAATCCATGCCTGGAAATGTCGCACTATCAGCACTTTAACTGTGACACTGTGAAACATATCTTTTGTTGTGGAAGCTCTTTCTTTTCCGTATTTTAGAAAGATGTAGTATGGACCAAAATGTCTAATAAAAAGGGCTCTAATATGCGTACCTTGAGAGTTAGGAGCACTCTCATAGCTCATATGGTATGCATTTTAGAGTACATGTTTAAAATATATTGTTGTTATTTGCGTCCATACTACCTCCTTTCAAAATATGAAAAGCAAAGAACTTGTATAAAAAGCGATTTGTTTCAGAGTTCAAACATAAAGAAGTGCAAATAGTGTCACTAGATGACATTTCAGGGCACGATTTAGTTATCCAAATATTACTCACTCCACTCCACAAGTCCGAGAAGTTTCGAACGGTATTTCCGAACACACTGTATACAGTTTTACTAGGCATTTACATTAAAGAATGTGTAACGTATACGGTTAACTATAAGACAACTAATTTATCCTAATTATACGGCGCAGAAGTTACAAAAGTTGGTTTTGAAATATGAAATGTACGGAAAAACTTGTTAATAAAAATATTGATCATACTTGTCAGATTGTATTACATCCCATTTTATACATTAACAGAAATTAATTAATGTTTATGAAATAGGAAGCAAACTCACTGAAGCAAATTAATTCACCAGCGGCGTATTCAAGTATTTCCTCCTAGTTACGACGGCATTGGTTAGTTGAGCTGCACTCTTGGTTTACTAAGACATCTGAAATATGGGTCATACAGTTGTGGTGCATTTTGTTGTATATAATTATTTTAATATAATTTACCATTTATGTACCTCTGTGACCTAACATAGTGAGATATCAAGTACGTCTAGTAGATGTACTGAAGTACATGTGCTGAAAGAATGTGTTAGTGTTCTTCAGGGTGCAATAGCGCATTGTCAATCTTCAAAATTGCCTGACGTTTCAGCCACTGTTGCAAGTGACCTTCATCTGGGCATATGGCTGACTGCTGAATGAGTGAAGGCTTTGTCCTTGTATAATAGTGCGAAACAGTGTATTAAATAAGAGGAAGAGGGATGCTGAGCTTTATTAGTTTTTGAAATATGCCACGACATTGGTGGAAATAGTGTTCTCTTTTGATGTTTACATAGCTTATTTGGCTTGCCATTGGTAATTGCATTATTTCGTCCCATCAGTGAAAACAGGTCTATTAATATATTAGTATTATCGGGGTTGTTATAAGAAAATGTGTAGCTTCCGGAACCGGCTCTTTTGTCAATTACTGAAATTCGCACATCTCCTCAAGCACATGGAACACCTACACCTCTTCCACATCTCCTGTAAACTTGGTTCCCCAAAAATGTTCAAATTTTTGTAAATCTATCGGACCAAACTGCGTGCTCATCAGTCCGTAGCTTACAAACTACTTAAACTAAGGTAAACTAACCTAAGGACAACACACACACACCCACCCGTGCCCCAGGAAAGACACGAACATCTGACGGCGAGCAACCACGCGCTCCGAACCAAGGCGCCTTAGACCGCCCCCCCCCCCCTTCTTCTTCTTCTTCTTCTTGTAGATCGATGGTTCGCGGTCGTTATCTCATGTTCGTTCTTGGTGATCGTTTAATATGTGGCTCACCTTTTTTTTTTATTACAGAGGGCGTTTAGCCCCCTGACCGGGCGCGCTGAGCCTCGGCGCCCGGCGACCTCTCGGCTACTCCACCGCGGCATTCCCAACACCTTCTTGTCTCCCTTTTCTGGGACAATCATGACCTGCTACTGCGCCTCTGTCAACGTGTCCCTATTTCCCATCATCTCCAAGCCCTCCATATCCTTTTCAACGGAATTTTAACTACAGGACCACGGAAAAGGTTATAACTGCAACTGAGGTAGTTGCTGGGGCATGAAGGAAGACATGGACAGTTCGACCCTAAGATAACATCGAGCCAAACTTCTAAATAAAAGTCGCGCGGGAGTATCCGAGTGGTCTGGAGCGCCACGTTGCGGATCGCGAGGCCTCCGGTGTCGGAGGTTCGAACCCTCCCTCGGGCATGGATGTGTTTGTTGTCCGTAGGTTAGTTTAACTTAGTTTGTAAGTCTAGGGACTGTTGAACAATGTAGTTTGGTCCCATATAATTACAAGTATTTGAACATTTTTGAACTATCATTTCCACAGTCACACTGTAGTCGGCAAGGATAATGTCACAAATTCGACTTTTGAGTTGAATCACCTGCAACAGATCGGGCAAACAGTGTTCGTCACTTACTAAGTCGCGACCATTTTTGAACTGCTCTGCACACTTGTAAAAATTTGCGCGATTTATACAACCTTCACCATAAACTTTAGACATTTTACAATATACAGGGTGAATCTAAATTCGCGGACTCGGGCTTCGCAGCGCGATTCCTCACATGATAGCAATAAAAAAAATGTCTCTCACAAAATTTCGTCCTGCGCATATTTCCGGTAGTAAATGGATGTCGAAGACTGAGATGGGTGTGTGTCCCGTACGTCAGTGTGTTTCAGAATTACACTACTACACCAACAAACTTCTAGGGGATGTGGGATGTGTTGAAGAACAAAGTGAGCATAGAAACCCATGCCCGAAAACGTCATCCAATGACGCTACAGAGCGTCGAAGTTGCTGGCTCAAGGGATGTCTAGCGGCAGGAGCTGGTGCCTGTAACTTGGACTCTTCGTAGCGTCGTCGTCCTCTGAAAGATACTGACGTGAGGGACACACACCCATCTCAATCTTCGACGTCCATTACTGCCGGAAATATGCGCAGGACGAAATTTTGTGAGAGACATTTTTCTTATTGCTGGCATGTGACGAATCGTGCTGCGAAGCCGGAGTGTGCGAATTTAGATTCACTCTGTATATTCACTGGTTTCTCGTCTTCAGCAAGTAAAAAAACGAATAGCAGAACTTTATTCGACTGATGTGGAACTTTCAAGTGGACTCGCCATGTATTTTTGAGGTTATAAACAAAACAATGTCGGTACATCAGATAATCGGGGCTCATCCCAGTGACGCCTACATAAATCCATTAAAGTACCAAACTCGCCCTACCAACCGTATTTTTCCCAGACCTATTTGATTCTAAAATTACTGAATGACCAGCGTAGTTTGCCGTTATTATTGAGTTGAAGAGGCTTACACGTGAGTGGGCTGGCGTGGAGAGCTGCACCAAACCAATCTTTGGACTGAATACGACAACAACAACAACATTTTACGGGCTACGTGAGAGGAAGTAATACGCTGGCCGACTCTTGCTGAGATGAACGCACTCGGGTTATCAGCACAGCGGCTTTTTGGCAGCACCTGCTACTGAAGTTTGCCGACTTAACGCTCTTGCAATATTCCGGAAGTTTCGGAGTGCGATTCTCCGTCCGGCGCGAGTGGCGAGTCAGCTGTGAGCGCAGAACTGGTTTGCCGCTCGTGTGCAGGTGCCTCACGACGCGCGCCACTGACCCGCTTGGCTGCGCTCCACAGCTTACCGCCCCCCCTCCCCTCATAACACATTCCATAACAGCTAGCTCGAGTCTACATGAGTTCTTATGTTGTTGTTGTTATTGTTGTGGTCTTCAGTCAGCAGGGTTTGATGCAGCTCTCCACACTACCCTGTCCAGTGCAAGCCTCTTCATCTGAGAATACGTTCGGCACCCTACATCCTTTTAAATCTGCTTATTGTATTCGTCCCTCTACGATTTTTACCCCACACGCTTCCTTCTAATGCTAAGTTCACAATTCCTTGATGTCTCAGAATGTGTCCAACCAATCTATCCCTTCTCTTAGTCAGGATATGTCAGAAACTCCTGTTCTCCCCGATTCGGTTAAGCACCTCCTCATTAGTTACGTGATCTACCCATCTAACTTTCATCATTCGTCTGTAGCACCACATTTCAAAAGCTTCTATCATCTTTTTATCTGAACTCCTTATCGTCCACGTTTCACTCCCATACAATGCTACACTCCAGACAAATGCTTTCAGAAAGGACTTCCTAACATTTAAATTAATATTGGATGTTAACAAGTTTCGCTTCTTTAGAAACGCGTTTCTTCCCATAGCCATTCTGCGTTTTATATCTTCTTTACTTCGGCCATGAGAAGTTATCTTGCTACCCAAATAACAAAATTCATCTACTACTTTTATTGTCTCATCACCTAATCTAATTCCTTCAGCATCGCCTGATTTTCTGACATTGCATTCTATCACCTTCTTGTTAATGTTCATCTTATATCTTCCTTTCAAGACACTGTCCAATCCATTCAATTGCTCTTCCCGAGCCTTTGCAGTCTCTGACAGAATTACTATGTAATCGGCAAACCGCAGTGTTTTTATTTCTTCTCCCTGAAAAGTTTTAAGACTCGACCGAAACATATTTGCGGCCGAAACCGCATATTCGGCTCCTCTTCTAGTTCCGGCCGAAACCGTAACCGAAAAATGAGTAATTAAGTTAAAATTTTGTTCAAATGTTTGTTAAGCTTAAGGGACTTAACTACGGGGTCATCAGTCCCTAAAATTACAAACTACTTACCAACTAGCTTATCCTAAGGACGGCACAAATATCCATGCCCGAGGGGGGATTCGAACCCCCGACCGTAGTGGCCGTGCAGACCGTGACTGAAGCGCCTCAGTCTCCTCGGCCACCGCGGCCGGCAGTTAAAATTTCAGGTAATTTACATTACGTTACAAATCACTAGTTTTTCCACGTTTCGCAAGGTCGCTTCTCTTAAGTGTAAACCTAACCAGGAGACCGTAGATGATGAAATGGGAGGCGAACAGTTTAGACAAATAGACGGTACTTGTATCAAAGTAATTCCTAACTGGATTCTATTCTCCTCATTGTGACATTTTATATTTAAAAAATTTAAGTCCGAGCGTCATAAAACAAAACAAAAACTGCGAGTATATTCTGTCTTCGCCGAAAAACGCACTCCACCATTATATCGCGAACTAAATAGTTAAAATACTTTTAAAACCTTTAGGCTGCCAATGTAAATGCCTATTTAAATACTTTCTTTAAAACGTTCATGTTTTTTGACACACACTCTTTTCAGGGTAGATTTACTTCTTTTTCGCACTTAAATTTCGATAGTTGGAGGTGGTCCCGGTCCCGTTCACCTTGAATTAACGACACTCTACTGAATAGCCACCATAAAAAATTCCACAGTCCTGCATATCGTTTTGTAGGAAGATACTCTTTAGGTACACAACAGACATGCGAAGTAGATGCTACGAAATGATGGAACCTGGAAATGACTACCACAATACAAATTACGCAGAAAGTAATAGTGTTTGCTGTCATAAGCAGCCTGTTTAAAAAAAAAAAATCTTAGGAGCGCTAGATTTCTATTGCCATATTCACTTCCGTTTTCGTAATCAACAAACCGCTTTACATATTTCCTTTTTGGCATTCGTAAGTTGTTGTTGTTGTGGACTTCAGTCCGCAGACTGGTTTGATGCAGCTCTCCACGCTACCCTGTCCTTTGCAAGTCTCTTCATCTGAGAATATGTTCGGCAACCTGCATCCTTTTAAATCTACTTACTGTATTCGTCCCTCGGTCTCCCTCTACGATTTTTACCCCACACACTTCCTTCTAATGCTAAGTTGGGAATTCCTTGATGTCTCAGAATGTGTCCTACCAATCTATTCCTTAGTCAGGATATGTCAGAAACTCCTTTTCTCTCCATTTCGGTTAAGCACCACCTCATTAGACACGTGATCTACCCATCTAATCTTCATAAGTTACAGTCAGTAAATCAGTTTCAAGCATTGCTGCAGAAAGTATTTCGAGAAATAAGGTCACAGTTCCGACTAATAGTATGATTGTTGTCAGTATAAATTTACTCATACTGATCAGGAAAAGATGTGTACCACATGATCAATGTTTCCTAAACTCATATTAGTTATCAAAAATCCTCGCGATCAAGGAAACAGATTAATAATACTTTTCAACATAACAATATGATAACCCGTTCCATTACGTACAATACTGAATGAGTTAAACTGTAAGTAACTTAGTCATAGAATATCACTATAAGATACGACTGCGCGATGTTGTGCTTAACAACAAAATACGCACAACTTTTACTGGCGAGGAGAGACTCCTAACAGTTAACCGACGTAAAGCGTTTGTTGACTGAATCCATCCCGAACGCGACCGGACTTCATAAGTAAATTCAAGAAAACTAGTTTCAGCAAAGCCGAACCTTCAGTCGAAACCAATATTTTGTCCGAAGCCGAATATTCGGTTGGTCCTTAAAATTTTTTTTTTCACCAAGTAAAGCCGCCACGCCATTCGCAAATGAGCTAATAGCTGGGAAATGACGTCAAAAAGATAGTTACTCCACGCTCCCATGCAATAGACGCCATCTTGATTTCTCGTGATTCTGACACTTCTGGTATTATAATTTGCAGTATGCCGTTTCATGGCAATAGCACATTAAAGATGCCTCACAAAGTCGCTCTTGGTATTCGATTTCTTATAACTTCCTGTAAGTGATGGTACATCACAGTAGAAGAACGAGTACTCTTTCATATTGAATACTGGAGAGACGGTGTCGAATATGTCAGTGAAGCGAAGCAGTTAGTGTCCTGGACGGAATGAAGTATCTGACGTTAGCTGGCGTGGGAGCTCATATGTGATATAAAATTGAGCCAAGAACTCAACGAAGCTCATAGGAGAAACACACTTCCGCTTACGCACAATACCGTTCAATAGCTCAAGCGGTACTATGATACGAGGTGTCGATCCATGCTCAAACATCAATATTAGCACGTGGTGTGGCCTCCACAGAGGGCAATTCAGGCTCTGCTTCTGGCATTGGTTCGATCGTACGTATGTCGAATTTTGTTTTGGGATACATTACTCCACGCCTGCTCGACCTGTTCGCGTTGTTAGTTGTTAGTAGACGAGACGCACGGATCAGTTTTCGTCGCATCACAACCTACACATGCTCGATTGCAGACATGACCGGAGATGGTGCTGGTTGGGGAATTTCTCAACGTATTGCAGAGAGCGTTGAGTCTCACGGCCAGACTGTACGCGAGCATTATCTTGTTGGAACAACACGTCACCTTCCCTGTTGCAAAAATTGCAAAAGAACGGCGCCTATAACATTCTGCACGTAACGACAACTGGTGAGCATTTTTTCCACAAACACTAAGGGTGCAGAAAACTTGTCACTAATGCACTCTACGAGACAGTGCTCACCAGATCTAAGTCGTGCGCGCAAACAAACAACACTTGCATGTTTGTAGAATATGTTTACATCGCTCAAGTGAACCTGGTGGCACTGGTAAAGTCCTACATGTCGATGCTGTGGCGTGATTGAAAGACAGGCTACAAGCGTGCGTACCCGCACTCCCACTGCTAGTAACCGGTTGCCAACAGTTCGTGTTGAATTTCTGGGCTCACAAAACCTCTTACATCTGCTGTGGCAGGTGCACGATCTGTCACTGCTACCCTAACAATAGGACGATGGTGACGGACGTCTGTGCTGTGTGAGTGGCTATGGGTGTGATCATTGCAACCAGCATCGTTGCACGGCTGACGCATCACATCCAACGTGTGTGGTAAAACTCTGAAAGAACCAGCCTACGACTCGGAAGGCATCTAACCCCTTTCAAACTCGCTCAGCTGGCTGCAGGAAGCACGAGTCCGTCTCTGTGACATGTCACCTATTTCCTGCATACGCTGAAATCACACTGAGCTGTATGGATGTCAACATATCCTATTAAAGGATACTCACAGTTGGCATCTGGCAGCTATGTCTCGTTGACGGACAACACTGAAACCATTATCAGCACATCTACTATTAGAAAGGTGCATCTGCTGGTATATGTATGGAATAGGTACCCAAATACGAGGAGTAGCTCGAAGTATACTTACGTAATAGAACCTAGTACATTCTCCTCGGCCGCGGTGGAGTAGCCGAGCGGTCTAAAGCACCTCGCTGCGGAGCGTGCGGTTGCTCGCCGTGGAGGTTCGAGTCCTCCCTGGGGCATGGATGTGTGTGTTTGTCCGTAGGTTAGTTTACCTAGGTTTAAGTAGTTTGTAAGCTACGAACTGATGACCACGCAGTTTGGTCCGATAGATTTACAGACAGACATTCTCCTCGATGGGGAGTGCCCATCAGAGACTACGGTATAGTCAGGGATGCCCCAGGGAAGTGTGATAGGACCGCTATTATTTTTTATCTATATAAATGATCTGACGGACACCACATTTATAGGTGGTGTGAGGAATGGCAAGAAGCGCTAAACTGATGAGTAGGAGAAACAATTTCTGAATGGCCAAATTCAGCATTAGTAGTGTGTTGCTTCACAGAGTCGCGTCAATTAAATACTTAGGCGTAACGCTGCACAACGATATCAAATGGAACGAGCATTTAAGTACAGTCGTGGGGAAGACAAACTGTCGACTTCGCTTTATTGGGTGAATTTTGGGAAGGCGTGAAAGAGACAGCATACAAAATACTTGTACGACCCCCCTTGAGTATTGCTCAAGTGTTGGGCATCCCCACCAGATCAGTTAAAAAGAGGACATAGAGGCAGTTCGGAGGTGGGCGGCTCGGTTTGTAATTGGTAGATTCGATCAATGCGCGAGTGTTACCGAATCGCTTTGAGAACTCAAATGTGAGTCGCTGGAGGAGAGGCAACGTTCTTTCCGAGAAGCACAGCTGAAGAAATTTCGAGGGCCGGAATTTGAAGCGGACCTCAGAACGATTCTACTACCACGAACCTACATTTCACGTAAAGACCACAAGGATAAGATTAGAGAGATTAGGGCTCGTCCTGATGCATACAGTATTAGTTTTTCCCTTTTAGTATTATGGGAGTGGAAAAGTAAAGCAAATAACCAGTAGTGGTACTGAGTGCGTTCCGCCACGCACCTATGTGTAGCTTGCGAAGTATATTTAGCTGTAGATGGTTCAGAGTGAAGACAATACAAATCCATGAACGAATATGAAGACGAGTGTGAATATTACTTACCCAAAGGTGTAGGGAACACAGACTGACAAGAAAGCGATGTAATAATAACGTGTTAAATGAGAGAATTGACAGCACACACAGAAATATTTGCTGTTAGTTTATCTCGCGCGCTTCTTGAAAGTGGAAGGGTGTGAGTGTTGTGCTAATCGTGCGCCAAGCACTTTGCTATGGTCGATATTACACTATCAAATTTTCTTTGGCAAAGAATGTTTGACCAATATTCTTTGACAAAAAATCATTGATGTTGTAAGGTAACCCCTACATGTTAAGCGAATGAAAACTAGATTTTACAAATGTGTGAAATGTCTACGTAATTTTTATGTTGCATAAATGTCACCTCTTTGATGATGTACAGTGTAATATGTGTACTCTATGCAAACGTAATGATTTGTTGTCATCTGTTCAATATAATGTATTTCGTATTTGTCAGTGTTTATTTTTATTTTTTTATAACTGTTTTGTGAATGCATTTTGTACTAGTTGTATTTCTTAACGATGTCTTGTTTAATTATGTAAAATGTTTTGCTTTGTGTGGAAATTCAAAAATCGATAGTTGCATAAAACGGCTCCTCTCAAACCAAAGACAATGTTAGACTATTGCGCTTGCTAGTTGTAGCGCCGCAGGCAATACAGCAATATCTTCCTCCCCGTGACAGTTGTCGGACGTACGTATCGCGGCTCGCGGACTGCTCGATAGTGAAATAGTATTATTTTGATAGTGAAAAGTATTACAATGACAAGTGTTAAAAGTGAAAGAAGTGAAGTATATTTAATAAACAAGTTTTTCGTTCGTCCTGCTCAAGGCAGGATTCGTGCGTGCAAAATCGGTTTTCATCGTGTCGTGTGGAACGGGTACAGCGTCGTCGCGGACGCTAACGGTCGCGGATAACTATGCGGTACGCGAAAATAAATCATCATACTGCTGTTAAGCTGCGGAAGGAGGAGCAAAAAGAAGAATTTGTGTGAAAGAGAAATCTTGTAAGCTGATGATTGTCTTGGAGAGAAAAACTGTTCAAATGTTTGTAAATCTATCGGACCAAACTGCATGGTCATCAGTCCGTAGCTTACAAACTACTTAAACCTAGGTAAACTAACCTAAGGACAACACACATATCCATGCCCCAGGGAGGACTCGAACCTCCACGGCGAGCAACCGCGCGTTCCGCAACGAGACGCTTTAGACCGCTCGGCTACTCCATCGCGGCTCGGAGAGAAACATTGTCAATGTGGTTGTAATGGATATCGTTGGACAATTAACTGAGATAAGAAGCAACTGCATATGCATGTCAAACTAATTGCAATTAATGTTAAATGTAACTTTGCTTGCTGAATGGAATATTTTCAAATATAAAGTTAAAGTTATGTAATTTCTCCTTTTTTGTAATGAGTAGTAACCCCATTCTTTAGCTAAGTAACAAAATACATTGACGATAAAAAAACAGAGAACTTGAATGCAGGTTCAGTAATGAATGATTAAGCTGCACTTTAACTTAGAATGGCAGAGGCCATTATTGCGATACCTATTGATGATCAGTAAATGAACTCCAATAAGACTTTGATAATGATTAATATGGATCAAACACTAATTCAAAATATAATAATTCAAATTTTATTAATTGGATACCTTAATGTTTGGATGCTCACTGAAAACGGTAATTTCCAAGAATGCTTGCAATCGAAATGTCGCTGCCTGAAACGATATATATCGAACGTGCAACTATATATCGATTATGCAGGCATTGATAAGCGAGATGACAAAATATGAATGATTAAATACTAATTATTTTCACGAGTGGTAATGTAATGCTGCGTTGACGTCAATGTTTTTACAGCAGAATCGTGACACATTCATAGAATTTTTCGTATTAATTTGTTGAATGTTTCTGATATACTGCATATAGTAATGTAGTGTGGCATACGCGTTAGGTATCCATGCAGTATATATTTCTGAGATGAGCGAGGACAAAAGGTCAACAATTTTATTTGTATAAATGAATGACTTTTATAGATATCACTTTCATTGCATAATAAATCGCTACAGAATATCCTCAGAAAAGTACTTCGAGAACGAGTCATTAAATTAGTGTGACAGTTTTACGTTTCCTTTGCATAGCTTTGACTATGAAGTCTTTTAAATCATAAGAAATAAGAAAAAAACCTCACCATCACTCAAGACTATAGAAACCAATAAAATGAGTTCCCATGACTACAAATAAAACATACTTATTAAGCAAGCATGAATAGCCGCGCAATCGATTTAAAGTCGCACGGTCTATATGTATCGTTTCAGGCCGAGATATTTCGATTGCAAGCATACTTGGAAATTCCCCTGAAACTGAGTTCACCAATTCTTGCCACCGCTAAAATCTATCCTACCAGAACGAATCATTTTTTTCAATTAACGAATGTAAATATTTTCAAAGCTTAACACACGTAAAACTTGCAATTTTACCAAAAGAAGTGCTATTTATAAAATATTAAGATTAGTGGTTGGTTTACACCCACCAAACAACCAAGTCGCCTTGTTTATCATAAAAAAGGTCATTATTCAAAATTATTGTTATCATACGCGTGCTAAATTACAAAATACGCATTGCACATAAGCGGTAGATTTATTTTCAGCTATCTGGTGTGTCCACGTCTCCGAAAGGAGATTGTAAGGAAGGTAAAGGTGAGTGAAGTCTTTTGTAAAGTTGTCAGATCGGGTCATAGCTTTCTTAATTACACTAATTTGTATGCAAATTAATCACAGTTTAATTACATTCACTTGACATTTTATTTACGAATCATTCATTGATTTCCGTGTCCGGTCGGTTAGCATTTCCAAAAAATAGCAGTTGCGATAGCTTAGTCATTTCCTCCGTGACCATCTTGTGTTGTACATCTGTTGTCCAGGAGGGGGCATACAAGTAGGTGGCTTGCATCTTATTTACGAGCTTAAACGCAGCTGACAACGAGTTTAAGATCAGGTCAGTTTCGTCACACAACCATTATTACACATAATACACGTTTACTTATCAAATCAAAAATTAATTGCAATGACCTAAACACCAACCAAATCTTTCCTTCCCTTACAATGTGATGAAAAGGGGGCATTACCCTATCAAATTTTCTTTGGCGAAATATCTGTCAAAATGCATTGAAAATGAAGGACGAATATTTGTTATTAACCTCAGCTGTTACATGCAGTAAAGTATAAATGCCTATTTACACGCTATTGTTGCCTTTTTGATCAGCCTCATACGACTGTATTAATTTTGTTGTTGCGGCGACACACCATACGAATTTCACGGTCATATTTTAATACAATAGAATGAAAAACTGCTACTGCAACGCTAGCGCTTCAAGCGGTCACGTTTCTCACCGCATCTAACATAAGACGTACGCTTTCTTTGATCAGATCTAAGATGAGTAGCTGGATTTGATCGGAGAATCTTTGACAAAAGGCAACTTTGACAGAAGTTTCATCTATATCTGCATGGGATACTCTGCAAATCACATGTAAGTGCCTGGCAGAGGGTTCATCGAACCACCATTATACTATTTATCTCCCATTCCATTCTCGGATAGCGTGCGGGAAGAAAGAACACCTGAATCTCTCCGTTCGAGCTGTGATTTCTGGAATTTTATTATGATGGTCATTTCTACCTATGTAAGTGAGAGTCTACAATATATTTTCGCATTCGGAGGAGAATGTTAGAGATTGGAGTTTCGTAAGTAGCCCACGCCGCAGCGATAAGCGCCGTTGTCTGCCCTTCTCTAGACTCTTTCGATGTTCTCCGTTAAACCTACCTGACAAGGATCGTACACTGGGCAGTAATACTCCAAAAATGGACGGCCAAACGTAGTGGCAGTTTCTTTTGTAGTTCTGTTGCATATTTTAAGGGTTCTGCCAATAGAACGCAGTCTCTGGTTGGTCTTTCCCACGACATTATCCATGTGTTCTTTTCAGTTTAAGTCTGAAGTAATAGTAATTCCTAGGTATTTAGTGGAGTTTACGGCCTTTACTTTTGATTTATCTATCTTGTAAACAAAGTTTAACGGATTTCTGTTCGTACTCATGTGGACGACTTCACACTTCTCATTATTTAGACTCAATTGCCAATTTTTACACCATACTGATATCTTATTCAGATCGTTCTGCAGTTGGTTTTGATCTTCAGATGATTTTACTAGACGATAAATGACGGCGTCATCTGCAAATAATCTAAGAAAGCTACTTAGTTTTTCCCCTAAATCGTTTATGTAAATAAGGAACCCTGTGGAACGCTCGATAACACCTCTGTTTTAGTCGACGCCTTACCATCGATTACTACAAACTGTGTTATCTCTGACAGGAAATCCCCTATCCTATCGCAAATTTGGGGCGATATACCATAACCACGCAATTTGATTAACATATTGATTGACTTTTTCTGTTATCCCCTATGCTCATTAGTAGCCTCTGGTCTACCTCTAGATAAACTAGTTACGATTTTACGATCCTGTTATTGGGTTAGGTTTGCTTTATTTCTTAACATTAGGTCTTTGATGTATACTTTGTTAACGTACTTTTATACTTTGACAGATAATTGTTGTTATTACACATTTTTATTGTTTTGATGATACATTCTGTTATTTTCGTAATGTTTACATACTGCTTTCTGTAACATGTCGGCATGACACCTTGTCAAAGATATAAGCTATGATGGTTGCCTAAGATATACAATTTTCACACCCTGTATACTTTTGATCATCGCTAATTTTATCTCATTTATGTGTTCAATAGTTGTGTTAGGTTCTCTTGTAATAGACCTTGGTCCACCATCACACAGCCTGGCATTGCTTTTATGTTTTTGACCAAGACTTGATGCCTAGTGACGTTTTATTTATTTTTATTGTGTGGCATGCATGCCAGTATGCATAAGGAGGCATATAATGCACCTGTTCAATCAGTCTGTCTAGTTCGTAAGTACTTACTATATGAAAATACTGGGTTATATTATGTATTTTAGTTCAGCTTGTGTAGAATTCTGTTTCTGTATTTTTATTTAATAGTCTTCCGGGAAGATGGTTTATAACCGAAACCGGTAGAAGTTTGGAAAAATAATAAACAGCTGATGGTTTACAGCAGTGGCGTAACTAGGACTTGGCTTTTGGGGGAGGGGGGGGGAATAGATCTGCTTGACGAGCAAAATTTTAGTCAGTTTCCAGACAGACAACCATCTATCACTCACGTTGAAGCAACTAATTGACTCCCATCCGATGAAAGCTTATGGTAAAACACACCAAGTTTCCAATCTTTGCCTTTATCAGATTGCTGTTACAAGATTTATTTCTTCTTCTTTTTTCTTCTTTTTTTTCGGGTTCTGGGGGGGGGGGGGGAGGTTCTATCCCCCCTTATCCCCTCCCCCCCCCATAGTTACGCCACTGGTTTACAGTATGCATTTCCTCAAATGATTAAAAGCCGTTTGTGAGGTACGGTGTCAAAAGCCTTCTGGAGATCAAGAAATACGGAATCGATTTGCGAACCCTCGTCGACAGCGCCCATCGCTTGATATCACACTGCCCCACCTGGAAGACGGCGGTGAAGGCTGTTACGCGCTAGACTTTGATCGCGATTTTCGTGGAATCCAAGGCGTATTGGAACAAATCCTTTTAGCTTGGCGGTCTGGAGGAGTTCCCGCACAATATACCTGCGACTCATCAAAATTCGTTGGTAGCATACTTGGTGTTCCCCTTGTAAGATGAGCAGCTGGATTTGATCAAAGAATCTTTGACGAAATGCAACTTTGAGAGAAGTTTCATATTACACTTTGACAAAGGAAATATTTGCTAGTGTAATATGGGCGTGAAGAGTGGGGCAGCGGGCGTTACCTGGAAGACGGCGGCGGTGAAGGCGGCGAGCGGCGGGCGCAGCGCCAGCCCGGCGCCCCTGACGAACTCCGGCACGCGGCCGCGCGTCTGCCGGCGCACCAGCAGGTTGGTCCGGCGCCGCACCAGGTCGCCCACCGACGGCCAGTCCGCCTCCTCCACGTGGCCCTCGTACCACTGCTGCGCGCGCTCCTTGTAGAAGTCCAGCAGCCGGCCTTTGCTCTGCGCACACCCACACACCGCACTTCTTCACGTTTATGTTGAAAAACACAGTGCAACAATAACATGGATTTATTTTAATAGAAGAAGATGGAGTCAGACACTTCGTGATGCTTGAGGGTCGAGGACTTGGCATTCCCATCAAGTCGTCAACCCTCAACCATTGTTATTATTTATCAACTAGCTTCAATCCGCGACTCCGCTCGCGTGTTGGTTGATTCTGATACATAAGCTATCTTTCAGTAGTGTTCTAAGAGACTGGTTTCGAAGGATAAAATGAAATACAATACCTCTTTTAGAAAGAAACATTTATGATCAACATTAGAAGAAAAAAAAATTGTGAAGTGCTTAATCATTTACAATAAATAATACATTCCTTATAGCCTATGTTGATGGTGAAAGTAACGCCCAAATTCATTTTAATTTCATTTTAGGTCATTCTAGTAATCTACGTTATTTGTAGTATTGTTTGGAGCGTAAATGTAGAGATTTTTTGGGTTGCCCACCCTTGAGCAAGCGACGTATAATTGACCATGTGAAAAACATGAGGGCTGTAAATGGATTCCTGCGACGTTTAATGATTGTCCTTGAGCTTTGTTAATTGTCATGGCAAAAGCTAGACGAACAGGAAACTGAAGTCTTTTGAACTGAAATGGCATATCTGAAGAGCTAAAGGAAATTCAACAATAATGATTGTAATAATATCACAGATCGATCACTTCATGTAATGCGCGAAACATTAAATCGATAATTTTAAAGAAATGTATTAAAAGAAATTTCTTTTTTACTGCTTTATTTCTTTATTGTTATATTTCCTTACAGAGGAAGAGCTGACGACATTGTATCATGCATAGACCAAATCTATGGTCTGTGGCATCACGTTTCGCTGTATGTAACCTCCTTGCTATAGAGTCGCAAATGTCATCGCTCGAAAAAGATGAAGAACATGCAGCCCGACACATTGTGATGCTTGAGGGTCGAGGACTTGGCATTCCATCAAGTGGTCAACCCTCAACCATCCTTATTATCTATTATGTATATCTATAAATATGAATGTCTGTTCGATGTACGTTTATCACGTCTCAACCACAAGACATAAAGAGCTAAAAATTTGTACAGTTACTAATGTCTACCCGGGGAAGGCTTTGGGCTCTATCTATCTGATAGATATTTAGTAATTTGAACAATATAACGCGAAAAGCGGAACAATAATTACTCTTTGAAAATTATATTTACTCTTTGAAAATTATATTCACTCTTTGAAAATGGTTTTATTGGTTGCATTGTTGCTTGAGGGTTGATAATGATAAAAGGGTGGAGTATATTGGGATGGAAACTTATCGGTGTATATAAAATTCTACTTGTGTGTGTGTTAATATTTCGCTCTGCAGCGAAAACTACAGAACGCAAACGAATAGTCCGTGTGTAATTATTCTCCGAAGTCTCCCGTTGACACCATAGCAGTTCCATGCCGATAGCTATAAGGGGGTGGAAGATATAATGGTTGAAAGACGTCAAATTATATATATATATATATATATATATATATATATATATATATATATATAAAATCGGACTGAAGGCCTGCGAAGACGTTAGCGACTCTATAGCAAGGAGGTTACATACAGCGAAACGTGATGCCACAGACCATATCTTTAGTCTATGCGTGCTGCAATGTCTTCAGCTCTTTCTCTGTAAGGATAAGCATACAAATAAGGAAATACATCTCTTTAAAAAATCGATTTGACGTTTCGCGCATTACATCAAGTGATCGATCTGTGATATTATTACAATAATTATTGTTGAATTTCGTGATTGGATTCTTCGAAACGAGTGCATTTTTACGTGTTATTTGATCTACAGTACATACTTTCCTGATAAACTGTAAAATAGTTTTCAATTTGTTTCTAAAGAAGGTATTGTATTTCACTTCATCCTTCAAAAGCAGTCTCATATAACACTACTGAAAGATAGCTTATCTATCATAATCAACCAACACGCGAGCGGAGTCGCGGGTTTAAGCTAGTTTATCTATAACTAATATAGTTACATTAATTATTATCTATTAAATGATGATCACTGTCCGCGTGCATATCGGTGTTGGTGTCTGTATTGGGGTCCGTGTTGTTGTTCTTGGTCGTCCACAAAGTAAGTTTCGTTTCTATTTCTATCCGCGGCAGCGCTACGATCGCAGTTCCGAGAACGCGCGGCAGTTACTCTGACTCATGGAGAAGACACGTACGCCATTGTCAGATCGCTGCTGCCGACGTGAGCTTTGCAGTGCTTCTTTAAAATATCTGTCGTAACTGAAAACGCTGCGGCGTGGGAAATCATATCTGTGATCCGTTTTCTAATTGCAAAAAAAGTTAAAGCAAAGATAAATTCATCGACAAATCTGCGAGGTTTACGGACAAAATGCTATGAGTGATTTGGTAGTTAGAAGTTGGGTCAGACTGTTCAATGAGGATGATCAACTGCACGATGAAAACCGAAGTGGACGCACGTCTTTGATGACTGTTCAATCGGTTCACATAATTGAAGAGAGGATTAAGCACAATCGTAACTTTACACTTAGTGCCCTTGCTATGGAAGTTTCGCAAATTTCACGATCACCAATTTATGAAATTGTTAGTGAAAAACTGAAATTTCGAAAACTTTGCTCACGTTGGGTACATAAAAAAAATTCTTACTGATCAGCACAAGAAACAACGGATGGGTAGTGCACTTCAGTTTTTGACACGCTACAATGAAGAAGGCGATGGTTTTCTTTCTAAGATAGTCACGGGGGATGAAACTTGGATATCGTACGACACCCCTGAAACAAAACGGCATTCAATGAAATGGAGGCACACTTTATCCCCAACGAAGGTTAAGCCTAAGCAATTCTTGACACCTCTAAAAGTCATGAACACTGGTTTTTGGAACACCAAAGGCACTCTGCTGATTGATTTCTTAGCACGACGCCAAACAATCAATGCACATGGTTACTGTGAGACCTTTAGGACATTACGTTGCGTAATACAGAATAAGCATCCAAGATTACTGTCAAAAAGTGTTTTTTTCCACGATAATACCCGACATCTTTGACAACTTTGTTTTTTGGACATACCTCGTATAATCGTGTACTAGCTCGCGTTTCATGTATTTGAAGTATCATCTTCGCTTCTCAATATCTCTGGATGTAACTGATATAATGCGATGTAACCAACGCCGTTCGTTTTGCAATTTTTCGTGTTATTCATTGCGTAAGAAATAATATGGTGTCTCCATAAAAACATAAGTTTGTGTTGAAAATAATATTGTTTACGTTTTACAGTGACTCTCAGTGTTTACTTTCATAAGCTCCTACCGTGAGTTCATAGCTGTGGAAGTTGAATTTCAGTATCTATTGTTGTTGCAGAGATAACTGAGGTGAAAAGTGTAAGTGGAACCCCCTGTGTAGGAAATGTACATGTTACTAACCGCAGGTCGGCTAAAGGAGGAGGAGGAGGATTAAGAGGATTAGGAGGAGACGAAGAGGGAGGGCTCTAGACGGCGAGGAAAAAAGGGGCGACGTACAGAGAGAGAGAGAGAGAGAGAGAGAGAGAGAGAGAGAGAGAGAGAGAGAGAGAGAGAGAGAGAGACTATTTTCGCTTCTCCCTGTTGTTGTTGTTGTTGTGAGGAGTTAGAGGGGACTAAACAGCTCTGTTATCAGTCCCTTGTTCCAAGCAAAGAATTATCAATGCTTCTCCCTGTATACAGGGTGAATCACCTAACACTTGCACCGCAAATATTGCGGAAACGGAAAATGCGATTGATGTGCGGTTTTCACAGAATGGAGTGGTAGTCAGGGGCTCGTATTGTTAGGCAATAAACAGATTGTAATATTACTTAGAAATTGTATTTTTTATAGAAACATAAAAAATTTTCAAATGGAACAATGATTGTTTCTATCATGCAATGGAATTTTTGACACCAGCTGCGTACAAAGAATTTTGAATGGCATTTTTATCACGTTTAGTGTGGCAGCTACAACCATTCAAAGTTTTGGGGGCGGAGGCTACGACAGCGAATCTCACTGGCTGGTGGTCATGAGACAGTGGGCCGTGGCCTAGCTACGTTATCGCAGCCTCCGCCCCCGAAACTTTGAACGGTTGTTGCTCCCAAACTAACAGTGATAGGAATGTAGTTTAAATTGATTTGGACGCAGCTGGTTTCAACGATTCCAATGCACGATAGAAATAACGATTGTTCTGTTTAAAAATTTTTATGTTTCTATAAAAAATACAATTTCTAAGTAAAATTACAATCTCCTTAAATTGGATTCCATTATCTGGAGGGGTGTGCTCAACGGCCACAAAATCACTTTTATCAACAATGAAAAGAGCAGCATTAGCCGTAAAATCTTTTGCTTTATTTAGACAAAACGATTTCGGTTTTCCAGAAAGTTCAAAACAGCATATTTGTGAAATGTACAATGACATACTATGTATCACATGTATTTAGCTATGTTGTCAATGGATGTGTTAGACGTAAATGTATCAGATGTATCTAGCTATGTTGTCAATGGATATGTTATACGTAAATGTCATTGTACATTTCACAAATATGCTGTTTTGAACTTGCTGACAGCATTGAAGATGGTTTCTTGGAAAACCGAAATCGATTTGCCTAAATAAAGCAAAAGATTTTACGGCTAAAGCTGCTCCTTTCATTATCGATAAAATTACAATCTGTTTGTTGGCTAAAAATACGAGCCGCTGATTACCAATCCATTCTGTGAAAACCGTACATCAATCGCACTTTCCGTTTCCGCAATATTTGCGGTGCAAGTGTTAGTTGATTCACCCTGTATACTGATGTATCTGAGCCGCTATTAGTGGATAGTGGGGTGTGTCCAGCCTCCGCTTTAAATCAGTATACAGAAAACAGTCTTGATCGCAGAAATTAACAGTTTTACTTAACCGGTTTCAACCTGATATAGGTCATCTTCAGAATTATAAACAGCCCATGTGGCCAGTGCTCGGCTGGGCTGGGCTGTCCTGGGCTGTTCTGCTGCTGGTAGGTAACAGTTACCTGCTGGCAGCAGAACAGCCCAGGACAGCCCAGCCGAGTGCAGCACTGGCCACATGGGCTACTTGTAATTCCGAAGATGACCTACATCAGGTTGAAACCGGTTAAGTTGTTGTTGTTATGGTCTTCAGTCCGGAGACTGGTTTGATGCAGCTCTCCACCCTACTCTATCCTGAGCAAGCCTTTTCATCTCCTCATAAGAACGGCAACCCACATCCACTTGAATCTGCTTACTATACGCGTCTCTTGGTCTCCCTCTGCGATTTTTACCCCACACACTTCCCTGCAATGCTAAATTTACGATTCCAAGATGTCTAAGAATGTGTCCTACCAAGCGATCCCTTCTTTTGGTCAGGGTATGCCAAATATTCCTTTTCTCACCAATTCTGTTCAGTACCTCTTCATTAGTTATGTGATCTACCCGCCTAATCTTCAGCATTCTTCTGTAGCACCACATTTCAAAAGCCTCTATTCTCTTCCTGTCCACACTGCTTATCGTCCATGTTTCACTCCCGTATAAGGCAACACTCCACACAAATGCCTTCAGAAAAGACTTCCTTGCACTTAAATTAATATTCGATGTTAACAAATTTTTCTTTTTCAAAAATGCTTTTCTTCCCATTGCCATTCTGCATTTTATATCCTCTGTACTGCGACCATCGCATGTTATTTTACTACCCAAGTAACAAAACTCATCAACCACCTTCATTGTTTCGTTACCTAATCTAATTCCTTCAGCATCGCCTGATTTTCTGAGACCGCATTCCATTATTTTTGTTTTGCTCTTGTTAATGTACCGGTCAAGTTAAGTAAAACTGTTAATTTCTGCGATCAAGACTGTTTTCTGTATACTGATTATATCAAATAGATCGCTGTTTTTCTTCTCCTATGACTATGTTGTCAAAATTAATCCGCTTTAAATGTACGCACGAGAGAGGCAGAGAGAGAGAGAGAGAGAGGGGGGGGGGGAGAGAGGGAGAGCCGTTGCGGGCCGCGCGGTCACCTTGTCGCTGTAGAGCTGCCTGACGAAGGCGACTGCGGCGACGCCGGGCGGGTTGGCGTGCACCAGCGAGTCGGTGACGTTGCGCAGCACGAGGTGCGGGTTGAAGGTGACGACGTCGTCGAGGCGCAGCAGGTCGTTCATCTGGTCGGAGGTGGGGCCGCGCGCGCCCAGGAACACCATGGCGAGCAGCGAGGTGAGCGCGAACGGCGACAGCACGAGCGAGCGCGGCGGCGCGGCCGCGGCCGTCAGCCCGCGCGCCGCCACGCCCGCCCACAGGCGCAGCGCCAGCTCGTTGAGCAGCGCGGCGAACGCGCGCACGTCGCCGTCCAGGCCCGCCGCCGTCGCCTCCAGCCCCAGCGCGTGCGCCGCGCCCACCGGCCGCAGGTCCACCGGCGGCCGCTCCGGCTCCTCCGCCTGGCCCTGTCCGGGGCCCTCCAACCAGCTCTCCTCCGGTGGCAGCAGTCCACCAGCGGGGCTCGAGCTCTGCGTCACCACCGCCGGCTGTGCCGTCACACTCTCCGCCACTGTGCTCGGACTCGCCGAAGGGACTTCTGGAGGCTGTCTCTCGGCGGAGATAGTCGCCGCCTCCGCGGTCTGCCCCTGCGACTGGTCTCCGGACGCACTCGCTGCCGGGACCTTACCATCGGGCTCACCGGATTCTGCTCCGTCCCCACCAGCCTCTTCCGTCGGAACTTTCCCGTTTGGCGTTTCCGTCCCCGACCCCTGCTTCTCGTTCTGGACGCCAGTATCTCCCGCCTCTTCCGACGACTCGGAGGTCGTCGGTACGACGCCGTGTATCCTGGTCGGCACGTCGACGGCCGAATGGTACAGCACTGGAATTTTCTCCATTTCTGAAGAACTATCGACACCACCGTTCGTAGCAGGCAGAGGCTGTATTTTTACGAACACGGGCTCCTCGTCTTCCGTAGCTGCACCCTTCAGATGCGCTCCGGAAGGCAATTTTCCCTGCTCTTCGTCCAAACCTGGGGTGCTTCCAACCGCAGACTGCAGGTCACCTCCACCGGGCACTACATATTTACTTTCATTCTTCTCATCTTCATCTAACTCGTCATCCTTCTCAGTACCAGAGGCACTTTCTCCAGACAAAGCCTGTTCAGCCAGCTTTGCTGCAATTTTTTCATCCGAATAGTTTTCGTCGCCCTCCGAATCTTTCTCGGCTGCTTGCTCCTCCTCCTCTCTTATAGGCTGAGAATCCGATGTCGATTCCAATTTGGGAGACTCGGATGTCGATTGGATGTTGGAAGTGATAAACGTTTCACTGTCGTGGAGAGCTTCCGGTGCACCCGAGCTGCTAGTAGTCGCCACCTGAGCTTCCTTGTCAAATACCGAGGAAAATGATTCAGTTGATGTTGTATCTACTGGGCCAGCTTCTTGATCATTCGACTCTTCCTTCTGTGAAGGCTCTGCGCTCTCTACAGTGGTGTTCTCTGGTATGTCGCCGTCTTCCTTGGAATCACTGACGGCGTGCTCGAGCACATTCGCAGGAAGGCTGTTACTCGACGAAGATGCTTGTAGCTCGTCTGATCCTGTGTCGGTTTCAGTTGTCTCCTCTGGAGCATTCTTGTCTAAGTTTTGAGCAGACGCATTAGGAGCGGTGACTGTGTCTGCGCTTTCTGCGTCATTCATTCCTGGAGTCTCATTATTTCCATCACTGAAGTCAGACACCAGTTTGTCTTTGAGTGTACCACTGTCGGACACTGTAGCGGCACTGTCTTCTTCGGGAACAACACTCGAGCCAACTAATACGGCAGGTGTTGCACTTGCATCATCCTCCAATTTCGTATTCTTAACGGTGTTTTGCTCTTGATTTTCCGCTACGATTTCTGGCAAATTTGCACCCGAATCGCTACCGGTGGTAGCACTCACGCGGTCAGGATTGCTGCTACTCAATGAAATGTCGGGTACTCTCACTGTAGCCACTTCTGTTACAGACACCACAGCGGGGTCGTTTATCGATGGTTTAATTTTTTCGGTCTCAGTTTCAGAATTTCCGTCTTTCATAGAATCGTTATTAGCATCTTGCTGAGATAAATTAGTTTCAGCACTAACGGCAGCATCTTCAGTTGCTGCTTCCTTAAGGGGCTGCGCAGTTTCTAGAACTGTTACTGATGACAGTATTGAATCACCAGATGTAGTGCTGCTACCAAATTCTTTTGATGCAGTAGTTGTTTCTTGACTTTGCTTCATTTCCGTGGCTGTATTTGCAGGTACTGGAGTGACAGTAGCTTCGTCACCCACAATGCCACTTTCAGAGGGCGGGAGACTTATTTTTGATTCACCAACATTAGTTGTAGTGTTCTCTACATCATCAGACGGCGCAGTCGTGATTGCATCCTCGTCATTCACAGATAAGATGCTACTGTCACCATTACTGGTAGCTGAGGGTTTCTCATCCAGTTTTTGTAGTGATAATATTGACAATTTTTCGGGTACTTGATCTGAGAGAACGTGTACAGAAGTTTCTCCAGTTCCTAGACCTTCACCAGGTATCCTCTCTTCCTGTGACACTGTAACGCTGTCCTTGATGCTCTCTACCGATGAAGACGTAGCAGTGACTACACTGATTTTGGTCGCGCTGGCAGATTCAGGAACACCTTTTCCGGGACCATCTGACGACAATTTATCTACTGTTACGTCTTCATTATCACTGAAATCGCTTCCAATTGGCGAGAATGACGTCTCAGGAGCCCCTTTCAGTTTTTGAACCTCTGTGACCGGATCTTGCAACAGCTCGTCATTCTGAGTGTCAGAGGTGGCGCTGGAATCTATTTTCGAAACAATTATGTCACCGGCATTGACAGGGATTCCGGACAATGGCTCATCCTTCAGACCGGATGAATACTTTGTCTCCATCTCCATGGTAATCGTGTCCTGCTCTGGAGCCTTGACCACAGTTACGGTCGGTTTGTTTCTGGTTTGGTCTGGGTCGAGTTCTGCCGCCACATTGGAAGTTTCCGGCCCAAGAGTGGTTCCAGTCTCACCGCTAATCTCGGCTACGACGTTCTTGTCGTCCTCTGCGGCGTCAGAATCGTTTTCCGGCTTAGCAGTATTGTTGGAGCCTGAGTCAGCGGCCGTTGTTGCTTCTTCTTCGGACTCAGCCATTTCTGGAGCACTGTGCACTTTCACAGACGCTCCAGAAACGCTGCCATCTGACAACAGCTCTTCGCTGCCGTTTTCTGGACCGGTGAAGTTCTCTTGCGCGTCAGCACCCTCCACTTGTCCGGATGATGCTCCAGCCTCAGGTTTGTCACTGTCTTCAGAAGGGACACGGATAGTGGTTGCATGTTCTTCATCCATGTCCAAGACGTGCACCCTAGTTGTTACAGTCTCCTTGTACTCTGTCACCTCTTCTGAAGCACTTGCATCGGCCGTTGGCGTTAGAATAGCGGAAGGTGGTGCGTCCGCTGACGTTGCGATTGCTCCTTCAATTTCAGATAGCGGTACCTCGTAAACGCTTACGTGAGGCGTCTCGAAGTTTTCTGGACCTGTGTCAGTGCTTTCTGCCATAGTATCTGAACTTTCAGAACTGATGGTTGCAGTGTTAGTGATCGTTTCGTTTTGAATCCCCAGCTCAGAAACATCGCTGGCTAGCGGTTCACTCACGGAACTATCGCTGCCCTTATGTTTCACTTCCACCTTGTCACTTACCATTTGCTGAGGTACGGAATGAGAAACCATCTCCCACTTTTCTTCTGAAACGCTTCCGCTTTCTGGCGCGTTGTTTTCAATCGCTTCTGAGGTAGCCTCTAGTTTATCAGCAATTTCGTCGTCTTTTGGCCCAGCATTTGTATCACCTATAATCAGCGTCGAATGTGTTGTCGATCTAGAACCCACAATAATGCTCGTTAGCGTAGAAACATCTTGAAGATGGTCTCCAGCACTGCTTTTATCTGGAATACTCTCATCAAAGGAGGTATCGGGAATAATGGTTTTCAAATCGGTATTACTTATGGGCACGCTAGCAGTGCTGCCAGAAAATTCGGATATGGCGCCTGGTTTCTTGTCATATATTTCCGTTACTTTCTCGGTATCGGAAACCTGCGATAACACGCTACTTAATGAATCGAGCAGATCCTCCGGGATCGGAGCGTCAACGTTTGTAGCCATATCTCCAGAAATGATATTCTGGATGCTTACGACATCCTTTTCCGTGGACGATTCCAGTTCTTCTGGTCTTTCTGTGACTGTAATCATGCTGCCATTTCCTGAACTACTGTCCATTCCATTCGTCTCACTAGAGGGTTTTTGTTTATCGGTACTTTCTGGCGATTTTTGTGACTGTTCCTCATCTGCTTCAATGTACAAGTTTTCAGTTGACAAACTAGTGACAGCGTCGGAGGAAGAACCAGATACTTTTTCTGTAGTATCGGTAGGTGCCTCATCATCTGACGCCGTGGACGCTTCTACCTCTGTTTGCCCCTGAGATCCGTCTGTAGATT
Organism: Locusta migratoria; assembly: GCA_026315105.1. Lineage (NCBI taxonomy): Eukaryota > Metazoa > Arthropoda > Insecta > Orthoptera > Acrididae > Locusta > Locusta migratoria. The sequence continues at coordinate 485,671,808 of CM048744.1, read as the reverse complement.
TTTCTGGAACTGAAGCTGATTCTTGGACAGAGGACTCGACTGTGGATGTATTTTGCAATCCATATTTCTCAAGATCACTCATCTGTGTTTCAGTAGCACTACTAAGTGGCCTGTTGGCCACCTTTTCAGCAGAAGACGAATCGTCAGCTAATGCTGGGCTCTCTGTAGATTCAGAGGCAAGATTTAGAGCTTGCAAAACATCTGAAGCGATGTTAGCATCGGATAAATCATCATCAGGTGTTCTCGGTGGCGCTGGTGACGTCGTCGTAGCCATTTGTGAAGCGTCCACTTCATTGGCTGCTGTGAGAAGTGATGGTTGATACGTCGAGACGAACTGTGTGCTTGGCTCTGTCGAAGGACTGACATCCGCTCCATCTTCAGGCACTCCTGCATCACTATCAGGCTTAGGGCGTAGAGAATCACTGCTGGATTCATTACGGAAATCGCTGACGGAAGAGGATGCTTCGGTCGGTATCGTTTCTGGATAACCGGTAGTGATCCAGGCGTCTTCTGCCTCCGTTTGCCCTTTTTGTGTGCTTGCGTCGAGAGGCAGAGCTGTGAAACTGACGTCTAGTGGAGTTTCTCCTGGCAAAGGAACGTACACCGGCTTATGAGTGGCGTGGGAAGGCGCCGAAAGGGATACTGATTCCGCAGCTGGTTCTGGAGAAGCGGGAGGCTTAAGTGAGGTGGTTGTCGTGGTGGCAACGGTGGTCGCCTCCGAATTCTGGCTGACAGTGCCTGACGCGTTTTCTTCATCTGCGGGCCAGTCCAAAGTCGACAGCGGCGTCGCAACTGTCGTGGACGTGGGGAGTTCTTGAGTTGACGACGTGTCTTTCACAGTGGTGGTCGTCGGAGCCGCGGTTGACGTGGCGGGTCGTGTAATCGGTCGCGGCGTTATTTCTACAAACGACGGCGCTACAGAGAGTTTATTCAACGACTGTTCCACTTGTACAGACTCCGCGGAGACTGCTTGTGGTTCTGAAGTTGTAGTAGCGGCTGGGCTAGCAGTGGTCGCAGCAGCAGTGACGAGTTCCGTTGTGGTAGTGGTGTTGGCAGGGGTCGTGGTGGTGGTAGATGTGGTGGTGGCGGGGGTTGTGGTGGTGGTAGTTGTGGTGGTGGCAGGGGTCGTGGTGGTGGTAGTTGTGGTGCTGGCGGGGGTTGTGGTGGTGGTAGTTGTGGTGCTGGCGGGGGTTGTGGTACTGGCAGTAGTGGTCGTGGTTGTCGTCTTCGGTTGGTTTGTGGTGGTTGTGGGGATTGCAGTCGTCGTAGTGGTTGTGGGTGCTGGAGATGTGGTAGTGGGAGTTGTGGTAGTGGGAGTTGTGGTAGTTGGAAGTTTGGTTGTGGAAGGCGTAGTGGTGGGGGTGGTGGTTGTGGTGGTGGTGCTAGCTGCGGTGGTGGCATTAGTACTAGGCTTTCTAAAGAATGTGGGCTTAGTGGAGGTGACGGGAGCGGCTGTTGTAGGCTTTCTGGTGGGAGCGGCAGTGGTGGACGCTTTTGGAGGAGCTGTTGTCGTTTCGGCTGTGCTGGGCCCAGTGGTGGCGGCTGCCGTAGAGCTGGGTGCAGTCGTGGTAACGAGTTGTGCAGCGGCTGTCGTGGTTTTGGAGGCGGCGGTGGGCGGAGAGGTGGTCCAGCGGTTGGGCGGAGGTCGGCGCGTGGGCTTGGCGGTGGAGACGATGCTGTTGGCGGTGGAGACCACCGGTTTGACCGTGCTGGCGGCGGGGCGCAGCGGTGGGCGGCGCGTCTGGCCGACGGGTCTGGGCGTCGTGGGCCGGTACTGCGGCCTGGCGGGCGGGCGGCGGCTGGGCGCCGGCCGGCGTGTGCTGCTGGGGGCGGCGGGGGCGGCCGTGGGGGCGGCGGGGGCTGCCGTTGACTGCGGCTTCTGCGCGCTGCCGCCGGACACCTGCCAACACACAACACACTCGTCACACACTGCCTTATTAACCACTAGTATCTAGCATACATACACCCCTGGAAAATGAGAAATGAACACCAAGCCAGTCGAGCCAGTAGAAGGAAATTTTATGAGACATTATTGAGGATGTATACAACACAGGATGACATGGACAGAGCTATACGCAAGTAAAATCAGTAAAATCTATATCTATAAATGTGAATGTCTGTTCGGTGTACGTTTATCATGTCTGAACCACAAGACATAAAGAGCTAAAAATTTGTACAGTTACTAATGTCTACCCGGGGAATGCTTTAGGCACGGTTTTATGGCGATCGGATAGCTATTTATCTATACATATATATATATTAATGTGAATGTCTGTTCGGTGTGACGTCCGAATGACAAGACGCAGAGACTTAAATATTTCTAGAGTTACTAATTTATACCTGAGGAATATCTGATAGATATTTAGTAATTTGAAGAATATAACGCGAAATAATAATTACTCTTTAAAATTATATTTACTCTTTGAAAATGGTTTATTGGTTGCATGGTTGCTTGAGGGCTGATAATGATAAAAGGATGGAGTATATTGGGATGGGAAGTTATCGGTGTATATAAAATTCTACGTGTGTATGTGTTAACATTTCGCTCTGCAGCGAAAACTACAGAAGGCAAACGAATGGTTTGTGTGTGACTGTTGTCCGAAGTCTCCCGTTGTACACCATAGCAGTTCCATGCCGATAGCTATAAGGGGGTGGAAGATATGGTGGTTGAAAATCGTCAATTATTTAAAAAATTCGGACTGAAGGCCAGCGATGACGTTTGAGACTCTATAGCAAGGAGGTAACATACAGCGAAACGTGATGCCACAGACCATATATCTGGTCTATGCGTGCTACAATGTCTTCAGCTCTTTCTCTGTAAGGATAAGCAAACGAATAAGGAAATATAGGAATAAATAAATAAATAAATGTCCGGACAACGACGGGTTTTCAGCTAGTAAGCTATAATTTTCCCCATGAAGATGGTCGTAGAGGTGCCGAATGTAGTCTTACGGAATTCTTGCCAAGCTGTTTCAACCTGGTGCCTCAGTTGGGCCAGATTCCGTGGCACTCATGCAGACCTCGCAACATGACGTTTCATATATTGATATTGAAAAGCCGAGGAGCGATTCTTTGGTGTTGTAGCTCTCAGGGGCAGACTGGGATGCTCTCTGTGGAAGGGAGCCCTGGGCATTCCTGTGAGCGCAGCTCGTGTAGTGGTGGAGGAAACTGGTGTGAGGCTGTACAGCACGGCCGGCCAAGCGCTGCATACTGTACAGAGGAGGGGAAGTGCTGCACATGTGCGTACACGTGAGGCAGAGAGCCCCTATAGGGAGACAGTGGCCATGCGTGAGACTGCTCCGGATTGGCTGACAGCCAGGACGCCATGTTTTTACCAGATTTGGCCGGCCTTACATGTGTGTGAATAGCTACAGTGTGCATTACAAGCTTCTGACAGAGCATTCACTGTACACTTACGTACAGGTGGTATTATGGTAGGCACTGCTCCACTTTCGCATTTCTTTTGTCGGTTCTATTTACGTAAATTAACGCGTTCTCTTGGTCGTTGACGATAACCTTAGAACTTCGCGGCAATTTTTAAGATTATATGTTGGTTTGAAGTGATTTACTGAGTATAATTAATAATGTGTATTACCTAATAATTAAGGACAGTCAAGAGAAATGACTCGTTGTCCCTCTGTTGGCTCTAAAAACCGGAGTAAAGATTGTTATATGATACTGGGAAAGTGGGCGGTGAAAATTAACCGAGAAAGCGGGAACCCTAAAGGCGACTTATAAAGTAAGAAAGGCAAAATTCAGTAATAGAATAACTGTCTGTGAAATCCCCGCGTGGTGCAGTGGTTGCATACTCAATTCATAATATGAAGAATGCGACATTGAATCCGATAAGCGGTTAATTAATTAAAAAAACAGCATTTGCTAGTTTTTTGTTAGTTCATGGTTCTAGTTTTTGATATGTCGTGCTACAAGGTATGTTTTAACATTGCTACCTCCCTCTTGGCTGTGTATTATTGGCTATTCACACAATTCTATAATTGGTTACGGGATGTGACGTGAGAATGAGAGGGGGACGGGACTATTGTAGATATACAGTTACCTATTTTGAGTCTGTTTCTGCTGTTTCACTGGAGATAGTATCGATATTTTTCCGATTTTCTGTCATACTCTGACCCTAAAAGTATCTACAGAATGACGTTTTAGGTATTTCCCAGTGTAGGAAAATGTTATAAGGTCGACAGCACAATAAAAATCATTATATCGGGGCGCAAAGCGATAATATTGTAATAATTTCGGCGATGGATATTCAGACAGAAAATTCTGAAATAGCATTATTTTCTTTGAGATATATAACACGAGTATCTCTCTTTCTTATAAATCAACTGCCAGCTGTCGAAATTACCAGAACATCGTAAAATATGGTACTATCATTCGACAGTCATAGAAACTGTTTCACGAGACTTACGAGGCGCGTAAGTAAGTTCCGTTTCAATTTATCTCCGCTGCAGCGCTGCGATTGCAGTTCCGCACATGCGCTGTAGACTATGTGTATCAAGGAGAAGAAAGTGCGCCATTTGGAGATCGCTGTCAGTTACGTACGCATTGTTATGCTTGTTTGAAATGTCGGAGTTGATTGAAAATCCCGCCGCCTGTGAAATCAGTTCGGTGATTCGGTTTCTGAATGCGAGGAAAGTGAAACCAAGGGAAATTTATCGGCAAATTTGCGATGTCTACGGACCAAATGCGATGAGTGATTCGATGGTGAGAAGATGGGTCCGACAGTTCAATGGCGGGCGTAGTGATGTGCACGATGAAGAACGAAGTGGGCATCCACCTTTGGTTACAGAAAAACTGGTTCACGCGATTGATGACAAGATCCAGGATAACCGTAGGTTTACAATTAGTGCTCTCGCTATGGACTTCCCCCAAATTTCACGAAAGAAACTGTTTCCAACTGGTTGAAGACACAGGCGGCAGATTTCTATGAAGAAGTATACAAAACCCGGTGCCACGCTATGACAAATGCCTGCAAAATTTCGGCAGTTATGTGGAAAAGTAGTTTAAGAGTTGTAGAATTTTGTGCATTAAAAATTTCTTCTTTATCTGTGTACAATTTCATTTTATTACCAAACGGAACTTACTTTCTGGACGCGCCTCGTATTTGCTTACAATTATTAGGCCTGTATGAAAATAGACGAATGGCATTTCTTTAACCACGTGCTGATTAGTAGGCTAGAATATGTGCTTTGGTGTCATGGGTGGAAGTGATAGCTTATTGCAGTCGTTAAGCGGCTGCATTTCTGCCTGCATGTCCCGCGCGCAGTCTGGTAAAAACTTGGCGGCCACTGGCCGGACAGCCACTCTCTCCCTATATAGACTCTCTAATGTGAGGCAGCGAACAACGACATTGTTATCAGACAAACGTACATAATGAACGGCGTCGGCTCCGCTTCCTGGTTTGTGCGGTACAAGCAAGACCGCAACACGCCGAGTCTCTTCAGGTAAAATTTCCGGGCTGATGGGCCGTGGCCGAGATGTAAAACTTCCTCCCGACGTTTCGTCTCCAACTGCGGGAGACATCTTCAAGGGTCTTCCGGCTACTGCCACTGTGGGCCGAGGGGCTCTCTCATTTATAGAGGGCATAGAGGGCGCCATTATACGTCACGTGATGCTGACTTTGTAACTATCTCTGGATGACGTCGTCATTCTCGATTAAAAGTAATCGATTGTCGTTTTGGCGTTTTAGCTAGGACATCTCAGTACCATGCACACATGTATAGAGAAGCAATAGAGATCCATAAACACCAGAATAATTTTAATAAGAAAGAAGAAGGTCTGAAGTTAAATAAAATATGGATGTCAACACTGCACCAACAAAACGACAATCGATTATTATTAATCGAGAATGACGACGTCATCCAGAGATAGTTACAAAGTCAGCATCACGTGACGTATGGTGGCGCCCTCTATGCCCTCTATAAATGCGAGAGCCCCTCGGCCCACAGTGGCAGTAGCCGAAAGACCCTTGAAGATGTCTCCCGCAGTTGGAGACGAAACGTCGGGGGGAAGTTTACATCTGGACCACGGCCCATCAGCCCGGAAATTTTAACTGAAGACAACGCCGGCCGTGAAAGTTTACCCCTGACGACCGTGTTGTTAGAAACATGCACGCATGAGCGGAGACGGCTGCGGCTTGCACGCCGTACCCGGAAGTTGGTCAGGTCCAGCAGCACTGCGCGTGCGCAGAAATTCAGGCCGGCCCTGCTCTAGAGCCACATACCAGCATCTCTGGACGGACGTTAAACCCTGATCTTCCTCTTCCTTCCTTTCACCGGCATCTCGCCGGGAGGTTAGGCAACCCTACTGACGGCGAGGTAGTGCGGTGCGGCATAGGTACCAGGCGCTGTCCTACCAACAGTCGGAAACGCAGCAATACATACGCCTCCAGAGGTCCCCTTCGCCAGGTATCATCCCCTCCGCTAGGTTACGTGGTATGAAACATAGCCTCCTGTCTATCATTGCGTGTAGGCGATTTACAGGAGTGCGAGCCGGTCACGGCAAGTTCGCTCAGCCTACGTTCATACGTCGATCGCAGCTCGGGTGGAGCCATTGCGTGGAAACCTCGCGGCACTTCCGATACAAGTTTCTTAAAATTATATTCTTCTTATAAAGAGATAAGATTTTGTATTCATTTTGCTCGTAAGAAGAAGACATCTGTCTGTGTTCAGTTCATTTCCTGCACCACTCTTCTTAATTCGTGTTGTTCGCCCGACGGAGGAAGTAGATTATAATAAGTATTTACACGCGAAGACGGCGTTAGCTTCCCTTCACCGCATATGCGGTCTTTCGTTCCAACTAGCACAGGAATCCGTAATGGCGAATGTAAGAGGTCATGGACGATAGGGCCGTAACAGCCATAGCGCGCTTTTTGTGGAAGTTTGAGAGGGACGGGAGGTGAGCACGGGTAGCCAAGTGATTAAGACAACCGCTGGCGCGAATCGGGAGACCCGGGTTCGATTCCCGGCCCAGCTCACATTTTCAGTTGTCAAATGTTCAAATGTTCAAATGTTTGTTAAGCTTATGGGACTTGACTACGGGATCATCAGTCCCTAAACTTACAAACTACTTATGAACTACTTACGAACTAGGACGGCACAAATATCCATGCCCGAGGGGGGATTCGAACCCCCGACCGTAGTGGCCGTGCTGACCGTGACTGGAGCGCCTCAGTCACCTCGGCCACCGCGGCCGGCTTTTCAGTTGTCGCCATTGTTTTATTTCAATGTCCTAATGCAGCCACTGTCAATCCTGTCCTTCATAATCCTTCTTCTTTCCCCCGTTTATTAATAATTTAGAAGTGGTATTACTTCGATTGTGAGGAAAGTTATTTGTCAATGTTCTGTTGTTAAGGCAATAAAAGTTCTCCTGTTGTTTTTGAAAGTGTGTTTAATCTTCGTACATGTGATGTACTCGTAGCATGTATCACCTGTAGTTGTCAACAGAAGTATTGGATAATTAGGGAGTAACGAAGAAACTGCTTTGATGCACATTTCCTGAAAGCACATATTCTCAGTAGGACGTTACAGGAATTAACACTAAGCTCACTGAACCGTCTTTTGCCAACGGAGTCAAGTTCTAAAAGTTAAGTACAATGTACGCTCTAACATATATAGGCCTATCAATCTAAGAAAGTGAACCATGTGGCGATTATTTTGTAAGACTTACTAGGTTGATTTGAAAATAAGTAAAATGTGAGAAATACGTAATAAAAAATTAATAAAACCTCACTTCTGTGGCGTATGGACAGAAAATTATTCAAATAATCAAGTCGCTACCTCATTATCCTACATGCTGGAAATAATGAAGTACAAAATTAATTTATTTCTGTGTAAACCACCTCAAATAATACTTGTATCTAATATATACCACGTGGGCTAGTGGTTGAGTAGTCCAAAATATATGAACTATTGAAAATATCGTAAAATGAGGAGTAGCGTCTGAATAAACACGTTTTAGAGTACAAATTGTCAAATTTGATGTCAGATTGAAATACTGGTAGAAGTACCAGTAATATAACGAAAAAATGCCAAGATAGTAATTTTTGTTTTTTATTTTATGCAAGGCGACCGATTTCGACACTGAAGGATGTCATCTTCTGGTCACTGCTACAGTTGGCAGTTATCTGTTCACTACAGCGCTCCACATACTATTTTGAAATTATACTAGTGGATGAAGAAAGCGGGTGCAGACAGGTGTGAAAACTACAGAATCATCAGTTTAATAAGTCATGGTTGCAAAATATTAACAAGAATTATATACAGAAGGATGGAAAAGCTGGTAGAAGCCGACCTCGGGGAAGATCAGTTTGGGTTCAGGAGACATGTAGGAACACGGGAGGCAATACTCACATTACGGCTTATCCTAGAAGATAGATTAAGAAAAGGCAAACCAACATTTCTAGCTTTTGTAGATTTGGAGAAGGCTTTTGACAATGTTGATTGGAATAAACTCTTTCAAGTTCTGAAGCAAGCAGGAGTAAAATATAGGGAACGTAAGGTTATTTACAACTTGTACAAAAACCAGACAGCGGTTGTCAGAGTTGAAGGGCATGAAAGGGATGCATTGGTTGGAAAGGGAGTAAGACAGGGTTGTAGCCTTTCCCCAATGTTGTTCAATTTGTACATTGAGCAAGCTATAAAGGAAAGCAAGGAGAAATTTGGAGAAGGAATTAAAGTTCAGGGCGAAGAATTAAAAACATTGCGTTTTGCCGACGACATAGTAATTCTGTCAGAGACAGCAAAGGACCAGGAAGAGCAGTTGAACGGAATGGACAGTGTGCTGAAAGGTGCATATAAGATGATCATTAACAAGAGCAAAACTAGGGTAATGGAGTGCAGTGTAAGAAAATCAGGTGATGCTGAAGGAATTAGATTAGGTAACGAAACAATAAAGGAGGTAGATGAGTTTTGTTACTTGGGCAGTAAAATAACAAATGATGGTCGCAGTACAGATGATATAAAATGCAGAATGGCAATGGGTAGAAAGGCGTTTTTGAAAAAGAGAAATTTGTTAACATCGAATATTGATTTAAGCCTAAGGAAGTCCTTTCTGAAGGCATTTGTATGGAGTGTTGCCTTGTATGGGAGTGAAACATGGACGATAAGCAGTGTGGACAGAAAGAGGATAGAGGCTTTTGGAATGTGGTGCTACAGAAGAATGCTGAAGATTAGGTGGGTGGATCGCGTAACTAATGAGGAGGTACTGAACCGAATTGGGGAGAAAAGAAATTTCTGGCATACCTTGACTAAAAGAAGGGATAGATTGGTAGGACACATTCTTAGACATCAAGGAATTGTGAATTTAGCGTTGGAGGGAAGTGTGTGGGGTAAAAATCGCAGAGGGAGACCAAGAGACGCGTATAGTAAGCAGATTCAAGTGGATGTGGGTTGTCGTTCTTATGAGGAGATGAAAAGGCTTGCTCAGGATAGAGTAGGGTGGAGAGCTGCATCAAACCAGTCTCTGGACTGAAGACCACAACAACAACAACAACAACTAGTGGATGGTCAAATGTCAAACAGATGTTTGACTATACAGTAGTATAATTTCAAAGTAGTATATGGAGCGCTTTAGTGAACAGATAAATGTCAATTGTAGCAGAGAACAGAAGATGACACCCTTGAGTGTCGAAACCGGTCGTGCTGCACAGAATAAAATAAAAATGCTTCCTATGATGAGGACATTAATAAGTACGAGCATATTAAACCGAACTCCGTCCAAACAGACATCGGAAGGCCAACTGGTACCGAACGACCACCATGTACTATCGTCTGCTGACTGACGTCATGGGATACGGAAATGCGTGGGGTGAGCACACTGCTGACCCGGCCGTTGTCGGTTTTGGTAACTGCAGCGAGCTCTGCTCCGTCAAGGAGTTCGTCAACTGACATAGCTAGGCTGAGTGCGTGTTGGTAGGTCACCAGCGCCTGGTGGCCGGGACGTTCACCCATACAAGCACCAATTACTCTGCAACTTCGTTAATGTGACGGGGACCTGTGTTTCCCCGCGGAATACTCGTGGCAGTGCAATTGTACTACCACTTAGACGAGGGTGAGTCAGTAATTAAGTCGCAAACTTAGGTAGATGTGCCAGTACTACGTTTACGTTTACAACTGACTCCACCTGTAAGTTTAAACACTCGTCCTATGGTTCGAGTAGGCTTTAAAAGCCTGGAGCTTGGAATTTTTGTGGCATCCTGTAAGTGACACTCTTGAGCTGTGACTTCATTTGGTTCCTTCAACTGCTGCAGCCCACAAGACGGATGTGTCGCAGTGGTAGAGAAATACCCCTACACCGGGCGCAGTACTGGTGTGTCTACCTCAATTTGCGACTTATTTACCGACTCACCCTCGTAAATTGGAAGCTAAACAGTTCCAAAACGTATTCTAACTTTGCAGCGGATTATGCCTTGATACTGTCTCGAAATTTAAAATTGTGAGCCGGATCGGACACGACTCTGGGACTTGTCTTTCATAACATCCTGTTTGCAGTTTTCCTAGCCCCGCAAGGCAGCCACGACAACATCTGGCGAGAGGTGCTGGCGAAAGTAAAGCCCTGAGGCCGGCCTGTGAGTGGTAGCTGGACCGCCCAGTGCGTGCAACGCTTTCTCCAGAAAGGCAAACGTACCAGGTTCGAATCCTCTTCCGGCACACAGTACTTATCAGCCAGCAAGCTTCAAATAAGCGCGTACTTCGCTGCAGGGTGCAAATGGATTTTGCAAACAGTTCCCTAGGCTGAGACTAAGCCAATGCTCCGCAGTGTCCTTTCCTCTAGGAGACTGTTTCACGAACTGCGGTTTCCGCGGCATGGTAAGTCGCTGCCTCCCGATAGTCCATCATGTTTTAACAGGGACGCTACCCTTCAGTCGCACTGCATATCGTTATGCCTCGCCACTCCAGACGTCGGCGTAGTGACCTACCTAAAGCGGTGGCGTCGCTGTTCAATTTTGAATTACGAGGGTCATTTTTTAAAGCGACAGGAAATTTTATGCATTAATAAAATCTTCTCGAGCCTCCACCCGCTTCCGGTGGTTACAAACCCACGAGCTTTCTGTCGAGCTCTCCTTGCCCATTGTCAACTGGTAAATGAGTGCTGCATCGTCGTTGCCTTGCCCTTACGTCGCCGCGCTGCTGGCTGTGATGTCACTGGAGCCAGCTCGAGCCAACGAGAAAGACAGGCCCCAGCGCAGACGTGATGCCACGTAAGCAAGGTAGTTCCAAGCCGGCGCGATCGCTAGCTCAGTGGCTGGGCGCTATGAGGCAGTGGGCTGTGCCCCAGTGGCCAGCCAATCGGCTAGCGATCGCGCCGGTTCGGAACTACCTTGCTTACGTGATATCACGTCTGCGCTGGGGCCTGTCTTTCTCGTTGGCATCGAGCCAGCTGCATCGGCATATATGATGATGGTTACGTTCCGAGTAGGTTGTGTCTGCTACTGGCTGCGAGCTGTGACGTCGCTTTGGCTCGCTTCTTCGCCCCGTGTCCGCAGCGTCCGCTTCAACCGCTCTATGGTCGGGTCCTAAGCTGTGCTGAGCTGCAAGCAGACGTTCTTATTAATAATGTTCTCTGACATTTTAATTTCAATGGCTTCCTTTGTAACACTACGCCAATATCCTTTCGTTTTAGAAATGCTGATTATCGTCGAAACGAATTCGTTGTCGATTTTCTAAGAGATGTTCTTCCACGGCTGATTTTTTCGGGTAGCGAAGAAGCAAGCAACTCTCGTGTCTGTCCGTGGTTGCCCCACAATGCCTACAGTTTGTCCAATATAACAGCAACCTTACTCTCATGGTATCTTATAACCTCCTGGTGTTTTGAGCCATTGATCGTCCTTTACAGGCCTTATCATCTGTCGTATTTTTGTTGGGGGCCTGTTCAAAGATCGGCAAAAATGCAAGATTCTTGCTTTCTTCTTTCGTCTTAATTTTCCTGCTTTTATCGCGAGAAATTGCTTGTTGTACCTGGCGGTGTCTGTAACTATTTTCCCTGAAGACTCTTAGGTTAAATCTCGTGGCAGACTTTCGGCGTCTGAAACGACTTTTGCGCGATGAACTAGGGTATTCAAAACGCCGCGTTTTTGCACAAGGGGTGGTGGCTCAGCGCATTCAGATACCGATCCGTTTGAGTGGGCTTCCTATAGACGCTGTGACTGAGGAGATCATTTGTTTCTCTCGCAGACGAGGACATCAAAGATGGAAATGATCGTCTTTTTCCGCATCCGTGTGAATTTATTATGGTCGTGAACACTGTTCAAATGATGTTAGAATTCCTATAGTTTCTCACGTTCATGAGGCCCGATGCCGAATGTATCATCGACATCGCAGTAAAATCTACAAGGGCAACTATTTTTTTTTAACAAACGATTCAATATCGTTACATATTTGCACCTGTTACTGTCCTTCAAAGAAGTCAACAGCGTTGTGTAGAACCCGTTGTCAGCGATGTGGAATGCGTAGTGTACCAGTACCGTTAGCGCCGCAGCAGCGCCAGGTTAAAATTAATGATGTGTCAGTACATTATTCTGATAGTTTCGACGAATCATCATGGAATCTTACAGTGTCAATCGTGTGTCGTACCGAGTTTGTTGTTCAACCGCGTCGCGACGGCTTCGCTTTGATTGTAGAATCTTAAGACGACTGAATTGTGCCACTAATCTGGACAGTTGATATCTCCATTCGCGACTTTCATCGTTATACGTTGCGAATTGATATCGGGCAACCGCGTTGCGAACGAACTGTGGAAAACTACTTTTGGACAGTGTCTTCATTGTTGGATTGGAACGTACAGCTGCATGTACTGGCAAAAACACATCAGTTGTGGAGTATTTTGCAATACCAGTTTAGACACATTTGGATGGACTTGTCATCCAACGTTCCAATGTTTGTATAGATTATGGGAGTTAACTATGGGGTCACGAGTCCCCAAACTTAGAAACTACTTATGAACTAGCTAATACTAACGACGGCACTAATACCATGCCCGTTCGGGGATTCGAACCCTCGACCGTAGTGGCCGTGCAGACTGTTACTGGCGCGCCGCAGACCGGTCGGTCACCGCGGCCGGCGACTTATCATCATAATCGTCAATATAATTGTTAACACAGTGCAACCACGCATTTGTGTGTTATGGAATAGATATGTTCTTACTAAACTGTGTTTCAATAATGAGCATCATTCAACATTATTACTGGGCAGTTTTTAAGTGTCTCTAGTACAGAGTGGAGAGATTAACGGCTCAGGGGAATATTTGGTGGGACAGGGACACAGTCATCAATAACAGCTTACGTCCCATCAAATTATATTATAAAACAGTGTTTATTAAATATTACCTGGTTATTCTCTGGGCGCGTTATATGTTGATGGTGCGAATGGAGCGGTCTACTGCTTGTCGAATCTGTGGTGCAGTTCTGAAGCGAGTGACACGAATTGGTTCCTTCATCATTAGAATGAAAAGAAAGAAGGCTTTAAGTCCGGGAATATGGTGGTTGGTACTGGAATTTGCAAGTCCCAACGACCGAACAGAGCAGCCACACGTTGCGCTGTATGCGCCCGCGCATTATCGTTCATAATGATGGGTGGGTTGCGCAGAAAGTGTTGCCGCTTCGCGGCCGCGGTGGCGGAGCGGTCTGCGGCGCGCCAGTCACGTTCTGCACGGTCACCGGGGGTTCGGATTCCCGCATCGGGCATGGATATTTGTGCCGTCCTTAGTATTAGTTAGTTCGTAAGTAGTTTGTAAGTTGACCCCGTGGTTAAGTCCCATAAGGTCTACAAACATTTGATCATTTTTGGTTCCCGCTTCTATCGCAAAGCTTAAGTCGTTGTGACTTTGATTCCGAAGAGGAAGGAACTACTTTGTGGCATTCGCTTCAGAACTGTTCCATAGATTCGACAGGTAGTAGACCGCTCCATTCGCACCATCAACAGAACAGGCTCTGCTAACAGTGTAGAACACCTTCCACATTGCTGGCAACTGGTTATAGACAACGCTGATGACTACTTTGAAGGACAGTAACTGGTGCAAAGATGTTGTATCGGTTGTGAATAGATAGTTGGCATTATGTAACTTGCAGCCCTCGTGTAGTAATGTTCTTGTCTGGCTCTAAAAGGATGAAAGTAATTCTCGTAGGAATGCTCGGTTTAGCTGGTGCCGGCGTACCTTGTGCAGGGCGCCGCGCAGCACGCTCTGCACGCTGGCGACCACGTGGCGCACGTCGTCGCTGTCCTGTCCGGCGCCCGCGTCCTCGTCGGCGCTGAGCAGCGGCGCGTTCTCATTGGCGCCGTCGTGCGCGTGCTCGGACAGCGCCGGCCTGGGGCTGGGCCGCAGCCTCAGCGGGTGTCCGCCGGCCGCCAGCAGCCCCTGGATCTGCGCCAGCGTCATGTGGCGCCGCACCAGGTCGCCCTGCTCGTCGAACGTGTAGAACTCGTACCGGTCCGGCGACAGCAGCGCCGCCGGCGACCCGGGCGGCGGGGAGCCCGAGGCCGGGCGCAGCGGCCGGCCCACCGCGTCCGCCAGGTACGCCTTGGTGCCGTCGCCCAGGTCCATGATCACCGACACCGACGTCACCACGCTGCCGGCACACACACACAGCGCTGCCTTTACATTACAGACACACACAAAATTAATGCAACACACCGCTACTTCCCAGCATGGTTGCCAGAAAGCTTTTGACACCGTAGGGTAAGGTGGTACAAATTCGATATAGGTACAATTCCGATCAACATAAGTTTTCGCGCCATTTGTCAATTTCATGGTGTCTTATTGTGTCTTTTCCAAGAATACATCACTTTATGCTACGGAGATATAATTTTTTTTCCTTTTAACAGGTAAGTGAAGTACTTAGCCCAACGCGCTCTTATACATTTTCTGCTTAAGGGTGGTTGGATTCGCTGCTAAATATGCAATGTTTGCTACCACAAAGTGTGCATCGGTGCCTTAAGGAAAATTGTACGATGAAGTGATCATAATTGTACCTAGTGTGGTACATTTTCGATCGATTTTTCTCAATTCTGTAACCTTTCCTGGTGTTCATACCAACAATTGTAACTGTCTAATATTTGTGTTATACATTCATTAAACATCCGGGAACAAGTGAAATAGTTAAAATTATTTATTTTCTCAATATATTTCCAGTTACAATGACATTTGTCCGAAATGATCGAAATTGTACCATCTTACCCTACCTCACAAACAGCTTTTCATGAAATTGCGTGGTTATGGTATATCGCTCCAAATATGCGATTGGATAGGGGATTTCTTGTCAGAGAGGACACAGTTCGTAGTAATCGATGGTAAGGCATCGACTAAAACAGAGATGATATCGGGCGTTCCACAGGATAGTGTTATTGGTCCTCTGCTATTCCTTATTTACGATTTAGGGGAAAATTTAAGTAGCTCTCTTAGGTTGTTTGCAGATGACGCCGTCATTTACCGTCTAGTAAAATCATCTGAAGATCAAAACCAACTGCAGAGCTATCTAAATAAGATATCACTACGGTGTAAAAATTGGTAATTAACTCTAAATAAGGCGAAGTGTGAAGTCGTCCACATGAGTACGAAAAGAAATTCGTTAAACTTTGTTTACAAGATAAATCAATCAAATGTGAAGGGCGTAAATTCCACAAAACACCTAGGAATTACTATTACTTCAGACTTAAATTGGAAAGAACACGTAGATAATATCGTGGGAAAGGCGAACCAGAGACTGCGTTTTATTGGCAGAACCCTTAAAAGATGCAACAGAACTACTAAAGAAACTGCATACACTACACTTGTCCGTCCATTTTTGGAGCACTGCAGCCCAGTGTGGGATCCTTATCAGGTGGTTTTGACGAAGGACATCAAAAGAGTCCAAACAAGTGTAGCTCGTTTCGTATTGTCACGATACAGGAGAGACAGCGTTACGGAAATGATACAGGATCTGGGATGGGAATCATTACAACAACAGCGCTTATCGCTGCTGCGTAGGCTACTTGCGAAACTACAATCGCCAACATTGTTGATTCCCAATTACATAGGTAGAAATGATCATCAGAATAAAATACGAGAAATCAGAGCTCGAACAGAGATATTCAGGTGTTCATTCTTCCCACGCGCTATTCGAGAATGGAATGGGAGATAAATAGTATAATTGTGGTTCGATGAACCCTCTGCCAGGCACTTAAATGAGATTTGCAGCGTATCCCATGTAGATGTAGATGTAGAACCTCTGAAGCTCAAAAATCCCATCCAGGAGTTCAAAATGCCCCTTTTCAGCAGAAATTGTCCCATGGCAAGAAAACGTATGAGAAAAAAGTCGAAAGACCAACATGCTGGTGTCCTGTGCCGCAATTAACACATCCGCCGAGCAAAAAACCAATATCGCTTTTATGAGGCACAGAAAAATATTTATCGGCATGAAACATTTTAAATTTACTGCTAAAACAAAGTTTAATAATAAAATAAAGATTAATAAGGCACATTTGTATGTAAACTGCGTGTTCGTGGACTAAAACGTGAAAATCGCATGGCGAAAATAGCAGACGACCGTTCCGTCAAAACATTCTTCTCAAAAAAGCTTGACATTATATTACAGTCCGGTGACGGACAGTGTGAATGCCGCCATCAGAAATACATTGTG
This sequence comes from Locusta migratoria, assembly GCA_026315105.1. Lineage (NCBI taxonomy): Eukaryota > Metazoa > Arthropoda > Insecta > Orthoptera > Acrididae > Locusta > Locusta migratoria. The sequence goes on along the minus strand of CM048744.1, from coordinate 485,655,181 downwards.
GAATGTTCTGACAGACCGTGACGTGACGGACAGTGTGAATTGGCCTATGTAATGCGACAGAAATCAGTTGAGCAGTTTGGCGGGTGCGAGCACTTTCCCAGCAGAGGTACCAACTGAATGTCCCATATTAATCTCACTTTTTGTAAGAAAATCCCTTTGTCCATTTCTAAAAGCTAACTGTCAAAATGTCCCATGATGTGAGACATATCCCACAGGCTGGCAACACTGCTTCCCAGTCCTCTATCGAATTCGCGATCAAGTACCAACAGAAGGCTGCACAATCGTGTTACGCACGGAGGATGGCACACCAGTTAGCATACAACCTGATACATGGTCAACGATAAGAAACGTGTCACTCACAGGGAGAAACCGACTATGAAGAATTCGCTATAGAGAGAGAGACTGCATAAAACGATTTACAATGTTTATGTTATAACAGCGCAAATACACCGAAGAGTAAACAAACTGGTTTCCGCATCTGTGTACAAACGCAGAGATTTGTAAATCTCAGACGACGGTACTCTTCCAAACTCTGAAGATAGCAGGCACAAAATATATGGAGCGAAGAGTAATAATCAACCTATACAAAAACAAGACAGCAGTTATTAGAGTCGAAGGGCAAAAAAGGGACGCAGAGGTTGGGCAGGGAGCAAGACAGGGTTGTAGCCTTTCCCCAATGTTGTTCAACCTGTACATTGAGCAAGCAGTGAAGGAATGCAAGGAAAAATTTGGAGAGGGAATTAAAGTTCAGAGAGAAGAAATAAAAAGTTTGCGGTTTGCAGATGACATAGTAATTTTGTCAGAGACTGCATAGGATCTGGAAGAGCAATTGAATGGAATGGACAGTGTCTTGAAAGGAAGATATAAGATGAACATTAACAAGAGTAAAACGAAGGTAATGGAAGGTAATGTCAGAAAATCAGGCGATGCTGAAGGAATTAGATTAGGTAATGAGACACTGAAAGTAGTAGATGATTTTTGTTATTTGGGTAGCAAGATAACTTCTGATGGCCGAAGTAAAGAAGATACAAAATGCAGAATGGCTATGGGGAGAAAAGCGTTTCTAAAGAAGCGAAACTTGTTAACATGCAATATTAATTTGAATGTTAGGAAGTCCTTTCTGAAAGCATTTGTCTTGAGTGTAGCATTGTATGGCAGTGAAACGTGAACGATAAGAAGTTCCGACAAAAAGATTATACAAGCTTTTCAAATGTGGTGCTACAGACGAATGATGAAGATTAGATGGGTAGATGACGTGACTAATGAAGAGGTGCTTAACCGAATTGGGGAGAAAAGGAGTTTCTGGCACATCTTGACTAAGAGACGGGATAGATTCGTAGGACACATTCTGAGACATCAAGGAGTTCTCAACTTAGCATTAGAAGGAAGTGTGTGGGGTAAAAATCGTAGAGGGAGACCGAGGGACGAATACAGTAAGCAGATTCAAAAAGATGTAGGTTGCCGAACATTTTCTCAGATGAAGAGACTTGCGCCGGCCGCGGTGGCCGAGGTGACTGCGGCGCTCCAGTCACGGTCAGCACGGCCACTACAGTCGGGGGTTCGAATCCCCCCTCTGGCATGGATATTTGTGCCGTCCTAGTTCGTACGTAGTTCATAAGTAGTTTGTAAGTTTAGGGACTGATGACCCCGTAGTTAAATCCCATAAGCTTTACAAACATTTGAACATTATTTTAGCGATTGGCCTTGGTTTTCGAGAAAATTGGTGTTGAAGTTCACTGCGCGCTGTAAGACGCGTAACTTTAGCCATATTCTAACCTAGTGAGCGTGCGCAGCGGTTGAGGTCTCCAGCTATCACGCTGGAAGTGCCTTGTACAAGTTCTCTCCATGTTTTTTGGTTTTTAATCAGCATACTCCGACATTTTTCCAGTTTATCTTACGGCATATAAACAAACAGTGTATATTCAGTGAAATTAGTGATAAATATTCAATTTTGCCTCAGTAATTTAATTTTCAGATCATTATTATAAAATCTTACTTCCTCCCCACGTATCAATTTTGTACAGAAATTTTTCCCATCCTGTGTACGGAAAAATCGCAGATTTTAAAATGTTTTGTTACACCAGCTTCGTAAACTTCCGGATTTCGTGCAGGACATGATTACGTTTTTAAATTTGATAGTTTATTCAAGTCCTCTCTCCTGAACATGAGTGCCAAATTTTCTCTTGGTCTTCCTCTGCGGTTTTTGCCCCACGCACTTCTCTTCAACGCCAAATTCACAATTTCTTGATGTCTAACAACGTGTCCTACCAATCGATCCCTTCTTTTAGTCAAGGTATGCTAGAAATTCCTTTTCTCTCCAATTCTGTTCAGTATCTCCTCATTAGTTACGCAATCCACCCACCCAATTTTCAGCATTCTGCTGTAGCACCACATTTCAAAAGCCTCAATCCTCTTCCTGTCCGCACTGTTTCTTATCCATGTTTCACTCCCATGCAAGGCAACACTCCATGAAAATGCCTTCAGAAAGGAGTTCCTTAGGCTTAAATCAATATTCGATGTTAACAAATTTCTCTTTTTCAAGAACGCTTATCTACCCCTTGTCATTCTGCATTTTATATCATGTGTACTGCGATCATCATTTGTTATTTTACTGCCCAAGTAACAAAACTCATCTACTTCCTTTATTGTTTCGTTACCTAATCTAATTCCTTCAGCATCACCTGATTTTCTTAGACTGCACTCCATTACCCTAGTTTTGCTCTTGTTAATGATCATCTTATATGCACCTTTCAGCACACTGTCCATTCCGTTCAACTGCTCTTCCTGGTCCTTTGCTGTCTCTGACAGAATTACTATGTCGTCGGCAAAACACAATGTTTTTATTTCTTTATCCTGATATTTAAGTCCTTCGCCGTGTTTCTCCTTGCTTTCCTTTATAGCTTGCTCAATGTACAAATTGAATAACATGGGGGGAAAGGCTACAATCCTGTCTTACACCCTTCCCAAAATCTGCATCCCTTTCATGCGCTTCAACTCTGATAACTGCTATCTGGTTTTTGTACAAGTTGTAAATAACCTTCCTTTCCCTATATTTTACTCCTGCTGATTTCAGAATTTGAAAGAGTCAATCAACATTGTCAAAATCTATCTCCAAATCTACAAAATCTAGAAATGTAGGTTTGCCTTTCCTTAATCTATCTTCTAGGATAAGCCGTAAGGTGAGAATTGCGTCCCATGTTCCTACATTTCTCCTGAACCCAAACTGATCTTCACCGAGGTCGGCTTCTACCAGCTTTTCCATCCTTCTGTAAATAATTCGTGATAATATTTTGCAACTATGACTTACTAAACTGATGGTTCTGTAATTTTCACACCTGTCTGCGCCTGCTTTCTTTGGAGTGGGGGATTATAACATTTTTCTTAAAGTATGAGGGTACTACGCCTGTCTCATACATCTTCGACATTACTGCAGCCGAAAAAACCCTGCAAAAACGGGAACAAGGATAACTGCAGAGTATAGTTCATCGTGACATTCATAAGAAATAAGTTCAGATATCTAGGAGAAATAATTGAACAAGTTATTTAAGTGAAAGAAGCCATTGAAGCAAAACTCAGTAAGATAAAAACAGCATATTACCTCACTGAGGACATGTATAACAAGAAGTCAATATCCATCAATGCTAAACTGGCTCACTACCGAAATTCGCCCATAAGCACTCTATGAAGCTGAATGTCTAACTCTGAACGTATATGCAATGATAGAATCACTGCCAGTTACTGAAAGAACAATATTAAGGGAAATCTTGGGGCCAATCAAAGAGCAGACATAATACAGAATGCATGATAATAGTGAAATATATACATATACTGAAAAAAATCACTGGTGTAATTAGGAAAAGAAGAATTGCTTTCTACGGTCACATACAAAGTTTGAATCCCCACATATTGACAGAAAGACTGCTCTGTAACTTCAGTAAATTAAAAACAGACAACATGTGGTGCAAAGAAGTTGGAAGGGACGTGGACGAATTCCGAATTACCCCACAATATATCGCTTAAGACTACCACTCAGAAAGAAATTAAAGGATGCCAGATGTTTCCAGGGAAAATCGAAGAAGAAGACTGATGCCAAGTGGACCGAAGAAAGAAACATCGGAAAATGAGAGCAATATGGAAGAAAAGAAAGGCAAAACAGTTGAAATAATCGTAGTCCATAGTGGCTCAAACGTAAAAGAAGAAGAAAATCAGCCAAATGGATCGAGCCGTTCGGTCTTGGCGATCGTTCATACATGCAGCAGTTGATTTCTATTTATCTAACTAGCTTAAATCCGCGGCTCCGCTCGCGTGTTGGTTGCTTATGATAGATAATGCGCGAAACGTCAAATCGATATTTTTAAAGAGATGTATTAAAAGACATTTCTTTTTTACTGCTTTATTTATTTATTCTTATATTTCCTTATTCGTATGCTTATCCTTACAGAGAAAGAGCTAAATTGTAGCACGCATAGACCAAAGATATGGTCCGTAGCATCACGTTTCGCTGTTAGTAACCTCCTTGCTATAGAGTCGCAAACTTCATCGCTGACCTTTCAACCACCGTATCTTCCACCCCCTTATAGCTACCGGCATGGAACTGCTATGGCGTACAACGGGAGACTTCGGACAACAATTACACACAGACCATTCGTTTTCGTTCTGTAGTTTTCGCTGCAGAGCGAAATATTAACACACACACACATGTAGAATTTTATATACACCGATAACTTTCCATTCCAATATACTCCACCCTTCTATCATTATCAACCCTCAGGCAACAATGCAACCAATAAAACCATTTTCAAAGAGTAAATATAATTTTCAAAGACTAATTATTGTTCCGCATTTCGCGTTATATTCTTCAAATTACTAAATATCTATCAGATCGCTATAAAACCGCCCCTAAAACCTTCCTTAGGTATAAATTAGTAACTGTACAAATATTTAAGTCTCTGCGTCTTGTCGTTCGGAGGTGATAAGCGTACACCGAACAGACATTCACATTAATATATATAGATGCCTAAAGCCTTCCCCGGGTGGACATTAGTAACTCTACAAATTTTTAGCTCTTTATGTCTTGTGGTTCAGACGTGATAAACGTACACCGAACAGACATTCCCATTTATAGATATAGATTGTATGGAAAATTTGCAACAGATGGTAGATGCGACGCTTCTGGTTTTTGTTTGACAAAGAACCGTTTGGAGACACTGATTTGCTTGCAAAACGCTTTGCCTTCGGCAAATCGTGGATTTAACGTGCACAGCTCCAGCGCACGCGCCCGAGGGGGGACTCGATCCCCCGACGGCGAACAGCCGCGCGCACCGCAGCACAGCGCTCCAGTACGCGCGGCTAATCCGCCGCGCTTCATGCAGTGAGAAGTGTGACGCAAGATTTTGAAACTGAAAGTTCAAGGGGGGAGGGAAGATGAGCGACGTTTGATGCGGCGAGAAACTGCGGTCGTTGGGAGGGGGGGGGGGGAGGGCGTGTGAGAGAGACGAGGATAGCATCGTGGCGCAGCGGTCGCTCTTCCGGGACACACGGCCACGGCAAAAACACACTCGGCCACCTCCTCTCTCCCGCCGAGAAAGCGCGCGAGACTCGCCGGCAACGCTCTCCCAAACTTGCCTCACTTATCGCCTCCATCGTTATGGCTTCCTCGTGGCCACTGCAGAAGCTTACCTGCCTGTTATTGCCTCATCAGTGGTTGCTGTCGCTACGAGGAGACTTTAATCGCTTACTAGTATTTCCGGCTCTTATAGCATGAACGAATTTGTTAGAGAAAACGTTTCGTCCCCGTTTTTCCGTTTTTCGAAAGGCGTCTTCATGGACGATTGTGGCGCTTACGAAAGTCCGTTTCACACCCTAACTCGCTACTACCTGCTCATATCAGAGACAAAGGAACAGTTTGTTATCATTGCTCGTTAATACTGCCTGGAAGTAAATTATGATAACTTGATTTCCCTTATTTTAATCTGATTATCATGTTTCCCTTTGCACGAATACGCCTTTCTTTTAATGATCTTCACCACAACTCCTCCATCATTTCCGTGACACTCTCTCCCCTGTGTAACCGAGTGAGGTGGTTCACCTCCTGCCATCCAGATATAGGTATTCCGTGATTTCCCAAGTCATTCTAGGCAAATAGCGCCATGCTCTAATGACCATGCTATCGATCGGACGTTAAGCTCTATGCTCCCTTCCTTCTTTTCTTACGTATCTCCCACCTGTTGAGGATTCCACAATGCGCAACAATACTCCAAAATAGGGCGGATAAGGGTAGTGAACGTAGTATCTTTAGTGGTTTCCAAACTATGGATCTATTTAGATAACTCGCCAGGTGACAGAAAAAAAAAAAATCAAGTAAAATAACTTATAGACTAAAACAAATGTGAGAGTGTATTTTCAGGAGGAAAGTGTTGTAACCTGAAAAGTTAAGTAAAAAACCAGTTCTTAATAAGAAACTAATGTGGTTAATAACGTACTCATGGCGATATGAGAACAGCGCAGCTGAAGGATTTGTTACTTATTGACATATGGAAATGCTGCGTGCTCCTCCACTTGTCTGACGAATAACCATTAGTTGATTTACTCTTTCTCTGTAGAGTCATGCATTATTTGTTTGTTGTTTATACGTGTGTGTATGTATTTTAATGGTGGTTAGTTTTATTTTGTACTAAAAAGAAATTCGTATGTAGAGACAAATCTTAAAGTGGTAAAACAATCAGTCTTGAAGAAGAGTCCCTCGTGGATTCCTCCTTGAAAACTTCCTGGAAGAGTCAAGTCCAATTTCATTTGCATTAAAATACAGTTCTGGAGGAATTACAGGAATTCAGAACTACTTTCTGATACTAACATGCATTTCTAGTTTCATTTTAACAAATGCAAGAAACAAAGTTTGCGTGGAAGATTATTTACGCCTACAACTAACAAGCTTCAATCTAATTACAGAAGGAATAATTAACAGTTCTGCTAAACAATACCACAAATCACACCAAATTTACCATTTAACTGGAATAAAAAACATTGAGGACAAAAATAGTATATTTCCTTTAATAATTTTCCACACACCAGTTAAAAAATGTACTACACTGGGTCGTAAAATTTTTTCCAGAAATATTGTGGGTTGCGTTGCAAAAAATATTGGGAAACAGTGCTCTAAATGTTCTGCCAATGAAACTCAACTTTTGGGTTGCCTTCCCCACAACATTTTCAATCTAATTACAGAAGGAATAATTAACAGTTCTGCTAAACAATACCACAAATCACACAAAATTTATCATTTAACTGGAATAAAAAATATTAGAGGACAAAAATAGTATATTTCTTTTAATAATTTTCACTTCACCAGTTTGTAAATATACTACACTGGGTCGTAAAAGTTTTTCCAGAAATATTGTGGGTTGCCTTGCAAAAAATATTGGGAAACAGTGCTCTAAATGTTCTGCAAATGAAACTCAACTTTTGGGTTGCCGTCCCCACAACATTTTCTATGTCTTCTTTCGAAATTAAGTTGTTGGTGATTTAAGTTCCAGTCTTTTATTTGAGTTTGCGGCTCTTAAATTTGATAGATTTATCGTTTAAATAGAGTTCAATGGATTTTTTTAATTGTGCATGTGTAAGACCTCGATGTTTTGAGTTAACTGTATAAAAATAGAACAAAAACATTCATAAAGTATATCCACTGACCACAGTTCGTGCCTCATATAAGACCAAACATACATTATGCATATACCTGGTGTTAGTTACGGAGTGTCATGTGACTATCTACTCAAAAAGTTTATACAACTGTGTGAGCCATGTGGTCTACAGCGCCATGATACCAACTGCGGGGTAGAATCTCTGCAGAAATCCTTGAGGTTAGTTCGAAAATAAGGGCAAAGTAGACAGACAAACCACGTATACACTTTTAACATAATTGAGCGATGTTTGAAAAAAAATTGGTTTTGACATTACTATGTGTTTTAACTTTTAATGTAATTGGTTCCTAAGTGTAACAGATTAATGTAAATAATGTGTAAAACTCATCACTGTGGTTTAAGATGTGTTGTGGTCTTCAGTCCGGAGACTGGTTTGATGCAGCTCTCCATTCTATCCTGAGCAAGTCTCTTCATGTCCTTATAACAACGGCAACCCACATCCTTTCGAACATGCTTGCTGTATTCGTCTCTTGGTCTCCTGCGATTTTCAGAACACATACTTCCCTCCAATGCTAAATTCACGATTCCTTGATGTCTAAAAATATGCTCAATCCACCCAAAGGTGCTTGCCTGTTCCACGCTCATATAGAGTGAGGGAAAAATGAGAACTTGTATGCATCCGTACGAGCCCTGATCTCTCTTAGCTTATCCTTGTGGTTTTTACTCGAAATGTAGGTTGGCCTTTTAAATTTCTTCAACAGTGTTTCTCGAAAAGAACGTCGCCTTCTCTCCAACGACTCCCATTTGAGTTCCCAAAGTTACCAATAGAATCCTTTCTTTTAATGAAGGTATGCCCCCAACTTTCTTCCCTCCCCAATTATTCTTATTAGTTACGCGGTGTACTTACCTAATCTTCAGCATTCGTCTGTAGCACCACGTTTCAAAAGCTTATATCCTTAAGTTGTCTGACCTATTTACTGTCCATGTTCCACTCCTGTACAAGGCAACACTCCTCACACATGAAACTTCCTGGTAGATTAAAATTGTGTGCCGGAACCGGGATTCGAACCTGGGATCTTTGCCTTTCGCGGGGAAGCGCACTACCGAGTGTGCTATACCGACACGACACACGATGCCGCCTCACAACTTTACTTCCGCCAGTACCTCGCCTCCTACTTTCCAAACTTCACAGAAGCTCTCCTGCGAACCATGCAAGACTAGCACTCCTGGAAGAAAGGATATCTACCAGGAAGTTTCATATCAGCGCACACTCCGCTGCAGAGTGAAAGTTTCATTCTGGAAACTCCTCACATATGCTACAACTTAATAATCGATGTTAATTTTTTTTTCTGAAACGCTTTTCTTCCTATTTCCAAGATAAACCTTATAAAAGTACATGCATATTTAATTGTAGTCTCATTGTTTAAGTTATAATAGTATATATGCCATTTAATAAACTCATGTTACCCCTTTATAAATCAATGTCCAGAGTCACATTTGAAGGAGAGGCATTGAATTAAAATTTGTGCCGCGGCCGGGATTCGAACCCGTTACCGTCCATTGCTGAGGTGCTATTCCGCTATTGGTGAGCCTCAGCATCGCTGATACGTATTTATGTAGGGAAACATGGGACAGCATATAAGTTTGTGTTGTGGAGAGCGACGTGCTTCAAGACAGCCCGTGCAATCGCCGTAGCCATTAAGTCACGATGGCGTTGTGGCTATAGCGCTTGCCTATTAAACATGAGGTCCCGGGTTCGAATCCCGTCCGTGGCACGAATTTTAATTCAGCGCCTCTCCGTGAATTCAATATTAGGCTATCCGATTTCAGTATACATGCAGGTGAATAAATGATTAGATCTACACGGCTCAGTAAGTGTAGAATGCCCACCAGAGCGGATTCGTGATGTCAGCTCCGTGTCGTTGCGAAGTTGGTACCAGTCAAGTGCCGTAAATCTAACTGTTGATGGAGACCTTTACGTATCCCCTACGCCTATGGACCAGCCTAATGCATTTCACAGTGCCCGCATCGTTGGACTGCGCGAAGCGCGGTCGTGTCTTGCAATTGCTTGGCATGTGGGCAATTCACATGTGACCCGACAACGGAATCAAAGCGTACACGACGGCGTCCAATGACGTGAGGGAGGGAAGACCGTAGTATGGTGCGACAAGGAATACGGCATCCCATGACCAAGGCACCCACCATCCACTGTAGATTTCAATTGATTAGATTAAAAATTATGGATCGCAATTTTTATTTATTACGAATACTAGTTTCGGCTCATCTCTGAGCCATTTTCAAAACATGTTGGTCAATTCGGTAAACATTTGCAAAAGGCAATGTAGTTATCCAAAAACATCAAGATTAGTTTTATATTCCAATAAAAAGCATTATAAAACTTTGTAAAAGTTTTTTGAAATTAAAATACATTGGATATGATCACATTGACAAATCCTGCTGATTGAAACCTTATTTGTTGTTGACAATAAAAATGTAAACTTGAGCAATGCTGATTAGAATCACCACCCAACTGCATAATAGAGTTTAACCACATAGTCCTTAAAGATGACATAACTTTTGTATAAATCGGAACAAATATTTGCCGCAAATAACTGGATAACATGATGCCTGATGTTGAACTCAATGAAAATGTCAAATCAGGCGAAGGGAGACTACAGAAAATTGCTCAATATGTACTGTAGAGCCGCCTAAAACATCCTGTGAGTTCTTGCACAGTATCTCGACGACTTGCATCAGCCTGACTGGGACCTAGAAAATGCGTCGGTTGACATTGATACCGGAACACCCAAACAGGCGTTTGGAGTGGTGGGACCCGTGGGAGGCATGGACATGGCGTAGTCCAGTAAGTTCCGCTTGTCTATAACCTCCAATAACCGTGGTTTCCGTGTCTGACGGGTCAAGGGCAGGAGGCACATCCTACCAATATTGTGGAGAGACGCGATGGTGTGAAGCCCTGGCAGCATGGTGTGGGGAGCCGTAGGATAAGCGTTCAGGCCACCTCTAGTAGTGCTACGGGGGGCACTGACAGCTCAGCGATACATCACGGGCATTCTGTCTCCTCACGTCCTACCGCTGCACAGCACTCAGGGACAGTGTTTCAACAAGATAATGCACATACACACATGGCACATGTGTCTGTGGACTGTCTACACCATGCTGAGCTCCTTCCATGGCCAGTAAGATTCCAGGACATCTTTGAGTTTGAGTGGGATATTGGAAGGTGCCTCCACCTTCGTGCGAAACTGAGGGTTTTCATTATTTGTAGTTTCATTCACTTCCAACCATTACCTTCTGAGTGGAGCCGCCATATTAAGTGGGCTAGGAAATCCGATTCAGGCTATGCCATGTGTACTCGGAAAGCGAAAAACGGTTCACGAAAATCGGTTTTCGTCTTCCGGAAGATGTGTTCCATGTAAACGTGGTGACTGAGTATTGCCCAAGTGCTTGGGAAACCAACCAGATCAGTTTGAAGGACATAAGAGGCAGTTCAGAGGCGGATGGCTTGGTTGGTTTGTAACTGGCAGATTCGAGCAATGTGCGAGTGTTACGGAAATTCTTCAGGAACTCAAAAGGGACTCGCTTGAGGGAAGAAATTTAGAGAGCCAGAATTTGAGGCGAACTGCAGAACAATTCTACTACCGCCAACCTACGTTTCTCATAAAGACCACAAAGATCAGGGAGATTAGGGCTAGTGCGGATGGATGCAAGTATTTGTTTGTCTGTCGTTGTATATGGGAGTCGAACAGGAAAGCAAGTAACTGGTAGTGGTACTGAGTACCCTCCGCCACGCACCTTTGGATGGAATGCGAACTATGTACGTAGATGTACTGAAATGGGTGTTTCAGTAGGAATCGACACCCGGTACCTTGTAGCTATTAATTTGTAAATGTAATAATTTCATGTACTAGGTAAGCATTGTTTTAACAATTGCTATTGGGTGAATGTGAGTGAGCCGTGGCGCCAGTGAGTTCTGTGCGTTTGTCAAGATCGATCTTGTCGGGTTGCATGTTATCTTTGTTTTCCTTCTGTGCGATGTTGACAGCCTGACGGAGGGCAGTGACGTTTGAGTGGGAAAGCGGAAAGGTCGGTCGCCTCTCCTCGGGACGTGCGGAGCGTCGAGCTGGTTGGGCCGGCTGTCTTGTAGCGGAGAGGACTGATAAAAAGGGATCCTGACGTCCCGCGCTTTCTGGCCAGCTGGTGTTGGTATCCGGTCCAGGTTATATTTGTGATGCTAACTGGATTCCAAGGATTTCCTGGCGGTTGCAACTGGTGGCGAGGTGATGCAAGTGTTTCTTGTTTAAACATTATTTATGAGACTTGAGATATTGTTGACTTAATTGCATGCTGCTGTGCCACTTGGTGAACTTTAACTGCAGGTTACCTTGGGTGTGCTGTCGTCGTTATTGTCAGTAGAACCGACTATAATATTTTTTTATTTCCTTACTGTTGTCATGTTATTGTGGAGCTTCGAGAGCATGCCCTGCTGTTTAAATCCGTGAATTTTTTCAGGTTCCCCACCCACGCGGAAAGCGTTGGTTCGGAGGTCGGGACAGTCTCGTGATTTCTTGCTGCGCTAGGGTGCCCAGGGTATCCCGAATATGGAAAGTTGCTTGAACTAACTTCTGAGCGATCTGACTATTTTCTGTCAATTAAGTATTTCACCAGTTGCTTTCGGGCTACGCTGGGCTCCCCTGGGGAACCTGTTTAGATTTTCTGTGCTAAATTGACAGCGAAGTGGTGCATGCACTCATCCAGCTAGGCTTATTGTGTCTGCTAATGGAGTAAAAAAAAAAAATTCCCTAACCGAGGAGAATTTGTGTCTCCTGTTCTAATTACTCATTATTATCTGGTTATTCTTTAGAATCTGTGTTCTTAAATATTTTACTTGTTCCTTTATTGGTGTTTTGGTACAAGGTGCATGTTGCTGACTGACACCCATATGATCCATGCACTCATCCAGCTAGGCTTATTGTGCCTGTTAATGAGGTAAAAAAATTTTGCAAGGCCAAGAAGAATGGGAGCCTCCTATTCTAATTATTTTCATTGGGTTATTGTTTTATAATCTGTGTTCTTAAATATTTTACTTGATCATTTATTTGTATATTGGTATGAGGTACATGTTGCTGATTGACACCCATATTGTCCATGGACTCATCCAGCTAGCTTACTTGTCTGTTAATGAAATAAAGAAAATTTTTTCAAAGTTAAGGGGTATTTGAGGTTCCTATTCTATTATTATCATTGGGTTATTCTTTTATAATCTGTGTTCTTAAATATTTTACTTGATCATTTATTTGTATTTTGCATGTTGCTGATTGACACCTATGTGCTTACAGTTCAGTGTCTGGTCCCAGTGTCTGGCCTTAAATAATTTTATAAATTGTTGTTTACAGTTAATATTTATCTTGATTGTTTTGGAAATCCATTGTTAATGGTTATAACTGGGCTATAAATGTTTGGATAAATGCATCCCTGTTGCCACTAAAAAAGTAATAATAGATAAATAAACTAATTGTATAAACGATAAACAACGAATTTTTTCAAAAAATGTTCAAATGTTTGTATAGCTTATGGAACTTAACTATGGGGTCATCAGTCCCTGAACTTACAAACTACTTATGAACTAAGGACGGCACAAATATCCATGCCCGAGGGGGGATTCGAACCTCCGACTGTAGTGGCCGTGCAGACCGTGACTGGAGCGCCTCAGTCCCCTCGGCCACCGCGGGCAGCAACGAATTTGTGGGTCTCCCTTTCACTTGTCTGTTTTCTTTCTCAGCCTGTTGCCCTTAAGGGATGTTTCAGTGAGAAGTGTAGGAGGGTGCAGTACGTAAAGTTTAGTTGTGGCAGTGAGTGTGAGTACTGACCTGGAGCCGAGCACCTTGCGCGACTCTTCGCCGTCAAGCTCGGGGTCCGCGCGTGGCCCATGCAGCGGCCCAGCGCTGAGCGGCGCCACCAGCGCCAGCAGCGCCAGTACCACCAGCTGCGGCAGCCGCAGCCGCCTCGGGCGCGCCATGTCGCCCTCCTGCTGACGCCTCCTGCAACAACACAACAGCACGCCGCCTGTCAACACACTGACAACACAGTCCTCTCATGTAGCAATCGCCAACACGTGTGTGTGTTAGACCAGAATAAAATAATGAAAATAAACAAAAATACCGACTTAAAAAACTATTCCAAAACAAGTTAATATGATTCATCCAGTAACTTTCGGGCGTGCAGCCGGATCCCGTCGTCATTCTGACACGATATTTCGGCCTGGAAACGTCCGGCCATCTTCAGGTGAGTAGTGAGTACTGAAGAGCCCAGGTGCTGTCGAGGTATTTATAGTGGTTCTTACGCATGCCAAACGTGCTGGTATCGTTTTGCGCATGCGTTAGATGGTGTCATGAGCGATACAGCCGAGTTTTATGTGCTGCCCTCGGTGGTAGAAGAGCAACAGTGATCTAATCATTGATAATCGATTCATGGCGTCGATTACGCTGTGACTGGATAACCTTAATCACAGGATTCCAATTTTTGTCCAGCTGAAAGCCGTTATAAGATTGTCGACAAGATGAATTTCCACCGATTCTTTAATAACTCAATCCCAGAAACTGGAGACTGGAGTTAAAATTTTTGTTTTACTATTTACGTGTCCCATGGAAATGCAGTGTTCTGCTACTGCTGACTTTGATGGCTGGAGTAGACGGGTGTGTCTTTCATGTTCTACACATCGTTCGTATTGTCTGGCCTATATATGCAGAGCTACACTCACAAGGAATCTTGTAAACACCCGGTTTTCTCAGTTGCAGATCATCTTCGACGGATCCTTCGACGGATCCTACTAAGGCCAAGATCTCCTAAGCAACCTGCCTATTTCGTAGGACACATTTCCGGCAAAAGAAAGTCAAGGAATTGATTTGTAATCGTCATCAGTGTCGTCTGCGTGTTGCTTCTTGTTATTAGAGTTGTACATGGCCTTCTTTATTTGGCGAGAAGTATACCCATTATCTCTGAATACCTTCTCCAGGTGTTCTAATTCTGCGTGAACGTTGTCTTCGTCAGATATTATATGCGCTAGATGTATTAAAGTACTGAGAAAACCAGCAGTTTGCGCGGGGTAATGGCAACTCGACGCCTGTCGGTTTTCTGTACACAGAGTGACCCAGTGATTCGTCATTCTTTCTCTGTATTAGCACATCCAAAAAGGGTAAGGTCCCGTCTTTTTCAATCTCCATTGTAAACTTGTTGTAGTCATGTATTTAAGTTAATCTGCACTAACAAGTAAAAAAAATTGCGTTTTCTTCTACAACTTAATAATCAACTTTTTCTACTCACAAATATGTCGGTACGATCTATGAGTTAACCGCACAAGAAGATAGGTGAGTACCTACCCACTTTAAATCTAACTCAACACATACCAATGGATAACAAACAATGATCAAAATAGTGTTTAGAGTTCTCCTAAGTTAAATGAAATGCAAAATTTTAAAACAGGGAGAACAGCTTATGGTTGCATTAAAAGCTTTATTTGAATTGCAAATCGATTTTAGTGTCTGACCATCTTCAGTGCAGAGTCGAAACCCTGTGTGCATACAAATACTAGCGGTTTGCATGTTGACATTATACAAGAACAGCATATAGAGGATCCACTAGCGGTTTCCATGGTAACATTATACAAGAACAGCATATAGTGGATCCAAGTGTCGAAATTATAGCTGCTGGTGCTGCAGATTGTTGTACAAAACACAACTTAGGACCGCTGTCATTATCTGTCAGTTACATCCATTATACTATGCTATAGCGTACAACATAGTAGACTGTGTTGGAGGTTTTGAGAGGCAATGAATAATGGGGAGAAGCCCAAGTACGTCACCATCAGTCATAACGGCAAGAGAGCATTTCATTCATAGGAAACAAGACCTGATGGCTCCATCTTCTCTTCCGGCGATCGTTGCCATCATTCGCAAACCCCTAATATCATAAACTAGGTATTACATTCCTGCTCGCGGTCTGTGTTTGCATAGAATGACGCGTTTGCTGCCCGAGGGGTAGAATAGCGGCAGAAGCCTATAATTTTGAAGCTCGGTAGTGCCGTTGGCTGACGTTCCCTACCTCATTTTGTTCCTCAAGTCATCCTTTACCACCCGACGAAGTTTGTCGGTATCATTTAGAAACACCCTATATATATATGGTAAAGCAGTCAACAATCCGAAGATTGGTTTGAACACCACAGTGCTTTAGTAGGCAAGGTCCTGTTTGGAGGTGGTATGCCGTTGCCTTCTTCCGACCTTCGCCGGCCGCGGTGGCCGAGGGGACTGAGGCGCTCCAGTCACGATCTGCACGGCCACTACGGTCGGGGGTTCGAATCCCCACTCGGGCATGGATATTTGTGTCGTCCTTAGTTGTAAGTAGTTCATAAGTAGTTTGTAAGTTTAGGGACTGATGACCCCGTAGTTAAGTCCCATAGACTCTATAAACATTTGAATTTTCTTCCGACCTTCGAACTCAGTCACCCAGGCAATTATAGGGGACCTACAGTTTAACGCGGGTTCCGAACCACTGTGCTACTCGACATTTCTCACATCAGCAGCGTTGCTGGAGATGAATAAAGTGGAAAGTGACAGATACAAATCGTAGGACCTGATCGGGATCGAACCCGCGACCTTTAGACTTGTAGTCTGGCACTCTACCACTGTGCTACGGAGCCGTAAATATAGGGTGAATCACCTAAAACTTGCACCGCAAATATTGCGAATATGGAAAGTGCAATTAATGTGCGGTTTTCACAAAATGGATTGGTAGTCAAAAAATGTTCAAATGTTTGTTAAGCTTATGGGACTTAACTACGGGGTCATCAGTCCCTAAACTTACAAACAACTTATGAACTACTTACGAACTAGGACGGCACAAGTATCCATGCCCGAGGGGGGATTCGGCCCCCGACCGTAGTGGCCCTGCAGACCGTGACTGGAGCGCCTCAGTCCCCTCGGCCACCGCGGCCGGCGATTGGTAGTCAAGGACTTGTATTGTTAGCCAATAAACATATTGTAAAAATACCTAAAAAGTGTATTTTTATACAAACATACAATTTTTTAAATGGAACAATGGTTGAAACTTCCTGGCAGATTAAAATTGTGTGCCAGAACCGGGACTCGAACCTAGAACCTTTCCCTTTCGCGGGCAAGCGCTCTACTGACTGAGCTATCCCGACACGACTCACGATGCCGCCTCACAACTTTACTTCCGCCAGTACCTCGCCTCCTACTTTCCAAACTTGACAGAAGCTCTCCTGCGAAACATGCAACACTAGCACTCCAGGAAGAAAGGATATGGTGTAGACATGGCTTAGCCACAGCCTAAGGGATGTTTCCAGAATGAAACTTTCACTCTGCAGCGGAGTGTGCGCTGATATGATACTCCCCGCAGCGCTTGCCCGCGAAAGGCAATAACCCCAGGTTCGAGTCCCGGTTCCGGCAGACATTTTTAATCTGCTTGGAAGTTTCATAGCAGCGCACACTTCGCTGCAGAGTGAAAAGTTCATTCTGGAACAATTGTTATTTCTATCATACACTGGAATAATCGACACCAGCTGTGTATAAATAGAATGACATTTTCATCACGTTAGTTTGATAGCTACAACCATTCAAAGTTTTGGGGGCGGAGGCTACGACAGCGTAGCTGAGTGGCTGGTGGTCATGGGACAGTGGGCCGTGCCCCAGGGGCTAGCTACTATGCCACTTAGCTATACGCTATCGCAGCCTCCGCCCCCGAACGTTGAACGGTTGTAGCTGCCAAACTAAACGTGATAAAAATGTTATTCAAAATATTTGTGCACAGTTGGTGTCAAAAATTCCAGTGCAAGATAGAAACAACCATTGTTACATTTAAAAAACTGTATGTTTGCATCAAAAATACACTTTTTAAGTGATATTACAATCAGTTTGTTGGCTAAAAATGCGAGCCCCTGACTACCAATCCATTTTTTGAAAACCGTACAGCAACCGCACTTTTTTTTGCGGTGCAAGTGTTAGGTGAGGGTGTTTCACTAAGTGTGTTTGCCTCTGTAACTTATAAAATGATAGGTGACGGGAAATTTTAATGTGGTAGGTCAACACAAGAAATGTTACACTTTCTGCGGAGCTATGAACATAATTTATTGTATCATTTTCCAAAGAGTAACACCACAAAGATATAATGTTTTTAATGCAACAATACTTTTTTCTATCGTGTATTGGATTCGTTTAAACCAGCTGCGTCCAAATCAATTTAAACTACATTCCTATCATTGTTAGTTTGGGAGCTACGACCCTTCAAAGTTCCTGGGGCGGAGGCTGCGATGGCGTAGCTGACTGGCCGAGTGGCTATCCCCTGGGGCACGGCCCACTGTCTCATGACCAACAGCCAGTCAGCTACGCTGTCGTAGCCTCCGCCCCCTAAACTTTGAAGGGTTGTAGCTCTCAAACTAACAGTGATCGGAATGTAGTTTAAATTGATTTGGCAGCTGGTTTCAACGAATCCAATGCACGATAAAAAAAAAAAAAAAAAAAAAAAAAAAAAGACCTATTGTTCCATTTAAGGAATTATATCTTTGTGCTGTAACTCTTTGGAAAATATAGTATGTTCTTAGCTCCGCAGAAAGAGTGACGTTTCTTGTGTTGACCTACCGCATTACAATTTCCCGTCACCTATTATTTTATAAGAAGTGTGTGTGTGTGTGTGTGTGTGTGTGTGTGGCGTGAGTACAAGATTGAACGTAGGTGATTGTAGAATTAAGAAGGAGTAGCGTAGCGGCGCGTTGTTCCGGTCGTGAGGCAGCGCGCTCATCGGCGTGTCGGTGTCTGGTGCGTGACGTGCCGTGCCTTGTAGCAGCGTGCAGTGATTAGGCGGCGCGCGCGGCGTGTCAAGGCCGCGGAAGGCCGGCCGTCGCCCCCACACGACACGCTGTGCGCGCCGCGCCGTGCTGCGCTACGCCACGCCGCTGTGCCTCGGTCGGCTGCGGCGCGCGCACACGCCCGACAGCTGTACGGCACAAGGCGCCCCACACCGGAATACCGAGCTACCGCCTAACGTGTCAGCACGCGGCCCTGCCGTGGAAGCTGATCAAGTCGTGCCAGTCGTTCAACACGGTCGGGGTGCGCCGCACACTGCTCCCGAATCACAAAAAGCTGGCCAAAAGTAGCACATTTAAATTGTTATTCTAGGGTATTCGTGGTACACCTAGTCCGTATTATGATCGCTAATAAAAGGGAATCGTCCGTGCCGGCCGCGGTGGCCGAGGTGGCTGAGGCGCTCCAGTCACAGTCAGCACGGCCACTACGGTCGGGGGTTCGAATCCCCCCTCGGGCATGGATATTTGTGCCGTCCTAGTTCGTAAGTAGTTCATAAGTAGTTTGTAAGTTTAGGGACTGATAACCCCGTAGTTAAGTCCCATAAGCTTAACAAACATTTGAACATTTTTTGAGGCGCTCTAGTCACGGTCCGCACGGCCACTGCGGTCGGGGGTTCGAGTCCCCCCTTGGGCATGGGTATGTGTGCCGTCCTTAGTATTAGCTAGCTCATAAGTAGTTTGTAAGTTTAGGGACTGATGACCCCGTAGTTAAGTCCCATAACCTATACAAATATTTGAACATTTGAATCGTCCGTACGTGGATCAGAAACCCATTTCTTTTATGAGCATCGGACCATCCGCACTGTTTACTTCTCGAGCGTAGAAAGCAGCACAAAGTTCACACTTGTATACAATTGTGAAAAGTTAACAGATTTGGAGCCGCGGTGGAGTAGCCGAGCGGTACCCCCGGGCGCCGTGGCTCAAATCAAAATGTTCAAATGCTTGTTAAGCTTATGGGACTTAACTACGGGGTCATCAGTCCCTAAACTTACAAACTACTTACGAACTGCCTTATACTAAGGACGGCACAAATATCCATGCCCGAGGGGGGATTCGAACCCCCGACCGTAGTGGCCGTGCAGACCGTAGCTGGAGCGCCTCAGTCCCCGCGGCCAGCGCGGCCGGCGCGCCGTGGCTCAGCGCGACCGGTCAGAGGGCTCAACGTCCTCTGTAATAAAAAATGCTGAGCCAAGAACCGAACAAAAACGAACAAACACGATCAGCGTCCGCAACAAATACAACAAATCATAGAGGGAAAACAATGGGTGGTCTAAGCCGCCTCGCTACGGAACGCGCGGTTGCTCGCCGTCGGAGGTTGGAGTCCTCCCTGGGAAATGGATGTGTGCGTCTTGTCCGTAGATTATTTTACCTTACTTTAAGTACTTTGTAAGCTACGGACTGATGATCAACCAGTTTGGTCTTATAGATTTACAAACATTTGAACATTTTTATTTAAAGACTTGCATTCTGTAAAATTAAGTCTTCTCCAGAAAGTGAGGACAATTTGAACGTGTAGCTTGAAATTGTTATTGACAATTTAAGGCAAAGCAGTCAACAATCCGAAGACTGGTTTGAACACCACAGTGCTTTACTAGGTAGGCATGGTACTGTTGGGAGGTGGTATGCCTTTGCATTCCTCCGACCTCCGAACTGATTTACCCAGCCAGTTATAGGGGAACCTACCGTTTAACGTGGGTTCCGAACCACGACACTACTCGGTATTTTTCACATGAGCAATTCTGCCAGAGGTGAAAGAAGTGGAAAGTAACAGACCTGGCGAGGATCGAACCCGTGACCTTTGGATTTGTGGTCTGGCACTCTACTACTGTGCAATCGATGTATGAAATAATAAATATTTAATGAAACTGGTGGTATTTTTCTTGGTAGCGTTCCGAGAAGTCCTGTGAAAAAAGCAATAAGTCAAAACTCTTGTCGAATCCTGCTCTTAAACCGTATGCAAATTGTTCCTTACACTTTTCTTCAACACATATCCAAAATTTAGCTGGAACTAGCTGCGACTTCCGCTTCAGTTATCATTTTTATGCGATGATGTGTGCTCTCTTTGTAGTTTTTCATAATTTTGACGTCTGAAATATTTTTTATAGGAAACTGGTCAACGTATTGTCCTATTAATGTTACTGCTTCATTTTCTACACAACCTTTGGATAATACCAAAGAAATTTCTTTCACGAGAAAGGAAATTTTCGTTTATGTGACATCGGTATTAAACTAGAATATCAACGTCGTCACTGACATTGTTGAGATGCAGGTGTCAAAGAAATTGAATCGTCCATACATTTTGCCGAAAAGTTTGAATGATGCCATGGCTAAATTGGTATCAGTATTCAAAAAGAGATGGCGACAAGTGAACAGGTATGAAATCAAATTCTTCCGAAAATTTGACAGGTGGCTCAACGTTCCTGTTTCTTTCACAATTGGAAAAGAATGTTCGAAGACTTCCGAGGAAGACACAATGGGGCGTCTTCTCACGGAAAAGACACTGGGCTGCCACTCGAATTGAATACGTTTTTGAAGAGATTTTTCGTCGTATTTCATCCGCCATTTAGTTTTCCTAAATTTTGACTTCGTTCATAATCAGCGCACCGGCCGCGGTGGCCGAGGGGACTTAGGCGCGTCAGTCACGGTCTGCACGGCCACTACGATCGGGGGTTTGATTCCCCCCTCGGCCATGGATATTTGTGCCGTCCTTAGTGTTAGCTATTTCATAAGTAGTTTGTATGTTTAGGGACTGATGACCCCGTAGATAAGTCCCATAAGCTATACAAATTTTGAACATTTTTTTCGTAATAAGCGATCCGGAAAACCGCCAACTTCAGATTTTCAGCCGTTTTTATGACGTTTTAGACTTTTGACCAGCTGTTTGGGATTTGGGACGACTGTGCGCTGTGTACCTGACGGATGAATGTAAACAGCACAGCATCATGAGTCGGCTTGGAACCGCAGTAGAATGGGGCAAAATTCTTACTGTGTGTCGGGCACGTCCAAGGCTACAGTATCAATCAAACTGGCCTATTTATTTGATCTACCGACACCAACTATCCGCTGATGACACTGGCACCAGTCACAGACGCATCGCCAATGTCTCAACTTTGTTATTAGCTCCGCTAGTACCAGTTGCTGTCAGCATTGTCCCATGCGGCACTGCCTCTTTCTAATAACATTCACTGAATACAGGTAATACACTTATTTACAGCCCATCATATCTTCCACTAATGCTCTATCTGTCAGTAAGAATAGGGGTTTTCCTGAAACAACGTAAATACGAGGGTACTGTGTCAGTATGACCCAGTAGCGCAACCAATGAGGGGGAGGGGGGCTGATGGGTTGAAGCCCCCAGCCTTATAGTGTGATTCTAGTGGCAGTTTGATAACGGCCTGATGTGTTAAAATCTTTTGTAATCATTTGGCGGTGTATGAACTCTGTATAAATACTTTCTAGCTTTGTGGGGCCCGATTTCTAATGGCAGTTTGATAACGGCCTGATGTGTTAAAATCTTTTGTAATCATGTGGCGGTGTATGACCTCTGTATAAATACTTTCTAGCTTTGTGGGGCCCGATTTCTAATGGCAGTTTGATAACGGCCTGATGTGTTAAAATCTTTTGTAATCATGTGGCGGTGTATGAACTCTGTATAAATACTTTCTAGCTTTGTGGGGCCCGATTTCTAATGGCAGTTTGATAACGGCCTGATGTGTTAAAATCTTTTGTAATCATGTGGCGGTGTATGAACTCTGTATAAATACTTTCTAGCTTTGTGGGGCCCGATTTCTAATGGCAGTTTGATAACGGCCTGATGTGTTAAAATCTTTTGTAATCATGTGGCGGTGTATGAACTCTGTATAAATACTTTCTAGCTTTGTGGGGCCCGATTTCTAATGGCAGTTTGATAACGGCCTGATGTGTTAAAATCTTTTGTAATCATGTGGCGGTGTATGAACTCTGTATAAATACTTTCTAGCTTTGTGGGGCCCGATTTCTAATAGGTGATATGTTCATTTTTGTACAGTGCATGTAAAAATCTTCTCATCGTTTCTCTCCGTGAGTGATATTTGTCCCACGTGGTTGGTTCATAGAACAAAGCCTTCAGCTTCCACTCTTGTTTGTTCCATGCCCATCAGATAAGTAACTATGCGGGCATCCTTCTGATTTCCATTAAGATTTCGCGATCTTCTCTCCCCGCCTATTTTAATTTTGCTGTTCTTCTCCAACTTGAATTACGCACTCTCTCTTTCTCAGGAATTCTCCCTGAGCCTTGTACAACCTCCTTCAATAGCTTTCTTATGTAATTCTAAACATTTCTATGGATTGCATGCTGTAATTCTTAATTTTATTTTTCCGACTTTGTAATTATTTCACTTTTGTGGTTTTTCTGAGACTGGACTTCATCCGTCTCTGCTGTATTTCATTCGTTTCCATATATAATCCTAAGCGTTTCTGTGGGTTGCATGCTGTAGTTGAATTTCATTATTTTTCGGAAACTGAAGTTATTCAATTTTATCGGTTTTCTGAAGCACGTGGGTCCGAGTTCCGACGTCCGGGGTTTGCTGCTTGTCGCCTGAGTTCCCCCCACTTCTCTTATAAAACCAGTACCTAGATCGATTTCTGACAGACTGCAACTTAAGAATCCACCGTGATTTTGTACAATGAATCCGACTTTCAACCAAGGCACCTTCAGTGGAGTGCGTTCATGTAACGTAGCCGTGTGTTCATTTAACTTGCTATACACACGCACCATCTCAAAACAGGCACGACAGACCAGAGCCAGCTTCAAAGTGTTTTTGTATATTGTGATTTGTGCTACCTCCGACTTGCTGAATTTCGCCTACGATAACGGCGCCTGCTTCCGCCTCGTCTCAGCACGCTGTTTTTGGCGAGTTTCGCTGTGGAATAGCGTATGTGTGAGAGAATGAGTGTTGTTTGTGAATCCTTCCCCCAGTAGCGTTAAATCATGTATAATTTAGGCTGGGCACCGTCCGCATTAATCCATTTAAGAGATGCATTTTATTGTATTAACAAAATTGGTCCCCCATTTTGCTTGTTTTCTCTCTGAATAAACAAGTCTAAGTTCAGCATAATCCGTAAGTTGCCTATAAATTGTAGTTTGAGAGCACCTTTCCTCCTTTATTTAATATTGTACTACACAAGTGCTGAGAACTAGTTCAGATGCAATTTTTTCTTTATCTAAATTCCGTTGCGCCATAAATGTTTTCTTAGTCACCTTTCTAAGATAACTTCAACTATGGTGGCTTGCTTATTAATGTCTGTGTGTAATAATGTGTGAACTGCTGTGTATATTGACAACTGTAGTATTAACTTCCTGTTATTGAACTAAATTGAAGCGAGTCAGTTCTCAGTTTGGGCCAGGGAACAAGTCTTTGTAGCAGGGAGTAACCAGTAGTTCACACGGACCATATTTACTAATTTTAGTGACAAAGCAAGGCTCTTGTTACGTACAGTGGTCGACTTTTAAGGTCGACACCGGAAATTTGAAATAGTAAACAATTAATAAATCACAACGTAGCTATAATTTGCCAAACACAAGTGAAGTGACCATGGGTCGCCAACGTGATGCCGCCACTGAGAACGTGTGCTGCTGTCACTGTCAGCGGTTTTAATGCCGCCGCGACCAGCTTTGATGCTGCCGCTATTGTTCCTGCTATGCTGAAGTTACGAGCCGATTGGTCAGATGCGGCGACCCGCTGCTTAGCAGGTCAGCGACGCACCGATTAGAATCTTATGAACAACAACAGTGTCATTTTAGTTCAATTTTTACACATAGAGTCTCATGTTAATTAAACTGTAATGACTTTTCTTTTTCGCTAGTAACATAGAACCTGCTTAATTATTTCACGAGCTGATTATATACACTCTATTTCCACCAAGTTGGTCCTCGTCCAGTTTCAAATTAATGCGAGCCTACTCATTTTATTTCTTCTGCAATTGTTTTCGTACTACAATTGGTTAAATTATAAGAAGTGTAAAAATAATTCATAGATTAATAAATTCAATAGACTTTATTTTAAAAAAAGCCTCCCCCAGAACCAAATTCTGGCTGCGCCACTGGTATGACTCCACTAGGCTTTTGTGCACCTGACACCTACCTGGTACTGGGAGAGTTAATTGTGATTTCTGTTGCAAACCAAAATTTTAAGTTCTTCACACAAATATAGCCTATTATGTTAAACCACAACACTGTAATATACAAGGTATGTCCACAAAGTAAGTTCCGTTTGGTTTTATAAAATAAACGTACACATTTAGAGAAAAAATATTTATTGTAGAAAAATCTACAACTGTTAAACTACTTTTCTACATAGCTTCCGAAATTTTATAGACACTTGTCATAATGTGGCACAAATTTTTGTATGCCTTCTTCATAGAAGATTGTCGCCTGTGTATTGGTAACTTGTTCTTTCAGCTCGTCATCATTGTTGAAGTGTTGACCAGCAAGGACAGATTTTAGGTGTAATCAGAGATGAAAGTCGTCAGAAGCGACGTCCGGGTTGTACGGAGGATGATCAAACACGTCCCAGTGAAACTCCCGTTTATTGGTCACATTCGCCATGTGAGGCCGGGCGTTACCATGAGAAAAAAAAGAGAGAAAAAAACATTTTCACATTAATCCTCTTCTTACACATATAATCTTTCCTTGGTGATCAACACTTTAACGATGATAACGAGCTGAAAGAAAATGTTACCACATGGTTGAATACACAGACGACAATGTTCTGTGAAGAAGGCATACAAAAACTTGTGCGGTGGCCGAGGTGACTGAGGCGCTCCAGTCACGGTCAGCACGGCCACTACGGTCGGGGGTTCGAATCCCCCCTCGGGCATGGATATTTGTGCCGTCCTAGTTCGTAAGTAGTTCATAGGTAGTTTGTAAGTTTAGGGACTGATGACCCCGTAGTTAAGTCCCATAAGCTTAACAAACATTTGAAGCTTAACAAAAACTTGTGCCACGCTGTGAGAGTTGCCTACAAAATTTCGGAAGCTATGTGGAGAAGTAGTTTAACAGTTTTTCATTTTTGTACAATGAATATTTCTTCTGTATTTGTACACGTTTGTTTTATGTATCGGAACTTTTTTTCTGGTCATACCTCGTATTTTAATATTTATTTTTTAATTGTGATATATCTTTGGAAAGAATAGCCGACGGCAGGTTTCCTTTCTGAAAAACATATTTTTCTTTAAAATCATGTAACCTAGTATTACATATATAATTTACAAAATTCTAATTATACGTGATATAGTACATAGGGTACTCAGAAGGGCAGTTATTTCGCTTTAACTAACTCTTATCAGATTTTTAGGTGTTATAATATAGTATTTTATATATTCTTTCAATTTCATTTTTTTTTCAGCCACGAATTTGCGTAAGTTATTTGCTAGATCTCAGAATACTGTATGTTTACAAAGTTTTCTCTCAAAAAAAAAAAATAAAAGTTATTAGAGATGGCATAATTTTTTATTATTTTTGTGTGTACGATACATTGTATAGCAAAAAGAAAATATAAAAGTTATTAGAGAAAGCATGATTTTTTATTATATATTGTAGTGAGTTGAGTTTAAAGATTTGTGTTAGAAATTATAGAAGGATATACAGACAATGATATTATGTTAGATAGGGTTTTTTCTTTCTTCGTCTTTGGTTGAATTTAGCATTTTACTATGATCTTTAATCAGTGGCAAGCTTCTTATCCGTTGTCAGCATTAAAGTACGATTAAATTATTTATAACTTTTTTATGTTTAAAATTGTTTAATAAATAATGCGTGTCGCTAGTTGCGTGGATAAATACTTCTATTTCTTCTAGATTTTTCGTTTCGTATTCCTTCTGTATTATATGTAAAATTTCGAGTGCATTTCGTAATAGTGACTACTGTATGATTTCCGATTGTTAAGTGCCGATAAAATGTTGATGGTTTTTTCGCTCTCTCTAGTGTGTTCATTATAATTGGTGTAATTGCGTCCGGGATGACCAATATAATATTTATTACAAGAGATTTGTATATACGATTTCACAAAAATTGGAGATGTATTTAGACCAAAGGGAGGAATACAGTTTTTAAAGATATGTGTAAATATTAGAAGCCTGCACTTAAATGAGAGGGAATGAGCTCCATCACATTTCGTATCATATTTATTTAATGTTTTAACTTAAGCAGACAACAATCATAGCGACTTTACATTAATGTTAACGCCTAAATTCTAACAGTTCTTATTCATTTATAAACAGATAACACGTGAGGACGCAATTTTAAATTACGAAACCAGTCGTGTGTCCTTCAATAAAGGACTTTTAAAGTCGCAGCGGATCTGTTTTTTGAAATATGGAATCTTTCGACTGTGGGTGCTCTACAAAAAAAGTTTTATGTTCAATGGACTTACAGAGTATACCTTACGTAATTATCTCCACAGGAATATTATGAACATCCAGATGAATTTTCTGCTCAAAAACAGAGTAGGGATAAAATGACGCGGGCGAACGGTGGCGTATGCTCTGTACATTGCACGGTTGGTCACGGCGTCAGGTGTGGATGGAGATCAGCTAGAAGAAGATGGTGCGGGCAATACTGGTGTTGATGCGACACCTCTGCATGTTAGGTTCTTCTCAAAATTATGAAAATATGTCTAACAAGGAACAACTTGGTAATACAAAACATGTACATTTCAGTATGTCCGTATAGTCATTGTGCTGTTTTAACAGGCCACATAAAGACAACGAAACAAGGTGAAAATGTGGAACCTTAGACAAATGAAACAAACATCATCAAAGTTTATGTTATGTAATTCTCATTGTTGTGCGTACGCAAGTAATGATGTATGTCAGCTGCATCGGGTGCTTAAATTCGTGGTGCAGTTTCAACCGGTCAAAGAAAAGTCAGGAAACAAGGTAGAAGAGCGAAACCTTCAACAAACGAAAAAATTTCTGTTCGAAATGGCTTCAATTCGCTTTACACACATCAGAATATTATTCTAGTTAATTCACAGTCCATAATATATAATATCATTTATTGTACACCGAGCGTCTGTTTAGTGAAAGATGATAAACTTTTCCTGGAAGAACTCGCGACGTTATTTAAATTGGGAACAAACTAACGTTTTAGAATTTTCCCCATATAGTGTTCAAGAGGCATATATTAAAGGCTTGAATAGTTGGAGACATTTTCCTTTATTCGGGGAAAGTTTCACATATGTATCTTGTTTCGTTGCCTTACTGTTACAGGTTAAAACTCCATCGTGACTTTACGGGCAGAGCCGTATTTACTATACGACATTAGTAAATAACGGCCTCTCTAACATTAAAGATGAGTTCTTAGATATCTACTGTTCCTCAAGGATGAAGAGAATCTCTGTGACTAAGCACTTAAACGTTAGTTGTTTTATAATGTCGTCTTGGAGATCGTGTTTTCGCCGTTCCTGCGCTTCCAGAAATTACACGTTTCGTACTTGTAATGCATCCACAAGTGCGACCTGACCGACCCGGAATGCCATTCTCCATGAAAAGTACGTGAAAGGTGGCGTGTTCCGGCGAAATGTTGCGACACGCTCTCTCGTCCCACGACAAGGACGTGTGTTCTGGGTTGCCTACGCGTAGGCTGTGCGGAAGGGGGAAGCTGACGAGTCAGTGGGTTAAAGAGGAGCAAAGGAGCATATCTACTGACGTGAAACAAGTCTCCAGTCATATGGAGTCCTTTCTTTTCGTATATTCGTTGCCAGTTACGTGTATCAGCGCACATAAATTAGCTGTGAGAATTTTTATTGTTCTTAGGCATAAGGTTTCAGTCTGCTTGTGAGACCATCTTCAGGCCGAATGCAATACAGTTATGATACAAATATTCAGAAGGATGTACAGAATACGATATTATGGCAATAAACAGTAAAATAATAACATGTGAAAAGTTATACCCATGGCAGCCCATTGTGGGCGGGTCGAGAACCGTTGGCTGTGGAATTCCACAGTTCAAGTTCCACAGCCAACGGTTGCCGACCGCCCACAATCGGCTGCCATGGGTATAACTTTTCACATGTTATTATTTTACTGTTTATTGCCATAATATCGTATTCTGTACATCCTTCTGAATATTTGTATCATAACTGTATTGCATTTGGCCTGAAGATGGTCTCACAAGCAGACTGAAAACTTATGCCTAAGAACAATAAAAATTCTTTTGCGATCGAGACTGTGTTTTAAAAAAATATAATTTCATTAACGATCGCTGCTTCTCCAGATATGTATTCTAAAATTATAAAGACTTCATTGCCGCGGCGGAGTAGCGGAGCGCATTGAAGCGCTATGCTCCGATGCGCCAGGCCGTTTCCCGTCGGGAGTTCGAATCTCCCCTCGGGCATGGATGTTTGTGCTGACTTTAGTATAAGTTAGTTCCGCTGAACTTCAATTACGCGATAAATCAGTCAAACATTGAGGTCGTAAATTCTACCAAATACCTAGGAGTTACAATTACAAACAACTTTGACTGGACAGAACACATAGAAAATATTGTGGGGAAGGCGAACCAAAGGTTACGTTTCATTGGCAGAACGCTTCGAAGATTCACCAGCTCCACCAGAGAGACTGCCTACATCACACTTGTGCGTCCTCTCCTGGAGTACTGTTGACCAGTGTAGGACCCTCACCAGGTGGAACTGATGGAAGATATTGAGAAAGTTCAGAGAAGGGCAGCTCGTTTTGTTTTATCACGTTATGGGGGAGGGGGGAGCGTCACCGAAATGTTGCACGAATTGAGGCGGACATCATTAAAAGAAAGACATTCATTGCGGCGTGACCTGTTTGCGAAGTTTCAATCACCGACTTCTGAATGTGGAAATATTTTACTAGCACCCACCTACTTAGGGAGAGATGATCACCCCAATAAAATAAGAGAAATCAGATCGAAAACGGAACGATTTAGGTGTTCTTTCTTCCCGCGCGCTATTAGAGAATGGAACGGTAGAGAAAAGTTATGAAAGTGGTTAATGAACCCTCTGCCAGGCATTTAAATGTGATTTGCAGAGTATCTATGTAGATGTAGACAGTTGTGCACAAACTACCCTTCGCCACACACTGTGAAGTCGCTTGCGGAATGTGGATGTAGATGTAAATCACCCTTCCCGGCCGGCCGCGGTGGCCGAGGGGACTGAGACGCTTTAGTCACGGTCTGTACGGCCACTGCGGTCGGGGGTTCGAATCCCCCCTCGGGCATGGATATTTGTGCCGTCCTTAGTCTTAGTTAGTTGGTAAGTTGTTTGTAAGCTTAGGGACTGATGACCCCGTAGTTAAGTCCCATAAGTTCTACAAACATTTGAACATTTGAACACTCTCCCCGCAATTTAATGAATCTGCGTGATGGGATCTTCAGCGAACTGTGGAACTTATCTGCCCAACTTTCTGGATTCAAAACAATAGTTGTAATGGTTGCTCTAGGGATGACTGGTACTTTTGTCAGACGAGTTTGTTACGGAGCTCGGCGTGTATGTCTTATTCTGTTGTGCCGTTAGAGCGACTCAGTAGCAGCCGAAACCGCGGTGCTGGCTGGTGAGGACGCGACGTCGCGCGTGGGCCGCCTGGCTGACTCAGCCGTGAATCACGGCGGCTGCAGAAACGGGGGCGCTGCCACCCGACGGCCACAGCTTCCAGGAACGCAGCCGTCGCCGCCCGCCTGCTTGATTCGCCTCACCACACTTGCGGATGTGCGTCATGCACTGTCTTCTCGCTTTTTACAGCCTCACTGTATGCAAAGCGCAACGCTCTATTGTTTCTTTGCGTCTAATATTAACCATTTTCCCAACCTACACCTACGTCTACATTCAATGTTGGCCATCCAAAAATACAACACTAAGAGCAGCCAAATTTGTCAAATAAATTCATTTTAGACAAATGTAATCTCTGCTTGTCAAAGATGATGATTACAAGGCCTTATCATCTTTGATAGCCGACCGCGGTGGCCGAGGGGACTGAGGCGCTTCAGTCACGGTCTGCACGGCCACTACGGTCGGGGGTTCGAATCCCCCCTCGGGCATGGATATTTGTGCCGTCCTTAGTTGTAGGTAGTTCATAAGTAGTTTGTAAGTTTAGGGACTGATGACCCCGTAGTTAAGTCCCTTAAGCTTAACAAACATTTGAACATCTTTGATATGTTGTGATTACAGATATCTCTAGAAAAAGAATGTATTTTATCTTTATATCATCTACGTCTGAGGCAAAGCGCAGGATTGCTCCCATAACGTGGAGTGCTCGGTTGCTATTTCCGTGGGTATGGCCGCACGTTCTGAGAAGCCATGTTGCGGTTTGCGCGGTCCACCCAGTCAGGAGTTAGTCTTCCCCCGGGCATAGTCTGTGTGTGTTGTCCTAGCAGTTTGGTCCCTTAGGTTAACGAACATCTGGATATTTTTATTCCGCTATTGGAGAACCTCGGCAATACTGATACGATTTCTATGCTTTACAAGGCGGCGAAAAATTCTTCGTTTGTGTGGCCATAATGTCCGTAGTCGCTTTCATAATTATGAATAGTAGTGTTTGTCCGTCTTTGCAACTACAATAAAAATGCGATTTTCTCATTGTGCAGCAGAAGATTGAAATATAGCTCACGGGTGACTACAGCGTGCCCCTGTAACTGTACAAAAATATGGCGCCCTGCTACGTCACCCTTGAGCTTGCCGACGCTTCAACCCTTACGCTTTGACAGTTACGAAAAAAGACCGGAATTGAGAATGTTATGAGACCTTTACGCTGGTTTAACCCCTCAAGCGCGATGCTGCCTTTTACCTGATAGCACCTGCAGCAAGACACATACTGCGCATGTCCCACCAGTGCTGTAAATGCTTTATCTAATGAGGTAAAAGAAAAGCATTCTGAAAAAAAAGTATTAACACTTGAAAGTATAAGTATATAATAGGCTAAAACACTTTAAGCACAAAGAGTTTTATCAAACTATAAAAGTTAATTGCTTCACGATTTTTTTGAAATTGAGAATGCTCAAAGCAGGGCAGAATACCCATTGCATCAGAAGTCAATAAAAACTCGGCTTCCTTATTATAACCATCTATCAAAATTCACAAAATTTCATCTTCAACCAGCCCGGTTAATGCGTTCAACTTTCGAAAATCGGCACGCATACAAAGACAAAAACGTTCGTATAATTGTAATCCATGCAAATAATTTAATGTAAACTCTGTAAACACGAAGCTATGGAATGTATGACAGTGGCATCTCGCGGCCGTCCTTCTAATTTCGTCCGCAGAACTGAAAAATATTAAAAAATCGCGGACGGTATATGCCGTCGCACACGCTTGAGGAGTTTATCATGTCATATTCATAGCAAATTTCATTACAATTCTGTTCAATGCATTTTGTGTCCGAATCACAAGATGAACTAATACACTCCGTCGTTCCTACTATAGACGCCTCTGTGGTGGACATTCAAACCTGGACATACAGCTCTAAACCTCAGGAGGTGGCATTCACGACTTCAGTAGACCCACCCTTTTTCTTTTTGACGGTGATTTCCACACATGTTTGTTTTGACATGCAGTGGATCAACCATTTTCTGGGTCCATTGTGAGTTCCCAGCCTAATTGAACGTGATCTGACATCTCTGAAAAGTAGTTCAACCGCAGCGTTTACTCTGGTGTACAGGAAGGAATCACCCGCACTGGACTCTCCTTCGGGAGGGCGGCGGTACAACCCGCCTCCGCCCAACCAGTTTTAGATTGTCCGTGATTTTCCTGAAATTTCTATTATATATGCAGAAGGATTTTATTTTTGAATGCAATTTCTTTTTATGTCGTTATTTATAGGATCACACTTTCACCCCAAATATCTCTGCAAGCCGGCCGCGGTGGCCGAGGGGACTGAGGCGCTTCAGTCACGGTCTGCACGGCCACCACGGTCGGGGGTTCGATTCCCCCCTCGGGCATGGATATTTGTGCCGTCCTTAGTATTAACTAGTTCATATGTAGTTTGTAAGTTTAGGGACTGATGACCCCGTAGTTAAGTCCCATAAGCTATACAAACATTTAACATTTTTTTTTATCTCTGCAACAAAAACAGATATTGAAGAACGACTGTCGCGAGGGTGTACTTACACCAGGAGCTTATGAAAGAAAATACTGTGACACATTACAAAACGTAAACAAGTATTACTTTCAACAAAAACTTATGTTTTTTTACTGGACACGCCATATTATTTTTATGTAATCAAAAGTTTGAAAAATCACAGAAAAATGGTGTTTGTTGCATCGCATATCGTCAATTACATGCCAAGAAATTGCGAAGTTGACGCTCGAAGTAAACACAACGCGCAGCCTGCGCTCGTCTCGAGACCCAAGGGTGAGCCTCAGAGCACTTCATTTATTCAAACCGTTAATATCGCTGTAATTGACATATTGTGATGAAACAAACGCCATTATTTCTGAGATTTTTCATACTTTTGATTGCATGAAAATAATATGGGGTGTTCATTAAAAAGGCCGGCCGCGGTGGTCGAGGGGACTGAGGCGCTTCAGTCACGGTCTGCACGGCCACTACGGTCGGGGGTTCGAATCCCCCCTCGGGCATGGATATTTGTGCCGTCCTTAGTTGTAAGTAGCTCATAAGTAGTTTGTAAGTTTAGGGACTGATAACCCCGTAGTTAAGTCCCTTAAGCTTAACAAACATTTGAACATTTTTTTCATTAAAAACCCTAATTTTGTGTTTAAAAGAATATTTGTTTACGTTTTAGCATGTGTCATAGTATTTAATTTCATAAGTCCCTGGCGTAGGTTCGTACCCGCGAAAATCGTTTTTTATATCTATTATTGTTCCAGGGATATTTGGGGTGAAAACTGTAAATGAGATGCACTATATAAACAAACATTCGCCGGCCGCGGTGGCTGACCTTAGTATTAGCTAGTTGATAAGTAGTTTGTAAGTTTAGGGACTGATGACCCCATCGTTAAGTCTCATAAGCTCTACAAACAGCACTTCGTAACCTTTCCGGAAGAAGAAGTGTGCTCCGCCTTTTTTGGCTCAGGGTCACCGCCGGTCTCCACCCGTGAAGAGGCCGACTTACGTCGTATCCACTAGTCGCACAAAAACCAACTGAACTCAACCCAGAGCGCCTTAGGTGTTGCTAACAAATTCAGCCTCGCATATCGTTTTAGTTAGCATCCAAGAAATGCGCCAGTCATGTTGGACGGCAAAGCTTCACCATAAAAGTACCGCGCGATTTATTCTGCTATGCCTTAATCGGCTAGCTTTCCTTACCATATCATACAATTAAGCGTTGTTATCACCTGTGGTTGCAGTTTTGGATCTCGCTGTACGTGAATAATCTTCAAGAAAAGCGGCAGGTTTTGAATGCAACCGCACAATACAAAAAGTCCGTGTGAACTTCTGATAGAATTGCTACTGAAATAAAAGAACAACGTTTTTGTGCCATAACGTGGTCTAAGCTTTTGTTGGTGTAGATGATACCACAAATAAACTTGCACCTCGTCCTTGTAAAAAGACTTTCTCCAATCTTTCATTGAGTGTAAAAAAACTTCAATAGTAGCACGTTAGAGAAAATTATGCAGTAAGTACTTATTAACCTCTGTTAGCCGCACATTGCAAACTGTTGTTTCTGGAAAGGTGACACAATCTAAGACTTTGCGCCACACTGTCGCTATTGGTACGCGCTATTAATAGGAGAGGGATTCGAAAACTAATATTCTTTTATATACTGTCACACATTGGGGGCAATCTGTCTTGTTTAAAAAAAAATGCAAAACAAGCCTAGGTTGTCCCAGATAGCTTTAAAAAGCTTTTATACCGGTTTCAGACGATCTGAACGGAAGCCATCAGATTTTGCAGACTGTTAACAACATTGATGTTGTTTTTCCTCTGGACACACTGAGTTTCCAACATCCTCCTATTACGATCCAACGGTTGATATGTGAGTGTTCTTCCGACAGCAATATGGAAGATCTGATGATGACAGCTTACATTTGCCGAAATCGGTAGAAAATTAAGAAATTATAAAGCGATTTTGGTCAGCCTGTGATTTTTGCATTAAAAAGGAAAATTCTTTTTTTAAATGTTCAAATGTTTGTAGAGCTTATGGGACTTAACTCCGGGGTCATTAGTCCCTAAACTTACAAACTACTTATGAACTAGCTACAACTAAGGACGAAACAAATATCCATGCCCGAGGAGGGGTTCGAACCCCCGACCGTAGTGGCCGTGCAGACCGTGACTGAAGCGCCGCAGTCCCGTCGCCACCGCGGCCGGCCTTTCTTTTTTCTTTTTTTTTTTATATAGTTAGTTCATTGTTACTGTTGAAGTATTACTCTACTTTTGGTCCTGCGGCGCACCAGTTTTGAGTAAGGCACTCTGTATTTATCGATGATTATCTGTCGCATTTAATGGTGTGCATGAAAAATGGTAGCCGCGGTGGAGTGGCCGCTCGCTCTATGGCGTCTTGGTACGGAGTGTGCGGTTGCTCGCTGGTGGAGATTCGATTCCTCCGTGGGGTATGGGTGTGTGTGTATGTGTGTCTGTGTTGTCCTTAATGTAAGTTGGTTTAAGTAGTTTGTAAATTTAGGCAACCATCTTATGAAGATAACAGCAGAAACACTTCCTCAGCGCTCCCGAGCACCTCCTAGCGGCGTGACTTGTGAATCAAAACTGGGAGAGAGCAGCCGATATACTCACAAGACTTACTTGATTCGTCGACTTACTTTACAGAGCTAGGAAATGGTTGGAAGAGGCAGTAAATGTGTTCATTCGGTTGTAATAACTACAAACACCGAAGCACTCTAAAATCTTTCTTCAGGTTCGGGAAAAATAAAAGAGATGCAACTATAATAGCTTAAGAAGGCTCGCGGTGGAGTAGCCGAGCGGTCTCAAGCGTGTCGCTGCGGAGCGCGCTGTTGCTCGCCGTGGAGGTTCGAGTCCTCCCTGGGGCATGGGTGTTTGTGTTGTCCTTAGGTTAGTTTACCTTACTTTAAGTAGTTTGTAAGCTACGGACTGATGACTACTCAGCCGGCCGCAGTGGCCGAGGGGACTGAGGCGCTCCAGTCACGGTCTGCACGGCCACTACGGTCGGGGGTTCGAATCCCCCCTCGGGCATGGATATTTGTGCCGTCCTTAGTGTTAGCTAGTTCGTAAGTAGTTTGTAAGTTTAGGGACTGATGACCCCGTAGTTAAGTCCCATAAGCTATACAAACATTTGAACATTTGATGACTACTCAGTTTGGTCCGATAGATTTACAAACATTTGAACATTTTTGAAGAAGGCTGCTGTTAGAACGAGATAGATCGTTTGCCTTTAATAAACAGTGTCTTTTACGCCTTGCTTTACCTTAGTTTTTATAATCTTTTTGTATATGTAGCCAGTGCGTTATTCCTAAGAGAAGAGCTGACTTGGATAGAATTTTTTTAAAAAAGGGAAAGTTCCGAGATTTGAATAAAAGCCTGTTATATTGGAGTACTTTATGCCTTTATTAAAAGAAAAGAAAAAAAAAGAAAAAAAAATAGCCTAGTCTAGGCGAGACTTTAAACACATCATCAAAATATCTTTACTGCAAAGTTTTTGTATTTAAGCATGAAATATATTTTATGAAGAACAAGGCTAAACAGAATTTTTAATTAACGACTTATATTTTTATTGTCATTTCCAGTATTCGGCATGGTGCCGTGCCTTCCATTAGGCTTCCTAAATTGTCACGGAAAGTGCAGACATGTATAGGCCTAAAACGTGGCATCTAGGACTCTATTGTGTTGTTTTCAGTTCGAATCCTATACAAATAAACTGTACAAATTATGAAGGGTATTAGCTGTCCGTGTATGCATCCACATCATTTCTCTCCAGACGCGTTCCGTTTCATTGAATATAAAACAGTTTCACTGATCTGTAAAGAATTTGATTTGTTTTTCTAGATCGAAAACAGTTCCTTACAATTTTTGTAAAATGTAGATTTTTCATAACTTTTTACGGAAATTTTTCTTATATTCTCGCTTCACATCAAGAAGCGCTGACGTTTTGCACAGATGATGGCAGAGAGGAATGTTTCATTTTTTTTCGACCCTGAACTTTTTAAAAGAAATTATAATCTAACGTAATATCTTAAATTGCGTATTGAATGTAAACTTTGCAAAGAAATTTTGGTACGCAGCGAAATAAAATACGGAATCACGGACGTCAAGGCAAGTATAGAATACAACTCGAACCAACAGATGGCACTGCTAGTGGTGTCACCTGCAAACGGGCGTAAATGTCACGGAGTTTCCGATACTACGAGGCGCGTCCAGAAAGTAAGTTCCGTTTGCTAATAAAATGAAATTGTACACAGATACAGAAGAAATTTTTATTGCTCAAAATTTTACAACTCTTAAACTACTTTTACACATAACTGCCGAAATTTTGTAGGCCCTTGTCATAGCGTGCCACAAGTTTTTGCATGCATCCTTCACAGAAGGTTTCCGCCTGTGTATTCAACCATGTGGTAACAGCTCTTTATCATCGTTGAAGTGTTGACCACCAAGGACAGATTTTAGGTCTAATAAGATGAAAGTCGCTAGGAGAGAGGTCCGAGCTGTATGGAGTATGATCAAACAGGTCCCATTAAAATTTCCGTAAGAATTGTTCGGTCACATTCGGTGTGTGAGGTCAGGCATTATCATGAAAATAAAATCTTTTGGCAGTAATCCGCTACTTACACCTAAAATCTGTCCTTGGTTGACAACACTTCAACGATGATGACGAGCTGAAAGAACATGTTACCACATGGTTGAATACACAGGCGGCAACATTCTATGAAAAAGGCACACAAAACCTTGTGCCATGCTATGACAATTGCCTACGAAATTTCGGAAGCTATGTAGAAAAGAAGTTTAACAGTTGTAGATTTTTGTACAATCAATATTTTTTCTGTATCTGTATCCGATCGTTTTATATAACCAAACGGAACTAACTTTCTGGACGCGCCTCGTTCTTTACAAGCTGTTTGGTCTAGCAGCTGAAGATCACAAAATTGAACATTTTTTTTAAACTGGTAAATCTAAACTAATTACGAAGGAGGAAGAAGAAGGAAGAGAGTGGTCCCGCGCAGGCTGTGAGAAGATTTCCACGGCTGGCAGCTGGACGGCTGTGAGTGTCCCGGACGGAGCGGCCTCGCACGACTTTTCGATAGCATCTGGCAGAGCTACACCCACCGTCCGCTCGCCTCTCGTCGGTCACATGACTGCGCGCCCTTGGTCAGGGGCACCGCATATCTCCTGGCACATCGCTGATCTCACGGCTTGCCCCGCTTGTCGAAGCATTATCAAGACCTTCTATACAAACCGCCTGGCAACAGCGTGCATTGCAACATATCCGTAACTGCACCATTTCACTGCCCCCTAAACTTGTTTTATTCCGTTTTCTATCAAAGTCAGTTATGCGCTCATACAATTTCTTGAAAAGTGTAACAGTTGTACGTAGACAAGAGGAAAGTGATAAAATAGATACCCAGTTCGCAGTAAGTTATCTTCTAAGTTGATTAAATGGAACAATGTCGCCAGCCTGAGCAGTACGCAATTCAGTCTGAACAGCTGCCCAGTATTTAGCGTTGGAAGGTCTTGTTTATAATCACATGTTCCTAATTCACTCTTGCTGTCACCTTTAAGATGGCTAGCCATTCCCTTACTATTGTGATCTTCAGTCAAACTACTGGTATCAAGCGGCTCTTTATGATAACCTATCCTGCGCAGGCATCTTCGTCCCTGCATGCTTGTTATAGCCTGCATCCACTTACTGTGTTCAAGCTTTGGCTTCCCTTTATAATTTGTACCTCCCACACTTCCCTACTTCCCTCCAATTTATGTCTCAGGGCATGTCGCATCCGTATGTCGCAATGTGACACAAATCCATTTTCTTACCTATGTGGCACATTAAGTCAACCACTTTTCTGTGGCACCACATGCCAAAAGATTTTATTATTGATGACACTCCTTATCGTCGACGTTTCACTTTCATACAATGTTACAGATAAATACTTCCAGGAAAGACAAATTGATATGGGATGTTAACAAAATCTTTCTTTCTCATTAAAGTTTTTCTTTCTGTTACTAGCTGTATTTTAAACCCTCTCTATTACTACCATTTTCATTTCTGTTGCTGCTCAAGCAAAACAGAAAAAAAGTTGTCTTTTAGTTTCTCAGTTTCCAATGCAGTTCTCTCGGCATCAACAGACTTAATTCGACTACACTCCATTATCTTATTTTACTTTTATAGACTTTTTCACAGCCACTAATCATCCCTTTCGACTGATATTTGAAGTTCTTTACATTCTTTAACAAAATTAAAATGTTGTCGCAAAAATGAAGTCTTTCATTTCGCCGCGCGGGAGTAGCCGAGCGGTCTGGAGCGCCACATTGCGGATCGCGCGGCCTCCCCTGTCGGAGGTTAGAATCCTCCCTCGGGCATAGATATTTGTGTTGACTTTAGTGTAAGTTAGATCCTAAGTAGTTTCTAAGTTTAGGGACTGATGACCCCGCAGTTAAGTCCCATAAGCTTGACAAACCTTAGAACTTTTTTTGTCTTTTATTTAATCTCCACGAACTTTTATTACTTTTCGAAATTTCTTCTTCGTTTCATTCACTCTTTTCTCATTGTATCGTATTTAGTGACATGGAGCATTACCTCACTCGCTTCTTGTCGGGAGGCCGCGCGATCCGCAACGTGGCGCTCCAGACCGCTCGGCTACTCCTGCGCGTCTATTCTAACTCATCTCTATTGAACTACCTACAGATGACGTCCCGTTCTCTAAGTTTAATCCCACATCACTTTACATGTCTCTGGTATTCACGTTCGAAGCCGACTGTAGTGTGTGGGGCCTACATTTGTGGCTTATACATGACTAATGATCCCATTTATATTGGAGTGTCGACCACTATTACAAAGTCGAATGATTGCGATAACTGCATCGAGAGTGTCCCAGTTTTTAACGACGATGAGATGCGTAGCAACACCACCGAAAGCGAAGGCTAGTGCCATAGTGTGCCACTCAGCTACTCTGGCGGCCTACTCTGCTTGACGTCAAACAAGAGCGCAACGGCATTGACTTTCTGTGGTGTTGCGTGTGGCCTACTTGTGTGGAACAACGCCCTCTGTTCTGCTGCCCTATGACAGGCGACTCATCACTAACAGCGGCACGTACCATTGCTAAAGAGACGCCTGAAAGAGGCCAGATAAAGACCAGGACATTGTCGCACAGTCATATCATCAGTGCATCGGTCTCGTCCACCCCTTTGGTCGACATACAGGTGCGACTACAATTTCTTTTGTCGCAGGAGCCTTTCAAAACAAATCACATGGTGAAGCTCAGCAATCAGAGACGTGAAATGTTTTGTAATCATTGGTAATTTCATCGTGTCCAGTGTTGTGGCAAGACTTACAACAACGAATAAATTAATAAAAACTAAATTTAACTCCGTCCCAGACAGGCCCCGAGGGCCCAACGGGTACCGACCGGCCGCCTTGTCATCCTCCGCCTGAAGGCGTCACCGGGTGTGGTATGGAGGGGACGTGGTCAGCGCCAAGCTCTCCCAGTTCTTACGTCGGGTTTACAGACTGGAGCCGCTACTTCCCACTCAAGTAGCTCCTCTATTGGCCTCACAAGGGCTGAGTGCACACCGCATGCCGACAGCGCTCGGTTACCCATCCAAGTGCTAGCCAAGCCCGATAGTGCTTAACTTCGGAGAACTAGCGGCAACCCGTGTCCACGGCGGCACGGCCGTTGTCTAAATAAACTAATAGCATCTTTTATAAAACTGTACGAAACTGTTCCAATGGGGAATTATAAACGGAACAACGATGTGGGGACCTTATGCGAAAGGTGCACAAACGTATGAAAACACAACACGGGAAAGTAGAGATGTGCGATGTGTAGCTGACGTGTTCATTCAGATGCAATTCTCACATGCACTTTAAGGTTTTACAACCAATCACACTCGCACGGTCGTTACAATAGAGCTGTTGCAAATAAGCTACATTCCGGCACAGAGTTTCCCCGTATCTAATCATCATACATCACACAACAGAAGACAACACAAAATTGAAGACACATCCCCATAGTAATGCTCTATATACCTTTTTAACGCGATTTTTAAGGGCGTCATGACTCTTCCCGTCTAAGGCATACGCAGCGTTCCGAAAGACCCGACTTTCAGACACTGGTAACAATTTGAAATATAACGCGTATTCCAATTCAACGATAGCGATAACCTAAGATGTCAGAAGGTCATGGGCAGCCGATGAACTAGAAGTCGCCTCACTCATACCCGAAAGGAGCGTTTCGAAAACATTCAGACACATGACTTAACTGTCATATTACTACCGACACGCCATTGCTTTCTGGCAGTGTTTGAACAGCTCCCGGCCTCGGCGAATCGGTATTTAGTAGTCTACTTCATTAGCGTATGTTGAAACACGTCGTATTTTTCTTATTACTCGTTGGTAAATGAGATAAAAAACAGTACTTTTGACTATAGTTGTATCAATGTGTCAACGGTCAATAAACACCGAAGAGCCAAAGAAACTGGTACACCTGCCTAATATCGTTAGGGCTACGACTTTCAGCAGCTTACAACTGCTTACAACTTACAACTGTCGTCAACTGCTCCTTGCCGTCAGTAGCGGCATGTTTAAATACGTAGATTATGGCGCCCAAGTCGCGAATACGTCACGTCACGTGACGCGACGTTTACAAATCTGTTTCAAATAAATTGACTACAAATTTTGAAGAAATTTATACAGTTCCATTTAGAGGTTAACAAATAATATAATTGGTTACAAAACTTGGTAAAAAAAGGTTACAATTCATATAATTAATTAAAGGTAAGTGGTGCGTATTTCGCTACACGGTCGCTAGGTGATGCAATAACCTTTGAGCTGTAACTTCATGTAAACAAACGAGTCCGCACCCGACGTCTAATGATTGATCTTCAAATTCAAGATGTTATCAAAATTTTAGGTAACGACAGTTTACAAGTGAAAAAATGTTAATAAAGGTGTATGGTTTATCAAAACTTAATTGATGACAGTTCTAGTTTTTCGTACATAGTACGAAACTGATATAATCGTTAGACAAACTGTTAGGTCCATAAAACTTACAATATTCTCATTAAAAAAAAAGATTAGTTCAAATATTCAAATGTTTGTATAGCTTATGGGACTTAACTACTGGGTCATCAGTCCCTAAACTTACAAACTACTTATCAACTACCTTATACCACAGTCAAATATATACAGACGGGAAACCTCCGTAAGAGCCCGGTCACACGCTCAGGGGTGCGGGGCGGGGGGTTCTGAAGCAGTTCCGTAAGATGTCCCATGATGGCGCTGCGGTCAGAAGCAGCCCTTTAAAACTGGCCAGAGCAGGCGGCAGGTAGCGGCTGTCCCCACCACCACCTCCCCTCAAACGCCACCAAGCCGGAAACAGCCGTGGCCTCGTGGCAGGCGGCACGAGCTCTCCCCTCAGCCTCCCCTCCACGCTACCCTCAGAAGCGCCTCTAGTGTGGTCTATCGGTACTAAGCCAGGGAACCGTCTGACACCTGCTACCATCTTACGGAACTACGGAGGGGAGCGTAGGACAGTGGTTTAGTGGGGGCTGATTCTCTGTATATGTTACTCTGTGCTTATACTAAGGACTGCACAAATATCCATGCCCGGGGGGGGGTCCGAACCCCCGACCGTAATGGCCGTGCAGACCGTGACTAACGCGCCTTATTCTTCTCGGCCA
Organism: Locusta migratoria; assembly: GCA_026315105.1. Lineage (NCBI taxonomy): Eukaryota > Metazoa > Arthropoda > Insecta > Orthoptera > Acrididae > Locusta > Locusta migratoria. Next base: position 485,612,884 of record CM048744.1, on the reverse strand, counting down.
CCGCGTCCGGCAAAAATATTACTAGTGATTGTTTTATCGTGAGGTTTTTTAATATTTCCTATGAAACGTCACAAGCCTATGAATCATTGGATGAAAATATGCCATGTTATATCTGAATGGATGAGAGGAAAAAGCACTGATTATTATATCTGTGCAAGTAGGCTTGCGATAAATATCAAGGCAGTGCTTACGATCTCTGGATGTCTCAGCCGGCAATGCCATCAAGTTTTTCCTTAGGATCGTCAATCGTCTGCTTTATAGAGGTGCGACTGATTACGAGATCAAGTGAGGTGTTCTGGGCGGCGTGCCCGTGCTCGGGCGACTCGCCTTCACACCTGACATTCGCTTAATAGCCTGTTCGCTGCCGCTGCCACAGCCTGCTCGCTGGTACCGCTGTGCCCCGCCCCCCCCCCCCCGGCCGGCAGACGATGCCCGACAAGTGCCTGCCGTCCGTTGCGAAAGTCGCACCTCATCTCATCTCACCTCATCTCACCTTACCTTACCTTAGCAGAGAGCGCGGCCTGGCTGGGCTGCGCGCCTACGCAGATAACTGTCGATAAGGCGCGTCGTGAGCAGGTGAAAGGCCGCGCACCAAATGCCAGGGATCGCGGCCGACGCCGGGGTTTTGGAGACAGCACAGCATGCACGCGACGGCACAGCACGATGTCGCCGCGTTAGCAACCGAGGGGGACAGCTCAGCACCGATACTTTCACGTCTTCCATGGTTTCAAAAATGGAGCACTAGTTTGTGTGTGTAGTACTTAGCACAAGATAAGGTTAAGTAGTAGCATCAAATGGCGAACCAAGAATGAAGGGCTCCATGTTTTAACGTAGCCTCCAGACCTCGCTGGCCGATAAAAATATTAATGTTCATGAAAATATCATTAGCAGACCTTTCTAGAACTATGTTCGACTGCTATTTATTGCAATACTTATATCCTCTGCAAACAAAACGAACTCTGCTTTTGGCAGTGTAACTGATGAAAGGTCTTTAATGCACACAAGAAAAAGCAATGGCCGTAAGAGGGATCCTTATGGGACACCTATCTGATGCTGACTCTTGGCTTAATTCACTAGTCCCTTGCACTGACACCCTTTGTTTCCTGTTAGCGAGGTGCAACTTGAAACATTTTGCAGCAATTCCCAATTCCCTGCCTTCACCAGGTTACTCTCTATGGAATATTCAGAGTCTTTGTCAATGCTATTTCCCGGACCATCCACTAAAACCGCTGGATCCTCCTTTGTGAAATCTTATAAAGAACCTATATCCTCTGTTACCTGACCTGGACCCGCACTTGGTTTGAAAAAGTTTGTGACCTTGTACTCTGAACCTAGCTCTTCCACCAGTAGTTGGGCAATATCTCTACCATGAGAACTACCTAACAACAAGACTTTCTTTCCTTTCACAAATTTTCCTATATTTTTCAAATCCTTCTTGAAAGTTTATTGTGTCATTTCTAAAGCTTCAGCTACACGAGAGTCATCCGATTCTGACTGAGGCAAGAGGTCATATCTATTTTACAGATTAATGACAAAGCTGTCAGAAACTGTCCAAGCCTGTTCCCCCAGTTACCTGTTGCCCCTTCCCACCGCTATTCACCCTTATCGTAGTAGATTCGTACAAGAAACACGGACCACACACCAGGCCTTGTGTTTCGGGGTGCGATAAGCTACACCTGTCGTTCACATTTGGTGTTTGTGGAGAGACAGAGATAGATAGATAGTAGATAGAGAGAGAGAGAGAGAGAGAGTTGACCGGAGCTCAGTATGTGCAGAATATTGTGGGACCCACTCTTCTGCCATTCTCGCAACAGGAAGGTGGTACGTTGTTGCATCAGGATAGTGCTGGCTCACACAATGCTCATGAACTTTACGTGCTCTGCAACACGTGGAGGATCTTCCCTGGCCAAAACGATCTCCAGACTTGTCTTCAATCGAGCACGTAAGGAATATGTTGGGACGACAATTGACAAGTGCGATTCGTCAATCAACAACTCCTGCAGAACTAGGTGTACAGGTATAGGAGGCGTGGAATTGTGTATCCCGAGACAGTAGTCGTCATCTGTAGGGCCGAGTGGGTGCCAGAAACAGCGAATGCATTGTCGCCCTTGGAAGCTACGCGGTGTTCTAATATGGGTGTTTCATCGTGGATCAACTCCTGATACGTCAGTAGCGCTTGAGCTATTGTTCTGTAAATGCAGTCATTTCATGAACTACATACGCACTGTTAGCTGGTAAGGTCGCATTTTTTTTATTGCAGCCCACACTTCATGTACTGTGCGATTTCAATGACACGTTTCTGATTAACCGTTATCATATTTGTATCTTTTTTGTGCCATAGCCACATGCATGCAAAAACATCGAGTTAAAATGTTGTTAATTACACACATATTTGCATATATCTGTGAGTAATTTACAACTATTTAAATCTATCTATATCTATAAATGTGAATGTCTGTTCGGTGTACGTTTATCACGTCTGAACCACAAGACATAAAGAGCTACAAATTTGTAGTTACTAATATGTACCCGGGGAAGGCTTTAGGAGCGGTTTTATGGCGATCGGTTATATATATATATATATATATATATATATATATATATATATATTAATGTGAATGTCTGTTCGGTGTACGCTTATCAAGTCCGAACGACAAGAGCACAGACTTAAATATTTGTACAGGCACGGTTTAACAGCGATCTGATAGATATTTCGTAATTTGCAGAATATAACGCGAAATGTGGAACAATAATTACTCTTAGAAAATTATAATTGCTCTTTGAAAATGGTTTTATTGGTTGATAATGATAAAAGGGTGGAGTATATTGGGATGGAAAGTTATCGGTGTATGTAAAATTCTACGTGTGTGTGTTAATATTTCGCCCTGCAGCGAAAACTACGGAACGCAAACGAATGGTCTGTGTGTAATTGTTTTCAGAAGTCTCCCGTTGTACGCCATAGCAGTTCCATGCCGGTAGCTATAAGGAGGTGGAAGATATGGTGGTTGAAAGTCGTCAAGTTGTAAAAAAGATTCGGAATGCCAGCGACGACGTTTGCAACTCTATAGCAAGGAGGTTACATACCGCGAAACGTGATGCCACAGACCACATCTTTGGTCTATGCGTGCTACAATGTCTTCAGCTCTTTCTCTGTAAGGATAAGCATACGAATAAGGAATGAATACGAATGAATGAATAAAGCAATAAAAAAGAAATTTCTTTTAATACATGTCTTTAAAAGAACCTATTTGACGTTTCGCGCATTACATCAAGTGATCGATCTGTGATATTATTATAATCATTTTTGTTGAATTTCGTGATTGGATTCTTCGAAACGAGCGCATTTTTACGTGGATTGATCTACAATACTTACTTTCCTGATAATGTTGATTAAAAATGTTTGTTTCTAAAGAAGGTATCGTATTTCATTTCATCCTACAAAACCATTCTCATAGTTCACTACTGAAAGATAGCTTATCTATCATAATCAACCAACACGCTAGCAGAAATGCGGGTTTAAACTAGTCTATATATACAAATCTGGTGATAGTTACTCGAAACGCGTCATTGAAGTCGCAGTGTACATGAAGCGCGGCCTGAGAAAAAAATAATAATAATAAAATTGCGACCTAACCAGATTTTCGGCAGCGCTACCAATTCATTTCATCATGGTCGGCTGCCTCTTCCGCGACTTGATGTCGCATTAACAGTACTTTATTTGCAGTATGTTGGCCAGTGATGGCAGCGCAGAATTCTCAGGGTGGTCGCCGGCTCTTGGCGGGGAGCTTGTGAAGCCGTCAACTGCGCCGACGTAAATGCCAGCACGTAAGCGGCGGGCGAGTTGACAGTCGGTCAGCGCGGCAGATGGAGATGTGAGGGCAGCGCGCAGAGCGGCTCCCTGCAGGGCAGGCCGGCCGGGTGACTCGCTAATGACGGCCGCGGCGAGCAGTGCCAGCAGAAGCAGATGCCTGCAGGCTGCGGCCGCCTAGTCGCGGTATTCCCCGCATGCGCGCTGGCGTCGCCGCCACCGCCGCCTCTGCAGAAGGTCCTTGAGCAGCCTTCGCGGAGACTTAACGCCGCCTGCCGGTATGCCAGACCGCCATGCGGTACGTTCCTGACTGCTGTAGGGACAGCTGCGTCTGACGTCACGAAAGACAAATGCATAACCACGAAACATTATTGGTTAATGCGACATTTCGTAGCTGATGCAGCACTGTATCTGGTGGATAATAATGTGCAAATAAATATGTTATGTCCGAAAGAACCGACAAATTTTGTGTTAATGCAGCATTAACTATCAATGTTCAAAGCAATTAACGATATTATCTCCCAGTGGCCATTGACTATAATTAATCGGTAAAATTAAAAATTTGTGCCCAGTCGGGATTCGAACCCGGGTTCTCCGATTCACTAGACAATCACAAAGGGGCCAATGGGGCGCCACAGTGTTCACCAGGAAGAGGTGGGGTAACTTTGCTTGCCTCCCGTAAGACTACTCGGTTAGTGTCTGTGTCCATCACTGCTCATTACTGCCATCTTTTTGCCGTTTACGGTAAGAGGTCGGGTCTATAGTTTACGTCATGTAGGAAGTCGCTTTCGCGCAGTGTCGGAGCGATTGGGAAAGCGTTGAGGGGAAGAGCTACGGCCCAGCGCCAACAGTGGAGCCTGCGGGAGAAGCATTGCGGAACTCGCAGCCAGTCACGCGCCTAGAGAAAGAATATTATTGGCTGCTAGGGCGGTGATGGAGGGAGATGCGTAGAACGGCTGAAAACTGGGCCGCCTTCGTACGTGACGCCGACTATAGCGTGCTTCCGCATTGAAGAAAGGATCGATGGACGTCTTCGTCTCATATATGAATGCTATGTCCGCTTTTCGGACATGTCTAAAACAACAGATACCATTTGTGATCCTGTAGCATTATCTGGCAACACAAGCAGTCACCAGTGTACCTGATGGGACGTATGCAAGTGTAGCCGTGGTGGAGTAGCCGAGTGGTCTAAAGCGTCTCGCAAGGGGGCCGCGCGGTTGCTCGCCGTGGAGGTTCGAGTCCTCCCTGGGGCATGGATGTGTGTGTTGTCCTTAGGTTAGTTTACCTAGGTTTAAGTAGTTTGTAAGCTGCGGACTGATGACCACGCAGTTTGGTCCGATAGATTTACAAACATTTGAACATTTTTTTATGCAAGTGTAGGTCGCGCGGCCGTGGTGGTCACTGTGTTCCCAGTGACGTACAGATCAGCCAGACTGCCCAGTAAGCAAGAGGACTGGGATTCGCATCTCAGCAGGGCACAAATCTTCAAATTTCCCCCTTTATTTATTTCAATGACACTGATTTGGGTGTAAATAAGTTATTGCTTGGTTACAAGAGTTGTTTATTCAGATCTAAAAGAAATTTCACTCAGCATGTTCAAGGCTGTGCGGGAATGGTTGACCTCTGTAAGGCGCCTTGGTGCGGAGTTCGCGGCTGCTCCCCTTCGGAGGTTCGAGTCTTCCCTCCGGCATGGGTGTATGTGTGTTGTCCTTAGCGTGAGTTACTTTAAGTAGTTTGTAAATATAGGGCCTGATGACCACAAGAGTTTGGTCCCATCGTTTTTTCCAAACATTTCAACGTGTTCAATCGGGTCGCTGGAGCGAGAGGGGGTGTATACATGTTTTCTCCTCCATTCAATCACCGTGTCAGCCTTCGTTCTCGAGACACAGACAAAGCGAAGAGAGTAGCGATATTAAAATAGGCGATACGAAGTAAAATAGCGAAAGAAATCTAGTAGTGATAAGTATTGTCTTGGGAGAGAGCAAACAGTTTTGGGAAATAATATGTGATGCACAGTTCGTTATGAGTCTTCAACTTCTTTATTGCGCAAGCTCTAAAAAGAAGAAGATAGACGTTGATGTGGTGTCTATTCTTTAGAACAAATCCGAAAGAGCAGCCCAACACCAACCTATATTTATGTATATGCGATGATGGTATAACGTTCATTCTTTACTCGTGTAGAAATCCGATCAGCGAGCAGGACTATGAAATTTCTTCTTTCCTTTGGCCATGTTCCCGCATATGCAGGGTCGGCTTTGTGAAATCCAGATTTGGCGTGTTAATATTTACGGGGTGGCTGGATGCCCTTTCTGTAGCCACCCCTGCCCCCCGGCAGGAAATATCTGCGTATATTGTTATATATGTGAAAGTGTAAAGTGTTACGAAATGTTGGCGAATCGTGTAACTGAGGCAGGACTTGCGTACGAGCCCGGTGTTCACCTAGGGGGATGTGGAGAACCGCCTAAAAACAACATCGAGGCTGGCCGGCACTCCGACCCCTTTCGTTAATCCGCCAGGGCGAATTCGAACCGGGGCCGGTACGCCTCCCCGCCTCGGAAAGCTGTGCGTTAGACCACACGGCTAACCAAGCAGGTAATAGGACTACTACCTTTAGGGGTGTGATATCCACAGCGTGTGACTTGTGGGAATGGGGAGGGGACCGGCGGCGTGCCGGCATAGCTAAGTGGTCAAGGCGATTGCTGGTCCCAAGCGTGAAACCAAGAAACGACGAATCCGATTCCCTGTTCCCTTCTCAGCTCCCTCCCCGACAGACGATAGAAAAGACTGCAGTACAATTTTAAAAGTCTATATATCTGTATAGAAGAGAATGGTTCCATTTTAAACAAAGTTCTTCTAAAGCAGGATGTATAAGAAGATCAGTCAGTCCATGAATGCATCGAATTGGCAGAGGGCAAAAGCTGAAATTCGAGTACACAAATCTGATCATGAGGAACGCCGAACGGTATTAAAATATGGACGTAAAATATCTTACCGACTAAAAAAAAGGAAAGTGCACTTGATTACGAAAGTTTGATAACGTGATAAAGTTATGTACAAAACCCATCGAAAACAATAAACCAGTGTGACTAATAATGTACTCAGGAGATTATGAGGAAAAAACAGCCATGGAATTCGTTAATAATTACGGTATGCTAACACTGAGCCCCGGCGGACTGGCCGAGCGCATTGAGGCGCTATGCTGCGATGCGTGGGGCCATTCCTAAAAAAAGTTCAAATGTTTGTATAGCTTATGGGACCTGACTACTGGGTCATCAGTCCCTAAACTTACAAACTACTTAAGAACTACCTTATACTAAGGACGGCACAAATATCCATGACCGAGGGGGGATTCAAACCCCCGACCGTAGTGACCGAGACTGAAGCGCCTCTGTCCCCTCGGCCACCGCGGCCGGCGGGCCATTCCTCTTAGGGGGTTCGAATCCCCCCTCGGGCATGGATGTTTGTGTCGTCTTTAGTATAAGGTAGTTCATAAGTAGTTTGTAAGTCTTGGGACTGATGACCCCGCAGTTAAGTCCCATAAGTTTAACAAACATTTGAACATTTTTTTTCTCTAACACTGTGTCGCGTTCCACTCGCGACAAGTGTCATGTAATTGATTTAGTCTTTCTGTGACTGCGAGATCGTACCCCTTTTTGCGTGTTTTTTAGTGTGTATATTCCTAATTGTAGTGTTTTTTTTTCGCACTACGTTTCTATTTTTTTACGATTTCACTACTGACTTGTGAATTAAGAGTGAATCGTCCCGACTCTTATGGGGAGTATAGCTTTATAGGAATTAATGGGATCTACAAGTACACAGTCATGCAAGTCTTGGTTTTTGTTGTCTTTTTCTCCAAAAACAGAAAAAAAATATAAACGACCTTTGAGTGGTAAAGGATTTAGGCCTAAAATTAACAAGTTTCAATCTAGAGAAAATATTTGTTTTAATAATTGTTCCCTTCATCAGTTTCGAAAGTCTTATTCAGCAAAGCATTTGCTTATAACTTCAATTTCGTATTAGAAATATGTTTAGATTACTATTAATTGTCGTGCAGTGTACACTAGGAAGATTTTCTCAGAAGAATTGTGGGTCCCACTACAAAATAGGTTGGAAACCACTGGTTTAGAATATCTTGCAAGCATGGTGCTAGCCATCAGTTTGGTTAGGTATGTATTCACGCAAGCTTTTGGTACCTTATGTGACTAAGGATAAAAAAATAGTACGATCAATCCTTTACTTAACCAAAACAGCTGTAATGAACGACATATTTGCATATGTATCAAATTAAGATAAGTGTAATCTGGAAAGTCTACATTCAGATACGTGCAGGAGTCCGATCGGTATATCTCAACGCCGGGAAATTTTACATCGTGAGTGGCCTTCACCTCGCCCATAGCTTGTTTTGTATGCGAAGCGTACCGGGTAGAGCTTATCGCTCGAATTCCACGTACAGCCTTGCAGTCTACGTCTCGTGAAAGTCGGCGTTGTTTTAAAAGTTCTAGGTACTGCAACGAATAAAATGCGCCCCTCCTTCTTGGACAACATAAAGTTAAAATTATTTAAATACTCTTTGTTTAAGAGAATCATCAGTCGTATAAAACTTTTTGACGAAATATATGTTGTTTGACTGCAGAGAGTTGCTAACACAAAACCATGGTTTCGATCTTTGCAGCCGTTCTTAAGTGGACAATCAAGTATTGAAAATATTCAACATGTCTTAAACAATTGGTCGAGTTGATTTTAAATAAGGGCAATTTTTTGTGTTTTGATGATGACACGTCTTTTAGGCATGGTAAACAACTTCACAACTTGATTGTGAACTTGAGAATGCATAAACTACCCAAACTAATAATAGTGTAACAAACAAACATCTACAGTCAAACGGCAGATATTTCGTTCATTGAGTTTTTTACTTTTTCTGTCGAACATCTGATGAGTGACGAGCGCTGATAGCAGGATATACTACAAAACTGACATCTTTGGCTTAATCCTTAGCATCAACAGTTCTGATTTCGAAGAAAAGTGATACTACAGTAAATACAATTCCCTCAAAAGGCTGTGAATGTGAAAAGCGCTCTTCTCCAAATACTGAATAACACGAACACACACACACACAGAATTTGGGTTTATTAACTCTTTCCGGCCCAGTGGTTTCAGCCTGAAGTCACATTTTTACTTTGCGTGTTTTTCTGGCCCACTGGTTCCTTCTTGAAACCACCACCACAAACTGATTATTGGTGACATCTAGCGTCAGCGCCAGATACTTGTTACAGTAGCGAAATGATTGCTGTTGTGTAAAAGCCATTTTCGTGTAGCGCGTGCTTTCGACCCAGACTTCAAAATAAAATTAGTTTGTGGCTTCTGTAGAGCAGATAATAGGAGTTTCAGGTATTGCATTATTCTTATAAACCATTTTATGATACTGTAATGTGAAGTTAAGTTTTTTTACGAAATGTAGGTGGTTACAGAATGAAACCATTGGGACATAACGACCTTCAGTGACGGCAAATCTACAGGTTGCATTTTGTTTTAGTCTTTACGGCGTGACGGCATGCATAATAGACCACCACTAAGAGTAAAGCAGCAATTCAGATCTTATTCTAATTTATACTTGCTGAAATTCCAAGCGATACTGAGTCAGCTGCTTCGGATATTGTAAGTGAATGAGACGAAATTGTTGGACAACTTCGACTTCTTTCACCTGATGATTATGTAGTTGAATTTGAAGAGGTTGTCAAAGTGTGTGCTGAAAGTGTCTCTTTACGTTAGTAGTGGCAACAATGAGGACGATGTGATGCGTGTGATGACAATACAGAGCTAAAAGAGCATACTTAATGGATGAAACAGATACAGTACTGTCAAATGAAGCAACTGATTTTTCACAGGACTATGGTTCAATTGTCCCTTCTAACAAATCAAGCCCCATGAAAACTGCCGTAACAGCCCAATGGTTTCACTATGAAACCACCTAGAATATTTTATTGTGAAATACCAATTTCATTGTTATTACACTATATTATTGCTTTTTGAGACAGTAAAGAAATTGTTATAGTATTTTTCCTATGTTTATTCATGGGCCTCAAAGGGTTAAGGTAGTGACGAGAACGCGGGCACGGTTTTAATCGTCTTTATTTTCCTCGGGTGTACACTTGGACCGTGTTATGCATCACAAGACCAAGCGCCGTTACTTTATATTTCTGATGTGAGCGCAATTAGTGCAGTTTAGTAGTTATGTACAGTGAGATATCACTACTAAGTGAAAGTACACTAACCCTTCTTTGGTACAAAAAGTTGAAAAACATTCATAAATAAGTATATTTTAAGAAAATGTAAAATTTAGGTTCCATTATGTCAGTTATGACATGTGGCGCTTGGACTAGTGATGCACAACACCGTCCACTTGAGGAACGGCTGGCGCTAGCGCGGTCATTCTACGGACGTCCTGCGTAGATCCTTGTTTTGCTGCCACACCTTGCTGACTCGGCGGATTGAATCGCCAGCTCTTCCTCGCAGCGGTGAACCCGTGACCTCTCGCAACGATGTCTCGCTGCTGGAAGTACAAATCGTGCAGACCCTCAGTGCGATGGCTCCGAATCGAGGAAACGGACAGACCCACATGACGAATCTTGACCGCATACTGCCTACGACCCCACTACGATGCTCGGCCGTCTGCCGAATCATCGACTAAGAGTATCCATACCACGGCCGTGCCTTACAGACCGCTGAAGGACAAGTGTGGAATACGCCTAATAAGGACAATTCCTTCCACTGCGACAGGATAACCTACTCTCTGAGTCTCAGGATTTATATTTATTCTACTGTCTGCGTTCCTTTTTGACCCAAAAGTACCGTTTAGAGTCACGCATCTGACAACAAATTCGTAACAAGCCCAACAAAGTGAACTCTATGATTACCTACTGCAGGTGTTTCCTGTAATCGCCGCCTTAGCTGGACCGTACTCTGTACACAAACATCGTGCCGTAATTGGAGAGTCCCTCTTACACCAACTGCTGGCATCGACATCGTTGTCTGTAACTTAATCCAAATATTCTGTTCATTTACCCGTAACTAGTATTGCCTGTGGTCGAAAATCGACCAATTGTGTTTACAATGGTCACTGGGGGTAAAATATTACGTATCATGTCGGCGGCCTCGCGTGATTATGTTGCCAACATCAACAACACGATAGAAAATCTTTGCCCATTTGTTCGAACTACATAGAATGACTCGATTAGTGTATCGTACAGACCATGAAGTAAACAAATAATGCTGTTCCTGCTTTATGGTTGACAGGTTCTAGTATGCACCCTCGTCCGCTGCGTAAAAATAATTGCCTTCGTAAAACGAAGATTGCACGAGAAAACATCAGCGTTATCAAGCGACTGGCTAAAATGAAGACTCACAGGATTCTCACTATTCAGTATCTGTTACCAGCATTATCATAGGAGACCGCTGGGTATTTGCTAAAATTTAACCGGCTCTGGTAGGTATGAAACGGTATCTTTTACGTGTTAAGGAAAGTGCCTGACAATAACAACAAATAAAAACGGAAGTATGTACTTCTCAGGCCATTTTAGATTTATATAACTTTCATTAGCCTAATATTTGAAATGGAACTACAATTTCTGTGTTCGTATATTTATACAACGCCAAGAAATAATGTTATTTCGATACTGCGATATTCAGAATTCCAGAGCTGCCAACATGTCGACTTCGTAGTTCCACCCGTGCACCGCTACATGCCTCTCCCGGCGCATCACCATTTATATCGGTATTCTCGACTTCGTAGTTCCACCCGAGCACCGCTAGATGCCTCTCCCGGCGCATCATCCTTTATATCGGCATTCATATGAAAACTTCCATTTCCTTTAACCACTCTTAATCACTGCGAAAATGAAGCATTTGAACGGCACAAGAAAGTGAGTTGGGAGCACTCCATGTTTCGATATTCACTTATTTTAATATGTTATTTTAATACTGCAAATGCGATGCATTACAGAGTTTTTGGTCGAGGCGAATAACCAATCAGTGAGCTGATTGTTGGAGAATGTAGAACTTGATCCAAGCTGTAAGTAGGAAAATTTCTACTTCCTTTTACCACTTTTAATGGCTAAATGCACACATAATATTTATATTCGTGAAATCTACGACAAACAATCTTTCGAATTATGTAACTTTCATTGGCCTTCTTGTACGAATAAATTAGTAATCTTCAGCGATGCTACAATATATCCATTTTTTCGGAACTGTCTGGTCGCCCACTACGGAACGATCGTCTTATGGCCTCTTAATTTCATCATAGTTTTCTTCACAGCGGCACTGATCACAGGGCTTTCATTCATTCAAATACCTTTACTATTCTTCGTTTGTGTGGCCATTACTATGATGGTAGGACTGTATACTCCATTACGACAGTAATAAAAATGCCTTTTCTAGTAAAGTCAACATTCCGCGATTGATCGCTCATATGACTACCACTAACGTTATGCACGATTTACATGCAGCACCACTGTTGCTCTCCTCTGCCATCTGTTGTCCTGTTTGTGCACTCATTGCTGATTTCAATGAAACTCCAAGTTATTTCGAGCGTGCCTCTCATTTGTACATCAGTGCAAAGTTACTTAGTGCTGATTCAAAAAAGAGTAAACTTTTTGGTCCCCTTTACTTCCCTATAAGTGATCTGAGGTATACGGTATCTCCGAGACAGAAACCAACAGGCACTTTGCCAACAAGTAGACACGTATGTATCAATAATTTTGAAATAGGTTTCACTATGAAAAATAGTAATGACAAGACTAACCAGAGAAAGAAAAAAAGGAAAAGCGGCCCTCACAAGTTTCGCAACATAAAATGAAGTGTAGGCTAATATGGCCGTCACTCCTCCGGAGAAAAAAGAAGACCTCGAACGGTTGTGTGGAGCACGCAGTGCTCAGGGCCTACCGCTTCTGCGTCCGTTTTTTTACTGCGCTGTTGCGCAATACTTTCTCTGGAGGACACTGCTTCCTGTGCCTGGCTAGAACATTGTCAAGTGGGTGTTTACAGTCACGCAGGCAGAATTGCGCAATGTCCGCGCGAAAACGTGAAGTACTCTCACTATTCCAGCTTCCTGAATTATTACTAGATATTACGAAACCGAACAGGGTTTAAAGAACATATTTTTTCTTACTTGCAAACCTTGTGGCAGCTGTCTTAAGTCCATACTGACAGGTAGATAATAGATCTGTATGTTTTAGGGTAGACTGGCACATTTAATTTGGATAAGATTGTGACCACTACCTTCCTCCAATTTCTTGCTTAAAGCGTAGGGACAGGCTTGTCGGCAAAATGTCGAAAGATTCGTATATGTACATGTGTCTGAAGTTAGCTCTTTTAAGAGCCATACCACATCTTTCCAACAAAAATATTACGTTTTCTGTAATACTATAGTCATAGTGGTACGTTGTACATTTTACTGCGTTTCGCTGATTCGAACTGCAAGCACTTTTTCCATCGAGGGATTTTTCTCTCTGCTAGTCAGAGTGAAATTTTCCTACTGTTAGTAGATATTTGTTGAATTTTTTACATCATACGAGGCGTGTTTTTTTTAAGTAAGTTTCATTTTGTTGTAGACACTAGCGGTTCGTGCGCATATCGCAACGAGCGCGTGCGTCGTGTACCGGCATGCCTGCAGCTGACCTGTACTGTTCTGTACTGGCTTTCAAAATATCTAAGACTGTCAACTCGCCCGACGCGTGTGAGGTTTCTGTCAGGAAGGAATCTGTCTGCTGCAGAAATTCATCGACATATTTGCGAAGTGTGTGGTGACACTGTTATGAATAAAGGCAAAGTGCGTAAGTGGGTACGAGAATTCAAAGATGGCCATGACAACATCCATGATGAGGATCGCTTCGGTCGCCCTTCTTCGATTACAGACGATTTGGTGGCTTCGGTTGAATCGAGTATGTGTGAGAACAGGTGCTTCATAATAACCTTAAACAACACCTCAGTGGCAACCGTTACAATGATGACGACGACGTGAATACAGCTGTGACAAGGCGGCAAGTTTTTTTTTTTAATGAAGAGGGTACTTTAGAATTGGTTGAGAGCTATGATAAGTATTTGAACGAACTAGACAACTATGTCGAAAATAAAGTATGTACAATATTGACTAGACCATGGCGCAGTGTAAGTTGTAACTTTGTGAATATTACTTGTCGTGTGGACTTACTCGCTACCCAAAAATTTAAAATGCTGAGAGAACGATTTTATACTAATGCTAACAGAAGAGTTCGAAGATCTGCCGTTGCTTACCATATTCTAACACATAGATTCAGTGAGATTCATAAACGGAATAACCACCACCAATCACATTTTCAGAGGGGATCGGAAGGTCAGAGAGAAGTGCCATCAGAATTGAAACTTTGAATTCAACTTTGTTAGCTGTGCCCGGGTAGCTCAGTTGACAGTGGTGGATCGCGATAGGCAAGTGTCCAAGTTAGAATTCTCCTCTCCGGCAGGATATTTCACAGCAGCACGCCAAGATCAGTTGTCAGATACAGTTCAGGAGAGCTGGAGGGTATCACTACCGTTAACGCCTAATCCTGCTTACATTGTTCAAAGATGTGTTAATGTTACATTCTACATCTACATCTACATCTACATGGGATACTCTGCAAATCACATTTAAGTGCCTGGCAGAGGGTTCATCCAACCACAATTATACTATTTATCTCCCATTCCATTCTCGAATAGCGCGCGGGAAGAAAGAACACCTGAATCTCTCTGTTCGAGCTCTGATTTCTCTTATTTTATTCTGATGATCATTTCTACCTATGTAAGTGGGAGTCAACAATATATTTTCGCATTCGGAGGAGAATGTTGGCGATTGGAGTTTCGCAAGTAACCCACGCCTCAGCGATAAGCGCCGTTGTTGTAATGATTCCCATCCCAGATCGTGTATCATTTCCGTAACGCTGTCTCCCCTGTATCGTGACAATACGAAACGAGCTGCCCTTCTTTGGACTCTTTCGATGTCCTCCGTCAAACCCACTTGATAAGGATCCCACACTGGGCTGCAATACTCCAAAAATGGACGGACAAGCGCAGTGTATGCAGTTTCTTTAGTAGTTCTGTTGCATCTTTTAAGGATTCTGCCAATAAAACGCAGTCTCTGGTTCGCCTTTCCCACGATATTATCTACGTGTTCTTTCCAGTTTAAGTCTGAAGTAATAGTGATTCCTAGGTATTTTGTGGAGTTTACGGCGTTCACATTTGATTGATTTATGTTGTAAACAAAGTTTAACGGATTTCTTTTCGTACTCATGTGGACGACTTCACACTTCTCATTATTTAGAGTCAATTGCCAATTTTTACACCATACTGATATCTTATTCAGATCGTTCTGCAGTTGGTTTTGATCTTCAGATGATTTTACTAGACGGTAAATGACGGCGTCATCTGCAAACAACCTAAGAGAGCTACTTAGATTTTCCCCTAAATCGTTTATGTAAATAAGGAATAGCAGAGGACCAATAACACTACCTTGTGGAACGCCCGATATCACCTCTGTTTTAGTCGATGCCTTACCATCGATTACAACGAACTGTGTCCTCTCTGACAAGAAATCCCCTATCCAATTGCAAATTTGGGGCGATATACCATAACCACGCAATTTGATTAAAAGCCGTTTGTGAGGTACGGTGTCAAAAGCTTTCTGGAAATCAAGAAATACGGAATCGATTTGCGAACCTTTGTCGATAGCACCCATCACTTCGTGTGAATATAGAGCTAGTTGTGTTTCGCATGAACGATATTTTCTAAATCCGTGTTGACCTTGGGTCAATAGATCGTTCTGTTCGAGATAATTCATAATATTTTAATACAGGATATGTTCCAAAACCCTGCTGCAAATTGACGTCAATGAACTATGCCTGTAGTTTAGTGGGTTACTCCTACTGCCTTTCTTGAATATAGGTGTGACCTGTGCAACTTTCCAATCTTTTGGTACAGATCCTTCTATGAGAGAGCGGTTGTATATGACTGATAAGTAAGGAGCTATCGCTTCAGCATGATCAGTTAGAAATCTATTGGGTATACAATCCGGACCAGAAGACTTGTTCTTGTGAAGTGATTTTAGTTGCTGCACTACTCCGATGATATCTACTTCTATGTTACTCATTACGGCATCTGTTCGTAATTCGAAATCTGGTATATTGGTTTCGTCTTCTTTAGTGAATGAGTTTCTAAAAGCTAAGTTTAGTAACTCTGCTTTAGTAGCGCTGTCATCGGCAGGATCGCCATTACTATCACGTAGTGAAGGTATTATTTGTGACTTTCCCCGAGTATATTTAACATATGACCAAAATCTCTTTGGGTTTTCAGTCAAACTACGAGAAAGAGTTTCGTTGTGTTATTTATTCTAGGCATCTCGCATTGAAATCCTCGCTAAATTTCGAGCTTCTGAGTACGATCGCAAATCCTGGGGATTTCGTGTTCGTTTAAATTTAGTATGCCTTTTCCTTTGCTTTTGCAACAGTGTCCTAACCTGTTTTGTGTACCAAGGGGGATCGCCTCCTTCTTTTATTAATTTATTAGGTATAAAACTTTCAATTGCTGTCGATACCACTTCTTTGAATTTGAGCCACATCTGGTCTACACCTACGTTTAGTGTTAGAAACGAGTGGAAGCTGTCTTTCAAGAAGCAATGTATTTTGTTTCTATCTGCTTTCCTGAACAAATATACTTTGCGTTTATTTTTGGTAACTTTGGGACTTTCGATATTCAATTTCGCTACTACAGCTCTGTGTTCACTAATACCTGTATCCGTTTTGATGCTCATTATGAGCTCAGGATTATTTGTTGCTAAGAGATCAAGTGTGTTTTCACATCCATTTACAATTCTAGTTGGCTCATGAACTAATTGTTCGAAGTAATTCTCAGAGAATGCAATTTCGGACGATGTGTTATGCCTACCTCCTGATTTGAAAATATAATTTCGCCAACAGATCGAGGGTAAATTAAAATCACCACCTACTATTATCGTGTGAGTCGGGTATGTTTTTGTAATTAGACTCAGGTTTTCTTTGAACCTTTCTGCTATTGTATCGTCAGAGTCGGGAGGCCGGTAAAAGGAACCGATTATTAACTTCTTGCGATTTTCGGGTACAACCTCTACCCATAATAGCTCGCACGAACCATCAACTTCATCTTCGCTACATGAAATACTATTTTTGACGGCGACAAACACGCCCCCACCTATTTTGTTTAATCTATCCTTTCTGAATACCGTTAGATCTTTTGAAAATACTTCTTCTGAACTTATTTCCGGCTTGAGCCAACTTTCGCTGCCTATAATGATGTGTGTTTCGGTGCTTTCTATTAACGCTTGCAGTTCTGGAACTTTCCCGACACAGCGACGACAATTTACAACTGTTATACCGATAGTTTCCGGATCTACATTTCTCCTGTGATCCACCTTAACCCTTTGAGATTGCCCATTTTCTATTTCCCCGAAGCTCTTTATCCTAAAAAACCGCCCAGTCCACGCCACACAGCCCCCGCTACCCGTGTAGCCGCTTCCTGCGTGTAGTGGACTCCTGACCTATTCAGCGGAACCCGGCAACCCACCACCCGATGGCGCAAGTCAAGGAATCTGCAGCCAACACCGTCGCAGAACCGTCTGAGCCTCTGATTCAGACCCTCCACTCGGCTCTGTATCAGAGGTCCACAGTCGGTCCTGTCAACTATGCTGCAGATGGTGAGCTCTGCTTTCATCTTGCAAGCAAGACTGACAGTCTTTACCACTTCAGTTAGCCGCTCGAAACCTGAGAGGATCTCTTCAGATCCGAAACGACACACATCATTGGTACCGACGTGAGCCACCACCTGCAGTTGGCTGCACCCCGTACCCTTCATGGCATCCGGGAGGACCCGTTCCACATCTGGAATGACTCCACCCGGTATGCACACGGAGTGCACGTTGGCCTTCTTCCCCTCCTTGGCAGCCATCTCTCTAAGGGGCTCCATCACCCGCCTAACGTTGGAGCTCCCAACTACAAGTAAACCCACCCTCTGTGAAAGCCCGGATCTTGCAGGCTGGTTGGTGACAGGGTGAGAGACACCATCCGACTCAGGAACGTCGTCCTGAGCAGACAGCGCCTCAAACCTGTTCGCAAGACGAACCGGGGAGGCCTCACGATCGGTCCCCCGGAATGTCTTGCGCCTCCTGCCACGCACTGGAGCAACCTCCCACGCAACCACGGGTGGGATGTCTGCCTCACTGCTAGGGAACTACCTTCCGAACTCATGTACGCTACTCTAGTAAGATATGAAGTGAGAATAAAATAGTATCTACAGATAGTTCAACATTTTAAACATGACTGCGTCTTAGCATCGGGTACAGGATAGCAAATTCATAATCAAATGTTTGTACAACTTATGGGACTTAACTACGGGGTCATCAGTCCCTAAGCTTACAAACTACTTATGAACTAGCTAAGACTAAAGACGGCACAAATATTCATGCCCGAGTGGGGGATTCGAACCTCCGACCGTAGTGGCCGTGCTGACCGTGCTGAAGCGCCTCAGTCACCTCAGCCACCGCGGCCGGCAATTCATAATCAGCCAACCAGTTGCAATAATAGTTGTTTAATAAACTTGGCCACGGTTCCGGCAGATATAAACCTGTCTTCTTCAGGAAAACAAGTTATACCTATAGACAATGTAACATCATAAATTACAAATTCTTAATTATTATGCATGAAATGTGCGTCATACCAAGTCTGTTGTCTAAAACATTGTGAAATACAAATCAGAATAAAACTGTTACTTACCATACTCGCATATCGCAATAATTGGACATCCCTATGATCTAAGGAATGTGATTTAGACTGAAAGATAGGTCAGCACATTTGGAGTCATTCAAATCAGTAAGCGTGAATGACTGCAAATGCGCTGACGTATCTTTCAGTGTAAATCACATTCCTTAGATCATAGGGACGTCCAATTATTGTGATATGCTAGTATGGTAAGTAACAGTTTTATTCTGATTTGTATTTCACAATGTTTTAGACAATAGGCTTGGTATGACGCACATTTCAGGCATAATGATTATGAATTTGTAATTTATGATGTTACATTGTCTATAGGTATAACATGTACTTCTGAAGACGGGTTTATATCTGTCGAAACCGTGGTCAAGTTTATTAAACAACTATTATTGCAACTGGTTGGATGATTATTAATTTGATATCTACAGAAAGTGTCACTTTGACTTAATCATCTATTTTCTTCTTTTTCCTAGCACTTAACTCTTAATGCCAAGGGTCGGCGTGTGAATTTAACTCATGTGAAAGTATCCAGACTTTATTGTTAAATGTTTACGTGTCGTGTAATAGATACGGTGCTTGGATATC
Organism: Locusta migratoria; assembly: GCA_026315105.1. Classification (NCBI taxonomy): domain Eukaryota; kingdom Metazoa; phylum Arthropoda; class Insecta; order Orthoptera; family Acrididae; genus Locusta; species Locusta migratoria. The sequence goes on along the minus strand of CM048744.1, from coordinate 485,593,684 downwards.
ATCCCGATATTCGTCTAGTCGGATGTGAGAAGCTATAACGCTTTGTCATTTAATAGAATCTGAAAATGCTCTAGTCTGACGAGATAGTTTTTACTCATACACTGAAATTAAAGAAACATGTTTCAGAATAATAAATTGCTTATTTTATAAATCTTGAGTTGTTTTGGTACCAAGAGACCAATTACTGAAATTCTGGTTTAGTTAGTTAAATTGAACTATATTAACTCCACACGACCGGTTTCGGCCTTTCCGTATTATGCCATTATCAGGTGTATCTGAAAGCTACGCTGTAGGATACAAATCGGATAACTGAAAAACCGCTATATCTGTTCATATTCTACGCGCAGATCACCGCAATGACATACCATCTGAATACGGGTGGACGATCTTATGTTGAAGGTCATGTAAGTATGACGCTGAATGTAATTCAGCGTGAGTTTTACGTCATGGCTGTGCAGGAAATGGAAACAGTAGTTCATTAAAGATCACAGCAGTTCTGGAATCGAAAGTTATTTGGGCACCAGAAGTGTTACGTTTGTGTAATGAACATTCGCTTCATTTCCTGCAGATCTCTAATACACGACTCGTGCCCAGTACTGCCTTGTGCCAAGCCTTAGGTGTGACAACACTATTCAAGTTCTGCCAACGATTTCCTCTGCGTTTCCATTTTATTCCATATGTATGCTTTATGAATTTGGTGTAACTTTCGTTCCGAGCTGACTGGAGATTGTGCACATTGTGCAATTCAAAGCAACTCTTTTTTTCCTAGGAGGGTTTGGAAAGATAGGTAGCAATCTGCGCACATTTTAATTCAGCACACAAAAAGTTGTAACGGAATATGAATGCTTTGTTATTTAGGCCAGGTGGCTGTTAGGAGAAAGGAAAGCAACGCCAGTTTTTATTCTTCTTTCCATTTAGACTTGTCACTACTAGATGCACTCGAGACAAAAACTACACCAGTGCTACTTAGCAGCCAGTTCCAGAACTATTAGTGAGTTTTCGAGTGATATGCTGAGTTGCTGTCTCTGCAGGAACGGAAATGACACTTCGTCAGAGCACCCGAAAAATCACGATCGACCAATTGCGCCGAGAAAACTTTGGAGATCACACTAGCAGAGCTTCTAGGATCGCTTCCGACCATCCAGGTTTAGTTTTTCCGTGACTTCCCTAAATCATACAGGCATACGCTGAGATGGTTCCTTTGAAAGGGCATGGCCGATTACCTTCCTCATCCTTCCACAAAAATCCAACTGTCAGCTCCGTCTCCTATGACGGGATGTTAAAGCCTAACCTCCCCTCTTCCTGAACCTGAGGCTGAAGTGGGGAGTACGATTGCACAGATCAAAGATTTTTAACTCTTTACCAAGGGAGAACTAGAAATCAATGGAGACAATTATCTCTTTCGTATTATACGTATAGACTTTAGATATATTTAGCATTGTCTTTAGATGTGTAGTAGATAAAATATATAATTAACTAGAGGACCCTTGCAAATACTTCACACCGTTAGTGGAATGAAAAAAAAGTTGGGGAAAGAATGCAAGTTCAATGTTCACGCATAGCTTTCTTCAGAATCAGTCAATGAAAGTGTTTAAAAGCGCAAATCAAAGAGCTTGATCCGCTGATTGTTGTTAGGGTAAAAAACAAATGCGTGTGTTAATTAAAACCTAAGACATCGAAAAACAAACCGATTAAAATATTCAGTGCAAGGTCAGAAGGATACCGCGTTTGAATAAAAATAAAGTATGGAGAGACTTAAGCTAATTATGATACTTCATGACAGATCTGCGAATGAATACCTTTCGTTTGAAGCAAAAACGAAGGAAATCGGCCGGGTAGTTCGGTCTGGCCGACTAACTTTAGTTTTGGTAGATTCTCTCTCTCTCTCTCTCTCTCGCTCTATATATATCGGTACGCACATTGTTAAGCAGATAGGGATGGGAGAAGTTAGATGGACTGTGAGATAGAGATGTTTATTGTATATATGACATACACGAATATCGGGAAGTCATGGGAAACAAGTTAGTGTATATACAATTATAAAAATATCTCACTAAAATGTTTAATATCCATTGAGAAATTTCACACACATGGAAGTAAAATGCCGAAAATAATTATTTAAAAAAATAATTGTAATGTAAGTTGTTTCATAATCAAACTAAAACGCAGTATTCCGAACTGCATACATGTAATTTTGAAAATTTTGATTGTAGGTTTTTAATAGGTCTAAAACTGGTAAGGTTTATAGTAAAGAACCTGAGATGCATGATGTAGATAATAACTAGGTGAATTATTGATGCAACAGTTATTTATTGTATGCACTCCACGTTTTCATTATGAATCTTATCAGTAGTTTCATATCTTTTAAAAATTCACTAGTATGTATTTTGAGTACTATCTGCAAGAATTAGGAACCTGACTGTGGTTAGAAAAAATACTATTTTAATTTTAATATGGGCAATCACAAACTAAGGTTACAAGGCTGATGTTTGTGGAGTTTAGGCTGTTGTGGAGAAATTAGTAGTGTTTATTAATCCTGTTACATGTGGTTGGCAAAGTTTAGGCAAGCGACCTACAGCGGTAGTAGTATGTAAACAGAAATGGCAACTGGTTTGAAAAACTGGTCTCGCGCAGATATTTCTGAGTGAAACGTACAACCGCGTCTGAATGTCACTGGCAGTAGTTTGTGGTTTACGGAAAGGCAGGCTGGCGTCGAAAGTTTGCGGCCGGTAGACAAAACGTCACCGACGAGGTGCGGTGTTCCAACCCAGCGTCAGACGTGGAACCCAGCTCGTTGTGTAAGGCACCAGAACGATAACGTTATGGAATATGAAGTGAACAAGTGAAACACTTCGCGCATCTTGGATAATTACGATTTTTACCACGAACGGATAAGCTCCTATATTGACAAGAATACTAAATAGAAAAATAACTTAATTGTATGTAACAATCAAGTGGAAACATTAGTTGTATGAAATAAAATGCACACGTTTCACTCCAGGTTTTGCAACCTTAATTTCTGATTACACCCCACAATTACTGTTATTTAGTTTGAAGCCTGTTAGAAGGGACAACTCAATGCTATGGAATACAGATGTATTCAGCATCGATATTCTGGCGATCATGTTATTTATTTTTAAACACATTTGATATGCCGAGCAATACTATGTTCGCTTGACTGACGAAGTTTGATGCTATGCTGCTAATTCTGTCAACTTAATCGAGTGTATTTTTTAAAATAAGTTTCACTTACTGCCAGTCTCAGTTGCGAAGATTATTGTTCGATGATGTTTCGATCGATTGGATCATCGTCAGAGCAAAAACTAAATATGTACTAACTACCTGTCGTTTAACAGTAAGTAGATTTCACGGTCTGAAAATTTTCTAAAACAATTGAAAAACTTAGAAGTTTGTTATTTTGGCGGGTTGGTGATCTGACCGGGAGACTTATATAAACCCCCACTCAAGATATTTATTTTTCATTAAGATTACCGATTTCGACAGGCTACATTGTCATCTTCGGATCTATCCTTATATCCTACTATCGGAGCATTAAAAACATAATAAAGAGAAACTGTGCCGCCGACACTATCAAAAACGTTTGTAAAAGTCTATGGGACTTAACTACGGGGTCACCAGTCCCTAAACTTATGAACTACTTACGAACTAGGACGGCACAAATATCCATACCCGTGGGGGGATTCGAACCCCCGACCGTAGTGGCCGTGCAGACCGTGACTGGAGCGCCGCAGTCTCCTCGGCCACCGCGGCCGGCGCCGACACTATCAATCCAATGTCACAATAAAAATACAATGTGCCCAGTATTTTGGCATATATGTTTTAACGCGAATTGAACCCCATCAACATAATCACAATGAAAATTAATCTGTCGGGCATCTTGCCACATATGTTTTGACGTGTCTTTAAACCCTTTGAGTAAGGTGGCGAGATGCTTGACGCATTTTTTTTTTTTTTTTTTTGGTCTCTTCACTGACGGGGCTCAAGCCACGTTAAAACAGAAGAGAGTAAGTCCCATTTATAATCTCGGAATTGACTTCTTCAGTTGTAAATATGGCATTCGACATTACTCTTTTCAAATCAGTGTTTCATATACAGTCTTTTTTTATGCACCTTTAATAGTAACACGAATTGTATCTTCATCTCATTAACTCATTTTACATATTTAAACGTTGAGATAAAAACTACATTGTTCATATGAAAATAGGCAATTCTTGTTCATTCTAGAAGTATCGAGAGTATTGTAAGCCATAAAATAATTATTCTGCTACGTTTTAAAAACGTCTAAGCACCAGAAATTGTAATTACTTAAATAAGAAATGATCTGAAGGCACTTTGTATTAGAATGTTCACAAATAAAATTTTGTAACTTATCACATCTTCGTATTTGGATAAACAAGTTATTTAAATGAAACCTTATTCTCACTAAAAATAACTTTTAGCATCTCTTTTCTTTCACTCATTTAAACGTTAATTAAAACCTTACAGCATATTTTGTTAGCAAATCACAGAATGTTCAGAATTTTGTATTTTAAATTTCAACATTTTGTTTATATGTAAATTATGTACACTCAATCATGTTTAAGACTCCAATCGTAATAATACTTATTTCATGAATCTTTCATTGTAAGTTGCAATACGAAACAAGTATGTTGTAATTATCTAAGAAATCATTGTTAGGGAAGATATAAATACTCCAACTGCAAGGCTGTCAGTCAGTTAAAGTTGATTATGGTCAGTGATGGACAGAATAAGTTTTCTGTCAGCCAGTGAAGTGGAACTTGGCATCGTGTATTTCGGTTAACACGTTGGCTGCCGCGATGACGTCAGCGGCGCGCCAGAGCCGCCTGCTGTGGCCGCCGGCGGCCACACGGCAGCCAACGTGTTAAATAAGTGTCAGACGGTATCTGAAAGACGAGTATTTCTTTTATCACGTCTTGCAGTTAATTATTTAAACGTTAAAATGTTTGTAAATCCATGGTACTTAACTGCTGCGGTTATCAGTCCCTAGGCTTACAAACTACTTAAGGCAGCGTATGCTAATGACAACAAACACACTCATGCCCGAGGGAGGACTCAAACTACCGACGGCGAGCAACTGCGCGGTCCGCAGCAAGAGCGCTCGGGCATTCAACCGCGGCTACTTATTGAAGGAAACAAATGAAACCGTAAAATTTACTACAGCAACATCAAGATACTAGTTACACCTAGCAATGGAACGAAAAATTTAAATACAAGAATCAGTATATGTAGAGCTGATCATACCTAAAACAAATTTACGAACTCTAAAAGCCTCTAAGAACATTCATCACTGAATCGTAAATTTCACATATAATTAGTAGTGGGTCAGAGGATATAAAATGCAGAATGGCAATGGGAAGAAAAGCGTTTTTTAAAAAGTAAAATTTGTTAACATCGTATAGTAATTTAAGCGTAAGGAAGTCTTTGTGAAGTAATTTGGGTGAGTGTTGCCTTGTGCGGGAGTGAATCATGGACGATAAATAGTTCAGACAGGAAGAGGATAGAAGCTTTTGAAATATGGTGCCACAGAAGAATACTGACGATTAGATGGGTAGATCGCGTAACTAATGAGGAGGAACTGAACAGAATTGGGGAGAAAGTAATTTTATGATATACATTGACTAAAAGAAGCGATCGATTGGTAGGACACATTTTGAAACGTCAAGGAATTGTGGATTTAGCATTGGAGGGAAGTGTGTGGGTTAAGAAAGGCAGAGGGAGACCGAGAGACGAATACAGAAAGTAGGCCGGCCGCGGTGGCCGAGGGAACTGAGGCGCTCCAGTCACGGTCTGCACGGCCACTACGGTCGGGGGTTCGAATCCCCCCTCGGGCATGGATATTTGTGCCGTCCTTAGTGTTAGATAGTTCATAAGTAGTTTGTAAGCTTAGGGACTGATGACTCCGTAGTTAAGTCCCATAAATTCTACAAACATTTGATTTGAACAGAAAGTAGGTTCAAAAGAATGTGGGTTGTCGTTCTTATGAGGATGTAACGAAGCGTGTTGGGATTTATTCGCATCTGCTTGCATTTCTGAACCTCTAGATACCAGTGTTGCATAATAATAGGTATGAATGAAATTAGTCTTATCATTTCTTTCACAAAACTTTTGTTATTCTTTCTTATAACGTAACTAGTCTTAGTTATTTTCTATTATTTGACGTTAGAGAAGTTTATTTAATTAGCAAATATTAATTAGTTCATGCAAGAGGCATAGTTGTAGATCACGCATTAGGCTATTTAGTATCTCTGATAAAACTAATGAAATTCTTTTCTCGTAATATTAAAGCAGGTATTGTTATGTTTCACAATTAATGTTAGGGAAGTTATGCTTTCATTAGTTTCTGTGTAATTACTGTTTATTACGAAGTAATTGATTAAAAACCTATTTAGATACATTTGATAGTGAGGCAATATTAATTTAACAAGGATTTGTATATCAATTTACTCAGTATTATTTACTCTGCCTTTTACTACAGGCAGTTGAATGTAATTGTTAACTTTTCCATTATAATTAATTTTATGTACATAATTAACAATGCGTAATTTTCAGTGTCATTGTTTGGATGATATAAATGAGATTCTTGGGCGCCATGTGTCATCTTTGATGTGACGCAAAATCCACGTCACTCTGAAATCTAATTTAAACAAATATGAAAAAGTTCCTCTGTGTTAGTCGTGTGGAAAGTGTTTCTACCGGTATTATGACCATTATTAGTGATTGTGCCACACTGTACACCTCAAACTTTAGTATTCCACACACGAACTGTATAAATTTGTATTACTGACGTGAGGAATGTGCGTACTGTGTTGTGGTGACTTATTAATGAGTCTTGTGCGCTGGCCATAAGGGGGGACAACTGGACACTAATGAATCATTAAAATGTCAATGAACTGCAATTCTACGTGTCGCCTGCATTAATTGTAGCAGACTAGTTTTATCCCATGAAATTTCAGCCAGCTGCTACCGAGAGCTGCGCGAGGCAACGAGCTACGACGCGGTACGTTACAAGCAGACGAAGAGGCTTGCTCAGGATAGAGTAGGTAAGAGAGCTGCATGAAACCAGTCTCTGGACTGAAGACCAGAACTACAGGTTCCAAAAAGTCTTTAGTACACCCTGCCGGAACCGGTAATGTAGATAGAAAAGAATTAGTGATCTTGGATGTTGGTTCGTGTAATAAAATAAAAGCTAAATACGTACTACTTGAATTTTACAGTTAATACAATTTACTATGAAAAATTAGTTTTTGTTTCGTGTTTGATCTGAAGATGTTTCAAGCGATCTGGCATGTTGTGAAAGAAACGTGTTTGCGACTGACAAGGAGACGTGGGTATCGGGTTTTAGAATTTTTTGATATTTATGGTGTGTGTTCAGAACGCAAATAACGATAAGCAAAAACTATTCGACGCAACTCTCAAAAATTGTCGAGAAAATCGACTTTGAAATTTTGTAATTACACGTAAAAAGGTAAAGCAGTCAAAATCTGAAGATTGGTTTGAAAACCACAGTGCTTTACTAGGCATGGTCCTACTTGGAGGTGGTATGCCGTTGCCTCCCTCCGACCTTCGAACTGACTTATCCAGCCAGTTATAGGAGGACCTACAGTTTAACGTGGGTTCCGAACCACGGTGCTACTTGATATTTTTCACATGAGCAATACTGACAGAGGTGAAAGAAGTGGAAAGTGACGTATAAAAATCCTAGGACCTGGCGGGAATCGAACCCGCAACCTTTGGATTTGTAGTCTGGCTCTCTACCACTGCGCAACCGAGAAAAGTACACGTAAGAATCAGTAATTGAAACAGTTGCAACAGCTGCCGGTGTAGCTCAGGTGGTATCGTTTTAACCTTATAACAATAGGATTGGTGGTTCGAATCCTGCAGTGACGGATTTTTATTTTTTGTTGTTGTGTTTGAATACTTGCACATATTTTTGTTTATTCGTAATTTTCTATATTTTATAAAGTAATTAAGGTTTCAATCAAAAACATAAGCAACAGTTTTTACAGTAATGATTTCACTATTAGTTCACGACGGTAGTCTTTGATTGTACAGTTTGTGAAGAGCTACGATGCTGTTTTTGGAAAGTCATCTCCATAGCTAACCTACTCCACTATCGTTTCAGCTGACGACAAAGTGTTTAGCTCGTCTATACACACGTAAACAAAAGCTGAAACGACACATGGAATTAGAGATCCAAAAATGTTTTATATAAAAGAATTCGAAAACGAAGGAAAACAAAAATCGCCACGGCGAGATTTGAACCACAGACTCCATGGGTTTGAGGTCTGAACGCTACCACCTGAACAACAAGGTTATATGCTTTCTCTGTTTGAATTTTTACAAGTACACGAAAGTACCAAAAATTAAAAGTCGATTTCCTCGAGAAGTTTTTAGAGTTGTGTCGAATGGATTTGGCTGATTGTTATTTGAGTTCTGAACTTCACGTACCATAAGGAATTCTAAAATCCGACACCCATGTGGTCTTCTTGTGAAAGCGACAACAAATGAAAATTGTTTTAGCTGTGTTAAGTTAGGAGACACGTAACGGGACTCCAGGAAGCAGCTGCGTGGGACGCTGGGCAGTTTCTCTTGGACCGAGCGCGCACCGTCCGGTGTGTCAGCACGCGACGGCGTGGTGACCTGTGCTGGCGCTGGCGTTATTGGTTTGTGGCGCGGCAGTAACCGTTGCAGGCGAGGAAGAAAAAGAGCGCCGGCACCGGTACCGGTCCGCGGAACAGCTGCAAACCGGTCTGCGTGGGCCGAGTGGCCGACTGCCTCCGGCGAGGAGAGGAGAAGAGAGGAGAGGAGAGCAGACGCAAATAGCAGGCAGCGGCAGGTGGACGGCTGGACGCAGGGGGCCGCGGCAGTCCTCTCACTGAGATTACGGCTTACGGCACCTACACACGTTCCGGTTTATCGTCCCACCAACCAATCCGTAGCAGCCTACAGCCACGGCGGTGTGGCTGACCGCATTGAGGCACTATGCTACGATGTGCGAGGCCATTACCGGTCGGGGCTTCGAATCCCCCCTTGGGTATGGATGTTTGTGCTGTCTTTAGTATAAGCTAGTTCATAAGTAGTTTCTAAGTTTAGAGACTTATAACGCCGCAGTTAAGACCCATAAAATTTACAAACATTTGAACATATATTTCTTAACTTTTTCTTTTTTTAAAAATTTTATCCAAGTCAGCTCTTCTCTTACGAATAACCCACTGGCTGCATATACAAAAAGATTATAAAAAATGAGGCAAATCAAAGCGTTAAAGACACTGTTTATTAAAAGCAAACGATCTATCTCTTTCTAATGGCAGCATTCTTAAGCTATTATAGTTGCATCTCTTTTATTTTTCCCTAACCCTAAGAAAGATTTTAGAGTCCTTTGGTATTTGTAGTTATTATGAACACATTTACTGCTTCTTCCAATCATTTCATAGCTCTGTAAAGTAAGTCGACGAATCAAGTCAGTCTTCTTAGTATATCCGCCGCTGTATCCCAGTTTTGGTTCACAACTCACGCCGCTAGGAGGTGGCACATTTTGAGCAGCCTACACACGTTCCGACCAACTGCACGCACCGTTTGCAGCGCCTCCCTGTTCTGGTGTCTGGTTGTCCAACTATTATTGCCGGCCGAGGTGACTGAGGCGCTCCAGTCACGGTCAGCACGGCCTCTGCGGTCGGGGGTTCGAATCCCCCCTCGGGCATGGATATTTGTGCCGTCCTAGTTCGTAAGTAGTTCATAAGTAGTTTGTAAGTTTAGGGACTGATGACCCCGTAGTTAAGTCCCATAAGCTTTACAAACATTTGAACATTTGAACTATTATTGTTTTCGCGTGTTCGCTGAGCAGACAGCAGATGATTGCAGGCAGGAAGTTGGTCGGGTAGCGCTACAGGCAACTACACACGTTCCGATTTGTCGGGACTAGTTTATCGGCTGTCCGATAAATTGGACATGTGGAGGCGCTTCCCGACCAAAGTTTCTTGTCGGATGGTTGCTCGGGCTTGACCGTCCGACATCCGGCCCTCCCCACCACTCCACCCGACTAATTGTAGTGCTACGCGACCAACTTCCTGCCTGCTAGCGCGTACAGTCTGCACAGCGAACACGCGAAAACAAAAACAGTTCGACAACCAGAAACCAGAACAGAGTGACACTTCAGACGCTGTGCTCAGTTGGTCGGAACCTGTGTAGGCTGCTACGAAATTGTTTGGTTGGCTGGTCAGTTGTTTAGTCGGACGATGAATTGGAACGTGTGTAGGAATCTTACACGTGCACAATTTGTCGGTTGGAGTGACGGAAGGGGGGGGGGGGGGGGAGGGTTGTCTGATGTCGGACGATCAGGTCCGACCAACCATCTGCCAAGAAAAGTTGGTCGCGAAGCGTCACCACACGTACAATTTATCGGACCGCCGATAAACTGGTCCCGACAAATCGGAACGTTTGTAGGGGCCCTTTTAGCGAGCCGCCGACGGCGTGATTACTAGAGCCGGATCGTACGCTCGGATTACCTGGGTAAAGATGGAGATGGAATTCCACTGTGCCCTTTCTAAGGAACCATCCCGGCATTTGCGTGGAGTAATTTAGGGAAATCACGGAAAACCTGAATCAGGATGGCCGAATACGAGTTTGAACCACCGCACAGTGGAATGTATCAGAAAATAGGGCGAAAAAATTCGAAAAATGTGGTTGTCCGCGAATAGGCTGGCTACGATAGGATATTTTAGTAGAGGCTTCGGTGCCTGTAATTCTGCAACGAAATTGGGATATATATGACACCTGGGACGCTACGTCCATTCAAAGTGACTGGTTTCGGTACAGTGTTTACGTCGTACTGCCGCTGCGACGAACTATGATTGCTGGAAGTGCATAGGCTATAACTTTTTACTAAGGTGTGATCCAACATGTGTCTGATATGTTCGCGGAATGGTCCAAGGGAATATAGGAAACAGGAATTACAAACAAAACACCTCTTCTGGCCTTCAAACTAATCGCCATTGGCTGACATATACACTTCTGACGTCGGTTATACAGCTGTTGGAAACTGTCTGCAAACTCTTCTTGTGGAACCGCTCCAAACACTGAGGTTACGCATTGTTGGATTTCCGCAACCAACCACACACACTTTTTACTCACTGCTTCATCACCATACACTTGCACTAACATCTCATGGATCTCCGTCGCCATTTTGCCAAATTTGAAACAAAACTTTATGTTATCGTGTTGCTCCATTTTCCGCTCCATGTTGCAATGGCACGAGTTCTCACGCTGACCTTGTTAGCTGGGTCTCAGCGTGTACAACCGCTTCACTGCAGTGCTTTGCGCTTGTTGACATGTCCCTCTGCGTATGCGTGGGCTCCTCATCCTCGCCAGCGCGGTTTGTAAAATGTGGGGCCATTCAACGAACTTTTCTGACGCACCTTGCATTTCATTTGTGCTTCAAAGAGGGTACTAATGAAGGTATGTAGAATATTGGCATATATGTCTTACTGAATTTTTATTCCTTTATGTTATAAATCAACGTCAAATATGTGCCTACATATTTGTTATTCTCCCAAAATGATCTCCGAAAATAAGCGATGAAGTATTCAGTGTTATTTAGGAATTTTCGAGATGTAGCATTTAGCTTACGAAGTTTTGCAATAGAATGTGAAACAAAATTGTGTCCACAACTGCCCTTTTAAGGTTAAAGATAAAAGACCTTGAACACGCTGAGCAGCTGTCTTGCTAGGCTGACGTCGACCGCTACGATCACTGTTCCCTTTCTTTTTATAACTTTAATACTTATTGTGAGTGTCTTATTTATATAACAATAAACACTTATGATTTGTGTAATAACAATTAGAGTTTACGTTGTTACAAATATGGAAGCTTTTTGATACTGTAACTCTATAAATAATATTAAATCATCTATGCGCTGCTACATGAATGGGGCAATGTCAAAAAATTTAATGATCTCAATTTGTTAAAAACTTTAGTGATTAATGATTCTAAATTGCATTACTGTTTATCACCTATACACGCATGGATTCGTTGCTTTGAGTAACGTTCACTCTACTTTTCTATTTACATATATTTAATTGTACATGTTATTACCATTAGCCGGCCGCGGTGGCCGAGGGGACTGAGACGCTCCAGTCACGGTCTGCACGGCCACTACGGTCGGGGGTTCGAATCCCCCCTCGGGCATGGATATTTGTGCCGTCCTTAGTATAAGGTAGTTGATAAGTAGTTTGTAAGTTTAGGGACTGATGACCCCGTAGTTAAGTCCCATAAGCTTAACAAACATTTGAACATTTATTACCATTATCTGGTATTTCAACAATTTGCAATATAAAAACCTAAGATAAGCAAACCGTTTCTTATATTGTGATTGTAAGATTATAATCGTGATTTTCCACTTTCGATTCTGAAATTATAATACAGAATTCTTAATCAGCGACCTCAAAGATTTTTACATTCCCATTTAAATGAAATTCCAAACAATTAAGAATGAAGATGTCAGCCATATTGGATCTGCTATTTCGAAATTTTAATACGAAATTCGTAATCAGCGTCCTCAATAACTCTTCAATACTAATTTTCGTTCACGTGTAGAGATCTTTTCTATTTTGGGGCAACTTTTGCGTGATCCACAGCACTGCGCGATATCTCAGTGAATGCGAGCCTAGAGTGCTATCCACAGCGCCACCTCACTCGATCCCTGTCAGGAAGAGCATCTTTCCGCTGATGGCCTTTGGCTCGTTGTTTGACTGGTAAAGCGCCAGCGTATGAATCCCAAGGTCGCGGGTTCGATCCCCGTTTATCCCAGGATTTTATCTGTCCATTTTCACCTCGGGAAATGGTGCTGCTGTCGAAGATATCTAGCTGCATCATGCTTCGGAATCCACATAAAACTTCAGGCCCGCCATAACTGCTTAGTAAGTCAGTTCTAAGGTCCGAGGGAGACAACAGCATATCACTTCCATCAAGACTGTGCCTAGTAAAGCACTGTGCTGTTTAAACCATTCTTCGGGCTGATAAGGGCTTTACCTCTTTTTTTTCTGTGCTTAGTTCTACCTCGATGATAGGGACCTACAAGTATGGTAAAGAAACAGCCAACTACTCATCATCATCATCTATTCAAGGATTGTCCCTTTTCGTCATTTCTTTCAAATCTGGTCAAACCATCTCTTCATTAGCTTTCCTAAAGATCTTTTGCCTCTTGCTTTATATTGCTGTATAGCTTTAGTAATGCTTCCATCTGGCATGCGGTATATCAATTCTGTCCATGTCAGCTGATATAGCTTTATTATGTTCTACATATTCAGTTAAGCTGGGATGTCATCATTTCTCTCTCTCTCTCTCTTATATATATATATCAAATTATATCTAAGGAAATTCATGAGTGTCTAACTTTTTCCCCAATGTTCTCGGTATAGCTCCACAAAAATAGTTAAATATGTCTAACTTGTTCTGGACTTCGCTGTTTGCTCCATATGTAATACTACGCCGTAAAGGTTTAAATCTGCTTGTCAGTTTCAGTCTTAACACCTATGAAGTGGTATCGTTCAAATGTTGAAATGTTTGTATAGCTTATTGTACTTAACTACGGGGTCATCAGTCCCTAAACTTACAAACTACTTATGAACTAGCTAATCCTAAGGACGGCACAAATATCCATGCCCGAGGGTGGATTCGAACCCCCGACCGTAGTGGCCGTGCAGACCGTGACTGGAGCGCCTGTCCCCTCGGCCACCGCGGCCGGCATGTGGTATCGTAAAAATGTCATTTTTGTTATATGGTGGCTGTTATTGCCGATATCGGTAATTTTTGTGTCCTTTCATTAAAGGTATGAAACCACAAGTAATCCACTTGTTTGGCACCTTTAATGAAAGGACACTAGAAATTACGGATGCCGGCAATAACAGCAAGCACATTTGAACGTACTGTGTCTTACAACAGGTACATAATGGGGGCCTGGGGATGGTGCTATAGTAATAATAGGATTTTAAGAAATCGCAGCTGCAGAAAATTTTTTTTTTCAATGTGATACTATATACACCTGTTGTCCCTGCCCATACAATATGAGCGAATTAAACTGCACCGCGGCAGAATGGTCGTGCGCACTGGGGCGCCGTACTGAGGCGTGCGTGGATGTTCGCCGTCGGAGGTTCGAGTCCTCCCTCGTTTAACTCCCTTAGGTAAGTTTAACTTAGTTTAAGTAAGAAACTACCTGGCAGATTAAAATTGTGTGCCGGAACCGGGACTCGAACCTGGGACCTTTGCCTTTCGCGGACAACCGCTCTAACCGCTCTACCACTAAGCTATCCCGACACGACTCACGGTACCGCCCCACAACTTCAAATATGCCAGTACCTCGCCTCCTATTTTCCAAACCTCACAGAAGTTCTCCTGCGAAACTTGCAAGACTAGCACTCCTGGTAAAAAGGATATGGTGGAGACATGGCTTAGCCACAGCCTAAGGGATGTTTCCAGAATGAAACTTCACTCTGCAGCGGCGTGTTAGTCTTGCAAATTTCGCAGGAGAACTTCTGTGAAGTTTGGAAGGTAGGAGACGATGTACTGGCAGAATTGAAGTTGTGGGGCGGGACCGTGAGTTGTGTCGGGATAGCTCAGTGGTAGAGCGCTTGCCCGCGAAAGACAAAAGTCCCAGGTTCGACTCCAGGTCCCGGCACACAATATTAATCTGCGAGGAAGTTTCACAGTCCGCTGCAGAGTGAAAGTTTCATTCTTAGTGTAAGAAGTTTGTAACCTAGGGACTGGTAACCAAGCAGCTGAGTCCCATAGATTTACACACATTTGAACATTGTGAATTAAACCGCTGGTCGTGAGCTTCCTCCGTGCCGCCCTCGAGTATTGCACAGGCGGTGTGGCCGAGTGTCGGCGCTGGCTGCTTTCACCGGACAGCATTCCCTGGAAACAGAGGGGCGGCAGCTCTGTAGCTGCGGACGACGCCTCCTCTTCCGGTATTGCGGACTCTCTTATCTCGGCTGACAAGGAAACGGCTTTTCGCTGTTTGCTTCACGTTTTTGCTACCACTAAATGGAACGACCGAGGGAGTCTTGCGGCCTTGGAGCTCAGGAATGTAGCAGCGAGGTGGCAGGAGGCAGGTAGAAGGATCTGATAGCAGGCGGACGAAAACATGGAGCAGCCGTCAGGAACTGCGTGGGCGGTGCAGCGTTCGGAGGATAAAGGCCGATTCACACTGTCCGTCACGTCAACGTCACGTCACGGAACCGTCACGTCAAGTTGTATTCACACTGTCCGTCACTATCCGTCACGTCAATTCGCTATTTCCAGTACCCGATATTGAAGGAAGGAGGAAGGGAGCTTGGAGTTTAACGTCCCGTCGACAGCGTGGTCATTAGAGACGGAGCTTACGATCGGAGTGTTTGGGTAAGGATGTGGAAGGAAATCGGCCGTGCCCTTTGAAAGGAACCATCCCGGCATCTGCCTGGAGTGATTTAGGGAAATCACGAAAAACCTAAATCTGGATGGCCGGAGGTGGATTTGAACCACCATCCTTCCGAATGCGAGTCCAATGTGTTACCACTGCGCCACCTCGCTCGGTCCCGATGTTGAAAGTGAGGTTATGAGTGGCGACCTGTTATGTTCAAAATGTTCAAATGTTTGTAGTGCTAAACTTACAAACTACTTATGAACTAACTAAGACTAAGGACGGTACAAATATCCATGCCCGAAGGGGGATTCGAACCCCCGACCGTAGTGGCCGTGCAGACAGTGACTGGAGCGCCTCAGTCCCCTCGGCCACCGCGGCCGGCGACCTGTTATGTAGAAAGTCATAATATTATAACTGAAAAAACAACTACGCTAAATGTTATTGATTGCCAAAATCAACTTTACAATGTATGTTTTTGGCTAACGTAATGTGGTAAAGTGCGGGGACTGAAAAATGTCAAAACATCGATATCTATTTTCAAGCGAAAAAAATTAATATACGAATCACGAACACATCAAACAATAGTTATGGGAGCATAAATAGAGCCTGTTTACTTTATCCGTTACGATTTGGCCGCTGAAATCGTTAATATCGTGGTACACAACTGATTTTTTTCCTTTCATTAGCTATGACTTTTTCATTTGAAATGGTATCTAATGAAACTTGCGTCATAAAATTACAATCTTATTCAAATAAACAATTTGCTTCACTCTTTTCAGTTACAGTATTACAAAGGAAACCATTTTTCCGTTTCAGACATCCGACCTCGCCTTCAGGAGCACACTCAGTTGACAAAAATATTCAAGTCGTCACGAAACATTTGGAATTTCCCGACAAAACAAAGGGAATTAATAATAAAAAAGTTTAATCTGACACATTTGGCCGTAAACGTGTAACTGTCGACTACAGCACGAAAATTGCGTGACGAAAATAGGTTAACTTCCGATGTAAGCAGACGACCGTTCCGTCAAAACATTCTTCTCGAGAAAGCTTGACGTGACGTTACTTGACGTGACGGTCCGGTGACGGACACTGTGAATGCCGCTATTAGAAATACATTGTGGAATGTTCTGACTGACGGTGACGTGTCGTGACGTTCCTAAACAGGAACTCTCAGAGTGAAAAATTTCGTAACGCTTCTGGTGATTTCCTTTGAATTGAACCATTCCACGTTCCCACTGTAGCGGGTGTCCGGTTTTTTCTTTAACTGCCTGTTATATGTAGGTGTTCACATTTAAAAACCACCGAAACTGACAAGTACTTTACTTTACTGAGTTAGACCAAGCAAATTTTGGAATATCTAAGTACCGCACATCTCAAACACGATTATGGCAAGAACAAGTAAGACTTACTATTTTGTTTCTGTTGGTACATCTATAAGCCATGGTGCTTGAGTAAGTCGCAACGAAGTATATGGGAACGAGGACAAGAAAGCTACGTAGTGCGCTTCTGCAAGACTAGATACAATTAACACCCTAGAATTAGCGTCAGAAGAACTCGTTTCTCTCGTGAGAAAGAACGATAACACTCCAGAAATAGCTGAGCTATTTTACGAGACTTTCTTTTTCCCAGAAGGGATGTAAGACGACGTGTGTAGAGGTTCGAGGAATAGGAAAGAACTTGCATGGGAAGTGAAGCAAATAGCTGGGTTGCGATGGGTGACTATTTGTCTGACAATATAGCACTAAAGGGAGCTTGACGATACAAAGCTTTAATTTCTCAGCTTGTTATCAAAATGGAATGGTAGCCGTGTTTTTTCTGTTAGGAGGAGAAACATTGAAGCTGTGACAAGTTGAAAAATAAAGTTGAATAAATTAATTCTGTACTTGTGTGATTAAATACAAAATAAGGGACAAATTTGCTGCTTATTTTACACGATGTTAGGTGAACGTTTTCTACATCATCTACATCTGTATGGGATACTCTGCAAATCACATTTAAGTGCCTGGTAGAGGGTTCATCGAACCACCTTTATACTATTCATCTCCCATTCCATTCTCGAATAGCGCGCGGGAAGAAAGAATATCTGAATCTCTCCGTTCGAGCTCTGATTTCTCGTATTTTATTCTGAGAATAGGTGAAACGAAACGCGGATTAGCTCATCCAGCATACGAGTTCAAACCTTTTTAAATGTAAATGAGTAACATCTCTTCCAAGACTGATACAAATAATGTAACAACTTTGACAAAAACAGTCAATTGGAGTCTGAAGGTGGCCTTGTCAGCCGAAAACCGATTAACGATATATTTCTTGGCGGAAAGTAATGGAGATATCTAACTTCACTCTGTTGGAGATGTCTGTTAACGACTAAAATATACTAATCAACCCAATGCTCAGTGTATAGTACAATTCCTATCATCTACTGTATTTCGTTCTGTACATTCAATTAACTGATTTATCATAAGTCCCATAAGTAACATTAGTAAAATGTCTGATTTCCACATCTTTCTGTCAGAATAATTTTCAAAACATTCACAACATCATTTTGAATGAAAAGGACAATTTTCTGTATGTTCTACAGTTTTTTTATATATATCGTTAACCGGTTTTCCGCTTACTAGGCCATCTTGACACATTGACTGTTTTTGTCAAAGTAGTTACAACGTTGGAAGACATTTTATTCATTAGGACATCAAAATCTCATCACTAACAATGCTGTGGTAGTACAATAGAAAAAGGTATAAGTTCAAGGATAAATAAATATAGCGGGAGCAAACGAGAAATAAACTTTAACTTTATATTGGAAAATTATCTACAAGATATTTTAAAAAGGCTAAGAATTCCAATAAAATAAATTAGTTATCGTTTGAAGTAATTTATTTTATTAGACTTGCTAATTTTATTTTAAATTTCATATAGGTTCATCTTTCCAGTTTAAAGTTTGTTCCTGGTTTGTTCTCTAAATACTTATTTATTGCTTAAATTTTACCTTTCGATTGTACAGCACTTGTCAAAGATTTGTTTTCTGTGTTTTTGAATTACAGTCTAGATGAGTAACATATCTTCCGAGGCCGTAATTCATAACTTCTTTGATGAAAATAGTGAGTTGGAAGTATGAAGATGGCCATTTAAACAGAAAACCGATTAAGAAAATAAAAAAAATGCTGTACTTATAGCTGGGCAGTTTCCGTAATTGCGTCGTGATTATTCTACAAATAGGCCCTACGTTTTTTCGATGCATTTGTCAACAATCCAGGGATTTGCGGGGCGCCCCGCGCCGTTGCTTAGCATCAGTCTGAGGCGAGACAACTGGCAACCAACACAGATGTCAGCAGTCAGCAGAATGCTGGGAACAGCGCCAAATGCACGGGAAGCGCCAACAACGGTAGCGGCCACAAGGTAAGCGATCAACCAACATCTGACTTCGGTAAAATTTTACAACGCTTCTCGCCGGGCTCCAGTGCTTATGTTGGCAAGAGATGAACAATGAAGTGCATAATTACGTTAATATTTTTCACGAGCTACTGAGTGAATGTTATTGCTGCTCGTTTCACTCGCAGCAAAATTAATACAGTACCTGCTCTATGGTTGACAGGTTCTTGTATGTACCCTTGTCCGTTCAGAAAAAAATAATTTTCGTTTTAACTGAAATTGTCACGAAAAAACATTTATTGGTCATCTGAGTTGCCGTCATTACCATTGGTGCCAACATAACCACTGCAGCCTGGCGAGAAGTGTCGTACAATTTAACCCTGACTTCTGCTACGCCGTGGCATCCGAAACAGATACTTTAAATGGATTTATACCTTTCTGCGAACGCATAAATGACATGTACATTTAATGGAGATCTCTGTAATTGTGATGGACGCTTGCACGGGCGCCCGTTTCGATAAATCTCTAACGCGCGACCACACTTCGATATATGGTGCATTTCGATATGTTCCAATACGGCGGGAGATACTGATATGTTGATGAAGTTCGTAAACGAAATTTATACATCCGTTCTACGGTTGACGGGTTCATGTATGTACCCTTATCCGATGAGTAAGTTAATTATCCTCGTAATTTAAGGACCATAAAATGTTGAGAATAGTGTTTCGTGTTCACTATGAAGCAAGTAATTGTGACCTCAAATGTTTATACATTCCATTGGCCTTCCTTATATTACGAGGATAATAATATTATGTTACTCATCGGGCAAGAGTACATACTACATACAACCCTTTCAACCATAAAGCAGGAACAGCATTAATTATTTACTTTGTGGGCAGCCAACCTATGAATACACGGAAATATTCAATCGCAACATATATCGAAGTGTGGTCGCGCGTTCGAGATTTATCGAAACGGGCGCCCGTGCAAACGTCCTTCACAATTACCGAGATCTCCGATATGGTAGTTATAATCGGGGTAATTTGATTTTACAAGCGAGTCATCCAGAATGTTTTTCAGGGATTGTTAGAGGTTGGTTATGTTGAATGGGTAAGATTTAATAAATGTCGTAATTGTAAGAATATTGGAATATGCCATCAATTATACATTCTTTTATCAAGTTTCTTTGTCAAATAATTTGTGTTTGCTTTGTAGAAACTGTTAAAGACCAGTAAGAGAAAATGGTGGGTAGAAAGATGCATCTTCTGTGCATATCACGAGCATAAAAAATGTTAATAAGAATTTCTATCAATTATATACGAATTCCAAACATAACTTTCTACATCTATCTACATCTACATGGGATACTCTGCAAATCACATTTAACTGCCTGGCAGAGGGTTCATCGAACCACCATTATACTATTTATCTCCCTTACCATTCTCGAATAGCGACACACATGAATCTCTCCGTTCGAGCTCTGATTTCTCGTATTTTATTCTGATGATCATTTATACCTATGTAAGTGGGAGTCAACAATATATTTTCGCATTATACGTTTTTTAATTATGCTTAGGCCTGTCGTGGTATAGGATTGCTGTGTGTTTCACTTTATTAGTGATACTCTTGTTACAATTTGATGACACGTACCATGGCCATGGTAACTTGCTCCTATTATTGGTATACATATTTTGAACAGGAAACAATCGCTGTTGGATTAAGGCCGGCCGCAGTGGCCGAGGAGACTGAGGCGCTCCAGTCACGGTCTGCACGGTCACTACGGCCCTCGGGCATGGATATTTGTACCGTCCTAGTTCGTAAGTAGTTCATAAGTAGTTTGTAAGTTTAGGGACTGATGACCCCGTAGTTAAGTCCCATAAGCTGTACAAACATTTGAACATTTTTTTGTTGGATTAAGAAGAAGGAACTTCCTTCCCAGGGCGTGGGAACATGATTGTGAAAGACGTTTGAGTAACCAGACTTCATTCATCCACTGTTTGACTACGAGGGTCCTTAACGACTTGGGACAAATTTTCGAGATAATTTGAAACATTATAAAAATTTTTCTCGCTAACAAGAACACCTTTTCCACTGTTCTTTCAGTACAAGTACGGCATTCGGCGTAACAATACAATTTATTACGTCTAAACTATTAACTATATTCGTGTGATATTTTGTAGACAGTATCCCCACATTACCACTGAATATATCCTCAAAATTGTATCGTAGTACGACTTTTAAAGCAGATAAGACTCCATAAACTATTAGAGCCGTGGAAAACCACTCCATCACTCATGATGTTCTAATTTACACGTCTTTATTACTAACTCTAGTCGCAACACACATTTAAAAAACTTCATTAATTTTTGTCTCAACACGTTATCGTATACGTTTCACTGCCGTACGAGGCTACACGCCAGACAAATGCCTTCAGAAAAAGAGTACCTAACACTTAAATTAATAATCGTTGTCAACAAATTACTGTTCCTCGTAATTCTTTTCTTCCCGAGTCAATCGGAATTTTGTATCTTCACCGTGAACTTAATATATAACTTTCCGTTCCCTATATTTAACACTGCTACCTGTATTATTTTGCTAACAGGATAATATTTCTAACAGAATTGGAAGTAAAATTTACTTATGGCTGCTTAGAAGTCGCCATTCGTCTTCCAAAATTTTAAACAACGCCAGACCTTCATTTCTATTCACCTGCTCCAATAGTGTCATATGGTTGTTCTTCAGGTGGATTAACATAAGAATGGAAAATTACAAACCAAGGTAACACAAGGGACTGAGGATAGTGTGAATAACTACCACCAGCTTTATACAGTGTGCGATACATCTACATAGATCTATATAATGTTTACTCAGCAAATCACATTTAAGTGTCTGACAGAGGATTCATCACACTGTTTTCCTAATTTCTCTATGCCGTTTTGTTGTCAAACAGCTCGCGAGAGAAAGAAAAGCCTAAATTTGGACGTTTTCGGATTTCTCTTATTTTATTATGATGATCACGCCTCTCTTTGTAGGTGGGTGCTAAAATATTCTTGATGAAACAATATGAAGGCCCTTACTTGACCTTACACACCACATACTTCATTTTCACAACACAGATAGCCTCTTACGAATGCCAATAGTTACTATGGATTTGTACTAATGTCTTCCAACTGTGTATTGGCAAAGCCCTCCTCCAAAGCGTCCGACTTAGTAAGCGACTTTGTATATGATCGCAGTTGGAAGGAGAAAGTTATCGAAATAAATTTCCCAAATATATCTAGTCGCAACGAATAACGTCTTTCTTTTAATGATTTCCACCCCAACTCGTGCATAATTTCCGTGATACTCTGTCCCCAGTATCGCGATAATACAAAACTAGCTGCCCTTCTCTGAACTTTAATCTGTATCCTCCACCAGTTTCACCTGATGTGGAACCCACAATTCACAGCAATACTCCAAAACAGGACCGACAAGTGTAGTGCAGCCACTTTTCCTAGTATAACTGTTGATTTTATGATTGAAACGTAGCCTTTTCTACTATATTTACGACGTGTTCGTAATTGTAGTTCTTCGATACTTAGTTGAATTAACGGCTTTTAGATTTGGCTGAGTTATCGTGTAAGTGACGTTTAACGGATCAGTTACGAATCCTGGTGGGGGAAAGGGGGGCTATGGGGCCCTCACACCAGTGCGTGAGGGAAACCTGCTGATATGAGCTGTTTTTTCTTCTTTCTTTATTTTTCTTCTTTTCTTTTTTCCTTTTGTTTAGGAATCAGGTGAGTGACTTTATGTCTTTTCTGGAAACGGCATAACAAAGCAAGGATCGGGACATCAATCAACCTTTTTTTTTTTTTTTTTTTTTTTTTTTTTTTAATTAGACATCAGTCTGAGGTACGACTTTACAAAATTTCTATGAGCTCAGCCCCTCAGTAACCAAAATCCTCCATTCGCTGCTAGATCAGTGGATGATTAAACAATTTGCTTATTTAAGGTCAATTGCCAATTTTCGCGCCTTCCATTTATGTTACCTAAATCGGTTTGCAGTAGCTTTTGATGGTGTCTTTACTAACTGATAAATAACAGCACCATACGCGAACAGTCTAAGAGAGCTGGTCATATAACTTCTACTTTACTCGTTGGCTTTTTATCACTGCTACGTGCTGTGTCATTTCTGAGAGAAAATCACGAATCCATTTGCACAACTGAGACGATATTCCACGAAATGCAATTTAATTGGAAACCGCTTGTCAGGTACATTGTCAAAAGCCTTCCGATAAACGAGTCTGATGCGAATATCTTCGTCTATGCGTTCGTAATTGTGGTTACGGTTGCGTCTGCGGCGTGTTGTAACGCAGTTTAATCCTCGCCGCACACCTGCGGCGCACCACTTGGGACGGCTGCGCCACTTACCGGCCGGCTCCAGTCGCGCCCTTCGCAATCTCCATTGTTTGCGCAGAAGTAGAGCTTCACTAAAGAGGCGCGCCGTTTCGTCAAGGCGTCCCCGCCGCCACCGCCAGAGCCGGCTGCCGGTAATGCAGCCCCAGAATCACGGAGTTAATGTCGGCCTGGGTGCAGTCCGCAGCGACAGTCGGTTTGACCCTCGGCGGCTCCCCGTCATTTGCTGTAATGAAAGCTGGCGCAACGGCGAAAGCAGCGCGTCCGCGTCCGCGTCCGCCCCGCCTACAGAGCGAGCGTCTCGCGCGGAGGCGGAGGCGGCGCGTTGCAGCATCGGGTAGCAGGCGGAGCACCGCTGCAGCGCGCATGCGCGGGGGCGGCCGCGCAGCCCACCCGAAAAGCCACACCTAACAGCAGTGGCCGCTACATACACACATATGAGCTACTTAAAGCGCAACTCGTATAACTCCACTTCTCTCTTTTTCTTAAGTTAGCGATACGACATTGTTCAGAATAAATCGTTCTGTTCACTGCATCATCTACATACCGCACATGTAACAGCACACGTTGTGGCAATCAATGGCTCCATCTGATCGCTAAAAGCACAAGTGGTGTAACTGCTAGTTACATAAGTAGTTTGTAAGTTTAGGGACTGATGACCCCGTAGTTAAGTCCCATAAGCTATACAAACGTGACCGTGGGTCGCCAACGTGATGTCGCCACTGAGAATGTGTGCTGCTGTTACTGTGAGCGGTTTTAATGCCGCCGCGACCAGCTTTGATGCTCCAGCTATTGTTACTACTATGCTGAAGTTACGAGCTGATTATTCATATGAGGCGACCCGCTACTTAGCAGGTCATCGGCGCCACCGAGTGGAATCTTAGAATCTTATGGAGACCGTCAGAAACTACTAACAATAATACTTCTATTTTAGTTCAATTTTTACACATAATCTCATTTATAATTAAACAGTTATAACATTGGCGAGCTTCTTATATTTCTGATTGCGAATGATAAGGACCCTTTACCATTGATAAATTCAGTAGGCCAGAGGTGCCCGTAGGGTGGGGGGTCATGAAATTTCTGGGGGCGGACTGTGAAAAATGAGTACTTTTGGCCAGCCTGGGGGGGGGGGGGGAATTACAAAAGTGAAATAAAAGGTTTTTAATATTAAATGACAAAACCATTTTATTTGGTTTTAGTAATTTTTTAGTAATCCAGGACCTAATATATCGGGTCTAGGGGGATGGAAGTTGGTCACAGTTGGGGGCGGTGATCGTATTAGCCAAAGGGGGGGGGGGGCACCTCTGCAGTAGGTTAAATTAAAAAAAAAAAAAAATGAGCACTCTACAGAACCAAATCCTGGCTGCCACTGTTTAACTCAGTTGTGTTCATGCACTGAGTAGTTTCGTGATGTTTTGTTCAAACAACAGATATTTACTTGTTTAATCGAGTAGTTTAAGCCCAGTGCGCTTTATCATAGAGTCCAGTGACGAAGGGAGTATTGCTGTGTCACGTAGTTTGCCAGATAAAGGATCTGCAGGTCAATATTTATCATTAGAGTCAGACTTACATAGTGTTGCAATTAAGAGTGGTTTATTTCCTTAATTTTTATTGAATACTCCTTACACTAAGTATAAATTAAAGCATTCGAAAGTCAGAATTAATGTATTGATGGGACCGGATATAAAGGGTCACAAGAAATAGCTACCTGTTTGGTGAAACACATTAAAACAAGAGCTTCAGAAACAAACCATGTGGTCATGTACAGTGACACATGCACGGGTCAGAACCGGAACTGGCAAGTTGCCATGACGTTAATGAAACTTGTTAAAAGTGAAGGCAACAGCAACGAAGTCACTGACCAAAATTTCATGCTGAGCAGCCATTCTTATCTTCCTAATGACTACGACTTTGCCTCAATATAAAACTTCAGCAGTAGGCAACAGATTTTCTCTCCTAGTGGTTGGTACCAGATCATTTCTAGATCAAAAACCTCTCATGTCAGTGTTATGTGTGGTAGTGAGTTCTTGTCTGTTGAAAACCTACCTAAAAATAACCAAAAGGAGAAAGACAGTGAGGGTTACTCTGTGTCATGGTTAAACACGCAGTGGACTCGGTATAAAAATAGTGAACCATTCTGAATTGTTTTCATGGACAATTATTCGGAAGACACGCTGTTTCGTAAGTTAAACATCAGGTCAAGATCTAAAAGAAGGTGACTTGTCAGCGTTCGTAACTAATGTTAATCAAGTGTATTTAAGTTATCAATACAATATTTTGTTACAGACATGAATCTTCGTCTTGTCAGTAGTATCCTTCTTCTTTTTAAAACGCAATTGGTGTAACAATGTTTAGACACTTTTACAGAGTACAACTTCATAAATTAAAAAAAAAAAAATTAAGTTAAAATTAAGTTTACTGAGAACACTGAAGGTCACAAAAAAAAAAAAAAAAAAAAAAAAAAAAAAAAGTACACAGCTGCTTTCTCGGTAAACATTTTAGTGAAACATTAAATATATAGGAACGAAGATAATGTGAGTTACACCACTTTTGCGTTAAGGGGCTCATATCACTAGACTGTCAATGCCGTATACAGTATCATTGGTCTCACTGAAGTGTCGTCGCCACATTTCTAAAGGAGCAGTCGTGTGTGAAATTACAGAAAACACTCGTAACAAATACGGATGAACTAACGCAACTACGCTGTCTTTACAGTTTTGACATAATGCTCAATTCGTGTATTGTATGTGTAATTTTTCGTACAGAGAACGATAGATGCATACAGTAATGAGTAGCATTGATTCGCTACTTTTATTAATCTGTCGCCAATTTAATTAAACTTCGGCATTTCTTTCAGTAGTACGGTCATTATAAAAGAGCTATTTGTCGCAGATAATAAGTATTTATATTGAGTTTTCTTACGAAATCTAAAGTCTGCTTTGAAAAGTAGAGTAATAAGTCGCGTTAATTCGATGTTTTCATTTATCTGTTACTAGTTTCGATCAACTTCGGCTTTTCTTTCAATAGTATTACAGTTACAAATGTGTTATTTGTCGTGGCTAACACGTATCTATATTCTTCTGAGTAATTTTCCGATAACTTCAGTCTGCCTAAACTGTATATATGTTCTTCTCATAACACGATTCTACACCGTATGTGTTAAATTTAACTACAACGAAAGTATTAGTTCAAATGAAAAGCATGTTTACACCAACTGTTAAAGCATACAACATCAATTTCGTGACATATCATAGTACAGAGTGGAATACCGAATCTTTTTGACGTGAGGTAAAGCAAGATGGCGGCGCCAGGCTTCAGACACAGACGCAAGACTGCCAGTTTAGCAACATATGTCTGTGCCGCTCCGCCATTATGAGATGTTACATCTCAATCCAAAATGCTCAAAGCTCAACATCTGTACCTTGTAAATCTCAAATTTTATTAATTTATCAACAACAATATTTCTTTGCATAGTTCTTTATGTAATGATTAGAGTAATATATATTTGTTAGAATTTTTTATTTATTTTTTAGTTTTTGGAGGGAAATCTGGGTTGACTCCATATGACAATGTTTCCTTTATCGCAGCTAACATCTTTTTCAAACTATCTACTACTAATTTAGACATTTGACAGTAGTTTATTAATAAAATTTTCGAATTACTTTGTTTCCTTTACCTTAATGTAATAATTTGAAAGTCTTGCTGCATGTACTCCGACTTAGACATCAACCAGCAATTGTGTAAATGCATTGAAGCGTAATGCTCTCTGTCTCCTCGAGGTAATGGTAGACAACCTAGTCACAATGAATTTTGTAAAGTCCTGCACTGTTGTTTAAAATCTTTGCACAAATGATTGCGCCTGGAGGAAGAGATGAAAATGGTGTTGTCTTAACGGCAACACTGGTAGGGAAAGGGTTAATGACCCGCCGGGATGAAGGTAAAGCAGACTGGTGTTATTCCTCCTTATAGCTGGCGTTTTGGAATTATATGCAACCTCGCTGTGAGAGTCGTTTTAAGGAAGGTGAAAGACCTGAAACACTAGCTGCTCGGGTCTGCTTCTTCTGCCTGCGCCAGTGCGCATTTGGCGCGGCTTCCTCTTGCCCGTTTTGTACGGCTCACGCGAACTCCGCAACATTTATCTGCTCAAGAAACAAGTTCCACAACGTAGCCGAAACTGTCCTGACCGCCAGTGCACGAACTCCGCGACTAACCTGCCGAACCGCAGTTTTCGCTTTGGCTTCAGCAAGTCATAAACAACATGTGTAGTAACTTTATTACATATTACAACAAATTAAGCTAATGGTTCAGGGTAGTTTCAGGGATAAGACAAGGCTGTAACCTGTCACCACTGTTGTTCATACTATTCATGGATCATATGTTGAAAACAGTAGGCTGGCAGGGCTGGATTAAAATATGTCAAAACAAAATAAGCAGTCGCGCATTTGCGGATGACTTAGTTGTAATTGCAGATTCGATTGAAAGGTTGCAAACTAATAATTCAGAACTCGGCCAGAGGTTCAAGAATTATGACATGAAGATCAGCATCTCCAAAATGAAAGCAATGTCTGTGGGAAAGAGATTTAAATAGATTGAGTGCCAAAAGGAGGAACCAAGTTAGAACAGGTTGACAGTTTCAAGTACCTGGGATGTATTTTCTCACAGGATGACAACATAGTGAAAGAACTGAAATCGAGGTGCAGCAAAGCTAATGCATGGAGTGCTCAGCTAAGATCTACTCTCTTTTGCAAGATGGAAGTCAGTACCAGGACTAAGTTAGCAGTGCACCGCTCTATCTTTCGACCAACTTTCTTGTATGGGAGTGAAATTTGGGCGGATACAGGTTACCTTACTCATAACGTTACAGATATGAAAGTAGCAAGAATGATTGCAGGTACTAATAGATGGGAACAATGGCAGGAGGGTGTCCATAATGAGGAAATCAAAGAAAAACTTGGAATGAACACCATAGATGAAGCAGTTAGACCGAACAGACTGAGATGGTGGGGTCATGTTACACGCATGGGAGAAGCAAGGTTACCTAAGAGACTAATGAGCTCGGCAGCTGAAGGTAAGAGGAGTCGAGGTAGACCAAGAAGAAAGTACTTAGATTCGGTGCAGAATGATTTTGAAGTAAAAGGCATAACTTCAGATGAGGCATCAATGTTAGCATTGAATAGGGGATCATGGAGGAATTTTATTAGAAGTACTATGCTCCAGACTGAACGCTGAAAGGCATAATCAGTCTCTAATGATGATGAAGATTTTCTACAATGTGAACGAAACGACACTGTGGGTATAATTGAAGTCTTCATTCAAAAGTAATCACCAGAGGCCTGAACACAACCACCCCACTGTTTAACGAGCTGAAGGATTCCCTGTTCCCAGAATGCCTTTACTGTGTCCTTCAGTTCGTTATCAGAGTTTTAAGCTCTTCCCTCTCAGATGAATTTTTGCGGACCAAACAGATGGATGTCACAGGGCGACATGTCCGGGCTGTACGGCGGGTGCTCAAGCTGCTCCCATTTGAAGGTGCCCAGTAGACTTCGTGTGACCCTGGAGGCGTGTGAGCAGCACACGCTGTTTGCTCTTGATGGAATTGCGTAGGCTACTAAGTTGGGTTTTGGAAGGGACTAAACAGCGACGGTTATGAGGCTACTAAGTCTCTCACAGTATACGTCATTGTTAATGGTTTTGCCGTGCTAGAGGAATTCGGTGTCGGACCTCGGACGTCAATAAAAAATAAATAAATAAATAAAAATAAAATGGTGATCATCACTTTGCTTGATGAGGGCACAACTTTGAATATTTTAGCGGCATGTGACGACGCATACTTCGCGTACCTAGATGTCGCACTACGTTATCCCAAAGCGACATATTGAAATTTCAATCGCTTTGCTTGTTAAGACGTTCGGAGTCACTACAGTTTGCACCTCAGCGCCGTCGTCGAAACTTTTCCCTGCCAGAAGATGCTTCATGAGACAGAAGAAAAAAAGTTACTTGCAGCGAGGTTGAAGCAGTGTGGTGGACGATCTAAGATCTTCCATACATACTGATCCATCAGATTTCGTGTGGCGTTGGCTGGATGGGGTCTTATATTACCATGCACAAGCATCTGACCATACTGTCACTAGTGTCCATACACGTGGCACAATTGGCGATGGATCTTCGCTGCTTCTGAGCGTGAAAAATTGGGTATTGCACGAACTTCGCAGTAGGCGTGAGGTAATATAAGCAGTCATTTTATCCTAGCGATGCGCGGAAACCACTGACGTCACAAGACTGAAACTGCATTTCATTACTCCCACATAGGTCCTCTCTTCTCCTGCTTACGCGCATTCCTATCCTACTACTCTTGTCATGTGAACGAGAACGCAATTTACATTTCGGATAAGTGTCTGGATACGTCTACACATGGACAACAATATTGGATGTACCAACCTTTCGGCATTTCGCTGGACTGAACACTGCTAGGCACACATTCAATGTGGGGTGTGAATGTCTTCGGGGTAATGGGAGCCAACTATTCCTCAAGAGCCAAAACCAGAGAAGGGGCTAATCGTCTTAAAGATATTCTACTGGCTTCAGTTCGGGGCTCACGGCAGGTAAGTCCACTACGGTTCAGAAAATATTACATTTACCTCGTGGTGCCCCAATATGCTCATTTAAACCTTAATCGTCCTTTAACTTTCCTCTACTGTACTTAGTACACAGTGTTGCAAAATGTGTTTATATCCTTCCACATCTAGCGTTTGCTTAAGTGCAATAAAGGGTAGCACACCCTAACCACGAGAAACACCCCCATCCGTTACACCAACATCTTTTTCATGGTACTGGCATTACACATGAGGGCAGATAACATTCTACAGCCATTCGCCAAACCCAACCCCATCCATCGGGTTGACACAGAGCACATTGTGATTCTCAGTTTCAGATCACTCGTTTGAAGTCATCCAATGCCCAGTGCCTTCGCTCTTCATACCATCTCAATCGTCGTTTACGACTGATTACACAAAGGTGTAGACTCTGAGGATGTAATTAGTCACTGTGTCCCATTCTTCTCAACTCCCTTCTTGTAGGCTTTGTGTTCCGTTCTGCTAGTAGCATTTTAAATACAGAGTAATTCCTCGCTGACTGAGTGTCATTCTATTTTTACAAACACCCCATGCACGTCAGTGTATGATTCCTGCCTGTACTTAGTTTACGTTTAGCTGTGAATGTTAATTCATGCTTCCACTTCGTTGTCTCATTACCAAGACTCGAACTCGGGGTGGGGGGTGTGGAGCCCTGGGAAAATCGAAATTCCTTGGTGCATTTGTTACTGACGTCTAGTAAGCAGTCTACTGAGTTCTCATGACCCACCATTTCTGATGTTGCTGCTTCTCTTCTGGCAGCACAAAACTCCCATTTCGTTTTATGCTGGTGGGTCGGCCTGACTCACAAATCTCAGCTGATGCTGTATACTGCGCACTCCGTGGAATACTGTTCTTGGCGCGAATGGCCCGGGTTGGACCCAGTATTAGCTAAGTCTCCGCGCACGCTTAAATTTCTTTGTAAAAACTGTCAAACAAAATTTTCTGTTAACATTGTATCCCACACGAAACGGACAGTGCCCAGCCATTTGGTTTCCTTGACTAACGCCTATGGATGGTTCTTAGTTAACAAATTCAAAGTTTATTTTACTGTAAGTAATCATAACGTGTTCCAATGCCATAACGGCGGATATGGATTCACGAGATCTCTGAAAAAAGAAATAATTGAAAACATTCATTAGAGTAAAAACATCTGCTCATCAAGACATTCATCGGTCAGATAGATAAAAAAGAAAATAAATAAATAATAAAATACGTTATTGGTCTGTATCGCTGACGCCGATCTATTGTAGAATTATGGAACATGTTTTAGGCTCACATATTATGTTCACAAAATGGGTTGCGCAAACAGACATTTCGTAGAACTCAGCAACTCTGTTTGTCCTTGAGTTCCAAAGAGCTGTAGACAAAGGTGTTCTTGTTGCCGTGCCCCGTGACTTGTGGAACTCATTCAATACAGTTTTGCAGTCTTGCTTAGTACGCTTTTCTGCACATGAGTCGAGGAGGTGGGATCTAGCTGCAGGCTTTATTTTTGCCTCATAGTGACGAGTGGAGCCGAGCGAGGTGGCTTTAGCAGTGGTAACGCACTGGACTCGCACACGGGAGGACGGCGGTTCAAATTCTCATCCAGCCATCCAGCTTTAGGCTTTCTGTGATTTCCCCGAATCATTCCAGGAAAATTCAGGGATGATACTTCCAAAACAGCTAACTACATATCTGAAAACTTAGGAATTTGGAACAGACAAACTTATCGTTATAATCAAAGTGAGTTTTACTTGATTTGTTTGTTAGAAACTGTAAAAAATCATTCTTACTTTGATATAGCACTATCTTATTTTCTACTAGCCACGTCGTTATGTGATGAACTGCATTATTTTGTACATTAACTTTCATTCAGTATTCTTATATACTCAAACTAGTCTCATCAAAATAGAGAAAGAATTTAGAAGCTTTTGTGGAATATTGGAATCAGTCCTCTTCGCTAGTATTCTGAGGAATGAAGACTGTTTTCCCAATGTATTAGTACTGCAGTTTATTAGGAAAATACAGGACTTTAATATTACAGAAAATTTTATATCACTCATGAACTAAAGCATCTTACCGTCGTAAATTTAGTGGGACAGAACAGAAAGTGACGATGGCTCCAGACAGTATAATGGTATTATTTAGCTCGGTGTAAACTTCACATATAAGGCTACTGTTTAGCCAAACAAGATTGCATTACCCCGCAGCAGATTATACGAGTGATGAATAATATTTATCATAATTCAAAGTATGCACATCAGTTCTTAAGTTAGAATTGTCAATTTTTTCGATTGTATTATTTCATATGAATATCTTACCAGCTGCTTCTATTAGGTGAGATTTGAATGTAAGTGTTCTGTCCATTATGATGCCAAGGGAATTTGGGGTTTGGATTCTGGTTTAACGTTTTACCAGTTCAAATAACAGAGTCCGACTGCCCTGTTGGTTGCTTAGATGAATCACTGTTCTTCTGTCCTTGATGGGTTGAGGATTCCTGTCTAGGGCCTGAAATACACTCATCTTGTGGGGGAAAAACTTGAACTACTAGAGATAGGAAGTTGATATTCACAGGACATGTTCATTAGTATGTTCTGAAGAAATGATTAGCATTTCAGTCACCTCGGTTAAGCCGGTGTCCTTTTTGCCTGGTAGGCATAGGTTTCTCTATGGCCCTGATGACTCGTTAAATGTGTCAAGGCATCGACGCGAATGGCGTCCTGTGTGTAGTCATCCGTGTTGCATTCACCTGGTTATGAAGTTCATCTCTGACGGTTGTCATTGTGTCGCAACGCTGCGCGCGTCGTGCCACCACATCGCACACTTTTTCGAATGGCGATAAGTCCGGTGATCTGGCGGTCCAGGGCAGAAGGGTGACATCTCGAGTCACCAAAAAGGGTCGTCTTCGTGCATAAAATGTCGTCATGCATTGCCTTGCTGAACAATGGCGTCTGCGGTGTGCAGAAAGAGTCGCAGGATGTCGTTCACGTATGTCAAACTGGTCAGTGCCCTAGACACGCACCACCCGTGATTAATACGAGGGTTGGAACTTAAATAGAGGCAACACTGCTGTGGAGACACTATGCAATGGAATCTACTGTTGTCACTAATAGCATACGTTGATGACATACCTACCGTACCTCCGAACAAATGGACTGGCCCTCGCCCGTCCCAGGTTACCGGAGTGCGCATAGTCGAGGGAAACAGTCACTTATGAGCGAGCGGTCTGACGTGTCACTATGTTTTCGAAACTGGAGTAACGGAGTTGGATCAATATTGAATGTCCCAGAGGTTATACAGCACGACATTGTCATATAGGTCTTCAAGAGGCGTGCGGGGTATCGGCATAGCCCTAGAGAACAGTGGCACGTTCCTTTAGAGTCTTCAACGAAGGCTTCAAAACTGTGCATTGGGTAGCTCGTCCTAGCGTTTCTGAAGTGCGTACTGTTGCTGCGTTAGTGGTCAGTGATCGACGCCAGACGATTCGTGAGTTCGCCCACGAAACCGGATTAATGCATACTACAGTGCTTCGCATCATGAAGGAACGCCTGGGCATGCGAAAAATTACATCGCGTTGGGTTCCGTATGAATTGACAGAAATACAAAAATGGATGCGATACGACACTGCTCAGACGCACTTTGAGCGGTGTGAGCCGCGAAGGAGAGGCTTTCTTACGCCTTGTCGTAACACTGGATGAGACATTGGGCACAATGTATAAGCCGAAACTGAAACGCCAATCCAAAGAATGGCGTCATTATGGGTCGCCGCGAAAGTCGAAAGCGTGTCAGAGCCCCAGTATGATTACAGTTATCGTGATTCTCGTGTACTATTGTGATGGTGTTATCCTAAAGCATTACGTTCCTCCGCGGCAGACCTTCAATGTACAGTATTACTGTTCGTTTTTGGAGCATCACCGGGGACCAGCTTTGCGAAAGAAGCGGCAACACTTTCTGCGCAACCCACCTATCAGTTTCCACGACAATGCGCGGGCGCATACAGCGCAAGCTGTGGCTGCTCTGTTGGTCGGTGGGGCTGGGAACTACTGTACCATCCACCGTACTCCCCGGACGTAAGTCATTGTGATTTTGATTTGACTCCGAACATGAAGGAACCACTTCGTAGCAGTCGCTTCAGAACTGTTCCAGAGATCTGACGGGCAGTAGAGCTCTCCATTCGCACCATCAACAGAACGGGCTCTGCTAACGGTATACTACGCCTTCCACATCGCTGACAACAGGTTCTACACGACGCTGGTGACTATTTTTAAGGACAGAAACAAACATATAACGCTTTTGTTTCGGTTGGGAATAAATAGTTGGCACTATTTAAGCTCCAACCCTCGTAGTTGTACTCAATAGTACCCTACACCATAAGGTGTTGATTTCGTGTTGTGTGTCTAGTGCGAATGCAGTCACGGTAATACCGCTCGCCCTGTCTTCGGCGAACCAAAATGCGGCTATCATTTTCAAATAAAGTAAACCTGGATTCATTTGAAAAATTGGTGTTGCGATGTGACCCATCTTGTCATGTTGTACGGCCTTCCGTGATACATACCTGTAGCACTGCCAAAACACTTCGTCCCACACGAGCAGCAACTTCACGGATGGCTGCATCACTCTCCCATAACAATTTTGTGCCCTCTTTCAAACTCGTTGATTTGACGGTTCGTTTCACGCATACGTCTGTGAGACATCCCGCACGCGTGTTCAAATCACGCTGGTCCATTACCTTCGAGTTATTGCGATAACGAGAGTCTTTGGCAGTTTTACCGGTACGTGGTGCTGCGCCACGATGTTGATGTTGACCTGGAAACCGCGGGTCGACATGATCAGATGCTAATAACTTCTATAGAACATACTAATCTAAATATCCTGCGAATTTGAACATCCTGCCTCTGGTCTTCAAAGTTTTTTTTTGCTGAACATTTGTGTTTCTTTTCCAATACCCGAGATGGTTAAGGGAGTTTTCACACTCTTCGAAGCTCTCGCGGTACACTACCAAAGCCATGCCACACGCAGAGCAGAACTTTCGAGCAGTTGATGTTAGTAAATGGCTTGTTGAGAGGTTGGAGAGTACCTGAGTAATACAGAACCTTTTCCAGTGAGCTCAATGCGCGGCGGCATAAGTTACGAGTGGCCGCTAGCCTTTGTTTTTGTTTTTGTGGTTTTAGGGCGCACAACTTCTCAGGTCATTAGCGCCCAGATCGGAACAGAGATTCGCTAGATATCGATAAAAATCATAACTACCAGAAAGGAGAGTATCAAGAAAAAGTTAAAACAGAAGGATAAAATAAATAAATAAATAAAAATCAAATAGAAGGGTTAAATTTCCTTTAATAAATTAGCCATGTTGATAAAACGCAAAACTCGAGCAGCTGCTCGTGTGTCGTCAGCTAAAAGTTCCTCCAGAGTAGACGGCAAATTAAGGGCTACACGGAGATGATTAAAATTGGGACAAGACAGTAAAACATGTCGCACCGTCAGCAATTCACCACAGGAGCACAGCGGTGCAGGGTCAGCGGTTAGCAAATGACGGTGGCTGAATCGGCAGTGACCGATCCGCAACCGGGCCAGGATGACCTCCTCTCGCCGAGAGGGGCGTGAGGAGGTCCTCCAAGCGGTCGGGATCGGCTTTAACGGTTCTCAGTTTATTGTCGTGGAGTGAGAACCACGAACTATACCAGGACGACACAATAGACCGGCGAAGAGCCCGTTGAATATCGTCTGATGGGACGCAAAAGGTAGCCATGCGAGGCAAAAGAGCTGCTGCCTTGGCCGCTAGCTTGTGGCCGGTGTGCCGGAGGAACCCGCTAGACTGCGCAGGCCAGCTCAGCTCGCGCAGTTAATTGACGTGGCGCGGCGCGCGCAGACGTTGAGAAACGGCGGAAGAGCGGCCGGCGCCCTAAAAGGCCCTAATTGACTCCCAGGCCTTTCAGCGGCCCGCACAATCCCACTCGTTGCGCCAGACATGCTAACCACTCGTTCAGATAAGAACGAAATTCCTATCCGCTGAGGCGCCGTCGTATCTGTGTAGGCTCTGTAAAGCTAAATATCATCGCTCTATTCATCTGGAGCTTTGGTAGTGCCTTCTCATTGCCATCAAAAGAACAGCGTCACTGACATGTTTATGAACTTGGCACTATGCCAGCCGAAACAGAATTCGATCTTCTTAGAGCTCGTAGTCTTAATTATAGTGCCTCGTCCCTCGTGGGTCGGTAGCTGGCTGATTAGCTCTTCTCAGCAGGGTTGATATTGGCGTATTTCTCTTTTCACAAGGTTTCTATCTGGCCTCATCAACACTGTATGCGTTCTTATACAGTTCCTTACGAAAAAAGTGCAGCGAAACATTTGTGCAATCTATATAAATAATCTAGGACAGTAGTCCTCCACGTTTATTTTATTTTATTTATTTATTTTTGTAATGGGTCCCATAATCTTCCTAGAAAAAACATCGCGACTCAAGCTGTGACAATAAAGTTCGGTGAATAGTCTGTAATATTAATGTAGATAAACTACGAACTACAGTTACCTTACTGTCGTTTGAAATTGTCACCTCCCAAAACTGTACACCACTGAACTTTGTCATACATGTCCTAAAACTCTGCACTATGTCCTCCTTTGGGATGGTCCTCATCAGGATCGTTACATTTCGTTGGATGTCACGAATATCGTCAAATCTCTTTTCTTTCAATTCAGTTCAATTGTTTGTAAATCTATCGGACGAAACTGCGTGGTCATCAGTCTGTAGCTTACGACCTAATTAAACTAAGGTAAACTAACCTAAGGACAACACACACACACACACCCCCAAGCCCCAGGGAGGACTCGAACCTCCGACGGCGTGCAACCGGCGCCTTAGACCGCTCGGCTACTCCACCGTGACACTCTTTCCTTTCAAAGCGAGTCACATATATGGAAATTTTATTACACATATACCCCAATAATTTTTATGCAAAATAAATGGTAAACTTAATAACATTTATGGTACTACCACTATTAGCATTTTACTCACAGTAATTTCAATTGGCATATTGTCGTATTTAAACAGTAGAATATCAGCATTTCCTTATAAAATTAAGAAAAAGATCCATTTACAACTATTAAGCACATTTCAGACTATTCGTTGAATGTCAGAAAAATGCTACACTCGCGACCGATCGCTTCACTCTTAGAGGCGCGAGCTCTCGCGGGTTAATGATAGTTTCTGTTTCTGGATTGGGATTTGTTCATATGTTTGTTAAGCTTAAGGGACGGGGTCATCAGTCCCTAAGCTTACACTCTACTTATGAACTACCTTATACTAAAGACGGCACAATCACCCATGCCCGAGGGGCGATAGGAACCCCCGACGGGGAACGGCCTCGCGCATCGTAGCATAGCGCTTCAATGCGCTCGGCCGCTCCGTCGCGGCGGATTGGGATTAGTCGGTTTTAGGCGTAAAACGTGTTCAAGCAAAGTTTGTTTTTGTTTTATCAAATAACCTAAGCAACACCTTAAACTGTTTGCAGATGATGCTGTCATTTTACCTCCGTCTGTAATTGTCATGATGTCGAGGGGACGCCTCCTTTTCGTCCTTAACGTTACAAGTGGGGATATTGCCTCATATCATTTATATTATTTTTCCCTCAAGAAATCATTGTCTATCTTTACAGGATAGTACATACTACCGAAAAATAATACATTTGGTTTACAAAGGAATTTACAATGTTAGATGGACTGAAATAAATCAATGGGGAATGCTGAAAATTTCTGCCTAGCCGGGATTCGAAACCGGGTCCTCCTGCTTACTATGTAGTCGCACTGACCACGGCGTCCTAGGGCAGCCCCCACATTCGCAGTGATTTCTGTGTCTCCAATGGCTCGATAAGCTGCAGGACGCGGGTTCGAATCTCGGCTGGGCATAAATTTTCAACGTCCACCATTGATTTATTTCAATCCCCACTCTCTGCTAACGTCGTAAATCCTTTTGTGTGTTGCTAAATAATGCTACAGGATCACGAATGGTGATGTATCCGAAAGAACAAACACCACATATATATGTAAATACAGTTATATGTACGTACATGTACATTGTTATGAACCTTCTTTATCATGATCAATGCTAAAGAATACTCAACTTTTTTATACTGTCAGGAATTTATTCGGAAGAATGTTCAAGATGTTCAAGTGTTTGTAAACATATTGGACCAAACTGCTATGTTATCAGTCCCTTGACTTACACAATACTTCAAGTAACACTAAGGACAACACACACACACACACATACCCCAATACCCGAGGGAGGACTCTAACATCCGGCGGGAGCGGCTGCCCAGTCCGTAGCATGCCTTAGACCACGCGGCTACTCCCGCGCGGCGGAAGAATGTTAAGGAAACATTGAATCTATCTCACAACCAGCGAAAATAATCGAGACCGGCGTCAATGCACTCATTATGTTGCTGTACGGATGCGCGTCTCTTGCCACTAGTCCAGCCGCTGAATGCGGAAATATGATTCCGTATCTGCTTTAAATTCGTCATTTTTGCATTCCATTTACTAGTGTGCTGCAACAATTTCCACTTTAAACATTTTTCTGACTTTTGGCGACGCAGTTATGAGTTCGGGTCGCACACCATTAGCCGGAGAGAGTGGATATTGTTTCGCATCACTTGTTCAGTCAGTGTGTAGGTCTTTGTTAACTGCAATATAGAATTAACAAGTTCAGTACGAGCTAGTGACTCTTTTACGCGATTGCTTCTGAACACTAAACCAGTCTCTTAATTTTCACATAATGTAGTACTTCAGAAGAGCGATTTTAGATAATCCATAATTTGACACTAGTAGAAATTTATTTGTGAAGACCGCTTCCCCGATCAGTGGCAGCTGCCTTCTCTGGGCACTGAAACAGCTTGTCAGCATTATCTTCCGCTCGTGTATTACTGGCAGTATGTAAATATTCAGCATCAGTAGGCAGCTGACCTGACATGTATTCGTTATGAGTCTGCAAAGTGAAAGTTCAAGAGTCCTTAGTATCTGTTTCTGTATTGTGAAACGACGAACAATTCCTGAGTGTTACATAAGAAGGGGACAGATGCTTCGGCACCGCGCGGTTCCACGTGTGTGGAAGATGGAAAGGTCCTCTGTCAAAGACGGCATTCGGCGACATGCGACATACTGTGACCCCAATCCCGCTATTTGTCTGTGACATGTGGCTCAGCTTTCTCCATAGCTGTTTCGGACATTGAGGCAGAATTTCTCTTTGGGATAAATAAACGTTTCATTTGTTAATGCTATTCACTTGTTTCAAAACATGATGTTACTTCACAGTTATTTTATGTCTTTCTAATGATGTACACTTGGCTTTTCAACAGAAGATGCCGAAGTTTGTGTACAATTTAAAAGTTCATTTTGTCAGGAATTCAGACCAATTGAAATCTCGCGTTGTGAGATGAGAAGAAATCAACAAAACAGTCCAGCTACCAAACAAACTCATAGCGAATGCATTGGAATTTCCACTCAACATTGTCTATCTCCTTGTTTTCCTTTTGAAACACTGTCACAGCAAAGATAAAAAAATCGTCAAATTTTGTAACTAATTTAACAGTCTAAGATCGCAGTACGTTTTAAAATGACCTGTTCCGGTAGAAAGCTTTTGCCATCTTCAGATACAGTCCAGCATTCGGCTGTTGCTGCTGCTCCCGACCACCAGCAACAGTCGAATGACGAACTGTATCTGAAGATGTCAAAAACTTTTTACCGGAACAGGTCAAAAAAAAAAAATCTATCTTAGACTGTTATATCAGTTAATTTTCTAATAACAGATCGCTCAAGTCACGTAACAATTTATCTAAAATTATCATTTTTATTTTAATATTCAGTTTGTGAGATTGTATTAAAATGAAGTCCGGCAAGTTTATGTTAAAATGCATGTTCAACATGTTCCAGGAACATATTGCCATGCATGAATTCTTTATACTATAGTTTCATGCTGTCTCTTACAACTGAAGTTATGAATGCCAGTCTTCATTGCCTTACCTCTCACTCTGTCACAGTGAAGTCGTTCAACATATTACTATACTTCGTAACAATTCAGTACCAACAATTATACACATTCCTTCACTCCAATCTGCTTTGGTGCAGAAACAGTGTTTTGTAGATTCCACGAATAAAATGCAATTATTTTTTAATTAACAACAACGCGTTTCGCGCTCTTTTCGCATCTTCAGATCGTCTTAAACTGCGAAGGTAGCATTAGTCGTGATTACAAGTCATTAAAGTAATGGCTTGAAGTGAATAATTCACGCTTGACGACCGCGGTTACTCTCTTCATGCCATTCTATAATTGCTTTTAATCACCACTAATGTGGCCTTCGCAGTTGAAGATAATATGAACACACACCAAAAGCACCTAAAGCTTAATGTTAAATATAAT
Source organism: Locusta migratoria (assembly GCA_026315105.1). Classification (NCBI taxonomy): domain Eukaryota; kingdom Metazoa; phylum Arthropoda; class Insecta; order Orthoptera; family Acrididae; genus Locusta; species Locusta migratoria. The sequence continues at coordinate 485,553,453 of CM048744.1, read as the reverse complement.
TGCAACAGAAAATGTTTTTTTATTCCTGGAATCCAGCTGAAGCAATAACTGTAAAGACCCAGAGCTGCATGTCGAACTCTATCGAAGGAATTTAGTTTTGCGTCGACATCGTGATCATTAGAGCGAAGCATCAGCTCGGAATGATTTTTGCTAATGACGGGGAAGGAAATCAGCCGTGCCCTTTGAAAGGAACCATTCCGGTATTTGCGTGGAGTGCTTTAGGAAAATCACGAAAAACCTCATCAGGGTGGTCGGAGGCGGATTTGAACAGCCGTCCTTCCGAATGCGAGTTCATTGTGCTAACCACTGCACCAACTGTAAGTGTTTGCATGTTTAAGTGACCTCGAATGAACTTACTGCTTGCGTTTTCCGTTTTTAGCTCTACTTCCACGGGGAAACATAACACCGTGTGTCGAGATTGTAACACGGGGGTACTTATCGGGGACAGCATGGGAAATAATACGGCGTTGTTCTATAATGTGTTTTATAGAAAGTGTTGCATGCATCTTGCAGACATCACAGGAGTCGTTACTTTTTTGTTGATATCAATCTGGAGAGCGCATTATACTTTTCACGATGTGACTCTACGAACTTACCACGCGAAGTGGAGCAGAGGTTTGCAGACTAGACTCTCATTCGGGAAGGCGGTGGTTCGAAACCTCGTATCGACATCCACGTTCACGTCTACCGTGCCGCGGCGGAATGGCCCAGTGCATTGAGGCACTATGCTCCGATGCGCGAGGTTATTCCCCGTCGGGGATTCGAATGCTCCCTCGGGCATGGATGTTTGTGTTGCCTTAGTTTATACGCAGTTTGTAAGTTTAGGGACTAACGATCCCGTAGTTAAGTCCCATCAGCTTAACAAACAAAGACGTCTACCGTAGGTTTTCCTAAATCGCATTGGCCAGGTATCTGGACGCTTCCTTTGAAGGGATAATTTCTGATCTCCGAGTTTGTATTCTGTCTCTTAATGATCTCGTTGTCATCTATCATTTGACTGAAGGTTGCAGAATCCATAATGCCTCTTTGATTGCGTTGCTTAGTTGGGAGCAGAAGGTTTTAGTGTTTTTACGGAACTTCTTGATGAGACATGTCTGTTCGAAGAAACCTATAGTTATAAATGTGATTTTCGTACACTTATACCTCAAAATGAGATTATAGTTCGCGATTTACGTCCACTGGTAAATAATTTCATAAGCACAACGAGAAAAGAAAATTGGCGTTCCCAAAATACACCACTCTTAACACCTCGAAACGGTGCCTATATCACTGATGGTAGACTTGGTTGACCAGAAGTTACTTCTTGTGTACCATGCAGTGTGTCCCAAACCTTTTGGGTCAAATTGAGGCGTTGCGGATACCAAGGGCGAACGCGGGAAAATGCGTTTGAATATATGTTCCATAAGGGCGAACACCATGACGGCACATTCAAAATATTTTCCTTGTGGAATGTCTCATTATTTGTTGATTAATTTATAACAATAAACATGTTACATAATAATTGACCAACAATTTGTACGAACGTCGCTTCACTTTCAAAGAAAAGCACATTTTATTTATAATTTGTAATACAATTAAGTAAGAAGGTCTGTATTCTGTTAAGAAACATACATACAATACTTCGGCAAACGAGTTTGAACACCAGTTGCTTTAATTAACTGCATTAGTAATTATAATCACTTTGGCCATCCTCTGCTCCTCGTTGAGAGTGAGGTTAGCTGATTGGTGAATTGCAGGAACCGTTGTAAAGTATATTGACTTTGGTATTGGAACATACGCAGGAGATCTCTAATATCTTTACGTTTTGCAGGGGGCACAGGAACAGGTCATAAAGCCGAGTTTGCGAACCTTTGCCAGATTAAACATGGTTGGGTCGTTACAGCTGCTCTTTCCTTTCTGAAGTTTCACCGCAGATTTGACGCCACCGTCGTAACTTTTGTGGATGTAGAAGCCCTGTTTGTATTCTGTGGTGTACTTAAAAACAGCACCAGCCTTGAATTTGGCGCCTTGGAGCTGCGATTTTATAGCATATTTCTGAATAATGGCACAGTCCAACATAAAACCTTGTCTGACTGGTACTACCGTGAATTGCTTTTTCTGACCGCATTTTGTAATGGAGTACTCATAATACTCATAATGATCCCTGGTGTATCGGTCAATGGAGCGCTGATTTTGTCTTTCATATCTGCCCTCCTGTGGCAGTTCCAGCACGCAGAAACGAATCCAAACTGCGAAAAAATGACTGTAGGACTACACGTATGGTTTTAACGTTATGAATAATGAACCATAAAGCGTAATGTTCGGTGACGTGTTGTAATGTGCCAGAATAAAACCATCATAGCTGATGCATCTCTTCCTAATATTTCGAGGGCTATAATAAACATAGGATTTCTTCGAAAGGATACTGAAAACCCGTAACTAGCAGCTAAATACTATGATCCAGTAATACAATGTTATTGGTGTTAGTTGGCTGAAAATAATACTGCACTGAAAACTCGTTACCAGAAGCAAACTACTATGACACATTAATAAAAAGGTATCGTTATGTTTTGAATAAAAGTAATATATTTTTCTTACATAACAATATTTGAACATGTAACAAAGTCATACAAGAAGATTGCGGCCATTGTAAATAACTGTAGCAGTACTACACAAACGCTGTTAAGCCGCTTAACTAACAATTCAACATGAGGTGGAAAAATGGCTTCATTGTTAGGGTTTCGGATGGCCCAACATCAGAAATCAAAAGTGGCATAGGTACATCTTGTATCTGTCACTCGTTTGATATTTCATTGAGGGCTACCCGAAACGTGTCGCAACAAAGGCAGTTTTCCACCTACGGATGACTTGTTAATTAAGCGACATTTATAAAACTCTGTCATTTCCTTGTCTACAGTTTGGAAAACATAGGGCGGGCAGTACGCGGCGTCATCAAAAACAGACGCGCAGGTGGTATACGACGCCTTCCAGACATTCGCCAAAAGGTTATGAATAATGGGTACGATTATATTGAAAGTGTGTAATGGTAAGTACCTCTGTCAATTATGTCATCTCCGAGGAAAATAATAGTTGTCGTTACTTTCTCTCCAGTCCATATACGAGTAAAGTATTAATGTCTGAACATGAGTTCGTTGTTACAATGTCAGCGTCTCGCCCTGGCATCTTACGGGCTCCACCTTCACCTACAGATTACTGACTGCAGGTATAGACTTACCAATATTCCCATTTTTCTATTCCCAAAATGGGACATCCTCAGCGCCGAATGTAATTGTGAATATAAACAAAAAGTTTCGTACGTCGTAAGAAAGTCGCTTTTAAAAATTTACATTTATCTGCAAAGCTCTTGTATATGCAAAACCTTGGTACGGTTTTCTGCACTGTTTCGAGATGTAGGGCTTTGGAAATCGCCGTGAAACGAGAAGACAAACTGAATACAACTTACCAGGTAATACTTGCTTGGTACAGAGGCATTCAACACTGGGTACTCACCTAGAACAGAAGAAAACGAAAATTAGGTTCAGAACAAGGATATCGTTAAAACAGTCATTTAAAATACGACCTCTAAAAATATCAGCTAAATCGAAACCGTCATCAAATCACATCCCTACACAATAAACGAGAGCTTTTAAGCAGATTTCATCTTTAAACTGTGTGATACAAGGAGGACACAAATTCAATGATTTGACACACAGTGTAGTCAGAGCAAGGCAAGGCAAACAGTGCTCTCTACTGATTGTTTACGTGTGACATATTCACCGCCGCGGCAGAGCGGCCGAGTGCATTGAGCCGCTATGCTCAGATGTGCGAGGCCGTTCTCCGTGGAGGGTTCGAATCCTCACCTACAGCATGAATGTTTGTGCTCTCTTTAGTATAAGTTGGTTCATAAGTAGATTGTAAGTTTAGCGACTGATAACCCCGCAGTTAAGTCCCATAAGCTTGACAAACGTTTGAATTTTTTGAACATATTCAGTGTTTTTGGGGGTCACAGATTAATGGTTATGTATCAGTTGTCATTTGTGTGTGAATGAGGGTTGACGACGGTTAACGGAGACTTCGAAATTTATTGCTCTTTTCAGTTGTGATGTGCAGGATGTAATTGGATTTTTACGTAAAGATAATGAAATTCATCTGGAGATGGGTCTAGTAGACTTAACGTCTCACGTTGCCATATGACTGATTTTCAGCCTTTGCAACATGCGACATATTCTAGCAACCCCCCTGAACCCCCGCCCCCTCAACACGAACTCTAACAAAACTATGTTCGTTATCTCAAAGGCAACGAACGAACTTAATGTTCTTTCTATTGATACAGCTTTCTTGTAAAGTGCTGGACGCTGTTTTTAATGTGTATTCTTCGGAATGTAAGACATTTTACATGGTTTCCGACAGAAATGTATATTTTGCATAACGAGTGTTTCGAACTAAGAGAAGATTGAGAACTGAATTATGCTGATTAAGAAAGCTCCTACTTTATATACAACTTTAAATAAGTAGATTTTTTTCAATTTCTTAGAATTAATTATTGCATCTTGTACATTTATCTAACGAATGGTTCCAGAAACCAGTTTTCAGCCTTTGCGCTTATTCATCGATAAGACACTGTAATGCAAAAAAATCTTCGCCCCTATTCAAATCAGAATTAATGTTAAACAAGGAATTATATAATTTTAACAAAAAGTAAATTCCTTTTTTATTAGTCCTATAGTTTTGTATTACGGAACTGTTTGTGGTCAGAGGTGCACTGGGCTGGTTAGCACTTCCTTGTGTGACGACGAACCGGCGATCAAGTCTTTGCGAAGCCCTTGGGGTCACGGCCCACAGGTAGAAAAACACTGCTTTATGGGATAATTACAAAAACAAGGGAGTTGGTATAAATTCTAAAAATGTCCATTTTTTCAGCGCTCTTGAGATATACGCAGTAGTTCTACAGGTCTCTTTACAATATTTGAGTGGTTCTGCAGAATTTCGCGAGACAAAGTATGATCGCCGTTCACAACATGTTTGAAGTTAGCAACCATTTCTTAGAAATATAATTTTTCAGAGTTCGGGGTAGGTATTTTGTAGTTTAGAATTCATGGCGGAATATTTCGATAGTTCTGCAGAATTTCGAGCAAGAAACGATGATCATTGTTGTGGCTTGGCTGTTATGTTGGTAACATGCGGCGGTTTGCCGATGGATCACAAGCAAGCAGAGCGGGTAGAAAGCGGAATACGTGCACCTCTGCTGCCGCCGCGCTGTGTACCACTGGCACGATGCAATGACGAGCGTTTCAACCAAGTGGCCGGGCCGCAACGGCTGAAGGTTATATGCCGTTATGCTAGGAAGCATTCTGTCGGTTCAACCCTTTATCACACTACCTGTCGTGTGGACTAGGAGTGGGCAATTTTGAATTTTTAGATGTTCAGTAAATATATCGATATTATCGAGTCAAAAGATATTTAGAGATATCGATATCTTTAATATTTACAGTACTCAATACCAAAGATATGATGCAGAAGCATCTTTATTATTACTTGTAACATTAATCAAAAAGACACACCACAAACAAAAAAATCATTTAGTTACCAAAAAGCTAATTAAGGAAAGCAATAATCATCACCAGTACACATTAATAAAACTCTTTGTTTAATGTGGTCTCTGGTCAGACTGCTTCTGTTATGTGGCACAACTATATTAAGGAAGAGACTGTTTCATAAGAAAGAGAATAGATTCGGAATAATCAGTATATTTGTAGCAATTTGTGATAAAATTGGTGTTAAAATACGACTATCAGCCCAGAACGTTACAGGATCACACTTATGTCCTAAACTTGTTGGGAGCGCGGTGTGGTAATTTCCATCATTCTCATATGGCGTTGTTATCAAACGTTTACAAAAAACGTTCAAATGTTTGTAGACCTAATGAAGAAAACTACTGTGGTCCTTGGTCCTTAGACTTAAACACACACACACACACACACACACACACACACACACACACACACACACACATGCTCGAGGAAGGACTCGAACCTCCGTCGGAAGCGACCGCGTGCGCACCGTAACTTAACGCTCCAGAACACACAGCCATTCCCGCGCGGCCAAACGTTTGCATTTTGCACACTGTACTCACCATCTGCAATGGTGGGAATGACACACGGATTTAACAAGCATTCATGGATGTGCAGTAAAGATAGATCCACGTAGAAATATGGTTTTTAGTATTGAAAATGAAATCAGAGAACATAGTGACACATTTACCGGCATACTGAAAGATTTGTAGTCGCTGGAATGGGCAAAAATAAGTGCCGATAAGAAGTATATTGCCTTTCAGTCAAGAAATGATAGATAATAAATAATATCATTTTAGATATTCAGTATTTGATACCTATTAAACGATTTATCGACATATTAAGTATCTACGTTATATATCGCCACTATTTTCAAATATTGTCGATATTTTGAATTATCGATCTTTTTCCCATCTCTAGTGTAGACAGATGGGGCTGCGTGAGTGTAGCGGTGATCTGTCCTCCTGTCCGCGAAGGGTGACGAGCGCTGCGCCGGAGAAACGGGTTGATGATGATGATGATGATGATGGGCGTGTGGCATTTATGGCCGTTAGACCCCAACAGCGGTCGTCTTCAACCTGTCTGGTGCAAGTCTTTGTAGGTGACGCATCTTCGGTGACTTGCGTTCCAATGATGACGATTAAATGATGATGAGGATGACACAACACTCAGCCCCCGAGCGGAGAAAACCTCCAACCCGTCCGGGAATCGAATCGAAGCCCCCTGCGTGGTAACCCACCACTAGACTAAGGAGGCCGACAGACAACGGGGTCATAACAGCTTGGCGGTTGCCGGACCAACTAGATGCCGTGGTCCGTGACGCGACGTTATCACCGATCTGGTGTCGGCGCTGCAAACAATGGGCGCAGCGCGGCGCGGCGCCAGGGTCGCAGCTGCAGCAGACACCAGCCTTCCACTGCCTTCCTGGTGCACCGCCCGTCACACCAGACCCTGCCTACGGCGTCAGTCCGGACACCGAATTTAGATGTCATCACATGCAAAAGTCCGACGTATTCGCAAAGTGAGCTGCAATATTGTTACGAAATGGAGAAGGGGACACAAGAATCATTCGAGGTATGTTCACAAAGCAAGTTCCGTTTGGTTATATAAAACAAACGTCTCCAGAAACAGAAATAATGTTTATTGTACAAAAATCTACAACTGTTAAACTACTTTTCTACATTGCTTCCGAAATTTTGTAGGCATTTGCCATAGCGTGCCAAAGTTTATTTATGCCTTCTTCTTAGAAGTGTGCCGGCCGCGGTGGCCGAGGGGACTGAGGCGCTTCAGTCACGGTCTGCACGGCCACTACGGTCGGGGGTTCGAATCCCCCCTCGGGCATGGATATTTGTGCCGTCCTATTTCGTAAGTAGTTTGTAAGTTTAGGGACTGATGACCCCGTAGTTAAGTCCCATAAGCTGTACAAACATTTGAACATTTTGAACATCTTAGAAGTGTATTCCACCATGTGGTAACATGTTCGTTCAGCTCGTCATCGTCGTTGAAGTGTTTACCACCAAGGACAGATTTTAGGCATAAGAAGAGATGAAAGTCGCTAGGAAGGAGAATGATCAAACACGTCCCCCAGCGGCGGATTAGCCGTGCGTACTGGGGCGCCGTGCTGCGGTGCGCGCGGCCGATCGCCGTCGTGGTTTCGAGTCCCCCATCGGGCGTGGGTGTTTGTGTTGTCCTTAGGTTAGTTTACCTCAGATTACGTAGTTTGTAAGCTACGGACTAATGACCACGCTGTTGAGTGCGATAGACTTAGAAACATTTTAATTTGATACACGTCGCAGTAAAATTTGCCGTGTGATGTCGGACATTATTGTGGAGGGAGACAACTTTTGACAGTAATATTCGGCGCTTGTTCTGTATTGTGCGGCGCAATTTCTTAATGGTCTCACAGTAACCATGTACATTGATTGTTTGGCCTCTTGGTAAGAAATTACTCAGCAAAATGCCTTTTCTGCGCCAAGACGCGGTGCACATGACTTTTCAAGATGTCAAGATTTGCTTAGGCTTAACCTTTGTTGGTAATGATGTCTGACTCCATTCCATTGATTGCCGTTTTGTTTCAGGGGTGTAGTACGATACCGAAGTTTCATCCCCTGTGACTATCCGAGAAGAAAACCATTGCTTTCTTCATTGTAGCGTGTCAAAAACTGAAGTGCACTGCCCATCCATTGTTTTTTGTGTTGTTCAGTAAGAATTTTGATAACCCAACGTGAACAAAGTTTCCGAAATTTCCGTGTTTCAGTAACAATTTCATGAATTAGTGATAGTGAGATTTGCGGAACTTCCATAGCAAGGGGACTAAGTGTAAACTTACGGTAGTTCTTCATCTTCAATTGTATGAACCAGTTCATCAGTAACCACAGACGGGCGTCCACTTCGTTCTTCACTTGATCACTTCCTTCATTGAACAGTCTAACCCACCTAGTAAGCAATAAATCATTCATAGCAAATCGTCCGTAAGCCTCGCAGATTTACCCATGAATTTCCTTGGGTTTAAGTTTCTATGCATTCAGAAAACGAATCACAGATCTTACTTCACACGCGGCGGCATTTTCAATTACGGCTGACATTATAAAGAAGCACTAAGAAGCACACGTCGTCAGCAGCGATCTGAAAATGGTGTACATGTCTTCTCTTTGGGTCAGAGTAACTGCCACGCATGCTAGGAACTGCGATCGTAGCGCTGCCGCGGATGGAAATAGAAACGGAACTTACGTCCTGGACGACCATCGTAGATACCGTTAGGTCCACACTTGAGTTTCGGGAGGTGCGCTAACGTGAACTTACACGTCTGTTCCTTTTAGGAAGTATAAGCTGGCTGCCCTGGGAGAAGGAGGCGGGGCTTGTCCTAGAAGCCAGTCTGCAACGGGCCGATGGTAAGATTTCATTCCCGGCATACCTCCAAACAGGAGCAAAGTAATAGTGTGTGATTAGTACAGATACAGGAGGAAGCCCGTCAAGACATCTCTTCACATCTGAACGGAGCAGTAGCACAGATGAATACAAAGTAGCTAAGTGGGGGAAGTAGGGGAGCTTTTTGAAAATAGGAGGGGCGGGGGGAGAGGGGCGTGGCCCCTACTTCTAAATATTGGGAGGTGGGGCGAAAAGTACTTTGCCCTCACCCCTCCTGTTGTAAGTCGGCTCCAAATGTTTCAAATGTTTGTTAAGCTTATGGGACTTAACTAAGGGGTCATCAGTCCCTAAACTTACAAACTGCTTATCAACTACCTTATACTATGGACGGCACAAATATCCATACCCGAGGGGGGATTCGAAACCCCGACCGTAGTGGCCGTGCAGACCGTGACTGGAGCGCCTCAGTCCCCTCGGCCACCGCGGCCGGCAAGTCGGCTCCTCTCGCTGCAATTGGTTTAGTAAGTCAGAGGAAGTTCTACGAGGGTGTCTACAGCAGTGATTCCCGCATATGTAGAAGACACAGTTACGACAGTGATTGAGGTGGCAACCCTCGTGTTCGACTGTATTAACCATAGGAATAACAAGCGGAAGGGGAGTGGAGTAGAGGCCACCTGATAACAATATTTACAGTAATGAAATATGGCCAACATCGCTAATGATTTTATTTTATTACATCAGGTGACCAGTTTGAACATATTTAACTGCCGTCATCGCACCTGAATCCATATGTCAATTTCATTACATCTTTTTAAAATTTAATCATCTCGCCAGTAACATCCCTGTCATGTCAACATTAAAATACAAACAATTCAACAATTTTTTTTGTTGAGTCGTGTTTTTAACGTACAACAACAACATGTTTATTGCCTTTTAGCATTGTTTTTAAACACATGTTGTTGAGTTGTTTTATTTCAATTTTGACTTGCCAGGGATGTTACTGACGAGATGTTTTAATTTTAAAATGATCTAATGAAACTGACGTGAGCATTCAGGTCCGATGACGGCAGTTAAATCTGTTGAAACTGGTCACCTGATGTAATGAAATAATTAGCAATCTTGACCATATTTTGTTATTGCAATAATCAATCAGATCGCGTCAGTGCAAATTATCAAATGTCCAAATGTTTGTAAATCTATGGGACTTGACTGCTTGGTTATTGGTCCCTGGACTTACAAACTACTTAAACTAAGTTAAACTAATCTAAGGACAACACACACACCCATGCCCGAAGGAGGACTTGAAGCACCACCGTGAAAGGCCGTGCGCGCCGCAGCTCGGCGCCTCAGTGCGCACGGCTATTCCACCGCGGCCGCAAATTATCCTCTGTACATGAGCAGCAAAACTGATACAAAATATTATGGGATGTCTACTTAAAATTACTTTTCTTTACATTATTCTTGGCCTCCCCCGAAAATATATGCTATATTCGCCACTGATTTACAGTAACAAAGTAATAATACATGTAATACACATAATTAGGATCTACTTGCAAGTGCGTAACAATACCAGTGTACGCGTGCTACTGATGCCGTCTACAATGATCATGTTATCGATGCTGTCGACGAGACTTTAAACCCTAATCTTCCTTCTTACTAAACATCACGTTTATGATTTATTTATTATTTATCTATTTTTACGTCAGGAGTGAAGTAGAGAAGGTGTGCAACCGGTACGCTGACATGATTACCCACCGATGACGTAAGTTATGACGGTAAAGTGACGTGTACGTGACGCGTCGGTAGTAGGCCAGCATGACAAATAGACATGGAGGCGTTACGTATTGCAAGCGCGAGCTATCACGTCTCAGTGATCATATCGTCACCGCAGTACCCTGTTTGTTGAGCTGTCCGAGACGTCTTTTAGAAATGGTGTGGCACTTGCAGGTATGTAATCTGGCGCAATAACAGTGGTCTTAAAAACATTCTGAAACGATAATTATTGGAGACCACTGACACGCCTTGTCAGTGAAAGTTTCTTTCAAAAACAACTGCAATTCTTGTAGTCAGCGAGTGGAAGCATACTCAATCGATGTCCGGGACAACTTTGCAAAGGAAACGATATTCAAGCAACATCTGGCCTCGGGTTCCTCACAAAAGACCATGCACAATAGCATAACACAAAGCTGCACGTCTTCAGTGAGCCGGACAACAAATAAACTGTACATTTCTTTAAGCGCCTTACTCAGCTGCAACTTTTCTGTTGCAGCCGAACTGAATTACTCCACAGCGATACTCCACGTTTTGTTTTCTTTTTTGTCTTTTCTGTTAATGTTGCAATAGTTCCATTGCTGTTGATAATTTGCATCAGAATAGAACTGCCCCCCTCCCCCAATCTCCAAGAAGAATAAATACTCCACTGAATACATGCCAAACATTCGATTAATCTCACTTTTTCCTGTTGATAATTGGAATTTAATGAACATACGTAGTAATTTGGAGGTTTGAGTCCTCCCTCGGGCATGGATGTGTGTTTTTTCCTTATGTTAGCTTAAGTAGTTTGTAAGCCTAGGGACTAATTACGACACAAGTTAAGTCCCATAGATTTACAAACATTTTACAATGGGGGGAAAATCATTTCTGCAGAAGAAAAATGTGTTAAAATTGGAATATTACGTCATATTCGCGGATGTATGACATTAACTGCGAATTGGCAAAGTTGGAAAGGTGTACTCAGCCGGGATTTCAATCCGGATTTCCTGCTTTCATAGGTAGTTGCACTGACTCCTACACCACTGTGGAACAGCGATCACCATATCTGCACGGAATTACTCAAGTACACCTCCCGTCAGATACAAATTCCGAACTTTATCCTGCGCACAATAACTCAAGCTTTTAGTTACTTTGTAAACTAATTCCTGTACTCGTAAGGGCCCAGGACGGCCTCATATAACTTATGAAATATTAAGTTCCAAAAAATGTCCAAATGTTTCTAATTCTATGAAACCAAACTACTTTGGTCATCAGTCCCTAGTCTTACAAACTACTTAAACTAAGTTAAAAGGACCACACAAAGATCCATGCCCGAGGGAGGATTCGAACCTCCGACGCGGAAAGCCACACGATCCGTAACGTGGCGCTCCAGGTCATGTTCGTTCTTGGTAATCGTTTTTAGTATTTGGATCAGCTTTTTTTTATGATTATTATTACAGAGGACGTTTAGCCCCCTGACCGGGCGCGCTGAGCCACGGCTTCCGGTGAGTGTTTAGTGTTTGGAAGCCTTTTATAAGGCCTTTTTCTGGAGTCTAACCATGTACGAGAGTCAAACGTGGACGGTAAGCAGTTAAAACAAGAAGGTAATTGAAGCTTTTGAAATGTAGTACTATAAAAGAGAGGTGAAGCTTAGATGGGTAAATCGCGTACGTAATTTGTAGTCACAGAACAGAATTGGAGAGAAAAGAAATTTGAGCCATACCTTAATTAAGAAAAGGGGTGGATTAAAAGGGCATATTTTGAGACAGCAAGGAAATGCCAGTTTAGTATTGGAGAAATGAGTGGGCGGCAGAATTCGCAAATGGAGCCCATTGGGCGTGGGGTTACAGTTTTTACTCAGAGATGTACAGGCTTGCACAGGTTTGATTAGGGAACAGAGATGCATCAAACCAATCTTCGAAATGAAGACCACAAAAAGAACATTCAAAACTTATTTGTGGTGGAAATGTTCAAATGTTTGTACAGCTTATGGGACTTAACTGTGGGGTCATCAGTCCCTAAACTTACAAACCACGTATGAACTAGCTTTTACTAAAGACGGCACAAATATCCATGCCCGAGGGGGGATTCGAACCCCCGACCGTAGTGGCCGTGCAGGCTGTGACTGGCGAGCCGGCGCGGAAATGTTCGGTCCTGTATTCGGGTTGTTCAAATGTTTGTTAAGCTTATGCGACTTAACTACGAGGTCATCAGTCCCTAAACTTACAAACTACTTACGATCTTCCTTATACTAAGGACGGCACAAATATCCATGCCCGAGGGGGAATTCGAACCTCCGGCTGTAGTGGCCGTGCAGACCGTGACTGAAGCGCCTCAGTCCCCTCGGCCACCGCGGCTGGCCTGTATTCGGGTGCTTGAATATTGACCTTATGCGATAAATTTGCACCGTCAACTTAAGCGCAAATCAGTCGACATATAAATTGAAAATAATTCCACCAACTAACAGTATGCATTCGGCTAAAGCTGTTCTCTGTCACATGTCAAGCTCTTTAAGTACGGCTTTCTTGTCAACACCAAAGAACGACGCGCAGTCGGTAATAGAATTATTTTGTTCACAGAAGCCAGCAGTCGGGGATGAGGCGCCTTTGTGAGAAGTGAAAGTGTGACAGAATGCAAGAAAGAGTGTGAGCAATGTTTAATGAGCCTGCTGAGCCGACACATTGTTGCGTAAGGCGGCGGTGTTGCGGAAAACGGCGTTATAACGCTTTCCTCTCATCCGGCAGCGTTCCGCCTGCTGCGCTCCCAGGGGCCATCTTCCTGCAGCCGCACCGCCAACCCTCACATTCCTCTGTAGGCATCTCCTTCCGCGGGATTGCGAAGGTCGCCGTAAAGCAGTTTAGCTAACTGTAGAGCTTGTACTCTTCGTACAATGTGGCAGCGCGGTCTGAGGCGCCACGTAACGGTCTGGGCGGCCGTTCCCGCCGGAGGTTCGAGTCAGTGGCGGCGCTAGGCGTCGGCGAAGTCGGCAACCGCCGACGGCCTCGCGCCTGTGAGGGCCTCGCAAAACATTGTTCAAACTTTAGTTTTTTCTTTTTTTATATTTGATGTTTAACGGCACTTTTCAACTGCTAGGTTATGTAGCGACGACCTACATCTAACTTACACTAGCTTAACTAAAGGACGAACAGAGTATCCGTATCCAAGGGTGGGATTCGACCCTCGACGAGAGCGATCTCACTCACCGTGGTATGAGGCCTTAGTGCGATCGGCCATTCCCGGCCGGCAGCTATTTAGTTGTACGTATGAGTGCAGCAGTGATGCAAGTTTTAGTTAAATACTTGCCAAACAACTTCTTCAGTACATTCTAAAAAACAATTTGGAAGAAGTATATCCAAATGTTTATATAACAATCAGAATCACGCTCACAGTTCCAGTAAGTACAGCTTCGGCCGAGAGAAGCTTCACAAAAATTTAAGACTAACTTGAGAAGCACAATGGGCCAAGAAAGACTATCTGCGTTGTCAGTACTATTAATTGAAGCCGAAATAGCGGCTACCATTAATTAAGATGTGATTTAAGAAAAAAATCTGTGAGACGAAAAGCCGAAAATATTCACTATTTTAATTTGTATTTGTTTATTGTAATTTTTGTCATTGCAGTACTACTTGTATATTATACTAATAAAATGTTAGTGTAATGATTACTGATGTATAATTCAGCTCATTTTATTCAAAATTTTCTTCCTTACTGAAAAAAATGAAAGGGGCCTCGCAAAGACGAGTTCGCCGACGCCCAGTTTTCGTGTAGTGCCGCCACTGGTTCGAGTTATGGGAATGGGAATGCGTATTGTCATTTGTGTAATTTCGTTTAAGTAGTGCGTAAATCTGGGGACCGATGACCCTAGCAGTTTGACCTCTAATTCTTAGTTACACAAACTTTCAACTGTGAACTACAGTATAAAATATGATTTTCGGTGTCCTGGAGTTTCTGTGGCAAGTGTCATATATGACGGCGTACAAAGGCAACAAGAAATTCAGTTTCAGTATGTCGCCTCACAGTGGCGAATCCAGGGGGGTGGGGGGGGGGGGCTATGGAGTTGCAGTCCCCCCCCCCCCCCCAACTCCCCAGAGGGTGAGGAAAACCCCCTAACATGAACTTTCTGTTTTTTAGAAATCATGCCAATGATGTTACGCCTCTTATGAAAAAAAGGCATTAAAGAAGCTCGGGTAGGGACAGGATATTCAACAATTTTTTTTATGGATTCGAGACTGTTCATGCATCATGAGGAAGGTTTACCGAGGAGGGGAAAGGGGGGGGGGGGGAGTAGGTGAGGGGCGCCATTATCAAGTTGCTGTCAAGGTTGGGAAATATCGTTGATCCGGCAGTGGGTGACAGCACTTAAATATTCCAATTTTGCTCATCCATTACTCCAAACTGATAACACTTAGCCACTTCCAACACGTTACACATATAATTTCATACCTTCGCGAAATTTTTTCTCTCTTAACGTCCCCCCCTCCCCGCACAGACACACACACACACACACACAAAATAATGGCTGCAGAAAACATTATTGCGTAACAGAGTTTCGTTGTTCATCCAGTCAAACTTGAACACCTGCCATGAAATTTTATTTATTATATTTTAACTGTTAAGTATATTCGCAACCCACTCTGCGGACAGAGTCTGTATATTTATCTGAATGCACCAGCAAATTTGTATCACTGTACAGCTAATAGTTCTTTGACTGATCCGTCGGTTCTTGACGTAATATTTTATTCATTTTGAATGAAACACACCAGATAATTGTGCAATATTCTGCAAATTTGTAGACTATTAAACAGTTTTGTCCAGTGTTTCATTCAAAACAAATAGTTCAGCAAATACGACGTCACGAATAGTGAGATACTTCTGCTTAACATAGAGCGCAAATCACCCATCCTATAATCATCCAGTATTTAATAATAGCATCCGCCAGCATATCTTGAGCATAATTTCAATAATTCTCTAAACCTTTTCTCACTTACATGCTAACAGTCAAGAGTAACGGAATTATAGCACTAATATATATAACGTGTGACCAAGCAGCACTACTCTTTGTTTCTCCCCCCCCCCCCGCCCCACTCCCAATTGTTTTGTTGACTGGGAAGAACACGTGACAAGCATCGTGGGGGGCTTTTACACTGATTTTTGAGAAGGAATATACTATTCAATACTGAGACGTCCATATTGTGCAGTGATCGTCAAACTCGAATACTTATTTGATACAAATTCCTATCCTCATATACTCCACGCACGTTTCTTCGTCTCTGTACGACTACTGAACCTGCAAACATTTGAACTAGATGGGCTTTATGCAGGATTCGCATTTTCGATCGCTGTATGTTTTCCTATTTGTTATTATGTTAGGATTGGAGTGTGTTGGTGTTTATAATTGTGTTATTTGTGCTGTGTTTGTGGTCACGTAGAAATTCATCTATGTCATTATATATTTGTAAATCTGTTCGACTTAACTGCTGTCGTTATCAGTCCATAGGCTTACAAACCACTTAAACTAATTTCAAGTAACCTAAGTACAACACAGACACAGACACACATGCCTGAGGGATGACTCGAAGCTGGGACGGGGAGCAATCGCTCTCTCCGCAGCCATGTCATCAATGAGGCTTTTCGCAGATGATGAGAAATATAAAATGCATTTCACTTTTCTTAGGCGCTTGGTTTTGTATTACGGAACCGCTAGCATTCAGACGTGGACTGGTCTGGTTGTTTTATGGTGCAACCACTGTCTTTCATTTTGTGACGGCGATCCCCTGAACAAGATTTTTGGACCCCCTGGAGGTCGCGACCCACTGGCTTGTTGATAAACACTGGTGTAGGGAATGGCAATTGGGCCTCAACATAGAGTGCAAAGCGCTGCGTTTTCATATCAAGAAAGATCCTTTGTTATACAACTATGAAATAGTTGGACACACACTGGAAGCAGTAACTCTATCAAATATCGGGGAGTAGACATAAGGGGCGATCTGACATGGAACTAGCATATGAAATCAGTCGTGGTAAGGCAGATGCCAGACAGATTCATTGGAAGAATTCTCCGGAAGTGTAGTTCGTAGTCCGTCTACAAAGTAAATGGGTTACAAAAGTCTCGTCGACTTTCAAGTTCAAATGTTCGTATAGCTTATGGGACTTAACTACGGGGTCATCAGTCCCTAAACTTACAAACTAGCTTATCCTAAGGACGGCACAAATATCCATGCCCGAGGGGGGATTCGATCCTCTGACTGTAGTGGCCGTGCAGACCGTGACTGGAGCGCCTCAGTCCCCTCGGCCACCGCGGCCGGCCGTTGGCCGTCGCTTGAGAATTGATCGTCAGTGTGGGATCCTTACCAGGTAGGGTTACTAAAAGATATAGATAACATCCAAAGGAGATCAGCACGCTTCGTTACGGGCTCATTTAGTAAGCGCGAAGGCATCACAGAGATGATTAGGAAACTGCAGTGGCAGACGCTGCAAGAGACTCCTTCTGTATCGCGGTACACGCTTTTGTCCAGGTTCCGAGACTAAACGTTGTAAGCGTACTGTAGTCTGGTGCGATTACGAGCCCGCGCGCTCAGTTGGAGTTGGGTCTAGGAGTGACACGATACATGTCCGAGGAAATGAACAAAGTCGTCGTGAAAAAATCTTATCAAGTGTGCTATGAAGTAAAGTGGATCATTTCAGGACCCTATCGTGTGGAAGTACATGTGAAACATTATTTCGTTACGTGTGTCCTTCCCGTATTGTTGTTGTGATGTCTCAACCGAGCCACGACGGTAACGGTCGTCGTGAGAATATGTGAAGTAGAGCTTATGTTAATTAACTAGTGCCACGGCTGGAACCTTCCTATCGCCGACCGCACACAAGATTTTCGGGCAGCCGCGCCGCGAAACAGTAAACAAGTATGGAACTGCACTATCGTTGTGAGAAGTGTTGACTGGCTGAACTCGATTATTAACAAACTGTGATTTTAATTATCTTAAAGAGCACAGACTATCGTAGCGCCATCCGCACATCAAGAAAGATCGGGCAACCGCGCCGCGAAATAATGAACTGCCAATCTGTGTGAAAGTGCAAACCGGACCACATTAGACTATTGTCATTGTTACGCATTCATGGACGTTTCTGTTTAATTTGACGTGCAGCGTCTTTCTTTATGCAAAGTGATTTATTGTTGTCTACTGATTAAACATTTCAGTGTAGCCGTAATTAAATTGTTGAGCGGTGCAACCAAGTGTTTGTGTGTTTTATCTAATACATGCTGTGACTTTAATTGTGATTAGTATTATATGAGAGGAGTAATTAATTGTCTCACGGTAAAGTTCTGCCGGCGGAATTAGGTGCACGGCCCTTTACGCCTTATCCACTCCGCCGGTAGCGTAGTTAGCATTAACAAATATATTCAGTGCAATATTTATAAGATTATTTTACCGGGGCGGTTACAACGTTTCATGAAGAGTCAACCAACATACTGCTTCTTCCTACGTATATCTCACGAAGCAATCACAAGGATAAATTCAGAGAGATCAGGGCCCGCACAAAAGCGTACGAGCATCATTAATCTCGCGAACCAGTCGCTACTGGAATAGCAGGAAGTGACAATGGTATGCAAAATACCCTCCGCCATACACCGTGAGGTGGCTTGCGGGGTATGAATGGTAGCCGAATTCAGGTGTGGTGGTTTAGGTGTCTAGCTACGTAGTTGATGGCATAATCGGCGGTATGTGGTCACTGTGATTGCGATTGAGGTAACAGGGTGTATGTTAAAGACGGACAAAGACAATGGGTGTAGCGTAGAAGCCAGCGGGCGAGTAATCTCGTTTGCGGCGCGGAAGTACGGCGTGTAGGCAGTAGGCTGTAGCGTGACGCCAGGTGGCGGTGACGTAAGGCGGTGGCGGCGGCTGGGACCTTGGTCGTGATGCTGGCTGGCTGGCGTGGCATCGCTGACCCACATATCGCGCGCCGCTAACGGGAGCCACGCCGTGACCCCACAGCCGGCCAGGGGACGCACCCGTCTGCCGCGGGCCACACGCATAGCACAGCAATTTCCGACGCCCGTCTACCTGACAGTTCCTCCAGTACCTCGAACGGCAACACGGGTCGTCTAGTCCCGAATACATAAGCACTGATCTGCTAGAACGTGATCGTTAGCTGTGGAACAGCAGCAACCTCTCCCTGCTCAACTTAACGTTTTACTGGGCAAGGTTGCTCTCAAGCAACATAAAAATAGCGCACATTTTTTTTTGCAATATCTTTCAACTTTCGTCCAATGGTGCCTCGTACAAAATTTGACCAGTGTGCTACAATATTACAAAAATAAACTGGAAACAAAATATACTAAAATAAAAAGCGTGAATGACAATGTAAATAACGGAGCTTAGCAATATCCCCAGCATGTCACCTGCGTTCTACACAAGTGACTAATGAAACTGATTGGCTGAAAAGCGCAGTTTCACTCGCATGTTGGCTATACATTACTAATGTTGTTTGTGATTGAAGTTTTATTTACAGAAATTAAAAATTTGGACTCAGAGGTATTTGAATATGAGCCTCACACAAGTAGGTTTTCCGGCCTTGGTGGCCGAGGAGACTGAGGCGCTCCAGTCACGGTCTGCACGGCCACTACGGTCGGGGGTTCGAATCCCCCCTCGGGCATGGATATTTGTGCCGTCCTAGTTCGTAAGTAGTTCATAAGTAGTTTGTAAGTTTAGGAACTGATGACCCCGTAGTTAAGTCCCATAAACTATACATAGATTTGAAAGATTTGACAAGTAGGTTTGAGAGACAACGCGCAAGACGCCTGAGCCAGCGCGCTATTTGACTCTGTATGCCGCAATATTCGTCATATACTATTCTGCCGCAACCGTTACACGCAGCGCGAAAAGAAATATTGATCTGGTGCTGCAGTCGGTCTCAGCACACTTGAGTTGCAAGGCCTGACGTCACGTCTGCGCATGCGCACTAGCGATCGGCCGACTGCGCCGCTCTGCGCACGTACCAGCGCGGCTGGATCCCACTTTAGCACACGGAGCTGGTTTCCAGCTATCGCTGCAAGAGCGCTCCAAAATGCGTTTTCATCCTTATTACTAGCATTGTAATACGTATTGGAAGGGAATTAGCATAATTTTATTGTGATACCTGGATCGCATTCCAAGAGAAAGGATGTAATTTTACAGCGATTTCTCGCTTGCTTTCGAAGAGAATTGGCATAATTTTAGTAATATATTTACAGTGTGCTGCAGCACATCAGCACATTATCACCAGCCGCCACTGCTTTCGTCCTTGGATGGGCAATAGTGACCAACATTTCAGCTCTCGTACACAACGACGGTCCAGTGTTTCTGCAAAAAGTTTCGCAATATTCTGAATGTGCACCGGGAGAAGTAGCGCAGTGGTAAGGCACTGGTCTCGCATTCGGGAGGTCGGTGCTTCCAATTCACTTTCGGCCATCCAGATTTCGGTTTCACGTGATTTCCCCAAATCACTTCAGGCACATGAGTTAGTATTATCATGAGTATTAGACCTACAACATTTAATAAATACGACTCCAGCTATAACTTACGTAAATCGTGTTGCAGTTCCAGAATAAAAACTTTCACTCTGCAGCGGAGTGTGGCTGATATCAAACTTCCTGACATATTAAAATTGTGTGCCGGAACCGGGACTCGAACCTGGGAGCTTTGCCTTTCCCGGGAAAGCGCACTAACGACTGTGCTATCCCGACACGACCCACGATGCCGCCTCACAACTTTACTTCCGCCAGTACCTCGCCTCCTAAAGTTGTGAGGCGGCATCGTGAGTCGTGTCGGGATAGCACATTCGGTAGTGCGCTTGCCCGCGAAAGGCAAAGGTCCCAGGTTCAAGTCCCGGTTCCGGCACACAATTTTAATCTGCCAGGAAGTTTCATATCAGCGCACACTCCACTGCAGAGTGAAAGTTTCATTCTGGAAACATCCCTTAGGCTGTGGCTAAGCCATGTCTCCACCATATCCTTCCTTCCTGGAATGCTAGTCTTGCATGGTTCGCAGGAGAGCTTCTGTGAGGTTTGGAAAGTAGGAGGCGAGGTACTGGCGGAAGTAAAGTTGTGAGGCGGCATCGTGAGTCGTGTCGGGATAACACAGTCGGTAGTGCGCTTGCCCGCGAAAGGCAAAGGTCCCAGGTTCGAGTCCGGGTTCCGGCAAACAATTTTACCCTGCCAGGAAGTTTCGTGTTGCAGTTGTTTTTTATCTTCTGGCTCCTTTACTATCCGAAAAACGATAGCATCATCCGCATAGAGTCCAAGAGGGCTGCTCAAATTCTTTCTTAAATCGTTCATCAAGACAAGGAACAGTACGGGCCCTATTATACTTCCCCGGGGAATACCAATATCACTTCTGTTTTAGTCGATGACTTTCCGTCAATTACTACGTGTTGTGTCCTTTATGACATGATGTCAAAAGCCTTTCTGAAGTGTAAAAATTTAGACTGGGTTTGAGTCCCTTCATCGATAGCATTCGTCACTTCGTGTCACACCGCGCGGGGAAGACCGAGTGGTCTAAGATGTCTTGACACGGATTGCGCGGCCGCTGCCCATCGGAGATTCGAGTCCTCCCTCTAGCACAAGGGTGTGCTTGTTGCTCTTAGATTATGTTAGTTTAAGTAGTTAGTAAATTTAGGACTTTGATCTCTTAGAATTACGAACATTTAATTTGTACTTCCTGTGAGTAAAGATCCAACTGTATTTCACAACAGCAATACCTTTTGAATCCATGTTCACTATGCGTCAATAGGTTGTTCTTTTCGAGGTATTACACAATGTGCGAACAATGTATATCTTCCAAAATCGTTCTGCAAACCGACGTCAATGATGTACGCCTGTAATTTTGCGGAGTGACCAGCGCAACTTTCCATTCTTTGAGTTCGGATCTTTCGCTGAGCAAGCAGTTGTGTATCATACCTAGGATGGAGCTATATGCATGAGCCTAGTCTGAAAGCAAGCTAATTGGCATAGAATCAGGATCACAATTAGTGTTTCTGTTAGTGACTTAAATTGCTTTAGTACTCCAACGCGGTCTACTTCTAAATTAAGGACTATGGCAGCTGTTATTGATTCTACTCCTGGAGTTTTTACTTCGTCTTCTTTGATGAATGAATTTTGGAAAGGTGTATTTAGCAGTTTTTTTATAATTGTATCTACAGGTTGCAATGAAGCTCGCTCTGCAAACTATGTTAAGATGTGGTTCTTTCTTTCCTGTAGCTTGATGTGCGATCGGAATTCAAAATTGTTTGCAAATCTATAGGTCCAAACTACTGTGGTCATCAGTCCCTAGCGTTAAAACTACTTTAACTTAAACTAACCTGTGGAGAACACATATATACACCACCGCGGCGGAGTGGCCAAGCGCATTGAGCCGCTATGCTGCGATGCGCAAGGCCGTTCCCAGTCGGGGGTTCGAATCCCCCCCTCGGTCATGGATGTTTGTGCTGTCTTTAGTATGAGGAAGTCCATAAGTAGTTTGTAAGTTTAGGGACTGATGACACCGCAGTTAAGTCCCATAAGCTTGACAAACATTTGAACATTTTGAACATACACACACCCTGTGAACCTGCTGCGGGAACGGCTCGTAGTCCCTTACATGGTGTCTAGAACCTGATCGGAATTCGCTGCTCGGTTTCCGATAATTTCTGCACTTTGGTAACGTACCTTCTTCTCATGTACTCCACGGGAGGGAAAAGGAAAGTATTGCAGTAATTTGAGATTCTACTCAATAAAAAAACGGTGCTGTACTGCTTCGAACTATGTTTGTTGGCACCTTGGAGTTATGCCATACAAATTCATGTAGAACAATTCTTATGCTTATGCGTCAATAAAGCTTGACAATTCACCAAATTCTTAAAATCTCTAAATCAAACAAACTTCGGCTCTTCCGTCAACGTCTCATCTACTGCGTGGGTTGTAGTCTACTCGGGTATCAAGTACATGAAGCGCTCCGCTGTGCATTCTCGCTTTTGCTGCTCTGCACCTACATTGATTTGATTCGATTTTTTCAAGGAAGCCAAAACAGTCTTGGTCCAACCCGCCACTGCCCGCACCCAAACTAAGTTTATTGTGCGGTATCACTCCCTGTATATCTAGTAAAGCCAACCAATGCCCTTGAACAGTGCAAGGAGTCCCTTTACCAGACACAATTTCTTCGGGTCTGGTTGTCCCAAATAGTCTGTTCCTTTTATTCTCCAATGCAATGCATTCGAATATTAGATGTGATGCAGTTTCATGACCGTCATCACAGATCCTACATTTAGGGTCCTCTTCTGTTATTCCCATTGTATGCAGGTGTTTTTTGAAATTCCCATGGCCTGTCAGCGCTCCAACCATGAGTCAAATCTCCCTCCTGTTCAGGCCCAGGATTGCAGAGCTTCTTTTAAAATATGGCTTTGGCATCATTACCTTGCCATGTTTTTGTTGATAGACTTTGGTCCAATATTCTACGTGCTGTCTTCTGAGCCACTTACGTAGCTCCAATTTGATCATTGCCTTCGTGATTGTCAGGAGAGGTTCCGGTCCAATAAATGGAGTCTCTGCCCCCATCCTGGCTAATCTGTCGGCATGTTCGTTGCCACTGATCCCCGAATGGCCAGGGACCCACAATAGGTTTACTCTATTGCTTTCCCCTAGCTCCACCAGAACCCTGTGACATTCTGCAACAATTTTAGACCTTGTTGCAGGAGCTGCCAGTGATCTCAGGGCTGCAAGGCTGTCTGAATAGATATAGATGCTACGATCTTTGTAGCACCTACGCAAATTCTCCTCCACACACGCCCTGATGGCTGTGATTTCGGCCTGGAATACTGAGGCCAGTTTCCCTAGAGAGATGACGCCCTCCACTATTGGCTGCACCCGTATACCCCGCCTTGGTCTGATTTCGACCCGTCAGTGAATCAGACAATATCCCCCGTACGAATTCGAACTATTTTCTCCCACTGCTCCCTACTTCCAATTGTTATACTGAAAGGCTTGTTGAAGCAGTATGGGTTTATAATGTAGTCGGCCGGCATTTCCCCAACCTTTCCTATATTTACCTCACTCTCTATTTTAGTGTGTGATTCTGGATATCCCAAAGAGTTCCAGTTGTTGCCAGTTTTGAGTCTGTATGCACCAGCCGCTGCCTCCATCTTGACCCAAAGGTGTAATGGGGGCATATCCAGCATGGTTTCCAAAAAATGTTCAAATGTTTGTAATTCTATCGGACCAAACTGCGTGGTCATCAGTCCGTAGCTTACAAACTACTTAAACCTAGGTAAACTAACCTAAAGACAAACACACACACCCATGCCCCAGAGAGGACTCGAACCTCCACGGCGAGCAACCCGCGCGCTCCGCAGCGAAACGCTTTAGACCGCTCGGCTACTCAACCGCGGCGAATGGTTTCCATCCCAACAGTTGGTGTGCTGCTAATTCCGCCTGTTATGGCTAAGCAGGCTAATCTCTGCACCTTACCAAGCTCCTTAGCAGCAACCTGCTGTTCTACCTTCTCCTCTACATACTTCTAGCCCTATATTACGGCTCATACAATCATCTTGCGGCGGGATCGTGGTCATTTTACAGTTCAGTTGTCTCAGTAGCATCGCAATTACTATCGCGTAGTGAAGGTATTGGCTGTAGAAGAATAATCAGTCACGTGTCGTCCAGCGGCGCCACGTGCAGGACGGCGTGTTTTGAACGGCTGCAGCGCAGTGTGGGGTCTGCGGCAGGTGCAGAGAGCCAAGGCGTGCCCCCTGCCGTGGCGTTCCAGACCAGAGCTGACAGTGGGCGAGGCAGCTCAATGGAGGCGCTGGAGCGCGAGACTCCGTCCTGCTCCGACGACCACGGTGCAGCGCCGACCTTTCAGCGACTCATTCAACACAGCTGGGGGCGACGACCTCCGCGACCTTACTGCTTTTATACACGATGATTGTACGAGGGTTGGAACTTAGTGGTAAAACTGCTGTGGAGACATTGTGCAATGCAATATACTATTGTCGCTGATAGCACACGTTGTTGACATACCTACGCCATCTCCCAGCAAATGGACTGGCCCGTCTCAAGTCACCGGCGAGGGGACAATCGAGGGAAACAGTCACATGCGAGCGAGCGGTATAACTTAAAGGTGTCACTATGTTTTCGAAACAGAACAACGGAGATGGCTCAAGATTAAATGTGCCAGAGGTCGTACAGCACGACAATGCCATCAAAGTATTCAAGAGGTGTGAGTGGAATCGGCATTGCCGTACGGGGCAATAGCACGTTGGTTCAAATGTTCAAATGTTTGTAGAGCTTATGGGACTTAACTACGGGGTCATCAGTCCCTAAACCTACAAACTACTTATGAACTAGCTTATACTAAAGACGGCACAAACATCCTTGCCCCAGGAGGGATTAGAACCCCCGACCGCAGCGCCCGTGCAGACAGTGACTGGCACTCCGCAGACTGCTCGGCCACCGCGGCCGGCTGGCACGTTGGGTACGTCTGTGATGATGTTATCCTAACGCATTGCGTTCTTCCACGGCAGACCGCCAATGCACAGTATTACTGCTCGTTTTTGGAACATCACCTGCGACTAGGTTTGCGAAAGAAGCGGCAACACTTAACGCAAAAAAAAAAAAAAAAAAATAAAAAAAAAAAAGACAAATGTTCAAATGTCTGTAAATCTATCGGACCAAACTGCGTGGTCATCAGTCCGTAGCTTACAAACTACTTAAACTAAGCTAAACTAACCTAAGGACAACACACACACCCATGCCCCAGGGAGGACTCGCACTTCCACGGCGAGCAACCCCGCGCTCCGCAGCGAGACGCTTTAGACCGCTCGGCTACTCCACCTATCACTTCGCATGACAATGCGAGGGCGCATACAGCGCAAGCTGTGGCTGCTCTCTTCGGTCGATGGGACTGGGAAAAACTGTACCATCCACCATACTCCCCGGACTTAACCCAGATAGGGTTGACGTCCTTCAAGAAAGACGAGAACGACAACTTTCTTTTTCATTTTTGTATTTAAGAATTCGTGCACACTGTCGTATTTTATTTCTTTGAGTAGCCTGCTCCCATTGAAGATCAGTTTTAGCTTATAGTGTTGATTGCAAATTAGTTGGATATGACTTCGAAGTTGAAGTTCATAGAGAAGATATTGAAGACTCCCTCTTAGTAGGGTTTGTATTTCTTGAACATTCTTTATTTTTTGCGACATTTATATGTATAGGTTTCATTTTAAAGGATTTTTAATAATAATGATTCCCCAATTAATATTCTAAAACATTCATTTTGACGTCCTTTCAGAAAGAAGGGCAGTATGGCAAAACTAATGACGTAATTGTAAAAAAGATCACTTATGACTATCTTGTGCAATCATAAGAAGGTAATTAATAGCCACTGAAAAAAAAGTTAAACCAAAAATAATTCCGCTCTATCTGGTTTAAGACCTCGCGTCTTTGATTTGATTCCGAAGATGAAGGAACCACTTCGTGGCGTTCGCTTCAGAACTGTTCCACACATTCGACAGGCAGTAGACCACTCCATTCGCACCATCAACAAAATAGGCTCTGCTATCGGTGACGCCTTCCACGTCACTGGCGACGTGTTCTACACAACGCTGGTCACTGCTTTAAAGTATAGTAACACGTGCAAAGACGTAACGCTTTTGTATCATCTCTGATGAAATAGTTGCAACTGTTTCTGTTCGAACCCTCGTAATTAAACTTTTAAAACGCTGTAAAAATGACAACACTAGTCAGAATAACGTGAAATTGCAACGGAATACTATTGGATAAGGGGAAACGTATGGCAGAGGAAAAATAAATAGTGCGAAAATTGATCAACAGATGACGCAGTGTGTGTCAGAACATGCAAATAAAAACACCTGTGATGCGCACGACCCATTGGAGTCGGTATAAACACGTCGCGTACACGATTTTTTCCCATTTCGCGCTTGAGACGTTCGCCATGACTAGCTCAATGGAGGATCGACCTCCGCTTGTAAAGCTGTTTTACAAGAATGATGACTGCGCACAAGTCGCTCTGCAAAAGTTCCAGACACTGAAGGGTTTGAAAAAAGTCGTAGGTCCGATGACTGTCGTGGATCTGGGGAAAATGGCTCGGAAATTCTAAAAGACGGGTTCTTTTGTCGTGCTTCGTGGTAGCGGGAGGGAACTAATTGACTAGAGATCAGTTGAAGATTTGGCCACCGCAATGCAGGAAGAGTCGAGTGGCGATGTGTAAACGTGTCATGCATGGAGAATTGTCCGAATATTGGACAAACCTGTGGGCACGGTGCGTAAAGTCCTGCGAAACATTCTTCTTTCTATCTATTTAAATTTACCAGTTTGCCGAGTTGCTTCCTGTTGACCTGTCACCAAGAGACACTTTAGAATTCGTTGCTTGCATGAGAGTGAATGACTAACGGTAGTGGAAGATTTTGTGGACATAAGAAGACCAGTTCCATCTGTCAGAATATGTCGATACACAGAATTGTCGAATATGGGCAACAGAAAATCTATCCGCAAATCAACCAGTACCGCTTACTCCTGAGAAAGTCACTGCGTGGTTCGGATTTATGGCATTGTTTATCACAGGGCCACATTTATACGAAGGGGCAGGTGCTTCTGGTGCTGTTACCTGTACTTTCGTGCAGCAACGCAATTCCGCCTCTCGAACAGCGAGGATGTGTGGATGGAATCATTTTTACGCAAGATGCCGCATCTGCGAACATTGCAAATCCATTTAAGCAGCTGCTGAATCGCCACTTCGGAAATGCTAGGATTGTCGGCAGCCATTTCCCTAAAGCCTGGCCGTCCCGAACATCTGATCATAATACGTGTGACTTCTGGCTATGGAGCTATCTGAAAGATTGTGCGATTAAGTCCACTTTGATGCTACAAGCTTTTATTTAAAAAGCACAAGCGGTTTCGCGTTAAATGCTTCATCGGGTGCTTAAAATTATTTTAAAATGTGTGCCGTTTAGCCACTCCTACGCGTTTACGTCCGATGTTTAAAATAACTAACGCTACGTAACGTTCACGTTAAAACCATAAAACAATGAACGCTGTTGCTGTAGCCATATTTAAAAATATACCGGTGGTGGAGGGCGGTCAATACCGTGCCACGTACAAAGGGTGTTCATGCGGCACTGCCGAGGCAGTACTAAAAATGGCAGACTTTTTTTTTTTTTTTTTTTTTTTTTTTTTAAGCACCTGATGATGCGTCTATAAGACGCGAAACCGGAAACACTTCAATCAGTTGTGACTTCGTAGGTGTTCTCGGCGTAATAAATCTTCAAAGTCTCCTCGGGTTTTCTCAAAATGTTTTGTTTGTGTAGTCTATGGGACTTAACTACGGGGTCATCAGTCCCTAAACTTACCAACTACTTATGAACTACTTACGAACTAGGACGGCACAAATATCCATGCCCGAGGGGGGAATCGAACCCCCGACCGTAGTGGCCGTGCAGACCGTGACTGGAGCGCCTTAGTCCCCTCGGCCACCGCGCCCGGCCTCGGGTTTTCTGCCGGGTGTTGAAATCTTTCAATATCTGGCAGAAAACCCGACGAGACTTTGAAGACTTCGATCAGTTGTGGTTCAAATGTTGAAATGTTTGTAAATCTATTGGATCAAACTACGTGGTCATCAGTCCGTACTTTACAAACTACTTAAACCTAGATAAACTAACCTAAGGACAAACACACACACACACCCATGCCCCAGGGAGGACTCGAACCTCCACGCCGGCCGCGGTGGCCGAGGGGACTGAGGCGCTTCGGTCACAGTCTGCACGGCCGCTACGGTCGGGGGTTCGAATCCCCCCTCGGGCATGGATATTTGTGTCGTCCTTAGAATAAGGTAGTTGATTAGTAGTTTGTAAGTTTAGGGACTGATGACCCCGTAGTTAAGTCCCATAAGCTTAACAAACATTTGAACATTTTTTTGAACCTCCACGGCGAGCAACCGTGCGCTCCGCAGCGAGACGCTTTAGACCGCTCGGCTACTCCACCGCGGCGATCAGTTGTGGAACATTTTTTTTCCGATTTCAACTTGTTGCAGAAAACGTTGGACACCATACTGAACATGTTGGCGCTAGTCACAAAGAAGTTAAAAATCGTATTTGCTTCTGATTGATGCTTTATATGTGCATTTTGGCTCCTGGACAATTAAAAACCGATATTTACCATCCAGTATGACATAACCTTGCCGAGGTGGATGGGTTTACGTAACTAACAGTATCACAACTGTTCACGCATGCACACTGAGGTGACGTTTGTTCAACGTCTGACTTACACCTAAGGCATTGATGTATGATTCATCTGTAATTTGTAATCAAACACTGTAAAAATTATGATCCTTAAAGCACCATCTGTTGATCAATTTGCGCACTATATATTGACCCACTTTAGGTTACGGTAGTAACACTAAAAATGGGCCTCTGCGATCGTCTTTTGATATCTCGAAATTTAAATGAAAATAACGGCTTAACTATTCATCTGAGACGAAAATTGAATAACCGAATTTGTAGAGGAGAAAATTCTCTACAACTTTGCTCTGTTACGTTTTTTTTCATATCTCCTAGTTTCAAAGATGTTTCCAAAAATAACGGCGATTTTGGGATGTATGTCTGTCTATCTGTCCGTCCATAACATGTTTCCTGTTTTTAAGACGAACCGTTCAACCGATCAGCACCAAATTTTACAGACATGATTGTAGGCCATCAGAACCTCCATTTTTCAAATTTTTTGGACAAAAAGACGGTAGCAAAAAAAGTTTGTAATAGTAATTGCAAACGAACTGTTCATATGACATGAAAATTGAATAACCTAATTGGTAGAGGAGAAAATTCTCTACAACTTAGCTTATGTTTTTTTTTTTCATATCTCGTATCGTTTGAGACATATTTGCAAAAATAACGGAGATTTGACACCCTCCATTGAATTAACGAAAACCAGCCGTTCGGAGATTTCACGTGTCATTCCTTGCGTATTTGATTTTCTTATTGTAACTTACACGTTGTCATCTCAAAGCAACGGCACACTGAGGAATTAACAAAAACACATCGTTCTTCGTACGATAAATGATAATCGAATGTCTACAAATGCCATATTAACATCAGTTAACAACAGCCATCAATAGTATGAGATTAAAGAAATCCTGTTTTTATTTATGGCCGTAGCGTCGCCGGGCGCCGTGGCTCAGCGCGCCCGGTCACAGGGCTGAACGCCTCTCTGTAATAAAAAAAAGCGGAGCTAAGAACTTATCGAGCGACAACGAACAAAAAGGAACACCGAGCGCAATGAACTGCTCAACCCATAGGAAAAAAAAATAGCTTAGTAGGCAAGGTGCTGGACTGTGACGCGAAAGGTCGGTGGTTCAAAACCCGCCACTACCTAATTTTTTTCCTAAAAGGGTTTCAGACACTCTTATTAATTAATTTATTATTATTTAGATTATTATTTTGGTCCAAAATGTTTACAAAAACTTATAAAACTACAAATCTAAAGTGGGCCGTAAAACACGTCAGTGCGATTTTTTTTCTTCTGCCATACGCCTTCCCCCTTGTCCGATAATATTCTGTTTCAATTTTATGTCATTCTGGCCAGTGGCGTTATTTTTACAGCGGTTTAAAACTTAAACTTTTATTATAAAGACCCTGTACACTGCCGGAAAAGAAACATTAGTGTAACAGGAAAGAAGACGTCCGTTTTGATCCGATGACGGCAGATGCCACCTGAGGGGATAGTCGACGTACGGATAATCGTTTCAGTATTATCTCCCAACACACAGCGCAGTGAGAAAGTTGCTACAGCGCCATCTGTGTATACACCTTAATAGTTCACAGCCTCAGTGTAACATCAACGTGTGCAGCAAACAGCCGCCATTGCACGGAGACGCACTCATGCTCCCTGCAGCAAAGTGAGCTACTTTAAAAGGGATCGAATTGTGGCGTTCCCAATTGCGGGACGGTCGTTTCGGAGAGTTGCCTCACAATCTGGACGTGCTGAGTCAGTTGTGCAACGATGACTATTGCAATAATCACGTGTTCATTCTCACACCCGTAGACGAGTTTATGGACGTCCACTCAGCTGAGACATTCACCAAGATCGTTGTATGGGTAAGGTCACAGTGGCAGATCGCACAAAGGGTTTTTAAGCCCAGAAGTGTCAACACGAACTCTTGTCAAGCAGTTACAAGCAGTGGACTACGAGCTCAAACATCTCCAGCCCGTCTGCTACTCACGCGGGCCGTGCTCTTCAGCGAGGAAATCAGATTCAGCCTGCACGTGAATGATGGGCGTTTGCGTGTACCACGTGGACCTGACGACCGCAGTCTCGTAGACTGCGTTCATTCAAGACACACTGGTCCCACATCAGTTCTTATGGATGAAGCAATAACAGCGGTCTTTGGCACTTTGTAGAGATAATCATTCTTTTGCCTGCTTTCCCCTTTTCCCCTTTCTTTTTTTGTTTTCTTTTAATCAGAGACGAATCTTCTTCCCTCAGGGAATGGAGTTATGTGTGTTTCTCGCTACTTGAATAATTATTTTGAACTTTTAATTAATTTTTCCCCAATAGTGTGATCTGTAATGACCATATGGGCGCCATTACGATATATCAAGCCGCCGCGGATTAGCCGCGCGCACTGTGGCGCCGTGTTGCGGTGCGTGCGGCTGATCGTCGTCGAGGGTTCGAGTTCCTCCCTCGAGCATGAGTGTTTGTGTTGTCCTTAGGTTAGTTTACCTTACTATAAGTAATTTGTAAGCTACGGACTAATGACCACACATTTAAGTCCGATAGATTTACAAACATTTGATTTTGGACGATCTATCAACAATTGTGAGCAATAGCTAAGGTAAGGTAAAGCAGTCAACAATGCGAAGATTAGTTTGAACACCACAGTGCTTTACTATGTACGGCCATGTTTGGAGGTCGTACGCCATTGCCTTCCTCCGACCTTCGAACTGACTTAACCAGCCAGATGTAGGGGGACCTGGGTTCCGAACTATGGTGCTCCCTCGATATTTTTCACATCAACAATACTGCCAGAGGGGAAAGAAGTGGAAAGTGACAGATAAAGATACTAGGGCCTGGCGGGGATCGAACCCGCGACATTTGGATTAGTAGTCCGGCACTCTACCACTGTGATACCGAGGATACGAAAATGTTTAACAATTTATATTTACCTGTAATTACTATTCACTTTAAGGAAGTGAGAACATGAAATCCTTAGATTGTGTAAAGAAAGTCAGATTTGTCAATCTTCTATTAAGGCAGTGTGAGTCAAAAATAATTTCGTGTAGAAATTATATTGCGCAAAAGAAACAGGGCACTATCGTTGAAGCTCTGTTATCAAAACTACAGTAATCCTGCAGCTGCACTTCGAGAATATCGCCGGCTGAAAGGATTACGGTAGGGTCCTCTTTCTCCACGTGCTGTACGGAACATACCGAGCGAAGTGGCGCAGTGGTAACATACTGGACTCGCATTCGGAAGGATGGTGGTTCAAATCCACCTCCGGTCATCCAGATTTAGGTTTACCGTGATTTCCCTAAATCACTCCAGGCAAATGCCGGGATGGTTCCTTTCAAAGAGCACGGCCGATTTCCTTCCACATCCTTACCCAAACCTTCCGAGCGTAAGCTCCGTCTCTAATGACCACGCTGTCGACGGGACGTTAAACTCCAAGCTTCCTTCCTTCCTTCCTTGTACGAAGCATGAAGAAGTTGGAATCAACTGGTGAACTGTCCATCGCTCCGGAAAGTGCCAACGACCAGCTGCAGCACAGGTGGCTGATGAAGTCGCTGCTGCTGTGGTAGACTACGCTGCGTGCAGTTCCCGATCGTCAAACAGCGCGCGTGCTGCATATCAAAAGAGGTAGCCAGCATACCTACCAACATACTTCCTTCTGCTGTGCAGAATGCTTTCTGCGCTTTATACTCTTGTGGACACTGACGGCTGCCATATTGAACCCATTATGTATGTTCAAAAATACAAATGTTTGTATAGCTTATGGGACTGAAATACGGGGTCATCACTCCCTACCCATTTTCTAGCAGTAACGGCATGTAAAGGTATGATGGGCTGTAGTAGCACATCAAGTGTTTCAACTGAACTGATTTTGAATTATCATTAACGTTCATTGCTGCAGTTCTATCCCGCTATTGGAGAGCCTCAGAAACATGATACGTCCTGGGTGTCCAGAAAAGGACTCCCTGATTTCAAAATTAAATATCTCGAAAACAAAGATCGATAGAGGAATGCAGTAAACTGTATGTTTATTGTGAAAGCTGTAGGACGTTTATACAGCAGTTTGAAATAATAGTTACAAAAGCTGCTAACAGATGGCGCTGTAGTCGCCATACGTAATGTCTAGTATTAATAGTGATCCGAAGCCAAGAGCGATCAGTTCCACTATTGAAACGTGAAAGGAGGTTAGCGTACCGAAGGAAGAGATTAAAACCATGTACTCCATCGAACAACGCGTTTTTCTGGTGCTGGAGTACCCCAGGTTAGAAGAGAGTCCTACGGCAACAAGGCGAAGTTTTCAAGAACGATTTAATGTTCCAAGAGGACCCGTTGCGAAAACCATTCGTACGCTCTTCGCAAAATTTCAACGAACAGGCAGCGTAACTGATGATCTAGTGGAGCATGTTGGCCGCAAGCAAACCGCAGTTACGCCTGAGAATTTCATTCTTCGTTTGCGCCACCTCTGTAGTGCCAATGGTGAACATTTTGAAAACATTGTGATGTGATTGTTTGCAAAGAGTGTTTTCATACGATTATTTCACTTATGTATGCTGATATGAGCTGTACAGTGTACAGCGCCATCTGTTAGCAGCTTTTGTAACTACGAGGCGCGTCCAGAATGTAAGTTCCGTTTGATAATAAAATGAAATTGTACACAGATTTATTGCACAAAATTCTACAACTCGTAAACTACTTTTCCACATAACTGCCGAAATTTTGTAGGCACTTATCATAGCGTGCCACAAGTTTTTGAATGCATCCTTCACAGAAGGTTGGCGCCTGTGTATTCAACCATGTGGTAACAGCTCTTTATCATCGTTGAAGTGTTGAACACCAGGGATAGATTTTAGGTGTAAGAAGAGATGAAAGTCGCTAGGAGAGAGGTCCGAGCTGTATGGAGGACGATCAAACAGGTCCCATTGAAATTTCCGTAATAATTGTTTGGTCAAATTCGGTGTGTGAGTTCAGGCATTATCGTGAAAAAAAAATTCTTTTGACAGTAATCCTCTTCTTACACCTAAAATCTGTCCTTGGTGGACTACACTTCAATTTGATGACGAGCTGAAAGAACATGTTACCACATGGTTGAATACACAGGTGGCAACATTCTATGAAAAAGGCACACAAAACCTTGTGCCATGCTATGACAATTGCCTACAAAATTTCGGAAGCTATATAGAAAAGTAGTTTAACAGATGTAGATTTTTGTACAATCAATATTTTTTCTGTATCTGTGCCCGTTAGTTTTATATAACCAAACGGAACTTACTTTCTGGACGCGCCTCGTATTATTTCAAACGGCTGTATAAACTTCTTACAGCTTTCACAATAAACATACCGTTTACTGCATTTCTCTATCGATCTTTGTTTTCGAGATATTTAATTTTGAAATCAGGGGGCCCTTTTGTGGACACCCTGTATTTACATAAGGGAACATGAGGCAGAATTGAAGTTTGTGTTGTGGAAGCAGACGCGCCTTAAGACAGTCTGTGCAGTCGTTGTATCCATTAAGCCATGGTGGCTTATTGGTATAGCACCTGCCTATTAAGCAGGAGGTCCCAGGTTTAAATCCCGGCCATAGCACAAATTTTAATTCAGTGCATTATTTCTGTTCCCCCATGTCACTGACATAAATGCTTCTAAGTTTGGTACTGGTACAGTTATTAGTTTCAACATATGGAACAGATCCCGTAAGTTAACTCAGCTGCAACGGAAAAAATAAACAGAGGAGGCGATGAGAAGGTTGCGTGACTGGGTACCGCTGCAGGCACCGGAAGCAGACGAGCGGGCTGAGGGGAAGAAGCGAGGAGCAGTGAATGCCGTTGGATGAGGCGGCACCTCCAGAAGGCCGGCGCTTTTTCTGTGGTGGAGGGGCGGGGCGCTTTCCTTTGGCCTCTTCCGCTGGCGCCAGCTTCCAGCTGCCAGCTGCCACACACTCCCGTGTCCCCATCTCCGCGCAGACCAGCTGCGGGAAAGTGGCTGCGTCCAGTAGCGGGCGCACGTGTCACCCACGGAGAGAGGGCTCCCTTTACCCAACACCGCAGCTGCCTGTGCCGTTGGGCAACTTGTCTGGTTATTCCCAACTAGTGGAATGCGCGGTGATGAAACACCTTACACAATTTAGCGAACACGTACTTTTTCGTACACAAAATAAATTCAAAATCTATCACACTTCTTTCTTGCATAAAGACTATACTTTTCTTTGTAACTCATGCAAATCTACCGTTTCATTATGATATTAATGAAGTTTAGCGCACTTGATCATCAAATCAAAAGTAAGATCACTGTGTACATAAGGTCACATGTGCATGTGGTGCACATTATGCGAATCTAATTCAGCGCAAAGTTCCTAGTGATTGGAAAAAAAATCGCAGGTGACTCTCGTTTATAAGAAAGGAAAGAGAACTGACCCACACAATTACAGGCCAATATCATGACATCAGTTTCACGTAGAATTTTAGAGCATATTCTCAGTTCCAATATAGTAAATTTCCTTGAAACGGGAAAGCTTCTTTCTATGAATCAGCACGGGTTCAGGAAACTTCGTTCATGTGAAACTCAGCTTGCCCTTTTCTCACATGACATCTTGCGAGCCATGGATGAAGGAAAACAGGCGGATTGGGTTTTTCTCGACTTCAAAAAGGCGTTTAACGCGGTGGCACACTGCAGACTGCTAACGAAGATACGAGCTTATGGAATAGGTGCATAGATTTGTGACAGGCTGGAAGAGTTCCTAAGTAATAGAACGCAGTACGTTGTTCTCGACGGCGAGTGTTCATCAGAGACGAGTGTATCGTCAGGCGTGCCCCAGGGGACTTTGATAGCACCGCTATTATTTTCTATCTATATAAATGATCTGATGGACAGAGTAAGTAGTAATTTGCGGCTGTTTGCTGATGATGCTGTGGTGTATGGGACGGTGTCGTCTTTTAATAGCATACAGGTTGACTTGGACAAAATTTCTAGTTGGTAGGAAGAATGGCAACTAGCTCTCAATGTAGAAAAATGTAAGGTGATGCGCATGCGTAGGAAAAACAATCCTATAATGTTCGAATACAGCATTAATAGTGAGCTTCTTGATGCTGTCGGGTCGTTCAAATATCTAAGCGTAACATTTCAGAGCGATATGAAATGGAACGAACATGTAAGGACAGTTGTGAGAAAGGCGGACAGCCGACTTCGGTTTATTGGGAGAATTTTGGGTAGATGTACTTCACCTGTAAAGGAGACCGCGTATAAAACGCTTGTACGACCACGTCTTGATTATTGCTCAAGTGTTTGGGACCCGCAGCTGATCAGTTTAAAGAAAGACATAGAGGCAGTTCAGAGGCGAGCAGCTAGATTAGTTACTGGTAGGTTCGATCAATGGGCGAGTGTCACGGGAATGCTCCGGCAACTCAATTGGGGATCGCTGGAGGAAAGACGACGTTGTTTTCGTGAATTTCTGTTGAGTACATTTAGAGGTCTGGAATTTGAAGCTGAGTATAGTACGATCTTGCTGCCGCCTTCTTACATTTCGCGTAAAGATCACAAAGACAAGATAAGAGAAATTAGGGCTCGTACGGAGGCATATAGGCATTCTTTTTTCCTCGTTCTATTTGGGAGTGGAATGGGAAAGGAAATGCCTAGTAGTGGTACAGTGTACCCTCCGCAACGCACCTTACGGTGAATTGTGGAGTATGTATGTAGATGTAGGTGGTTACCTGTTAATGTCTTTGACACAGTTTGACTTTTGATGGTTAAAGTTGACAGAGTGTGTATGTTTCCATGCTGAAGGTTTCTGTACTCCGCCGAGTTCTTCCCAAACGTTGATAGTGTGTCTTTAGTGATTGTAGCAACAGTCAATCTGGTTTCTTACTAACGCGTCCCCAGATTCAAGCGAGACGCGCGGTTGAGTGTCAGATACGCGCTAGCACCGCGCCTCATGTGTTTCAAACGTCAACTTCGCTTCGAAGTTTCTCCGGATGTAACTGACGGATTGCGATGCAACCAACGCCATTCTTATTGTGATTTTTCATTCTATTGATTACCTAAAAATAATATAGGGTATTCATGTAAAAAGAACTTAAGTTTGCGTTGAAAATAACACTTCTTAAGGTTTTATACTATCTCATAGCCCCTACCGTAAGTTCATGACCGTGAAGATCGTTTTTCAATATCTCTTGTAGTTTCAGACATATCTGGGGTGAAGCAGTTGAGTGGGACACCCTGTATATAAAGAAGAGGATCCGTTTGTTTGTATTTCATACAAATCTACAGTTATATTCCGATCTAATGAGGTTTCACACACAATTGTTGCAAGAGGAAGATGACCATGACGGTAAGAATCACCAACAACACATAGTTGAGGAAATATGACGTCATAAATAATGACATCCGTGAGAAACTGCCGCACATGTAACATAGTTGAACGTCTCCTTCTAAACCACTGCACCGATTTCAAAAAATTGTGAGGTCTTATGCGACCAAACTTCGTGGTCATCAGTCGCTAGACTTGACTAAACTAACTTACGCTAAGGACAACTCAAACACCCATGCCCGAGGGAGGATTCGAATCCCCGACCGTAGCTACCCTGCAGACCGTGACTGACGTGCCGCAGACCGCTCGGCCACTGCGGCCGGCGGACCGATTTCAACCAGATTTGCTACACATGTTCCTCACAATCAGACAACGGTCGATGTTTTGGTAAGAACCACCTACGACTGGTTCGGAAGATATGACGACATAAATAATGATGTGCGAAAAACTGACGCGTCACCCCGAATGAATAACCACACTACTCATCCAACATTCGAGAATGAGAACACTTAGCGACATGCTACAAATTTTACAAATCATTTCAAACCTTTACGAATTTTATCTCGATGACAACCCCAGCAAAAGGATGAAAGGGAAAAAATTATCGCTTACTACGTCTACGGTGATCGTGCAGTACAACTTCGACATGACTCTACAATTTATTACTTCTACACTACTAACTGTACTCACCAGACATTTTACAATCAGTATGCATTATATCCTAATGTGCTATACAGTTGAAAAGACATGACGCCGTATACCATGAGATGCAAGAAGAACAGCTTCATCCGCATCAGGTTTTAATTCACAACAGGTGCAAGCTTCTTAAGAATCTACGTATTCTCCAAATTAGGAACAAGGCAAATTGTATAATGAAGATAGTAAAATGCGAATCTAAAGACAGATAGCAATCAGAAACATAGTGCGTGAAGATTTTAATAAATTCTTAAACGTTATCAGAGCTGCACTACCTAACTAAAATTTTGCGGTATGCGAATGCTGTCAATGGCAAAAACTATGTGTAAGATACTCTTTCACTAGGATACCATGACTTGTTTACACAAGAGCGTCAATAAATATTACTGACTGACGTAGTAATTTATGACTGACACTATAATTGCTGATGTTGAAAAGCAGCACAAATCTCTAAAGCACAGGGTCATTGACAGTTTATACGCAGAATCTCCGCCGAATTTAGTCCCCCTCTTTACCATAACTTGCCGTGGGTACCTTGATCAAGAAATTGGCGCTAGTGACTTGAAAACAGGCAGGCCACAGTGATCTAAAGGAACAGACAAATTAAAAGAAGACATCGAGGAAAAAAAAAAACAACAACAAAGAAACTGCTCATTATTTCGGTAGTAATCACCATAACCGTTAGTAAATTTAACTCACTGTGAGACATGATGACCAATTACTCCACACACAAATGTTTGCAATTAACTACGGGACCATGATTTTTACCCAGGTGCGCAGCTATTCATCCGAATTATATCTATGGCAATGAATGTCTTTCTTCAGGGCTCCAAAAATAAGGGAATCGCATGGAGAGATAACGGTACTGTTTGAAGTATGTGTAACGGATTCCCAACCTTGGCAAAATGTTCAAATGTTTGTAAATCTAAGGGACTTAACTACGGTGCTTATTAGTCCCTACGCTTACAAACTACTTACACTAACTTAAAGTAACTTATGCTAAGGACAACACAAACACCCATCCTCAAGGGAGGACACGAACCAACGGCGGCGAACGGCCGCGCGCACCGCAGCTGGACGCCTTAGTGCGCACGGCTATTCCGCCACCGCGGCGGAACGGCCGAGCGCATTGAGGCGCTGTGCTACGATGCGCGAGGCCGTTCCCCGTCGGGGCTTCGAATTCCCCTCTCTGGCATGAATTTTTGTACCGTCTTTAGTATAAGCTTACAAGCATCTGAAACATTTGATTTGCTATTCTGCCGCGGCGTGTGTGAGGGCAACGCCGGGTACTAAGACTAGTATATCATTGTTTACTAACATATGTAACTTTGTAGACAACACCAACAAGTTCAGTAGTTGCCAGGCGTGCTTCATTGATGTCCCACTGTTCGGAATTTTTCACGGTAATGCTTGTGAATTACTTACACTTCCGCAGTACTAAGCCTATATGTTGAAATACAATTTGAACCAAGACCACTGTGTACTGAGCTCCAGAGCCAGGTGCGATGCTGCCCTTGGTACAAATCTGAATTCTACTCTTCAGCCTATATTCATTACCACTGATGATACTGAAATAAGATCGCTCTGATGAAAATGTAATTATTCAATGTTTGTAAAGCTATTGGACGAAACTGCTATGGTCATCAGTCCCTAGACGCACAAACTACATAAACTTATACTAAACACACACACACACACACACACACACACACACACACACACACACACACACACACACACATCCATCCCCGAGGGAGAGCTCTAACCTCCGGCGGGAGCGGCCGCTCAGTCCTTAGCATGATGACTTAGACCAACCGGCCATTCCGCGCGCCTTAATCATAAGATCCAAAAGAAAATTTCACTTACGTGAATACCAATTCTGGGCGAAGCCGAACAGTTTCACTTTATCGACGTACATGATGTCATCAATCCAGAAGAGAAATGTGGACCCCGGCTAAATGTCTTACGGTGCATTTCTGACGGTATGTTTGGGTGGGAGGTGGTGCGGAGGCCGCAGCTCAGACCCCGGCAGAGGCAGAGGAAAGCTGACCTGACCCCACCAGTTAACGCCTTTCCCCTGCAGGCGCCGCTTACTTTCCTCTGGTCTCGCTATGCACTCCGACAGGTTCTGACACTCGGCAAAAACCAGGAAGGAAGGAAGGTTACTGTTTAATGTCACGTCACAGCAGAGTCATTAGCGCGCAATCTCGGATGGGGGAAGCATACCAAATGAATTCGACCTTGTTCTCTTCAGTGACACTATCCTGGCATTTGTCTTTGGTGATTAGGTGGAAAACAGAGAACATAGGAGCCGCTAGCCGCTGGCATCTGCGCGCTTCTACTACCTCACCACACTCCGTCTGACACTGACGAGGAAGAAAACAATAGCCCTCACCTCATCAATCATGGCTCTCTATACAAGGAGCAACAGACAACGACTGAACCCTACTCCTTGCACCTCAGTATCCGATCGCAGTAAAGTTTCCACTGTTCCGCCAACAATCACCAATTACATCGATGATTTTAAAATTATGACGTAATGTCGCAGTTAAAAGTAATGACAAAATGTAGCGACGCTTAACAGCAAGCTCACATCAGTATATCAAGAAGAAGGCCACCGAATCACTGGCCTAAACGTTGGTTATAAAGTCGCAGCAATCTTAGATCATGACGCGGTGCAACACCCAGAAAACTTTTATGTCATGTCAAGATAACAGTACGTTCATGGCAAGGGTGAGTATAGTGGTAAGGAAGTGCGCTACAGCTTACAGTTCTTACTCACCAGATGATGCACCACTTCTTCTACCTCTACATCTGCATCCACACTCCGAAAGCCATCTCACTGTATTGCCGGAGGATGCTTTGTGTACTGTTGTCACTTCCTTATCCTATCCCAGTCGTGTATGGCTCGCGGATAAAACGATTGCCACATTGTGGTATTTTCGCGAGGTATACTTGTTACTGCTGTACAGTCCGAAGACTGCATTGATACCACTCTCCACTTAGTCTATTTTTCTCTACATAGCTGCTCCTACCCGTATCCATTTGAATCACACACATACACACACACACATTTTATCTGTTATCTGACTGACAATTTCTTGATGACTCAGGATGTGCCCTGACAACCGATACCTCCTTTATGTTAAATTGTGTCAAAAATTATTTTTCCCCAATTGGTTCCTGTTTTCTACCTAATTCTCTCAAGCACTGAACATTCAGAAGCTTTGCCCTTCTGATCTAACCTATTTACCGTCTACGTTTCATTTACGTACCAGGCTAAATACCCCAGAAAAAAGTTCCGAGCACTTCAGTTTGTACTCTACTAGCTGAAAACCCGGGGTTGCCCGGGTATTTATTTATTTATTTATTCATATCAGCCTTGAGTTAGTACTTTTCCTACTACTTCTCCCTCCATCCATCTCCTTCATGAAAACATAAATTTATGTGCTGACTTGCATGGTGACCAGTCAAACAATTTGCATGTTTGTTGTGACGTACCCTCCGCCATGCACCTACGGAGGCTTACGAAAGGTAGCCCATGTATTAATCAGGATATAAGCTACCTTTGTTCCAAATTTTATTCATATCCTTCCAACTATTTCAGCGTAAAGTCGTAAGAAACTAATTAAATAATTGTAAAGCACCCTCTACCATGCACCATACGAAGTTAATTTCAGTATGCTTATAACCTTCGTGCGAGTGCAAGCGGATAAAGTTTTATCACAATCGGATGTACGGTATGGCCGCGCATAAAACACGAAGTAAAAGACAAACAAACATTAATTGTTATATATATTAGATATTGATGAATGCTGCCTTTTATGAAGCAGTTGTCTTTGTATTACCAATTTGCCTCTACCGACTCCGTCACTAACTTTGCTTTCCAGCTAAATTAGTCAAAAAAATTAGGGGATCAGTTTATATACCTGGGTTCTGAAGTGATGTCATCGGCAGAGTGAACCAAACCGATTCGACGTCGGTTGTTCTACAACAACATTACGGTAACCGAGATAGTGGTAACAACACAACGTTGCTGTGGAGGGTGTTGCTGTTGACTTGTGCCTACTGTACCAAACGAATTACACAAGCAGTTAGGTTCACGTAGTGTAGTGAGCAGGTAGTGCAACGCAAAATGCAACAACAGCGTGACTTGCCCGAAGGTATGGCATGGAAAAATGTTCAAATGTTTGTATAGCTCATGGGACTTAACTACTGGGTCATCAGTTCCTAAACTTACAAACTACTTATGAACTAGCTAATACTAAGGTCAGCACAAATATCCTTGCCCGAGGGGGGATTCGAACCCCCCGACCTTAGTGGCCGTGCAGACCGTGACTGGAGCGTATGACATGGCGAGCCACAAGAAATTGGAAGTAGGACAGAAAGAGAGTAAAGTGGCTGTAGCTATTGGAATGTCCCATAGTGTAATTTCCAGGATATGCCAACGATTTCAGACAATAGGAACCGATAAAAGAAGGCAAGGCCGAGGTTCGAGGTTGTCCCCACGGGTAACACCACCATGAGATGACCGTTAGCCGCGGTTAACAACCAGGTAGCAAAGGCGCGCAATATCAACAGAAACACTCTGAAATCGCTTTCGGACATGTACCTTGTAATGTAACGATGAAATGGTCGTTACATAAGTTATAGATTCCCGACAGAAGATAGTTGCTATTAGTCATTTATTAACTAAAGAGAAAACTGTTCGCCCGTAATATTGTTTGCAGGGTGCAAGAAAATGTTAAACGAAGAATGCAAGTGCTGGCTTTGGAAGCGGAAGCGACGCACAGTGATCGTAGAAGTCGGACGGTATCTAATTTTGAACAATTACTCAAATGTAGTTATAGATTCTTCATTGTATGAATGATCTAAAGTTTTAATATATGTCTTAAAATGAAAAAAAAAAAGTGTTGAATCAATAGTAGTCTCAGACCGTAGTGTTTTTTTTTTTTTAATGTAATATCGTCCCTGCAAGAAGATATGAGGTCCTATGCACTTGAGTGGATCGAGGAAACCGACAAGCGGGTTCCTCAAACCATCCAATCAAGAATCCTAAGGCGACCGTGTTAAATAGAAGCTTATACGAGTGGTATTTGAGTGACATATTGCGGAGTTGGAGCCACGTTGGCTTTTAATAAAAGTTATATTGGAGATTTATAAACGCCTCTTACTCCTCTCTTAAAATTATTTGTCACACCACAAGAGATATGTCACAGCACAACCTCTACGCACGGAGGACTATGGTGTGTGTCCCATTAAAACCAGCAGAAGCTGGGCGGAGGA
Source organism: Locusta migratoria (assembly GCA_026315105.1). Taxonomy (NCBI): domain Eukaryota; kingdom Metazoa; phylum Arthropoda; class Insecta; order Orthoptera; family Acrididae; genus Locusta; species Locusta migratoria. Next base: position 485,510,258 of record CM048744.1, on the reverse strand, counting down.
ACATCAGGGTTGGAGTCGTAACGAATGGCACAGATAAGTCAAGATTTTGTATTCGGCAGGACAGTCGTTGTTCCCTCATCCGGAGAGAACGTGGATCTCGGAACAATCATGCTTATGTGTACGAAAGATCAGTATATCGTGGTGTTGGACAAATGATGTGGGTGGGACGTTATATACCTTTATGTCGTTCAGACGTATAGTGACGAGGGCCTTCGACCTTTTGTTGTGCCCTAAGCTGGCGCCACAGGAGATGGGATCCTCCTGGTGGACGATAACGCTCGTATCCACAGAGCTGCACTGGTGCAAAACACGCTTCAGCCTGAGGGACTTGAACAAATGGAGTGGCTAGCTTGTTCACCGGACTCAAACCCGATTGAGCATGTCTGGAATGCACATGACAGACGCATTGCAGCGATACCAGCACCTCCCACGACGGTTGCACAGCTGGACGTTGCACTCATGGAATAATGGTCAAATATCCTTGAAGAGCTGATTAATAACCTCGTACTGTCCATGCCACGTGGGTTTTCAACCGTATGGCCGTCCGAGACAATCACGCACCATATTAAAGGGCAACGAGAATGACTTTTTCACTATTATGGTAGCCCCATGGTGCCTCTATCTAAATAAACGCCATGTTAACCTCAAGTAAAGAGTTGAGGCAGCAAAATATCGGACTTTATCACTCTCAGTATCTGAATAAAACATGTTACCACATGTATATTGTGTATTATACTCCACCTGATCTAGTAATTGTTTTGAACAGTGTATCAAACCTGTATGTTATTGCCGATGGTGGGCATAAATGTTTGAAACTGGTGGGTACAGTAAATGTGTGACGATCAGAACGGGTAACCGCTACATGCTGTGTGAGCAGCTACGCGTGACACGCAGAGTTCATTTCCTCGGACGTGGCATGCGTAACACAGGAGTCGGACGCGCGGTAACGGCACCTGCCGGTCTGCTGTGCTGCTAATGACGCGCGATGAGAGGCCAGGAAGCGCCACTGATGCCAGCCAGGGGCGGCCCGCCAGTACTGCCAGCCTCATTAGGGTCGCTCGCTTCTTGTCACGTCGGCATTGAGCACGCCATATGAGTCTGACCTTCCTCTCCCAAGGCCCGACTTTCGCGGAAGAACCGCTAAGCAGCCATCTTCCCAACAGCGATCTGTACGGGTACGGGTACACTGACCTAGTTTCAAACAAATGTACACTGCTTTATGCCGGTCGCGGTGGCCGAGGGGACTGAGGTGCTACAGTCACGGTATGCACGGTCACTACGGTCGGGGGTTAGAATCCCTCCTCGGGCATGGATATTTGTGCCGTCCTTAGTATTAGCTAGTTCATAAGTAGTTTGTAAGTTTAGGGACTGATGACCCCGTAGTTAAGTCCCATAAGCTTTACAAACATTTGAACATTTGAACACTGCTTTATGTTCAAATGTTGGTAAAGCTTATGAGACTTCACTGCGGAGTCATCAGTCTCTAAACTTAAAAACTACTTAGGAACAACCTTATACGAAAGATAGCACAAATATCCATGCCCTAAGGGGATCCGAATCCCCGACGGGGAACGGCCTCACGCATCGTAGCATAGCGCCTCAATGGGTGTTTTTTTTTTCTTTCTTTCTTAGACATCACGTCAGCTCTATGATCATTTCATTATGAATTTTACACAAGGAACTCCGTAATTTTAACATTAAATATTTTTCACTTAGGCTTACGTTTTTGTGTTATTGATTCCCTATTTATTTCATGGTGCAAGTACTCGCTCCAGTGAAGGCGAACCCCCGAGCAACACTGGGGGTCGCGACCCACAGGTTGAGAAACACTGGTCTACTGTAACACGACGATACGATGCGTTCAGCAATTAGGAAGTACGACCGAGTGAGTCACCTTTGATGCATTATAATCAAAGAAACACGAATGTTCTTATTTTCCCGGTCGAGTAAGCGCATGTGTCTTTGTGACTCCCACTGTCAGCTGAAATACGTGCACACGATTACCAGCCCATTCACGGTACTCTTCTAGCCTAACGCTGCTGTAAAGTATGCTAAAACGATTTTTACTGCATTAAATAGTTGGCACAACCAGGCCAGGGAGGACTGTGGTCGTTGCAGACGACTGCAGTGGTGGGCTGTGTGGCCCAGCCCTGGACAGACCTCATCGACGGACGAAGCGCCGCCTGGAGGCTCTAGGAAGAGTGCAGACCTAGGCCTCTCGTGGCACAGAAATCCAGATCTGTCAGTAATCGAGAGCACTGCCTCCAGCGTCCTTACATGAGCACCGGGGTCGCAGAGTACTTGGAAGACGCTGGCGACCAACATACTTCATGCTGTGCACACATCACGAATCAGACAAACAGCAGCACACGAAATTCGCGGGAAAATACCTCTCATTTATTACTTACTAGCTTAAACCCGCGGCTCCGTTCGCGTGTTGGTTGATTATGATAGATAATGCGCGAAACGTCTAAACTATTTTTTTTAAAGAGATGCATTAAAATAAATTTCTTTTTTACTACTTCATTTATTTATTCTTATTTTTCCTTATTCGTATGCTTATCCTTACAGAGAAAGACCTGAAAACATTGAACCACGCATAGACTAAAGATATGGTCTGTGGCATCGCGTTTCGCTGTATGTAACCTCCTTGCTATAGGGTCGCAAACGTCATCGATGGCCTTCAGTCCGAATGTTTTTGTAATTTGACGACTTTCAACCACCATATCTTCCACCCCCTTATAGCTATCGGTATGGAACTGCTATGCTCTACAACGGGAGACGTCGGACAACAATTACACACAGACCATTCGTTTGCTTCCTGTAGTTTTCGCTGCAGAGCGAAATATTGACACACACACACACACACACACACACACACACACACACACACACACGTAGAATTTTATATACACCGATAACTTTCCATCCCAATATACTCAACCCTTTTATCATTATCAACCCTTAAGCAACAATGCAACCAATAAAACCATTTTCAAAGAGTAAATATAATTTTCAAAGAGTGATTATTGTTCCGCATTTCGCGTTATATTCTTCAAATTTCTAAATATCTATCATGTCGCTATAAATACGTGCCTGAAACCTTCCTCAGGTATAAATTAGTAACTGTACAAATATTTACGTCTCTGCCTCTAGTCGTTCGGACGTGATAAGCTATCCGATCCTTAAACCCGTGTCTAACGCCTTTCCCGGGTAGGAATTAGTAACTGTACAATTTTTTAGGTCTTTATGTCTTGTGGTTCAGACGTGATAAACGTACACCGAACAGACATTTACATTTATAGATATAGGTTTCCGAAAAGAAATGTTAGAAGGAATAGCAGAATTTAAGACCCTGTCTCTGTCAGAGTCGTTTGGCAAGGCCGAAGCACGAAGCATTTAAGAAAACACACGGCTTTCGGTTAAGCGATTTAAGGAAAACATGGAAAATCTAAACCTAAGGGATCAGAAAAGTCTGTGGAGCCCGTTCCTTCTCAATACCACTTCACTGTCTGGAACCGATTGGGGTGGCGCAGTAACACAGTTGTGGGTCAGCAACTGCGCTAATATTTGAAATGATTTGTTGTTTCGCCGGCCGCGGTGGCCGAGGTGACTGAGGCGCTCCAGTCACGGTCAGCACGGCTACTACGGTCGGGGGTTCGAATCCCCCCTCGGGAATGGATATTTGTGCCGTCTTAGTTCGTAAGTAGTTCATAAGTAGTTTGTAAGTTTAGGGACTGATGACCCCGTAGTTAAGTCCCATAAGCTTAACAAACATTTGAACATTTTTGATTTGTTGTTTCACACCAGGCAAATTCTGCTGTGGGTCGTTAGAAAGGGCACTAATTTTTCCTTCCCCTTCCGTATCGAAACAACCCGAACTTCTGCACAATCTCTAAAAACCACGCTGTTAACGGAACATCAAACCCTTATATTGCTACATTCCTTCCTCCATTGTCTGAACTATCGCTCACTGTCAGTCGCAAACATTTTAACATACTTCGTTTATGAAAAATAATTCGTATCTGTTTTAGTAATCAACTGTTCCGGAAGATAAGGCATGAAATTACTTTCCGTTATCTTACGGATTCCAGGAACAGCCGAAATTTGAATTTCAGTATTTACAGAATTGGAAAAAATAGAACGCTGCGCATTATAGGGTCTAATGTTTTTTTTTAGAAATCTAACGCAAGAGAGGTATTACTGCTAGAAATTGTTTGTCTTGAGGTTGCATATCAGTGATCTCTACACAACCCGTATATTTTAACTTAGGTCTCTAAGTACAGAGCTGCAGCACAGTCTAACGTACTACAGCCACGACACTCTTACTGATTTCTGTTATAACTACGACAGCCGCGCTCCAAGTGCCCGGAAAGGTACATTTCTGAATATAATATCGGATGAGTGTAAATATTATCTTTTTAACTGATTTTAACATATTTTTACGACCGGGAAGGTGTGAAGTGTCATAAAAATCGGTAATTACTAGAAAATAACTCCATATTTGTCTTTATAAGGTTTGCTAAGATCCATTTGAAGGTAAGAAACAGTAAATCGCAGGACACTTTATTTAAGATTATTTTGAAATCTACGAATTCAAGAAGAATTTAATTTACAATTAAGAACAAAAATGGCTAATAAACAACAGAAGACCTGACCTTTTACGAAAAGTCGTGGCTTTTCTACTCGGAACTGTCAAGGTTTGTTCACTACAATTTCAGTCAAATCAGTAAGTGTTGAACGTAGAGATCATAATACCTACATTATTTAATGAAACCAGATCATCCTTCACAGCTGTACCTGAAGGAAAATCCTGACAAACGTGACTAAAAGGCCCAATAGAGCCAATACCAATGCACAACCGTTGTTACATCTGAATCACAAACGGCAAGAATCTCCAAGGCATTCGTTTTATAAACAAAAGTAATTACACTCAAAAATATATGCGTTTATGAGAAACATGAGTCAAGTGGAAAAATGTTCGAATCATACTCCATATCAAATTGTTACACATCAAAGGAAGTGCCTGTTCAAATGTTCAAATGTTTGTGTAGCTAATGGGACTTAACTACGGGGTTATCAGTCCCTAAACTTACAAACTACTTATGAACTAGCTAATACTAAGGACGCCACAAATTTCCATGCCCGAGGGGGGATTCTAACCCCCGACCGTAGTGGCCGTGCAGACCGTGACTGCAGCACCTCAGTCCCCTCGGCCACCGCGGCCGGCAGTGCCTGTCATATAGGAACTGATCACAACAGGAATTAATCTTTCTCGTCTGCTTATATTCTCTTACTTTCAGTGGAGTAGCCTGCAGATTATACACATACGAGTATTCGCATTTCCTCATGAATAAGTTGTTGTTTATGTCACTGAATCATTGCAATGCAGCTGTTTTGACATTATTTTATTTCGCGGTTATTTATGTCTCTCCATATTTTACTAATTCTTGTGACGCAAAAATTCCAGATACTATTTGTTTAATTACTTACAAAAGTATTTGTCCACCACTAGGAGCGCTAGTGTTTTTGCAACTGTCTGTCGATAACAACATTCACAGCAGTGAGTGTCGCGAATGTGGCTGCAGCATGCCTGCATATTCACATGTTTTGCACATGATTTGACGTTATCCGCCATGTTTAAATTTGACAAACGCATTTCCCAAATATGTATGTGACAAAGAATTCTTCCTTACTACTTATTTTAAACTTTGGGTCAATATGCGAAGTAATAGGCTGCCTTGAGAATGGAATCGAAACGTATTTCCTTTTTATGTTCTAGTAAAATTTCAAAGCAGCCATGATATAATTTGGCAAGAAACTAAATATGTACATCTACAGGTGACACGATCAGATGGTTCATCATCAACATCCAGGGGGTATAGTCATCAATGCTGCATACCGACGGTGCGCTAAACTAGGAATTTATTCACAGTAAAAGAAAGTAAGATTAGGGCGTAACAACGCCCAGTCTAGAACCTGTCATTAGTAACGGAAAACAAAATCTGTTTTTTTTTTCTTTTTAAGGAAGTAAAAGGAAATCGCCTTGCCTTTTCAAAGGAACCATCCAGGCATTTTCAAGGAGTGATTTAGGGAAATTACTGAAAAACTAAATCTCCAGGACCGGAGCAGAGAGTAACATATTTTCTGTGACCGGAGGCTGGTTTGAAAGTGTGTCCAGTGGGCTCGACTCTGCGCCACATCGCTCGACAGGAACTTTTTAATCCAAAATTTTAGAATGTCGGCACTTAGAAACTTCCAATAAGCTTTACACACACACACACCTCAAACATTTACCAAAGCATTTTCCCAATGACATCCCTCACAAAATGACAGAAAAAATTATCGCTTACTTCATCTTTACTGTTAGTAGTCCAACTTGATCATCAGGCGTGATGTTTTAATTTATTATTTATTTACTACCGACTCTAAGTGCAACAGTCTGCAGAAACTATTGACATCGAAATATACATCACTGTACACCACATACTTCTGGAGATGTGGCGTCATAAAAGTTTAGATGCGTAAAAAAACTAGTTTACGTTAAAATAGCGCGCAGTAAAATTCTAGCATCCTGCAAGACGTTTTATTATTCTTTGACTACTTACTCTAAATGCAACATACACAGTGTCTACTTACATCACTGAATGTACCACTTTACGAGACATAGTTCAGGACATGTCAGCTCGTAAACATGTACAGACGGCAAAACTAGTTTCTGATTAAAATGGAATGGAAATTACCGACAATATATGTTCATACAGTGTTTCCTAATGAGAGCGCTTTGTGATTTCCCACAAATTGTAAGCATAATTTCAAACCTTTAGCCATGTAAGAGAGAAAAAAATGGGAAAGTCAAATATTTTGGTTACGCACTGCCCGACGGCCCGAGTTCAGTGACACAGGCGGCTGTCACGCGCTGTAAAAGTGGCTCTGCGTGGAAACGTCGCCCTACCGGTTCTCAGAGGCTGCAGCGACGGCGCCACTGCCACTGTACCCTGCAGCGTCATTTATTTTTTCACTGCCATTGATCTGGCTAGCTGGAGTCAAGTACGAAGGTCACTAAGGACTAGAAACGTGGTGTACGCCGTGGCACTGACCGCGAGTGGACGTGGAGCAGACTAGCCCAGTCGCAGGCTGCCACCCAGATACAGCACGAGTCCATATTAAGGCATTTCATGTAGATTTTAAGGGGTTTTGGAAGTTCTGGAAGCTAGTTTACAAACAGTAAACCTACCTCGCTCACTCTATGCGACAACATAAATTTCTGAACAAATGACAATCTAAATGGTCGACTTACTCACTGCTCTATTACTGGTGTGTTATTTACGATACTTCAGTATAGTACAAAACCCTGAGGCTGGGTTGTATACGCTTCTTTCATGTGAACATATTTAGCCTTGCAATAATTGACTGTTCGGTTCATTCATTACAGAATACACTACTGGACATTAAAATTGCTACACCAAGAAGAACTACAGATGATAAACGGGCATTCATTGGACAAATATATTATACTAGAACTGACATGTGATTACATTTTCCCGCAATTTGGGTGCATAGATCCTGACAAATCAGTACCCAGAACTACCACCTCTGGCCGTAATAGCGACCTCGATACACATGGGCATTGAGTCAAACGGAGCTTGGATGGCGTGTACAGGTACAGAAGCCCATGCAGCCTCAATACGATACCACGCTTCATCAAGAGTAGTGACTGCCGTATTGTGACGAGCCACCATTGACCAGACGTTTTCAATTGGTGGGAGATCTGGTGTGTGCTGGCCAGGGCAGCAGTCGAACATTTTCCGTATCTAGAAAGGCCCCTACAGGACCTACAACATGCGGTCGTGCATTATCTTGCTGAAATGTAGGGTTTCGCAGGGATCGAATAAAGGGGAGAGCCACGGATCGTAACACATCTGAAATGTAACGGCCACTGTTCAAAGTGCCATAGATGCTAACAAGAGGTGTCCGAGACGAGTAACCAATGGCACCCCATACCATCACGTCGGGTGATACGCCATATGGCGATGACGAATACACGCTTCCAATGTGCGTTCACCGTGATGTCGCCAAACACGGATGTGACCATTATGATGCTGTAAACAGAACCTGGATTCATCCGAAAAAATGACGTTTTGCCATTCGTACACCCAGGTTCGTCGTTGCGTACACCCATCGCAAGCTCTCTTGTCTGTGACGCAGCGTCAAGGGTAACCGTAGCCATGGTCCATGCTGCTGCAAACGTCGTCGAACTGTTCGTGCAGATGGTTGTTGTCTTGCAAACTTCCCCACCTGTTGACTCAGGGATCGAGACGTGGCTGCACGATCCGTTATAGCCATGCGGATAAGATGCCTGTCATCTTGACTGCTAGAGATACGAGGCCGTTGGGATCCAGCACGGAGTTCCGTATTGCCCTCATGAACCCACCGATTCCATATTCTGCTAAGAGTCATTGGATCGCGACAAACGCGAGCAGCAATGTCGTTATACGATAAACCGCAATAGCGATAGGCTATAATCCGACTTTTATCAAAGTCGGAAACGTGATGATTCGCATTTCTCCTCCTTACACGAGGCATCACAACAACGTTTCACCAGGCAACGCCGGTTAACTGCTGTTTGTGTATGAGAAATCGGTTGGAAACTTTCCTCATGTCAGCACGTTGTAGGTGTCGCCACCGGCGCCAACCTTGTGTGAATGCTCTGAAAAGCTAATCATTTGCATTTCACAGCATCTTCTTCCTATCGGTTAAATTTCGCGCCTGTCGCACGTCATCTTCGTCGTGTAGCACTTTTAAGGGCCAGGAGTATATTTTATACGTTACCCATGGAAAACCACTCGACACTGATATATTTAATGTGTTGCATATTCTACCTACGCTAAATACTTTTACGTCGTATTTTACTGATATAATACCTCACGTTTCAGTCCGAATTCAAATATTAACCATCTTTAGACTTCAGCTGAAATTCTCCTACATCTAATGAGCGTACAAAAATTACACAGCAATGTGCTCTGTACATCCTGGCTGTAAAGCTCTGGTCTCTCAGTGTAGGACCGCAACATGCTTACATATTCGTGTGAATTGCATTGCCACAATGGATAAATTTGCCAGATTTCCAACGTAATTATAATCGTACTACAGCCCTGCTGAAATAGCTGTTATTGATTGCTTTTCATACATTAGCAATAGGCCTATTTCCCCACTATGGCCACCGTCAGACTATCATTGTGCATAGTGATGTGCATTCGCTGTATTTATTTTTATTGCTGCATGTAAATGCACACTGATTTTATAATTTGGTCTTTATTTAATTTCGTTTAATGTAGCTTTTATTTATGTCAGATTAGGCAATTTTCGCTGGTATATACTGTAGTAATTTTGACCGAGCTATCACTAAAATATTGAAAACGATAAATAAGCTATTTTAGCAACAACGTGGTAACATCTTTATTTATAAAGAGGTAATTAAAAGACATGCTGCAGACAAAGAGGCACGAAAAATTTCCAACAGTCTGCACGTAAAAAGAATTGCTTGTTTTCTTCTTGTTTTGCACTATATGTCAATAAGTGATGTAATACGCTGACGTGGCAGTGGAATCGATTTTTTTAAATTAACATTTCGTAGCGGCCATTTTTTAATGCGGCAAGAAATGAAATATGAACATCTATCGCTGACATAATCAGACAGTTCAATATTCAAAATTTCCATTTTTATAGAGATCACTGACAATTTCACAGCCACACCTATTTTTCTTTGTGTCTGAAGATGCCGAAAACTGGCCTGTAAGATAATAAATGTTTTAAAATATAAGTGCTGTGTACTTTTTCCTTTTTAATATATTTAGCCTTCTTTTTCCTTCGCCTAAATAGTTACTGAGTATTCTTAATATATGAACTTGGTCTGAATCAACACTGCAATTGTCTAAGAATCGATTATGCCACATCACGAAAATTTCTCTCGGAGTATCTACGATCTCACTATTTTCTAGTTGGTGGTGACTGGTGTACAATGGCGATTAGCAACCAGCAGCAAAGACAAAAGCCATAATGTGACACCGAGAGGAACTGTTCTCCGTGAATAAGTGTGCAGCATCATGTATAATTATTTTTTCCCTTTAAGTATTTACTAAACAAAATAATGCTATTATAAAATGCGATGTCTGCTTTACAGCCTACGTGTTGATTTAAGAAAAGAATTTTTCTATTCATAGTTCTTCCGGTGTTATAATATTGAGTGGTAAGAAAGCCTAGCCTCGAAAATGGAAACGAAACCATCTGGAAACCCGTATTTCGATATCCATTCACATGCATTGTATGAAAAAGGCTGGACAGCAGCATCAGACAGAACGACTGAAGAAAGAAATTCCCTCCCATGAGAATGTTGTTCAGTTGGTCGCTGCCAACTCCCCCGTTTTATTTTCACAATCTAAACTCTATTAACGAAAGGCAAGCATTTAAATGCCACGTTTACGACGAGGTAAGCGTATTTTACGATACGTTGCACAACCATACACGTATAAATGCAGAAGTAATTGCTGTTTTATATCGTTTTTTGTCCTTTGGTGCACATACAACGACAGGTACGTGTTCTCTCTCTCTCTCTCTCTCTCACACACAAACACACACACACACACACACACACACACACACACACACACACACACACTGTGGTGCAACGACTCAATGGTCGTTACATACCACATAGCTTTCCGACAGAAGATACCTTCTAACAACAATTATTAAAAGAATAGAAAACTCTGCGCCTGTAATATTGTTTACAGGGCGCAAGAGAGTTTATAGGCTGGCGTATCCGAGCGGGAGTTTTGGCCTGCAGCGGAAAAACGTGTCAAATGGAGCGCAGTCTAAGTGAATCTAAGACGGAGCACAGAATATAAATGTAACTGTAAAATAGCTTCTGTGTTTATAGCATTATGCATTTGTTATTATTGTTTGTAAGAACATTGCACAATTGAGTCTGAAAGGAGACAAGATGAACTTATAACAGGTATGTAAAGAGTAAGACAATGTAAGTTTTATAAGTTAAAAGTGATTCCGATATACGTGTTAAAATGAGACAAGTATCTTATTTAATACTCGACTGTATTTACTCTCTTCTGTGGTATTTTTCCCTGCAAGTAAGTGAAGAATTTTGATGCCGAGGATTGGAGTGAGGACAGTCACTGACGGGTTCCTCAAAACTCATCCTTTTCAAGTAATTCTAGACGACGGTCGAAGAGAATCTGCAATAATTTGGTAGGCTACGGGATAGTGAAGTAATCTGGGGTGTGATAGAAGTTGAAAGTTCATGAAGCTGATGTCTGAATGACTTCATCTAAAACTCAAACCTACTGCCACAAAGGTTACACCACAACACACACACACACACGCACACACACACACACACACACACACACACGAGCGCGCGCGCGCGCGCGCGCGCGCGCGCGGGGCCGAAGGAGGACTCGAGCTTCTGACGGCGAGCAACCGCGCTCCGTATCAAGGCCACTTCACCGCGGCCGTAATAATGCTTCCCAATTTGGTACATTTATTATTTTTTTGTGAACAGTTTTAGTCAACATTAACAAGATCAATATCATTGTACTTGTCTTTCCATGAGCTTCTGAATGCAGTTACGAAAAGGATACGGTTCCGTTTAAAGCAACATATTTGCTTCAGTATCACAGTAGCTACGAGTTATGACTCTTTACCATATAGCCTACCACTGACAACACAACGTTAACTCTGCTGCTGTCGGTTATCACGTGCATGCCGTCGGAAATGTGTTGCCTGTGGCGAAAGGAAGTACTGTACCTGAAATTTGGTATTTTAGACACACTCTCCACAGTGTATGTGACCTCAGAAGATACAATTCCCTAATGATTTCCGAAATGGAATCTTCCATGCGTCTAGCTCAAACTGTCATTCCACGTTCAAAGAATGATTACTTGCATCCATGCAGTCATAATCACGTCGGAGACCTTTCCACACGAATCACCGGAGTCGAATAACAGCTCTGCCAGTGCACCGCACTTTTATACCCCTTGTACGCGAAACTGCTGCCATCTGTACATGTGCACATCGCTGTCTAGCGCCTTTTGACACCTCATTCTACACTCCTCAAAAGAAGTGAGGGATCAGGTGAAATATCATTAACAGCATAATTATGGTAATGTATTTCATTCAAATATTTTTTACAATTGTAATTTCTGTGTGATACAGTACAATATTTTTCTGCCACGTCTCTCTAATTGAGGCTTACATGGCATTTACTTAGCACGAAGCACCATGGGGCTACCGTAATACTGAAAAAGTCATTGTTGTTGCCCTTTAATATAGTGTGTCATCACCTCGGACGGCCAGTACAGTTGGACCCTGCGTTGCATGGACATTATGAGGTTATTAATCAGCTCTTGAGGATTATCTTGCCCGTTCGTCCATGAGTGTAATATCCAGCTCTGCAACCGCTGTGGGAGGTGCTGGTCTGGCTACAATGCGTTTTCCAAGTGCATCCCAGTCATGCTCAATCGGGGCAAGTCCGGTGAACAAGCTGGCCACTACATTCGTTCAATTCCCTCAGCTTCAAGCATGTTTTCCACCAGCGCAGCTCTGTGGGGACGAGCGTAATCGTCCACCAGAAGTAACACATCATCTCTGGCACCAGCGTAGGGTACAACAAAAGGACGAAGTATGTTGTCTCTACACCTCTGAGCAGTCAAAGCGCCATTCTGAACGACATAGAGATTCGTACGTCCGCCAATACAGGTTGGTTGAGTTGGGGTTTTAAAGGGACCAAACTACTATGGTCATCAGTCCCTCATTCCAGTCGCAGAGATGACATAACATATCGCTAAAATGGGACATAAAGTGTTAAACTACATCAAACCATATGTGGAAGGTGTCAGAAATAAAAGAAACAAATGAAAGGGAAGAAATAGGAGATTTAAAAGAGAATACCAGAGTGTCTAGGCTGTGTGTTCACAGAAGTAAAAGTAGAACGTCCAGCCACTCTGTAACACATTAAAATCACCTGCCTAAAAATGTAAAGGAGGTGCAGATAAATAGATATAACACTCTCAGTGAACGTCAGATGTAATTGTAGAATCCACTGTTACGAATAAAATTTAAAACAGAATCAGCCCTGAGGCATTGTCACCTAAAACAAGGTTTAAGCAGTCGGGAAGATTAAAAGTCCGCCTTTGAGCGGCGAAATAAAGGCATTCCATTAAGATGTGGGCGACTGTCAAATGGTCACCACATTGACACCGAGGAGAGTCCTCACGCCGGAGAAGGTAACAGTCCGCCAGCCATGTATGGCCGATACGGAATCGGCAGAGGACGACAGAATCCCTGCAGGGAGTCCACATAGAGGATTGTTGTCTCCGTTATGGCCCGTAACTTGTTGGGTGTTTGGACGGAACGCCATTCTGCATTCCACAGCCCAAGAACTCGACTGTGTAAATACGAACGGAAGTCATGAGGTGGGATACCTATATCCAGGCTACTACTGACTCCTGCCCATACAGTTCGTCCACCACCATGGTATGGTGATGTTTCATGCTCATAAGCTGGATTGTTCCGAGTTCCACGTTCTGTCTAGATGAGAGAACGACAACTGTCCAGCTGAACACAAACTCTTGGCTCATCTGTGAACAGAACACGGCGCTATTCGTTGCGACTCCAATCCTGATGTTCCTACGCCCACTTTCTGCGGGCTAAATGGTGTCGTGGATTTAATGGGACATGCACCATTGGCATCCGTGCTTAGAGGTACCGAAGATAACAGTAATTTCTTCCTGATGTTACCCGTGGACGATTTTGGCCTTGCTTTCTTTTAACGGTTGCTGCTGTTTGAAATCGCGTCCAACTCCTGGAAATACACTTTGGGACATTGCTTGTGTAATTCGTTTGGTAGAGTAAACATGTCAATACTAACCACATCTGCAGCAATTTTCTGTTATTACCTCTATCTCGTTTGTTACAATCTACATCTACATGCATACTCCGCAAGCCACCTGATTAGTGTGTGGCGGAGGGTACCTTGAGTACCACGACCGGTAATGCAGGAGGATCTGTATCGAACTGAAGCATGGTGCAGGGAATGGCAATTGAATCTTAATGTAGACTACTGTAATGTGCTGCGAATACATAGAAAGAAAGATTCTGTATCATTTAGCTACACTGTAGCGGGTCAGCAACTGGAAGAAGTTAATTCCATAAAGTATCTGGGAGTAGGCATTAGGAGTGATTTAAAATGGAACGACCACATAAAATCAATCATCGGTAATCGGGTGCCAGACTAAGATTCATTGGAAGAATCCTAAGGAAAAACAGTCCGAAAACAAAGGAAGTAGGTTACAGTACACTTGTTCGCCCACAGCTTGAATACTGCTCAGCGGTGTGGGATCCGTACCAGGTGAGGTTGATGGAGGAAGTAGAAAAGATCCAACGGAGAGCAGCGCGCTTCGTTACTGGATCATTTGGAAATCGTGAAAGCGTTACGGAAATGATCGATAAACTCCAGTGGAAGACTCTGCAGGAGAGACTCTCTGTCACTGGGTACGGGCTTTTGTCGAAGTTTCGAGAGCATACCTTTACCGAGGAGTCTAGCAGTATTTTTTTTTCTCCCTCCTATTCCAGTCAGTATTGCTGTCTCCACTCCCCTGAACTGACAATACACGTCAAACCGCTTTAGTTCACTCTACCAATAACAACAGCTGAGAATCTGGATATCTCAACTGATATCCTCATTGTTTTGAGCAGTGTATCTTGGTGTCTCGCGGAGTGAAGATATAGACATTGATTATGGTGACAAAACTGACACTCTGTTGTGTTTGTTGTGCGTTTCTTCAGCCTCTCGAAGTAGTAATCATTGAGATGTGTGTAGCTGTACCACCTGAGAGACCGGAGGACAGAACGCTGCAAAGCGCTCGCTGCTGGGGTCTTCTCCGCGGTGTGGGAGAAAACCCAGAGCACGCCAGCCGCGTCCGAACACGGCTTTAGTGCAGCGGCAATATTCTGGACGCGCGGCGTACTGGTCTGCTACACCCACATTCTTCGAAATGCTGGATGCAATCCAACGTGCAGGAGTGAGCCTGGCCAAACAACTGCCTTTAGCACCAGCGCTATTCGCGGATTCTCCTCGGACCCTGGTTAGTTGCCAAACGCTAGCGGACAGAAAACGTTCCCACACACTGGTTGTGTTTCATTTATGTTCCAAATCTACATCTACATGGGGTACTCTGCAAATCACATCTAAGTGCCTGCCAGAGGGTTCATCGAACCACTTTCAATCTAATTATCTATCGTTCTCGAATATGACTTGTGAAGGAAGAACACCAAAATTTCTCGGTTAGAGGTCTGATTTTTCGTATTTTATCTTTGTGATCATTTCTCCATGTGTAGGTGGGAGTAAACAGTAGATTTTCGCATTCGAAAAAGAAAGTCTCTATCGAAATTTCGTAAGGAGATCTCGCAACATTGACAAACGCTGTAGTAATGATTCCCACCCCAACTGTTGTACCATTTCCGTGACACTCTTTCCCCTGTATCGGGATAGTACAAGACTAACTGCCCTTCTTTCGATGTCCTCCGACAATCCCACCCGACAAGGATCCCACACAGTACAACAGTTCTCTAACAGAGGACGGACAATCGTTGTGTAGGCATTATCTTAACTAAATGAGTTCGCATCTTCTGAGTGTTCTGCCAATAAACTATGGTTTGCTTTCCACGAGACATTATCTATGTATTATTTCCAATTTAAGTCTGTCGTCATTGAAATTAATAGGTACATAGTTGGATTTTTCGGCCACCAGATTCGATATATTCGATGAAGTTAACGCATTCCTTCTAGTACTAATGTAGACGACTCCAGACTTTTTATTATTTACGGTCAGTTGGCAATTCTCGCACCATGCAGATATCTTATCCAAATCATTGTGCATCTGGTTTTGATCTTCAGATGTGTTTACTAGACGACTGATGGTTGCATCATCTGCAAAATCTAGCAGGTCTCAAATTCAAATGTTTGTAAATCTGTAGGACTTAAATAATATAGTTATCAGTTCCTAGGCTTACAAAATACTTTAACCAAATTAAACAAACTTAAGGACAAAACACAGACACAGACACACACACACACACACACACACACACACACACACACACACACACACACACACTTGCTCGAAGGAGAACTCGAATCTCCGACGGAGAGCACCGCACACTCCGCAGCAATAGCAGGTGTACTCAGATGTTCCCCCATTTCGTTTATGTAGCTGAGGTATAGCAGAAGGCCAATGCCTGATATACAGAAACTCATCACTCATTTTCCTCCTTTTACAGAGTATTAGTAGTGAGTGGCACCTATTTCATGAGCTCAACATTGAAGAAATACGAAGTCTAATAATGCAATTTTGCCGCATCTATTTTCACGTGCTGAATCCTATGAGGGCACTTAAATGAAAACCGAACACTTCTCAACAGTTCCACAAGCATGCCCACGGGCTCGCCCTTTATCCGAATGAAAGCGATGTCCAGTCATATCTTTATTCAGATTACTAAATATGGGCCGCGGTGGAGTAGCCGAGCGGTCTAAAGCATCTCGCTGCGGAGCGCGCGGTTGCTCGCCGTGGAGGTTCGAGTCCTCCCTGGGGCATGGGTGTGTGTGTGTTTGTCCGTAGGTTAGTTTACCTAGGTTTAAGTAGTTTGTAAGCTACGGACTGATGACCACGCAGTTTGGTCCAATAGATTTACAAACAACAACAACAACAACATACTAAATATGGGAATTCGCACAGTGAACACTGAAATATCTGGGTTGCACAGAGGATGTTGCGATGTTTCCCAACCACATCCCTAAAGCGCTGCCTTCGTCCGATTTTGATTATGGGAGTGGGCGATTTCGTTTGGCAGCATTCCTGGGCTTTATGAACTTACGGAGCGCCGCAGTTTCTGAAAAAGTAGACGTCTTCACGACTCTGTGGATTGATTGTGATTCCATGCTCAGGGAACTGGTAGAGTAGAGGGTTCCCGTAGTCGGAGGACGTCAAGGTCTTGCCTCGTAGTGTTTCAGTAGGCAGGCACGCTTTGGAGACTATTCTCCGTCTCTTGAGGAACCCGTCTTGGAGCGGTTGAAAGATGTTTCGCGTAACTGCGGCTCTTCACTACGTGACTGAGTCAATAATGCGGCAGCTATGGTAATGCCGTGCAAACGCCGCGAGCAGTTTTCCGGCCTAGCTGTACAGCCGGTAGCTGTGCCTCTGCACCGTGGGAATGCGGCTCTGAGAACGCCGCCCTTGTGCTGGCGCTGACGAGGCGGAAGTTGTCGCTGGTTTTCAGCACTCCTTTCTGTTGTGCTAACTGTTCTGGCAGTCCCATCAGGCGCTGTAGTAAAGGGTAACGTAGAAGGATTTGTCGGACAGCGTATACAAGGTGTTACGAAAAAGTGCGGCCAAACTTTCAGGAAATATTCTTCACACACAAAGAAAGAAAATATGTAATGTGGACATGTGTCCGGAAACGCTTAATTTCCATGTTAGAGCTCATTTCATTACTTCTCTTCAAATCAAATTAATCATGGAATGGAAACACACAGCAACAGAACGTACCAGCGTGACTTCAAACACTTTGTTACAGGAAATGTTTAAAATGTCCTCCGTTAGCGAGGATAAATGCATCCACCCTCCGTCGCATGCGATCCCTGATGCGCTGATGCAGTCCTAGAGAATGCGTATTGTATCACAGCCGTCCACAATACGAGCACGAAGAGTCTCTACATTTGGTACCGGGGTTGCCTAGGTAAGAGCTTTCAAATGCCCCCATACATGAAAGTCAAGGGGGTTGAGGTCAGGAGAGCGTAGAGGCCAAGGAATTGGTCCGCCTCTACCAATCCATCGGTCACCGAATCTGTTGTTGAGAAGCGTACGAACACGTCGACTGAAATGTGCAGGAGCTCCATCGTGCATGAACCACATGTTGTGTCATACTTGTAAAGGCACATGTTCTAGCAGCACAGGTAGAGTATCCCGTATGAAATCATGACAACGTGCTCCAGTGAGCGTAGGTGGAAGAACATGAGGCCCAATCAAGACACCACCAACAATTCCTGCCCAAACGTTCAGAGAAAATCTGTGTTGATGACGTGATTGCACAATTGCGTGCGGATTCTCGCCAGCCCACACATGTTCATTGTGAAAATGTACAATTTGATCACGTTGGAATGAAGCCTCATCCGTAAATAGAACATTTGCGCTGAAATGAGGAGTGACACATTGTTGAATGAACCATTCTGCCAACTCCGCAATTGTAAACATTGCACTGACTGTAGAACCACGTTCGTGATGAACATTAACCAGTTGATGCTACGTACTGATGTGCTTGATGCTAGTACTGTAGAGCAATCTGTCACATGTCAACACAAGCACTGAATTCAACTTTACCTTCCTTCAATTGGGCCAAATGGCGGTGAATCGAGGAGTACAGTACATACTAACGAAACAATTGGGTATTTTGTCAATTGTCTGCACGAATTATTTCAATTTACATTTAAAGAGAAATACTAAAATGAGCTCTAACATGAAAATTATGCGTCTCCGGACACATGTCCACATAACATATTTTCTTTCTTTGTGTGTGAGGATGTTTCCTGAAAGTTTGACCGTACCTTTTTGTGTTACCCTGTATAAAAAGGGTACGGGGGGGGGGGAGGGAGCCTGCCGCCCCCCCTCCCCAAATAATATAAAGAAAAAAATTAAAGAAATGTATCTGAATGAATGATGCGTGAAGGCATCGCTGTTGTAGACAGTGATACGTTCCTGTACTGGTGTTGATGACTTTGTGCAGCATTTTTGGCTGTTAGACCGTAGGTGGGATCGTGTTCGGCCTGCCTGGTGCATGTCTTCAGATGACGCCACATGGGTGACTTGGACGTCGATGATGATGATGAGGACGAGACAACACCCAGTCCCCGAGTAGAGAAAACCTCCAACCCGAACGGGAATCGAACCCGCGCCTCCTGCATTGCAGTGTATCACGCTGTCTACTGGACTACGGAGGTGGACAGACGGAAATGAGGTGTTAGTGGTATGAATTTCGTGCGAATTTTTTTAATAGTTATATTCTTATGATTTTAATGTCAATAATAAAAAGGCTTCATCTCAGTAAAGTAAAAGGCACTTAAGCGCAAATTATCCTCTGAATATGAGTAGCGAAACTGATACAAAATATCACCAGATGTCTACTTAAATTTACTTGTCTTTACATTAATCTTGCCTCGCCCCCGAAAAAGTATGCTATATTCGCCACTGGCGTCAGAGTATTGGCAGAAGAAACTTCAAGTCATAAAATGCTAGTGAAGCGCGCCTATTACTAATAAGGAACATGAGGCAAAAGGAGCGATCGTTTGGCTGTCTGCTTCCATAGGATTCGGCAGCTTAAAAAACTTATCAGTCCTATCCGCTCTACATGACGCTTTGAAACACATGTTCGACTGCCAGAAACGATAAAGAAATAATGCTGCTCCGTTTCACACGGAGAGAAATTCTCCTCGGAAATAATTTTTTTTTCTAGCGCAATGAAAACCGATGCTTTCCGTTGGTACTGGCCGTTGGGTGAAAAACGGGATGAGCACAAATTTGTTCAAAAATGTTGAAATGTTTGTAAACCGTAGGGAGCAAACTCCTGAGGTCAATTGTCTCTAGACTTCCAAAGTACTTTAACTTATGTTAAGGACAACACACACACACACACACACACACACACACACACATCTACATCTACATGGGATACTCTGCAAATCACATTTAAGTGCCTGGCAGAGGGTTCATCGAACCACAATTATACTATTTATCTCCCATTCCATTCTCGAATAGCGCGCGGGAAGAAAGAACACCTGAATCTCTCTGTTCGAGCTCTGATTTCTCTTATTTTATTCTGATGATCATTTCGACCTATGTAAGTGGGAGTCAACAATATATTTTCGCATTCGGAGGAGAATGTTGGCGATTGGAGTTTCGCAAGTAACCCACGCCTCCGCGATAAGCGCCGTTGTTGTAATGATTCCCATCCCAGATCCTGTATCATTTCCGTAACGCTGTCTCCCCTGTATCGTGACAATACGAAACGAGCTGCCCTTCTTTGGACTCTTTCGATGTCCTCCGTCAAACACACCCGATAAGGATCCCACACTGGACAGCAATACTCCAAAAATGGACGGACAAGCGTAGTGTATGCAGTTTCTTTAGTAGTTCTGTTGCATGTTTTAAGGGTTCTGCCAATAAAACGCAGTCTCTGGTTCGCCTTTCCCACGATATTATATACGTGTTCTTTCCAACTTAAGTCTGAAGTAATAGTAATTCCTACACACACACACACACACACACACACACACACACACACCCATACCCGCAGAAGGACCCGGACCTCCAACGGGAACGGCCTAACGATCCCTGAGATGGCGCCTAATGACACGCGGCCTTCTATTTGTGTGCGCCGCTGTTGTTTTATAGTTTTTTCTTCAGCGGTTTGAGATGGAAGACAAAACTAATAGATGTTAAAAATCAAGTGGATTGTAAAAAATGAGGGCTCTCTCCACAGCATTAGAGAGGAAACCAGCGAGTCCACTACACGCAGGAAGCGGCTACACGGGTAGCGGGGGCTGTGTGGCGTCGACTGGGCGGTTTTTTAGGATAAAGAGCTTCGGGGAAATAGAAAATGGGCAATCTCAGAGGGTTCAGGTGGATCACAGGAGAAATGTAGATCCGGAAACTATCGGTATAACAGTTGTAAATTGTTGTAGCTGTGTCGGGAAGTTCCAGAACTGCAAGCGTTAATAGAAAGCACCGAAACACACATCATTATAGGCAGCGAAAGTTGGCTCAAGCCGGAAATAAGTTCAGAAGAAGTATTTTCAAAAGATCTAACGGTATTCAGAAAGGATAGATTAAACAAAATAGGTGGGGGCGTGTTTGTCGCCGTCAAAAGTAGTATTTCATGTAGCGAAGTTGAAGTTGATAGTTCGTGCGAGCTATTATGGGTAGAGGTTGTACCCGAAAATCGTAAGAAGTTAATAATCGGTTCCTTTTACCGGCCTCCCGACTCTGACGATACAATAGCAGAAAGGTTCAAAGAAAACCTGAGTCTAATTACAAAAATGTTCAAATGTTCAAATGTTTGTTAAGCTTATGGGACTTAACTACGGGGTCATCAGTCCCTAAACTTACAAACTACTTATGAACTACTTACGAACTAGGACGGCACAAATATCCATGCCCGAGGGGGGATTCGAACCCCCGACCGTAGTGACCGTGCTGACCGTGACTGGAGCGCCTCAGTCACCTCGGCCACTGCGGCCGGCAATTACAAAAATGTACCCGACTCACACGATAATAGTAGGTGGTGATTTTAATTTACCCTCGATCTGTTGGCGAAATTATATTTTCAAATCAGCAGGTAGGCATAAAGCATCGTCCGAAATTGTACTCAACGCATTCTCTGAGAATTACTTCGAACAATTAGTTCATGAGCCAACTAGAATTGTAAATGGATGTGAAAACACACTTGATCTCTTAGCAACAAATAATCCTGAGCTCATAACGAGCATCAAAACGGATACAGGTATTAGTGAACACAGAGCTGTAGTAGCGAAATTGAATATCGAAAGTCCCAAAGTTACCAAAAATAAACGCAAAGTATATTTGTTCAGGAAAGCAGATAGAAACAAAATACATTGCTTCTTGAAAGACAGCTTCCACTCGTTTCTAACACTAAACGTAGGTGTAGACCAGATGTGGCTCAAATTCAAAGAAGTGGTATCGACAGCAATTGAAAGTTTTATACCTAATAAATTAATAAAAGAAGGAGGCGATCCCCCTTGGTACACAAAACAGGTTAGGACACTGTTGCAAAAGCAAAGGAAAAGGCATACTAAATTTAAACGAACACGAAATCCCCAGGATTTGCGATTGTACTCAGAAGCTCGAAATTTAGCGAGGATTTCAATGCGAGATGCCTACAACATTTATCACAACGAAACTCTTTCTCGTAATTTGACTGAAAACCCAAAGAGATTTTGGTCATATGTTAAATATACTCGGGGAAAGTCACAAACAATACCTTCACTACGTGATAGTAATGGCGATCCTGCCGATGACAGCGCTACTAAAGCAGAGTTACTAAACTTAGCTTTTAGAAACTCATTCACTAAAGAAGACGAAACCAATATTCCAGATTTCGAATTACGAACAGATGCCGTAATGAGTAACATAGAAGTAGATATCATCGGAGTAGTGCAGCAACTAAAATCACTTAATAAGAACAAGTCTTCTGGTCCGGATTGTATACCCATTAGATTTCTATCTGATTATGCTGAAGCGATAGCTCCTTACTTAACAGTCATATACAACCGCTCTATCATAGAAGGATCTGTACCAAAAGATTGGAAAGTTGCACAGGTCACACCTATATTCAAGAAAGGCAGTAGGAGTAACCCACTAAACTACAGGCCTATTTCATTGGTCAATTTGCAGCAGGGTTTTGGAACATATCCTGTATTCAAATATTATGAATTATCTCGAACAGAAAGATCTATTGACCCAAGGTCAACACGGATTTAGAAAATATCGTTCATGCGAAACACAACTAGCTCTATATTCACACGAAGTGATGGGTGCTATCGACAAAGGTTCGCAAATCGATTCCGTATTTCTTGATTTCCAGAAAGCTTTTGACGCCGTACCTCACAAACGGCTTTTAATCAAATTGCGTGGTTATGGTATATCGCCCCAAATTTGCAATTGGATAGGGGATTTCTTGTCAGAGAGGACACAGTTCGTAGTAATCGATGGTAAGGCATCGACTAAAACAGAGGTGATATCGGGCGTTCCACAGGGTAGTGTTATTGGTCCTCTGCTGTTCCTTATTTACATAAACGATTTAGGGGAAAATCTAAGTAGCTCTCTTAGGTTGTTTGCAGATGACACCGTCATTTACCGTCTAGTAAAATCATCTGAAGATCAAAACCAACTGCAGAACGATCTGAATAAGATATCAGTATGGTGTAAAAATTGGCAATTGACTCTAAATAATGAGAAGTGTGAAGTCGTCCACATGCGTACGAAAAGAAATCCGTTAAACTTTGTTTACAACATAAATCAATCAAATGTGAAGGCCGTAAACTCCACAAAATACCTAGGAATTTCTATTACTTCAGACTTAAGTTGGAAAGAACACGTATATAATATCGTGGGAAAGGCGAACCAGAGACTGCGTTTTATTGGCAGAACCCTTAAAACATGCAACAGAACTACTAAAGAAACTGCATACACTACGCTTGTCCGTCCATTTTTGGAGTATTGCTGTCCAGTGTGGGATCCTTATCGGGTGGGTTTGACGGAGGACATCGAAAGAGTCCAAAGAAGGGCAGCTCGTTTCGTATTGTCACGATACAGGGGAGACAGCGTTACGGAAATGATACAGGATCTGGGATGGAAATCATTACAACAACGGCGCTTATCGCGGAGGCGTGGGTTACTTGCGAAACTCCAATCGCCAACATTCTTCTCCGAATGCGAAAATATATTGTTGACTCCCACTTATATAGGTCGAAATGATCATCAGAATAAAATAAGAGAAATCAGAGCTCGAACAGAGAGATTCAGGTGTTCTTTCTTCCCGCGCGCTATTCGAGAATGGAATGGGAGATAAATAGTATAATTGTGGTTCGATGAACCCTCTGCCAGGCACTTAAGTGTGATTTGCAGAGTATCCCATGTAGATGTAGATGTAGAATCTCGAAACGTTGACAAGAAGGAGATACAAGAAAGGAAACTGGTTACGATATGAGGAACAGCATCAACGGAAAGAGAGGGAGCTGTAGACGTGTTACAACTAAGTCTGGCACCCCTTGATTGAAGTCCTTGGTAGCAAATGGATCAACTATCCGAGTGACAACTTACTGGATCATAGGCATGTCCTATTTTGTCTTTTAAGACGAGAGAGCTCTACCTTCAAAATGCCGAGCCTGGAACGAAAAGCATAACGCAATGAAACGAATGATAGTAACGAAAGGAATGAGAGAAATTCTTCTCTACAACTCGAGACAGACTAACAAAACTACAAATCGGTCCCCCGGTCCCGATCTGTACACGAGAAGTACAGAACTTTGTTTAAAAGGCCCTTGTGAGGTAGTGTCAAAAGCCTTCAGGATATCTAGAAATATGGAATAGATTTGACATCCATTGTCAATATCACTGATCACTTGCCCGTGAAGCCTTACAGGGTATCTCCGACGGTAGAGCGCTTGCCCGCGAAAGCCAAAGTTCTCGGGTTCGAATCACGGTCTGACACACAGTTGTAAACTGTCAGGAAGTTTGATATCATCGCAGATCCCCCTGCAGAGTGAAAATGTCATTCTGGTACACGACTACGTCTTAGACTATCCCCTATAGCGTTCCAAAATATTGGAAAATGGCGCAGGTCATCCCCGTTTTCAAGAACGGACGTCGAACAGAAGTGCAGAACTATAGGCCTACATGTCTAACGTCGGTCAGTTGTAGAATTTTGGAACATATATTATGTTCGAGTATAATGACTTTTCTGGAGACTAGAAATCTGATCTGTAGGAATCAGCATGGGTTTCGAAGAAGGCGATCGTGTGTAACCCAGCTCGCGCTATTCGTCCACGAGACGCGGAGGACCATAGACACGGGTTCTCAGGTAGATGCTGTGCTTCTTGACTTCCGCAAGGCGTTTGATACAGTTCCACACAGACGTTTAATGAACAAAGTAAGAGCACAGGGTCTATCAAACTAACTGTGCGATTGGGTTGAGGAGTTCCTAGATAACAGAATGCAGCATGTCATTCTCAATGGAGAGAAGTCTTCCGAAGTAAGAGTGATGTCAGGTATGCCACAGGGGAGTGTCGCGGGATCGTTGTATTCACAATATATATAAATGACCTTGTGGATAACATCGGAAGTTCACTGAGGCTTTTTGCGGATGATGCAGTTGTATATAGAGTGGTTGTAACAATGGAAATTTGTATTGAAATTCAGGGGGATCTGCAACGAATTGTCACATGGTGTAGGGATGGCAACTGAATCTCAATGTACACAAGTGTAATGAGCTACGAATACATAGAAAGAAAGATTCTTTATCATTTAGCTACTCTACAGCAGGTCAGCAACTGGAAGCAGTTAATTCCATAAATTATCTGGGAGTAGGCATTAGGAGTGATTTAAAATGGAACGACCATATAAAATTTATCGTCGGTAAAGCAGATGCCAGACAGATTCATTGGAAGAATCCTAAGGAAATGCAGTCCGAAACAGAAAGTAGGTTACAGTACACTTGTTCGCCCACTGCTTGAATAATGCTCACTGGCGTGTTATCCGTACCAGATGGGGTTTGAAACGATACAAAATAAATAAATTACGCATTTTTCGGAACCAGTGGACGTCCCCTCTGGTCAGTGGAATAACTTATTTAAAGCCCTCATATGCATATCGCTGACCAGAGCGCAGGAGACAAAATCGAATGAATTGGGATTCAGCTTCTGTTTCGAGCGAACATCATCGTATTATGTAAGTGTGGCCAGCAATTGTTATTATTAAAAATTAATTTCAGTTTACCCATTGCTTTTTTTATTTATAACTACCTCCCTTTCGTTTAAAATTTTTATTAAATTCAGTTGCTTTCTTTAAGAAATTGACAGTTAATGTGTAAAACAATATCGGGCCACCATTACAGTCTAAAATCAATTATTCATGTTAAAAAAAATGTTCAAATGTCTGTAAATCTATCGGACCAAACTGCGTGTTCATCAGTCCGTAGCTTACAAACTACTTAAACCTAGGTAAACTAACCTAAGGAGAAAAAACGCAAACCCATGCCCCAGGGAGGACTCGAACCTCCACGGCGAGCAACAGCGCGCTCCGCAGCGAGGCGCTTTAGACCGCTCGGCTACTCCACCGCGGCTATTCATGTTTAATTAGCTTTCCACCGGGACCTATCTTAAAGAACATAAAGCTTTTTCACATTTCTTTCGAAGTCCGATGCTTTGATACATTTAAATTCAGCGCCACGTGCCCCTTGAAATATTATCAAGTATAACAAAATTCGACCCCGATATTATTACGTACTGTTGGCTACCAATTCTTATTTCGGCCCCAAGTGTACTTACTTGTAAACAGTTTAACAATGACAGAGCCCACAAGAGTTATAAAATTCCCGTCCATGCTGAATTTTCGTAAGTACCTGTGTGTCATAAGTTTTTTTATAACGTTGCCTGCAAGGGCCCCGATTTATTCCAAATTCTACCAGTCGTATTATTATTATTTCATTTCCGATACATTTTTCACATTCAGGGTACATTTTCCTCTCGATCAATATTTATTTTGCATTTTTATTTTCACGAAACCCAGCAATATCTCACTTCGGTTACGTAAAAAAATTATTCAACTTTATTTTGCTGTCCCGGTTGTTTACGTAACCCGCAGATAGCGTTACAGGCTGGTAGAGGAAGTAGAGAAGATCCAACGGAGAGCAGCGCGCTTCGTTACAGGATCATTTAATGACCGTGAAAGCGTTACGGAGATGATCGATAAACACCAGTGGAAGACTCTGCAAGAGAAATGTTTCATATGTTTGTATAGCTTCTGGGACTTAACTACGGGGTCATCAGTCCCTAAACTTACAAACTACTTACGAACTAGCTAACACTAAGGACGGCACGAATATCCATGCCCGAGGGGGGATTCGAACCCCCGACCGTAGTGGCCGCGCAGACCGTGACTGGCGCGCCGCAGTCCCCTCGGCCACCGCGGCCGGCTCTGCAAGAGAGACGCTCTTTAGCTCGGTACGGGCTTTTGTCGAAGTTTTGAGAGCATACCTTTACAGAGGAGTCCAGCAGTATATTGCTGCCTTCTACGTATATCTCGGGAATAGATCATGAGGATAAAATTGGAGAGATTAGAGCCCACACAAAGGTATACCGACAATCTTTCTTTCCGCGAACAATACGTGACTGGAATAGGAGGGAGAAGCGATAGTGGTACTCGAGGTACCCTCCACCGCACACCGTCAGGTGGCTGGCGGAGTACGGATGTAGATGTAGATTAAAAACGTGTCTGGATAGCCGCTCAGAACGCCAGCCGCCCACCCTAATAAACACAGTAAAGATTTCAGGAACATCTTAGAAGAAAGACACGATCTACTCGAAGCAGTGGCGGATTTCCACATTTTCCGCCAATAGCTATTCAAATTTTGCCGCCCCTACCGACCTCTGCAATTCGATACCATATTTCACTATAATACTACTTATAATGTTTTGTCAATGTAATTGTAGCTTTCTGTATTGCGCACTATAGTCCTAATTACACCACGTATTTTCCATAATTACTTTGACTGTGCACTAGATATACGACAGGATATGTGACAGGAAGACTGCGGTGTGCAAATAGCGGCCCCACGGCCGTATCGCGAGACGTCAGTGTAGCCTGCCTGCAGCTTCGCCTCTGTCAGCCGGCGTCGCTGTCGGCTTTCCGGCTGAGCGCGTGGTCGCCTCGCAGCGGTCGGCCGGCGGCCGGCGGCCACGCTTTGGCAATTAGCACGGCGCGGCGGCGGCGGCGGCCGCGACGGTCATCCGCGGTTACCAACCCTGCAGCCGCCAGCCGGAACCGCAAAGCCGTGGGGGACCGCCGCCACTGCCGCCGCTTTCACGCCTGCCCGCCCCGCTGCTGCGGAGGTCACGGCGAAGGATGCCGGCTCCAGCGGCGCGCTGTTCTCGTGGAACCGTGCACCGCCGCTGCTGCTGCGGGCAGTCGTTTCGTCCTCCCGAGGGCATTACAGCCCACACTACCTAGATGCCAGGTCTGTGCCCTGCCTGTCAAGAGTAGTCACTACCCGAGCAGACTAGTTGTCTTACATTTCATTCCATTCCATGATGGTGGTAGACTGATAATTATTCAATTACTCAACACTGTTACTGCATCAGCCGCCACCACCACCATCATAGAATGGAATGAAATGTATAGATGCTTGCCGTGTAGGGCAAAACAAGTAGCCGCATCCTTTCGAAAACTGAAACTCAAGATAATGAAGACTTCCAAGAGCATCGATTTCAACAAGCAGTGTATGTCAGAAAATCTCATTCCCATGTTTTTACATAGCTCCCTTAAGATACAAAAAAATGCTTTCCCCTCTAAAGCACTTTTCAAATGCGCCAGAATCTTGCTCAATTCTGAAATAAGGCGCCTTCACTCCCTTAAAGATAAGCTTAACCGTGTGGCATACGATACGTACTTTTCTTTCGGGGCTCCGTAGCACAGTGGTAGAGTGGCAGACTACAAATCCTGAGGCCGCGGGTAGAGTGACAGACTACAAATCCAGAGGTCGCTGGTTCGATCCCCGCCGAGTCCTAGGATTTTTATCTGTCACTTTCCACTTCTTTCACCTCTGGCATTGCTGCTAATGTGAAAAATACCGAGTAGCACCGTGGTTCGGAACCCACGTTAAACTGTAGGTCCCCCTATAACTGGCTGGGTAAGTCAGTTCGAAGGTCGGAGGAAGGCAACGGCATACCACCTCCAAACAGAACCATGCCTAGTAAAGCACTGTGGTGTTCAAACCAATTTTCGGATTGTTGACTGATGTACCTTTTTTACCGCCTGCTTGACCACACCCAATTAGACCAACTCATGAAAGTTATCAGCAACCTTGTAGGAGAGAGCTGCACTCCCATAAAGGAAAAGCATTTCATAAAGATTTCACATTTACGGAAAAAGTACCACGCAACGCATCATGGTCTCGATAAAAGCAGTAAACACCAAGGAATTTTCCTATTCGCTGATAAAGTGCTCAATCTCACATCTATTCCGTTTAGCAATCAACAGAATGTACTTCTCAAGAAAGGTCTAAAGCACAACATTCGATCTATTTTAAATGAGCAACGTACCACTGATCTTGTTGCTGACTTTAAAATTGCTTTAAATCGCGCAGTTGATGTCAAAGCAGAAAAATTAAAAATCTCATGTAAGGTAAGTGAATTAATCGATAGACAGTTAGTCTCCAATTCCATCAGTATAGATAAAAAAAAGTTATGTCCATAAACAAGAAGCTCAAAGAAAATGATGCCATTATTGTGCCTGCAGACAAGGGCAATGTAGCTGTTATTGTTTACAGATATAATTATATTAGCAAAACTCTTAGCTTTTTTCATGAGAATGGCAACCAGCAGCTAGACCATGATCCAACACAGACGTACGTTAAAGAGTTACAAGCCTGCATTCTTAACTGCAACAATATAATTTGCCCTGATAATCGTTACAAATACAAAGTCATGAATCCAAGAATCTCAACCCTCCGCTCCCAAATTAAGACCCACACAAAACTCTTCCCGATTCGACCCATTGTGAACTATAGAGGCAATCCTATTGAACCTATTTCCAAATTCACGTTAAAAATGCTCAAGGAATTTTTCACTTTCGAAACTACCTACTCTATTCCCAACCGACAAACTTTAATTCAACAATTACAAGGCAAATCTTTCCCATCCTCTGCCTGTTTGCTTTCTCTCGACATAAAGAATCTATACACCAATGTTCCCGTACAAGAGACAATAGATATCAACTTTGACAACCTATCCAGCTTTGGCAAACTATACTACAACAGAGACTTAGAATTATTCAACTATTTGTCTTACGTACGGTTGTACTGAGTTTGGGAATATGTACGCGTTGAACACTGTGTTTTACAATGTTCTTAATGTTATTTATTTGATTCACAGACGAATTTGTTTTCTATTTGTGAACTATCAGTAAGATACCTTAGAGATATTGGAATCTGTCGATTCATATAAGGCATTTTGTCTCATACCAGCAAAAATCTGCACGGAGATCACATAGATAACACGGAAAACATTCAGAAACACAGTGTGCAACGTGTACGTATTCCCGAACTCAGCACAACGCTACATAAAACAAATAGTTTCGCCGCGGCGGTATACCCGTGCGCACTGAGGCGCCGTCCTACGGTGCGCGCGGAGGTTCGAGTCCTCCCTAGGGCATGGTTGTATGTGTTGTCCTTAGGTTAGTTTACCTTAGATTAGATTAATACTTGTTCCATATATCATATATAAGACATTCCGTAATGATGTGGAACGTGTCAGTTTAGTAAATAATGTCTATACATGACAATCAATATTTTAAGGATTTTTTATTTACATTTGTTATTGTGTTTTTTAAATTTATTTTAAGTAGCTTGTAAGCTACGGACTAATATCCAAACAGTAAGTCCCGTAGATTTGAACATTTTCAAATAGTTTGCTTGTGTTATGACTACTCTTGGCAGGAAGTGCACAGACCTTATATCTAGGCGGCGGCGTTCCAGCCCGCTCCTTCAAACGCGCTCCCTTTACACTCTCGACACGTGTCCCTTTGCCTTGCACTTCACTGTCAGACTATCTATGTAGACGTGGATGTCGTTTTCTCCCACAAAACCTAGCTCCTTGAAGTGTCAGACATTCATCTTTTATTTTCCACGAGTTTTCAAGGAATGTAATCTAAAATCTTACTTTATTTAAATACACCGTAAAAAGAATAAGCTACGCCAAATAACTAGACAAAACCGATTAAAAACTTTGTGTTAAGTGCATATTCCCTTAATCGTATGTGAAATTAAGATTTTTTTCTACGAAGAACTGTTCACTACACTGCTTACAACACTTAGGAGATCAGGTGAAATATCATATACAATATACATATACTAATGTCTTTTATTCAGGTTTTTTGTGATACAGTACGATATTTTCTGTTTCAACTCTTTACTAGAGGTTTACACGGTGTTTACTTAGAGCGAACCAACATGGGGCTACCATAATGGTGAAAAAATCATTCTCGTTGCCCTCTCAAAATGTTCAAATGTCTGTAAATCTATCGGACCAAACTGCGTGGTCATCAGTCCGTAACTTACAAACTACTTAAACCTAGGTAAACTAACCTACGGACAAACACACACACCCATGCCCCAGGGAGGACTCGAACCTCCACGGCGAGCAACCGCGCGCTTCGCAGCGAGGTGCTTTAGACCGCTCGGCTACTCCACCGCGGCGTTGCCCTCTAATATGGCGTGTGATCACCTCGGATGGCTAGTACAGTTGCTTAGCTGGGTGGCATGAACAGTATGAGATTATCATTCAGCTGTTAAAGGATATTTGGCCATTCTTCCACGAGTGCAATACCCAGCTCTGCAACCATTGTCG
Organism: Locusta migratoria; assembly: GCA_026315105.1. Taxonomy (NCBI): domain Eukaryota; kingdom Metazoa; phylum Arthropoda; class Insecta; order Orthoptera; family Acrididae; genus Locusta; species Locusta migratoria. The sequence continues at coordinate 485,478,991 of CM048744.1, read as the reverse complement.
CAGGTGCTGGTCTAGATGCAATGCATCCGATAAGTGCATGCCAGACATTCTCAGTCGGGTTTAAGTCCAGTGAACAAGCTGGAAACACCATTCGTTCTATTTCCTCGGCTTCGGGAATGTTGTACAACAGTGCAGGTCTGTGGGAACAAGCGTTATCTTCCATCAGAAGGAAACCATCTCCTATGGCACCAGCGTAAAGTACAACAGAAGGTGGAAGGGTCTCGTCTCTATACCTCTGAGCAGTCAAAGCGCCATTCTGAACGACATAGAGGCCCGTACTTCCGCCAGTACTGACTCCTGCCCACAACCGAGCGGGGTGGCGCAGTGGTAACGCACTGGACTCGCATTCGGGAGGAAGGTGGTTCAAATCCACCTTCAGCCATCCAGATTTAGGTTTTCCGTGATTTCCCTAAATCACTCTAGGCAAATGCCGGGATGGTTCTTTTCAAAAGGTCACAGCCGATTTCCTTTCCCATCCTTCCACAAACAATCCGAGCCTCAGTTCCACCTCTAATGATCACGCTGTCGACGGGGCGTTAAACCCTAAACTTTCTTCCTTTCTTCCTACTCCTGCCCACACCATTCGTCCACCACCATGGTATGGTGATGTTTCCTGCACATAAGAAGGTTTGTTCCGAGTTCCACGTTCTCTCCTGATGAGGGAACGACGAACGGCCAGCTAAACACAACAATTTGAGTCATATGTAAACAGAACCTGTCGCCATTCGTCACTACTTCAATCCTGATGTTCCTCCGCCCAATTTCTGCGAACTAAACGGCGTCGTGGTTTTAATGGGACACATACCATAGGCCTCCGTGCGTAGAGACGACGTTCACGAAAGCGATTTCAGACTGTTTGTGTTGATATTGTGCGCCCTGTTGTTGCCTTAAGGGTGCGTTGCAGCTGAGTTGCATTCAACCTCCTGTCTCGACGGGCTGTTACCGGAGATAACGGTCATCTCTTGCTGATGTTACCAGTGGAAGACCTCGGCTTTTCCTTCTTTTAATCGCTCCTGTTGTCTGAAAATGCGTCCAGGTCCTGAAAATTACTCTATAGGACACACTTATAGCTGCAGCCACCTTCCTCTAGGTCCGTCCCGCTTCCAACCTTCCTATGGCTCTCCTGCCATAGCCCAGTTACGTTGTTGTTGCATTGCACTACGTTCGCACTACACTGTTCAAATGTTTGTTAAGCTTATGGGACTTAACTACGGGGTCATCAGTCCCTAAACTTACAAACTACTTATCCACTACCTTATACTAAAGACGGCACAAATATCCATGCCCGAAGGGGGGATTCGAGCCCCCGACCGTAGTGCCGTGCAGACCGTGACTGGAGCGCCTCAGTCTCCTCGGCCACCGCGGCCGGCCGCACTACACTATCTAAACCCAACTGCTGATGTAATTCGTATGGTAGAGTAATCCCAAGTCAACACCTACCCCCCTTTGCAGCAATTTTGTCGCATTGCCACTTTATTGCTTGCCATAATGTTGTTGTCTCCAGTCCGTAGAACCAACAAAAAGACGGCGAACCATTTTAGTTAATCTGCCGATGACAATACTTCAGAACCTAGATCCACTAATTGTTGTGACTAGTGTACTTAACGTATGGACTGTATATTTTTGTCAGAGTCTTAGTGTGACATAACATCAGTAAAAAATTCTAGAAAGGAGTAACTAATTTAACTACTATTGAATGTAGAATGTCTCTCTTATGTTAACTTTTCTATAAGCCAGGACTTTGTTTTCTGCGCACGTGAAGTTTAGACTTTCGATGTAAGTCTTGCGAATATCCAGTATTTTTTATTTTTGCTTTCAATCATGTAATTTTTATTATATTTATTTATTTATTTTCCAGCCGTATTTCCTTTATTTAGTCCATGTTTTCAACGTTTCTGCTTCATGTTTTCGTTATATTAGTGGGAGCGCTGATTTATTATTCGAAGACATAATGAGCGAATGATTCTGTTCGTAATCGTTGCTACCTTTGATAAGCAGAAGTTGGCCTTGAAATTTCTAACCGATTTTATATACCATCATAAAATTATAATTTATCTCAGCTAGCCATCCTTTCACTGCTAAAATCGGTTACGCCGACTCCAGTAATTACGCTGGTGCGCTTTAGAAGCAGTTTGTACGGAAGCATTTTCATCTCTGAATTCTTTTATAGTTGATGACACAAACATTTCTCCAGCTAGCGTTAATTTAAGGTATACTGAGATTATTTTCAGTTTCTGAATTTATGAATTTTTCTTCCCTTCAGATAACGTTAAAACAGCTTTCATCCCCATGTTGAAATATTACTTCCCATTACCGGCCAGTTTTTATGCAAATAATTAATTTTCATGCTGAAATTCTTTGCTTGGCTTTTAAGCGGCAGCAGGTCTGAATGCTGACTGAGACCTTTACCTTCCGAGCTCAATAAAAAGACGATTCCACAAGTATACGACGGTTGGAATTTAAATACTTGTCGTTAAAGTCCATCTCTCCAGTCAGTAAAGGCATTTCCACGACATCTTCCCCTCCCCAACGGCGCCGTCTTCGCAGCTAGCATCTAAGAAATACTGCGTGCTCTATAGCTTCACCTCCGTAGCTGTAATACACTTGTAATCGAATTCCTTAATATTTTTCACAACCCGATATAGCGCTACTAAACATAAGAATGGAAAGTGATATAAGGAAGTGCAAATTACATCGAAAAGCACTGTTACAAAAAGAGAAAACTGTCATAAAACACCCAAGTAAAAAAAAAAAAATAAATAAATAAAAATAAATGAAATAAAATAAAATAAAATAAAAAACCGAGATGGATTTCCGGAAGTAAACAAACCTCGATTTTACATATTCTGTCAGCGAAATGTTTATCGATCTTAAAAACGGAACAAACTGTAGATATCTATCGTTCAGACAACTGGAGATGTTTTATATTCAATAAAACGAAACGCCTCTGGTAACAGAAGGTCGCATCTTACTGTAGTTCCATAGATGGTCAAAAATATCCTTCGTAATTATGAAATATTTACAGATCTCATGGCCAAAGACATGAATATTTTAAATTTTATTACAATAACATAAAGGAAGTTAATGTTATAACATCTTTTTTAAAGATATGTAAATATTACAGCCTTTAGTTATATTGTTACATCGTTTTGTTTTGCTACTCTTTCAGTGACCGTTTTTGCAGGTACAATTACTGGATGGTTATGCAAACAACAGCTTTTTTATTTGTTTAATTTTCACCCAAATACATTTTCAGAACTTTGTTCCATCTACGGTTGGTATTACTTGTTCAACCAATTACACTTTGTGCCAATCTGAAAAACAAATACCAACAGACGACGGAATAATGGTGCTGAAAAATGATGAACAGTACTTTCCGTAGCAAGAGGACCTTACATCCTGTTGATAGGTACGAAATTTTTTGACCGAAAAGCGGCATGTTGTACCAATGCCAATTCACCCTAGCCCATGGTGTGCATTGTCAACAAAGGAAGGAAAAACCTCCGGTATATAACTTACTACAAGATGAGTGCCGCTTACCGACGGCATGGAGCTGCAGTTTCAAAACCTGATGGACTACTCATTGCGCCAGGAACAAATAACGATCACATGAATCCTTTGTGTTTGTGGAGACATCCCTTGAATGTGTTGAGGCTTTGTGGGTACGCAGGGAAGTACTACAAGGAAAGGGCGAATGTACAGTCGTTGGTTCATCCGAAGAGTCATTCACCTCAGGAAATTTAAGTCAACAAATAACACAAAGCACAGTTTTTCAGTCCTGAGTTGAACGTTTTTCTCCAGGCAAACTCCTTCAGCGGAAGTACTTGGTTCCAGTCAGCTGTGTTACAGGGACGGTCTGCTTCACTAGTTTCGCTTAGCTCTCCAGGCTAATTAGACTACGGCAATCTGATTCACTCAACATTACAGGGCTATAATTCGATTACGCCCCATTAGCTGCAGTTTTATTTGTTTATATTCTTTTTAGAATTTCTCTTTAATACTGACATAATGTGGAAGGACTGTCCAAACACTGTAATTGATTATATATTTATTTCTCACACAAGATATCTTTCGGCTTTTATGCCATCATCAGGTGTTTCTGCAAAAACATTTGCTTATATAAGTAGGTATCCAAATGCAACGTCAATAAATTTTCGCAAATAACATTTTACAAGTTTCACTTGGAAAGTGTGCAGTACGTACCGTATTTAGAGGTTGTAAATGCTTCAACTGACTATTTATAAGGTGACAATTTATATCTGAATTGTAGTCAGTTACAGCATCTGTCAATACCTCAGAATACTATACGTTTACAAACATTTATAATTTTTCTTTCAGAGAGAAACTTATAAGTTATTAGATATGGCATTATTTACTTTATTATTTCTGTTGTCTATGTTGTTATTAGCAATTATGGTTTAAAAATTTTATTAGAAATTTTGGAATATATTATACATTATAGATTTATATTTGAGATGGTTATCTTTATTTCGTCTTTGGTTGATTTTAAGATTATAATACGATCTCTGATTTATGTAAGCTCTGTTACCCTTTATCCAGCATTAATTGATCAATAAAGTTATCGATGTAATTTTTGTGTTTAAAATCGGTTTGATCGTTTAATAAATTGCTTGGGTCGCTAGTTGCGTGGATACATACTTCAATTTCTTCTAGAATGTTCATTTCATATCCCTTTTGTATTACATGTAAAATTTTGAGTGAATTTTCTATAGTGCCTACTGAGTGATTTTCGGACTGCAGGTGCTGGTAAAATGTAGATGGGTTTTTCTCACTCTCCCTAGTGTGTTCTTTATAACGGATGGTGAAATTACGTCCAGTTTGGCCTATATAGTATTATTACATGAGTTGCAAGAGATTTTGTATATACCAGTATTTAGAAATTTAGAAGATTTTAGCACGTGTGTGACGATTTTGCTTTTTATGGTGTGTCTGTTTTGGTACGAAAAAGTGATGTTAGTATTTCTAAAAATTTTTTTCATTTCATTTGTGATTTTTCCTAGGTATGTTGTACTGATATACGTCAATTTTTTTCTTTGAGGTGTTTCTCTTTGTAATGTGATTCCCGTACTTGTTGTTAGTAGATCATGACTTGTTTTCTTATTGTAAAGCTTTATAACGATGTTGGGGTCGTATTGATTGCGGTGGGCAATGTACTGAAGTATACTTAATTCTTTTTGTATGGCCATCTCATCTAGTGGTAGGCTGACAAGTCTATTAACCATTGAATGGAAAAATGCTAGTTTGTGTGATCGGGGATGACATGAATGGGCATGGATAATGTTACATGAAGTGGTTGGTTTCCTGTAAATTTCAAACCTGTGTCTATTTTGTACTTTTTGTATGGAAAGGTCCAAAAAATTAATTTTGTTATTCGACTCTAGTTCTATGGTAAACTTGATTTTATGATGTAGGTTGTTGAGGAGGTTATGAATATTATTTATGTCTCCTTCATTTCCGTCTATGAGCATGAGAGTGTCATCAACATATCGATAATAATAAATAATTTTATTAGTTTCATGGTGTAGGAAGAATCTTTCTTCAAGGCTATTTAAAAATATATCTGCTATAGTACTAGCTAGGTTGCAACCCATTGCAACACCATCTAACTGTGTATAAAATTTTTCTTGAAATTGGAAATAGTTTTGTTCTAAGACTAGGTGAAGTAATTTTATAATTTCGTATGTGTTATTGACTGGAATTTTGTTGTATCTAAGTAAGTTATCTTCAATAAGGTTTATAGTCTCTTGGATAGGGATATTGGTATAAAGATTTGTGATGTCAAAAGATACAAGTTTTCCATTAGTGGGAATATTTATCCTATTTATATCCATTGCAAGGGTTTTAGAATTTTTTATAGTGTATTTATTATTGTAAGTGTAATATTGTTTTAGCAGTGTATTCAACTTCTTACTAATTATGCAGGTGGGACAATTTATACTACAAACAACAGGACGAATCGGACATAATTCTTTGTGTGTCTTGGGATGCCCTCTCAATTGTAGTGTTCTAGGGTTCATTGGAATATATTTCCTTTTTCCATTTCCAGATAAAATAGAGGTACATGATTTAATGATCTTCTTTGTTTGTGCTGAAAGAAAAATTATAAATGTTTGTAAACGTATAGTATTCTGAGGTAACTGACTACAATTCAGATATAAATTGTCACCTTATAAATAGTCAGTTGAAGCATTTACAACCTCTAAATACGGTACGTACTGCACACTTTCCAAGTGAAATTTGTAAAATGTTATTTGCGAAAATTTATTGACGTTGCATTTGGATATCTACTTATATAAGCAAATGTTTTTGCAGAAACACCTGATGATGGCATAAAAGCCGAAAGATATCTTGTGTGAGAAATAAATATATAATCAATTACAGTGTTTGGACAGTCCTTCCACATTATGTCAATATACGACATTTCTAACACTGTGGGCCCTAGATATAACAAGTCTCTTTAATACGTTACCCAATCTGTTCAACTGACCTTCCAACTTCTTTAGCATATCCAACACAAGTAATACGTGTTTACCAAACCATACGGTTTTTATTTATTCTCCCTGAAACTTAATTCTCCAACTTCTCTCTAGTTTTTTGTACCACTTGCTCAATATATTTCTCACGACGTTTACGGATATTTTCCCTGTAATTTGATATAAGGCATCTGTGGCCTCTGAAGGCTCAGTACAGAACAAAAATCTAATTATGTTTTATTCATTTTACTGCCGACTGACTTTTTGTCTGGGAAAATATATTCGTAACAGTCAAAAATCTGTAATATACGATCACGCAAACGTACAACACAAAATCTGTAGTATTGCAACAAACCTCAAACGAAATACGTACACTTTCTGTCGATGCAGTAATAGCACTTCTGTAATTTCCAGCAATTATCGTGAGTGAATGCAACATCTTTGTTTCCAAACAAGATACAGAATGCATAAAGTCTATGTTACGCAGAAATTTTCAGAACACAATAGATGCAAAGGTAAATGGGGGTAAGAAATTAACTGAAGAGTCGTTACTCGCTAACCGGCTAACGCATCTCTAGGGAGCACAAGTGACTTACAACAACGTAATCAGAAATTTTGTCAGTGGGATTCGCCATGCAGACTGCATAAAAGCCAAAGTCCTTCCTTACTCTCTTCTTAACTACTTTGGTGTCTTTTGAACTCTTAGTGATGCAGTCTGCTTTCCGCATAAACTGTGGACGAATTTCATTACCTGTATTATATTTTTAATGCCTTCTTAAGTCCAAAGAGTACGACTGGAGTACATGCAATAGTAGACGATATCGCTCACATCACTTTAGATCCGTATTATTGTGCTACAAACAATGCACATCAGTAAAATGCATAGGTAAGAAGAAAATCTGCTCTTGTAAAATGGATACCGCCCTTCTAACTTCATCTACCATCCTGATTTTGGCAATCCCAAAGTTCATATAACCTTGCAAAACCGAGCGAGGTGGCGCAGCGGTAACACACTGGACTTGTTTACAGAAGGACGGTGGTTCAACCCCACCTCCGGACATTCAGTTTTAGTTTTTCAATCCAGGCAAATGCCAGGATGACTGGTCACCTCTCTGAATAAAATACTGAGTACAGAAATTGGGTGCTGTGTTATCATCATCATCACGCAAGGCGCCCCAGTGGCGTCACCTAAAGACTTGCACCAGGCAGGACGAACACGATCTCTACTGGGGTGTAGCGGCCAAAAATGCCAAACGGAATAATAATAATAATAATCTTAAGGATGATGAAGATATATTAATGTAAATCGCCTAGCAGTTGCTTTTGACTTATGGTGACTATTATTGGACGCACGGGCGATGGCGGGTCGCGCATGTATAAACAACAGTATCTCTGCCGATTTCAAGCGACAGTTGAAGTATGCGGACATACTTGCTTTGCGTTTGAATGCCAGCACCATGAGGGATTACAACTGGCAACATATAGACTAAAATACACTGAATAACTCGCTACAATCAAGTTTAATTTTGGCGTGACTACGACAGTCGCAGCAGAGCGTTCAGAACGCTCATTGGCTGTCGACGAATGCTTCACGTAGAAACGCAGACCGAGCCTAAAATCGACCGCCGTCGTTCGTGGTTCCAACTTTAGGTATCACACAGGAGGTCTGGACCATGTCCCGGTCACAGACATATATTACTAGACTGCCAACGCCGTATACAGCATCATTGGTGTCACTGAAGTCTCGCCGCCATATTTCTATACTATAAACGTGTCAGGAATCATCTGTGTAATTACAAAAAACAGTAGTTAAAATACGAATCAACTGACGTAAGCCGGCCGCGGTGGCCGAGGGGACTGAGGCACTCCAGTCACTGTCTGCACGGCCACTACGGTCGGGGGTTCGAATCCCCCCTCGGGCATGGATATTTATGCCGTCTTTAGTATAAGGTAGTTTATAAGTGGTTTGTAAGTTTAGGGACTGATGACCCTGTAGTTAAGTCCCATAAGCTCTACAAACATTTGAACATTTTTGAACTGACGTAACTATGCCGTCTTTACAGGTTTGACGTAATGGTCAATTAGTGTGTTGTATGTGACTGTAATTTTTCGTATTGCAAACGGAAGATACATACAGCAATTAGTTGCATTGGTTTTCTGTTTTTATTCATTTGTTATCAATTTCAGTAGTATTATCGTTATTGAAGTGTTATTTGTCTCGTACAACACGAATCTTTATTCTTTTGAGCGTTATTACGTAATCTTCAATGTGCTTTGCCACTTACGTTAACGAGTCGCGTTATTTTTTGTTTTTATTAATCTGTTACCAGTTTTAATACATTTCGGCTTTTTTCTCAATCGTATAACTGTTCTAGTTGTCATGGATCACTGAAATCTTAATTATTTTCAGTGCCTTTACGATAACTACTGTCTGCTTCAACTGTATGTAACATGTTTATTCATGCATTTATTTTGCCTGGCAAGATTAGGAGCTTCAGGCACTCTCTTACACCTAACCATGCTTACTCAAGGTGAACACTTACAGATACATAATGTATAATACAAGTATTAAAGTAAAAAAGTACAATTATTACTAGAATATAATTCTAACAATAATACTTAGATAATTTATAAGAATTAAAAATTATAATAATAACAATAATAGTGACAATAATTATAATAATGACTTTGCAAATGACAGTAATCATGTTTCCTATTGTGAACATCAGCCCTATTACCATTTAGGAATTGCCTTGTTATGTTCTTACAGATTTTGAGTTATTCACATCAAGCAGAGACTTAAGGCGACAGAATGGGGTGAGAGAGATACAGAAGAGATTGGTTAGAGGAAGAGAAAGAGAATGGTAAGATTCAAAGCTAGGATGAAGAGAAGAGAGAAAGAACTGAGAGGAAGGGTAGCAATGGAGGCTCTGTTGTCGTTAATATGTGAATGTTGAGCTTCTTCTTGAATGTCGAGTGGTTTTGGGTAAGAAGTAGAGCACATGGCAGCGTGTTCCATAGTCGTATGGCTGAGATGGAGAATAACACGGAGAAAGATTTAGTGTTGTGTGAAGGTACAACCAAGATGCTAGATGTATCCGATCTGGTTTTGCGGTTGCGGAATGATGATACGTATTTAATGTGAGAAGATAAGTACTGGGGGCACTGGTGGCTGAGAAGTCGTGAAGTAAGCAGATATTCGAGGGGCTATTTCCCGTCGCCTTATATCATTGTGGCATAATGTATGGTCCTCGCTTACAACTAATAAGCTTCGAACCATTAAACCGCTCCCGGTGGCTTGGATGACCTCCTCAATGCCGCTCGCGACGAGAACAGGTCATTTTGGCCCGGTTGCGGATCGGACATTGCCGGTTCAGCCACCGCCACTTGCTAACTGGTGACCCCGCACCGTTATGTTCCTGTGGTCACCCGCTGACGGTGTGCCATGTTTTATTGTCTTGTTCAAATTTTACTCCTTTTCGGATTGCACTGAATTTACCGGATACACTGGAAAAAATTTTAGCTGATGACGCACGAGCTGTTGCCAGAGTATTCAGTTTTATCAACTTGACCAATTTGTCAAAGAACATTTAGCTCTTCCCTTTGTTGTATTTTATCCTATGTTTTCAGCTGTTTTTATATAGGCTTATTATCCTTGGGTATATCCCAGTTTTGATTCGGGCGCTAATGACCTCAGCAGTTGTGCACCCTGAAACCACACAAAAAAACCTAGCTGGGTATATGAAGGACTGATATGATAGTACAACCATATTGCACACGTACCTAACGCAAGCATTCATCACTAGCTCGAGGCGTCTTGAATTCTCACTATTTTTCCGTGTTGAACGACATCACAGTAGTAGAGATTTGGCAAGACAAGTGTTTGGACTAATTTTTGTTTAACTTGGGCTGGAAATATTTTTCTAAATTTTTGGATATATAGGGATGAGAGCGACTTCCTACAAGCTATAATTGTTTGTTCTTCCCAGTTAAGGCGTTCATCCAAGATTATTCGAAGGTCTTTCACTGTTTTTTTGATATGGTAATTGGGTACCCTTGAGGTGTGTTCCCGGGACTGTTTGACGAAAATACCGGCTGATTAACTTTGGATGGGATGGATGATGTGGGATTTATTGTGGTTTAACTTAAGACCTAGGTTTTGAGCCTGTCGTGAAACAGAGTAAAGATCTGCATTCATACCAGCTACTGCATCATCGACGTTCTTACGGCTGGCACTTATGTACAATAGACGCATATAGACGGTAGTTGCCGGAGTGAATCACTGAAGAAATATGATTGATATACAGTAAAAAACAGTAATGGACTGAGGACGGAGTCTTCGGGAACTCCAGAGCAAACGTTTTTCCACAAATGACTTGTTGACTTCTTTTTTTGAGGTAGCTGTCGAACCATTGTATTGCGCTGTTTGAGAAATGCAGCTGTTTCATTTTAATTAGTAGTATATCAGAGTTAACCTATCTTGTCATAACACGATTTTACGATAAATGTGTTAAATACATGTACTAAGGAAGTGTTAGCTCAAATGTAGAGCATATTTAAACCAACTAGTAAAGCTTACAACGTCACTTCGCGTTAGAAGATCATAGTATACCCGGGTCGCTAAAACTTTGCACTTGACGTTTACAAAATAACAAGTGAAGAGCAAAAAGCGCGAGGCGCTAGTCGCTAGGAACGATCCAATCACAGCGCGATAAACACTTCCAGTGATCACGTGCCGTGACGTCAACATTCCCGCGTTGCCGGCTTTGTTCAGTTCTAACGTAAACAATGTTGTGTATGGTGTTTATCGCGTGTTTATGTTGTGTGTGTTTTTTTCGCTGCGCTTTGTTTTACTGCGAGTGGCTTAACTTGACTTTCCGAGTTCAAGTAATTGGATAATGTCACCGAAAAGACGTTTGTCTAGTGTCGTTTTCTGTTTTTTTTTTTTTTTTTTTTTTTTTTTTTTTTTTTTTTTTTTCAGTTTCGTATGAATAAAAACTACGAAGCTTATGCTCTGAGTAGAAAGTTCATTCTCGCTTCAAACGATCGGAAAGAAGTTATGGTGCAGTGGTTACAAGAAGGAAATATTGCTGCAGATATGTCAATGACAAAACTTCTTTTATAATCGCTCCTGAAACAAAATAAGCCTATTACACCCACATATGCAGTAGACGAAATCTCAAAGGAGCAGCGTCACAATGTAATAAATCTGCTCCCATCTCACTACGGTTTTAACCTTTTAAAATGGGTAGGGAGTGACGTGAAGAATTACTTAAGGAACAATAAGTCTTTCACAATAACAGAGGTGGAAAAGCTGTTGCATGAAGCTGTTGCCAAGGTGGATGATGCATCTTGAAAAGAAAAAAAAAAAAAAAAAAAAAAAAAAAAAAAAAAAAAAAAAAAAAAAAAATTGTTGAGCACGTTGAAAAATTGATTCAGGCAGCGCAAACAATGAAAGGGATCATCAGTAATCATGAACGGTTAATGATTTGTCTTGGTGATGACGATTTTGCCAGTGACGACAACAGTGAAGATGGGGAGCTGGATGTAATTGTATCACTGTCGCCGTAAATTGGTGAGTGAAAAGCATTCAACGTAGAGAGAGAAGTTACTATCTTGATTTTGTTATTTTGTATCTGCCGTGATTCAATGCTTATTTTCTGTATTGCTTTGCTCCGTTATTGAAAGCGTGTGCATTGTTGTGCTCTGGTCTTCATTAATATGCCGTTAATTGCATTTACGAGATGCAACTGAAAGCCGTTTCGTCTGCTGTCCTAGTGTTGCAACGTCGATAAAGCAGTGTAGCCAACTTAACTCGCCGTAACGCAAAACGTCAAGTGCAATGTTTCAGCGGCCAGGGTATAGTATGATACGGAATTTTTTGACGGCAGGTGAAGCAAGACTGCGGCGTCAGGCTGCAGCTATAGAGGTACGTTTGCCAGTCTAGTAATGTATGTGTGTGGTCCCGGTACAGCCTTTCAGTGATAAAAGTAGAGTAGTGTACGCCACCATCGCGCGGTCGTTGCAGGTGTAGAGGCGGCGGCGGCCACCACGCTCCAACGGCGGAGCGAGTGCGCGAAGGCAGCGGCGCGTTGCAAGTGCGAGGAAAGTGACCGCGCCGGCCGGTTGCGGGGGTCAGTGTGTCCCCCGCTGACACACATGCGCATGCGCAGGCGCGGCTACCGCCGCTTCCGGGTTCCGCCTGTGCTCCGCTCCTCGCGCCTGCCCCACCACCCACGCTAAGCTCCCACCGCCGGGCGCTCCGTGCCGCACCACCAGCGCTCGCACGCACTAATCCGCGCTCACAACCTGCTGCAGCACCTTCACCTTTGCGCCATTTGCGCCATTTGCGGCCATAATAACGTCATACTGCCAATCAAAGCATCCTTTGTCCTGAAGCAAGCAGCTGCCGTTATCCTGTACGAATGCGGTTCGCAATTTTTATAGCCGTTGCGCTCGACTAAAAGCTTACGGCCCAGTAACTAAATATTCGAATACAAATACAGTCCTGGAAAATGAAAAAAAAGAACACAATAAATTCATCAACCCAGCAGAGTGAAATTTTATAGACACATTCTCGAGGATGTATACAACACACGATAATGCAGCCAGAACCATACGAACGTGAGCACAGTCACCAGAGCGTGTACGATGTCGACGCTAGTATCGTTATACCCTGCTTTTGCAGCAATGCAGGGTGCAACTTTGTCATGAAGACGATTGTAGAGGTACCGAATGAAGTCTTACGGTAAGGTCTGCCATGCAGTTTCCATCTGATGCCTAAGTTGGACAAGATATCGTGCCGCTCATGGAGACCGCACATGACGTTTCATGCGGTCCCAAACCTGCTCAATGGGGGACAGATTTGGGGATAATGATGGGCAGGGAAGTTGTCGTACACCTGGAAGAGCACGTTGGATTGTACGAGATACGTGTGGACGTGCATTGTGCTGTTGAAAAAGCACATCACCTTGTTGGTGCATGAACGGTGGCAAGACGGGTTGAACGATGGTTTCAATGTACCGTGTACTGTTCAATTTTCCCACAGCGAAACACCAGAGGAGGACGGGCAGTGTAGGATATAGCTCCCCACACCATGATGGCAGGTGTCGGCCCCATGTGCGTCTGTCGCATACACTCCAGATTCTCGCACACCTCTGCACGAATCCACACATGTGTACGACCATTACTGGCACCGAGGCAGCGACGAGTGTCATCATTGAAGACGACGCATATCCATTCGTCCTTCATAAACGCCTACCATGCCACCATTGGAACGATGTTGAGGCGTGAGCGGAGGACACTCTAACGGCAGACATGATCGTGCATCATTGTGAGAGGAGTGATATTCTCCTCCAGCGATCGTCTAGAGAACACTGAACAGTGAACAATACACTGAAACCATCATTTAACCATCTTGCTACCACTAACACACCAACAAGGTGATATGCTTTTCCAGCAGGACAATGCAGATCCACATGTATCCTGTACCACCTAACGTGCTCTTCAAGGTGTTCGTCAACTACCCTGGCCAGCACGATCCTGAGATCTCTGCCGCCATTGAGCATGTTTGGGACCGCATGAAACGTCATGCTGGGCGGTCTGCATGAGCGGCACGAAATCTTGCCCAACTGAGGCACCAAGTGGAAACTGCATGGCACGCCATTCCACATAACCTGTGCGATCGTTTCCATGAAAGAATTACAGCTTGCATTGCTGCAGAAGGAGGGTATACACGGTACTAACGCGAACATTGCGGGCGCTCTGGTGACTGAATTCACGTGCGTACGGGTCTGCCTGTGTGATCGGGTGTTGTATACAACCTCAAGAATGTGTTAATAAAATTTCCCTTTGCTGGTTCGACTAATTCATGGTGTACTTTTTTTTCATTTTCCAGGAGTGTATAAAGACACACACACAGACACCTACATACTTACGACATAAACTAAAGAGCTAAAGAAACTGGCACACCTGCCTAATAGCGTGCAGGGCCCCCGCGATCACGTGCAACTGCCGCAAAACGACCTGGAATGGACTCGAATAATGTCTGAAGTAGTGTTGGAGGGAATTGACACCATGCATCCTGCAGGGCCGTTCATAAATCTGTAAGAGTAGGAGGGGGTATAGATCTCGTATGAACTGCACGCTTCAAGGCATCTCAGAAATGTCAATAATCCTTATGTCTGCGGAGTTTTGTGGCCAGCAGAGATATTTACGCTCAGAAGAATGTTTCTGGAGCCACTTTGCCGGCCGCGGTGGCCGAGGGGACTGAGGCGCTCCAGTCACGGTCTGCACGGCCACTACGGTCGGGGGTTCGAATCCCCCCTCGGTCTTGGATATTTGTGCCGTCCTAGTTCGTAAGTAGTTCATAAGTAGTTTGTAAGTTTAGGGACTGATGACCCAGTAGTTAAGTTCCATAAGCTTAACAAACATTTGAACATTTTTTTGAGCCACTTTGTGGCAAATCTTGACATTTAGGGTGTCATATTGCCCTGGTGGAATTTCCCAAGCACAATGGACATGAATGGATGCAAGTGATTAGTCAGGATGTGTACATACCTGTCACCTGTCAGAGTCTTATGTAGACTCATCAGGCATTCCATATCGATCCAACTGCACGTTCCTAGGGTACCATTAAATTTGCGTCTGCATGTATAATATGTCGGCGTTAATGGTTTCTCGCCGCGTGGGAAAAGCCGAGCGGTCTGGAGAGCCATGTTGCGGATCGCGCGGCTTCCCACGTCGGTGGGAGGGATGTTTGTGTTGTCTTTAGTAGAAGTTACTTCATAAGTAGTTCGTAAGTTTAAGGACTGATGACCCCGCAGTTAAGTTCCATAAGCTTTACAAACATTTGAACATTCGAATGGTTTCTCTCGTTAGCATAAAAGTGTCAAAAACAGTGAACGATACATGTAGGTGCGTATATCAACCATAACAATGCATTAGTAATATAGATACTGACTTGGCAATGTACTTTTCAATTTCATATGAGGAAATCGTAGCAATATTCAAAAAGAAGGTCTATTTTTCTTTCTCTGCCTTTATTTTGCAGGAACGACTTAACTACAAAAAATGGTATATGTCGAATTGCTAGTATCTCAATATCAGTTCTACAAAAAGAGCAGCTACAAATTCTAATAGAAGCCAGATAAGAAAAAAATCAACAACTACTACTTCAGAAGTGCATATCTCCACGGCGTCTGAAGGGCATTCATGAGAATCAGGTTCAGTTCTTTGCTTGCAGACCACGCATTGGAAGCTTCTTTATGTTCCCACGACCCATCTTTCAGTCTCACTTCCACATTAATTCAGTGCTGTAGTCTATCCAAACAGTTTTATAAACTACTTTCTCGCTATTAATAAATCAAATTAATAGAACTTCCGCCGATTTTTTTCTTGTGTTTGTAATTCTATCGGAACAAACTGCGTGGTCATCAGTCCGTAGCTTACAAACTACTTAAACCTAAGTAAACTAACCTAAGGACAAACACACACACACACACACACACACACACCCATGCTCCAGGGAGGACTCGAACCTCCACGGCGAGCAGCCGCAGCGAGACGCTTTAGACCGCTCGGCTACTCCACCGCGGCCCGATTTCTTTCCTATAGAAGTGTGTTTCATTAAAAAAAAATCAAATGTTTGTGAAGCTTATGGGACTTAACTATGGGGTCATCAGTCCCTAAACTTACAAAATACTTACGAATTAGAACGGCACAAATATCCATGCCCGAGGGGGGATTCGAACCCCCGACCGTAGTGGCCGTGCTGACCGTGACTGGAGCGCTTCAGTCACCTCGGCCACCGCGGCCGGCTGTGTTTCATTGATTTGAACTGTGATTAAAATGATCATCCACGCGCTTTAGGAGCGTGTTTCACTAATCTAGAAGGTATGAAAACAATCCACCGTAAGTTTTAAACAACATTAGCCAAGGATCAAACATGTTTTGAAGCATTAAACCATCAGTTTGCGTAAGTAACACAGCCACGCTATTGACGCTATGTTTTACACACTAGCTTTGATACAATGAGCGGCCTTTCGACCCTTTACTCACCTTGAAGACGAGAAAAGCAGATCTGTTGCGGCTGCGAAGCGACGGGCAGTTGGATTACGGGATCTTCTGCGTCACGTCAGTTACCTGAAAATTGCAACAGCCTTGTTAAGAAGTTATCGGGTTAGCGTATTAGAATATTCAACGACATGGTATTAAATACAAGTGAGTGACAGTTTTCTCACTAGTGAATTCAAGCACTACAACAAGCATATTTATTTCAGGGACAAGTAATGTAATTGTGCATCTGCGTCGCGGCAATACCATTTAAAATGGGATAAAAAGAATTCTCTAACCGCGGATTAGCATATACTGTGCCTTGCTTTACGACGTCTTCTGGCGTTCGTTTCAGCCTGTTCTGCTATAAAAGGTGCTCTTCAAATGCCAATCATATTTTTGCCTTCACACACACGCCCAAACACAGAAAATGAGGGAAAAAATTAGAAGAAAACAAAGGAAAGTGTGGAGATACTGAAGTATATAAATACTTCCACAGAACTACATTTCACACTTGTTTCATTTTGGTGATTCACATAAAGCTAAAATATTCCGATCTTGATGCAATTTTGCGTACCCTCTCTACTATATCACGATTGCAGATCGCATCGCAACACATCGGTGAACAACGTTGAAAGTTGTCTACACAAAAATTTGCTTAATGATGTTAATAAAATTTGCTTAAGAATCTTAATAAAAGAGCTCATGCTTATCTGTTGAAAGATATCGGTAAGAGTGAAATATGTTAATCAAAGTTGCTCTATGCTTGACTGGGGTGATATTTATAAAACACATTTCATTAGCTACTGAACTGATTACCCTGCAGTAAAAACGGTCATTATCTTTCAGATATTACAGTAGTATGGTTCTGTAAAATTACCAAAACAAAAATACTTCAAGAAAACCTTGGTAGCTAGTCCGCACCAGTACACACAGTATAGATTAAATAATGGTTCGTACTGTGCTTTGTCTAAGCATCGAAATTTAGGATGTAAATGCATACGGCTTATGAAAGTCAACTCCATATAATTAATTATGTTTGAGCTGATTGCAAACGAAAGTACAAGTGTATCTGTCGGAAGTGGTGTTTGGTTTGCGTGAAATTTTCTGTTGAACTATGAAAGAACGAGCGTTGGTTGATTGAAGCTTTTATCTGAAACTGACAGTGATTTCAATAATACAAAAACTACTTTAATCATTTATTAGCTCCACTGAGTAATTAAATCTTTGTATAATTGGAAATCGGTGACTGCAAACCAGATACAACTAGTAAGCTCACTCATGTGCAATGTGAAACTACCACCATAAGCATTGTCAAAAAAAAAAAAAAAAAAAAAAAAAAAAAAAAAAAAAAAAAAAAAAAAATAATTCTTTGAAAGTATCAAGATTTGAACATAACGTGGATGACATGCAATAAAACAAGTACTTTACACTGGTCTCGTAGCGATCGCATACAGACTAATTCTCCACTGACCCGGGCACCGCAGGAACAGCGCGACAATCAAAGAGCAACTCAGACAGACATGCTACTCCTGCCTAACCAACGAGTAGGTATTTCCCATAAAATTTGATAAAGACCTATCTCAACATTTGGTCCTATTGTTGTACTGTTCAGTCTCGAATTTCCTTTCGGGAAAGTAGTAGAGATACGTGATGCTCTCTGGCGAGTTCCGGGTGTGTGTCAGGATTTTCCGGACTGAAATGATTACTTTCAGTGTTCTTCAGACGGTTCTCTATATAACACCCACTTCTCGAGTTTTGTGCAGTAGATATCGTGTTTCAGCGGCGGTTGTGTGACGGCGACAGAGAATTTTAAGTCGTAAGGAGTTAATTTCAAATGGAATAAGACATCAGCAGCCAGAGGCATTAAAACAAAAATAATGAATGGGAATAGTTCTTTCGAACCGGGTTTCGAACCCCGGTCTCATGCTTATTGGGCAGTTATGCTGACCACTACGCCACCCAGACACAATAGTCACCACGACTGCCCTAGAACGGCAAGTCCGAGGTGACCACCGTTGGCGTAGTAAATAGGGCAACTGCCTTGCAAGCAGGAGACTCGTCTTCGAATCCTGGTTTTTAACTTTCCCCACTTATTTAATTCATTGTCTCTCGTAGCTGATTCCTGTAATTTTCTCAAGTTTCATCGTTCAAAATGGCTGCAGGATCGAAAATGTGTCCGTTCTTGGGGTCGTATATTGCAAATGGTAGTTCACGTCTTGCCGATGTTGTAGACAGAAGTGGTGCGAACGAAAGTAGTGTGTGTGCGCGGCGCGGCCCTGAGGGCTGTCGTGTGAGCGTGTGCCGGCTGGTGGGCGCGGTACATCTCGGCCACCTGCTACGGCGTTCCCGTTACGTGGCGCTGGCGCGCTGACCCGCTGCCCGAAATCACGCGCCTCCAGACACGCCGCGCCGGCCCACAACACCCGCCCGGCCGGGGCATTGTCCTCTCTGCGCGACGGGGCCCACCAGTCTGCCGCCGCCGGTTCTCACATTCCGCGCTAGGCCATTCAACGACTTGGACTTACTAAGCGCAAGTCATTCCCGGCTTCAAGAACGGTAGCCAATCAGATGCGCAAAACTATACGCCCAATCTATGACGTCAGTCAGTTGCATAAATATGGGACACGTTCTATGTGCGAGTATTATGTCAAACTGGATACTGTAAATCTCCTCTGCAGGAATCATGTGAAACCCAGCTCGCGGCCGCGGTGGAGTGGCCGAGCGTTCTAAGGTGCCTTGCTGCGGAGCGCGCGGTTGCTCGCCGTCGGAGATTCGAGTTCTCCCTCGGACATGGGTGTTTGTTTTGTCCTTCACATAAGTTTCTTTAAGTTAGTTTATGTAGCTTATAAGCCTAGAGTCTGTTGCCCTACTTAACTGGAAGTCATACTTAACTGGAAGAGTGTAGAAAGTTGAAATAGGCACTTCACATAATATAGATGAAACAATTAATTCTTCTAACTGGGGAGATATCAAAAATGGGGTCCCACAAGGTTCGGTCTTGGGTCCTTTGCTGTAATGACTTGCCATTCTACATTGACGAAGATGCTAAGCTAGTACTTTTTGCTGATGATACAAGTATAGCTATCACACCTGACAAACAGGAATTAACTGATGAAGTTGTAAATGATATCTTCCAGATAGTTATTAAGTGGTTCTCTGCAAATGGACTCTCATTAAACTTTGATAAAACCCAGTATATACAGTTTCACACACACACACACACCATATATATATATATATATATATATATATATATATATATATATATATATATATATATATATATATATTGAACTCTGTAGATAACATCGGAATTGCATCGATAGGTCACAACCTGGGAGGGAGTGATGAAATGCAGGAGGATCTGCAGCGTATCGACGCATGGTGCAGGAAACGGCAATTTATTGTCAACATAATTAAGTGTTATGCACCGCGTTTACGTAGAAACAAAGAGCCTGTATTGTATAATATTACGCAATAGTAGGACAACTACTAGAAGCAGTTGCTTTCATAAAATATCTGGCAGTAGACATAAGGAGCGACTTGAAATGAAACGACCACATAAAATTAATCTTGCTAAACGCAGATTCCAGGCAGATTCATTGGAAAAATCCTCAGGAACTGTAGTCAGTCAGGGAAGGAAGTAGTACAACACAATCATTCGGCCGACACCCGATTACTGCTCACCAGTGAGGGATCTGTACCACGTAGGGTTAATAGAAGACGTAGAGAAGATCCAACAAAGCGCCAAAGCTTCACAGACGCAGCAAAAGTGACGTTTTGTATCGCAGTACGGGCGTATTTGAAAGTTCAGAGAGCATATGTTTCATGAAGCATCATTCATTATAATAGTGCCTTTTATGAATACCTCGCGAAAAGACCACAAGGATAAAATTCGACAGTTTAGAGCCCACACGGAGGGATACTGGCAGTCGATTTTTCCGCGAAGCATACACCGTGTGATGGATTGCGGAGTATGGTTGTTGATCTTTATGACGTCGCGTGTAAGTCGAACCACCTTCGTATCTGTACGCTACCAGCTACCACCACTCAGCACTAACATGGAAAGCTCCGAGGACCTTGGTACGCCAGCGATAAACCGTCGCAGACACCGAACATCTGCCGAGATAAAAAATTTTGAGGGAAACGACTACAACAACAGACGCTTTCCGCAAGCATTTTCATTGAAGTCACGATAGAGGCGGACACGAAAAATCTTCAGGTGTTCTTATTTTTTTGTTGAGTAACAGGGAAAGTTAGACGGCTCCTGAAGAGACGTAACTCGACAGTCTTGAGACCTCTAGTAAAACCCGACAGCTAATGAAGCCTCTGAAAGATGATTTTGGGGTCATACCAAATAGGGTAAGTAAAATACCTGTGAATATGGGGCATGAGTGTGTGTGTGTTGTCCTTAGGTTAGTTTACCTAGGTTTAAGTAGTTTGTAAGCTACTGACTGATGACCACGCAGTTTGGTCCGATAGATTTACAGACATTTGAACATTTTTGAACTGGAGAGTGAAAGGAAGGAAAGGTTTAACATCCCGTCTACTGCGTGGTCCTTAGAAACAGAGCTCACGCTTGGATCTTTGGGTAAACATGAGGAACGAAATCGGCCATGACATTTCAAAGGAACCATCCCAGGATTTGCCTGAAGTAATTTAGGGAAATCAAGGAGAACCCAACTGTAGATGGCCTGAGGCGGACTCTGGAGTGGGAGTCCAATTTGTTGAAAACGGTCTGCGCAACACCGCCTTGAAAAATTGTTCAAATTTTTGTAAATTTATCGGACCAAACTGCGTGGTCATCAGTCCGTAGCTTACAAACTACTTAAACTAAGTTAAAGTAACCTAAGTTAAAGTAACACGCACACCCAAGCCCCAGGGAGGACTCGAACCTCCGACGGCGAGCAACCGAGCACCGCCTTGAAGACAAGGCCTGACAGCAGGCCGTGCCACGTCAGACCAAGAGGCCGCGAACGCTAGCCGATTGGCGGGTCGCTACGAGGCGGTGGGCGTGCCCCAGCGGCCAGCCATTCAGCTAGCGTTCGCAGCCTCTCGGTATGACGTGACACGGTCTGTTGTCAGGCCTTCTCTTCTGCGCCACCTCGGTCGAGTGTGGAAGCGGACAAAGCAGTACCGTATACGGTGCGGCACTAAGCAATAGCAGGCACCACTGCACCTGTTATGTTGTGGCGTGGCGTATTCAAGGACGCGTATGCACGGGCAATTGTGCAAGAATTCCCTCCGTCTGGTCATACCGCAGTTCCTCCCTTTAGTCACCAAACATCGGTTGCCTTGATGAGATGACATGATTTTTTAGGCAATATACAGAATCTATAGGAGAGAACTGGTGATTTTCTGTAGTATTCAACCTCACATTAGTTTTCGATGAAAGCAACGAACGGTAGACGGACTAATTTTTGTTTCAGTTCTCTATTTTACCAGATATTTCGATTCTATCTATCTTAAATAAAAGTGTAATTCAGAAGTCTGAGGAAGTCTTAAAATTTTTCCACTTTTGATTTCTACGTTTGCCACTGGAAATAATAGCAATGAAAACCGAAAATGGGTTATTAAAAAGAATAATAATTATTATTATTATCTTAAGCAGTTTTTACTGTAAGGTTATTCTGGAGGTGAAAAAAAAAAACCCTGATATTATCGCAAACCGGTTGTTTCAGCGGTAGCCGCCACCCATACCTCTGACTCGATACAATGACCTCTGGAAGTGTTGTTTGTGGTACAGCAGTCGGCTCTGCTTACACGTATTGCCAGAGTAGGTCTGGTTTTCCAACAGTTGGTGTAAACCGGGCCAGTCGTTTCGCAGTGATGGACCAGATATTCTCCGCAGGGCAGAGATCGCAAGAACAGACGGGTCACAGGTTGGCAATTGCGGTCGCGCATTATTTTGTTGCTATCCGTCCGTCGGCAATCTTCGATGGTGTGGGAGGACAAAAGACTCCAGCACTTCTTAAATGTGAATCTGGCTGGTTACCGTACTGGCAATCCGTTTTTTTCTTGTTGTAAAGCTTAAGGGACTTAACTGCGGAGTCATCAGTCACTAAAGTTAGAAACTGCTAATGAACTACCTTATACTAAAGACGACACAAACATCCATGC
This sequence comes from Locusta migratoria, assembly GCA_026315105.1. Taxonomy (NCBI): domain Eukaryota; kingdom Metazoa; phylum Arthropoda; class Insecta; order Orthoptera; family Acrididae; genus Locusta; species Locusta migratoria. Next base: position 485,456,321 of record CM048744.1, on the reverse strand, counting down.
CCGAGGGGGGATTCGAACCCCCGACGGGGAACGGTCTCGCGCATCGAAGCATAGCGTCTCAATGCGTTTGGCCACTCCGCCGCGACGGCAATACGTACTAAGGTGTGTGTGTGTGGTGGTGGTGGTGGGGGGGGGGGGGGGAGGTGAAATCCATAACCATCCCAAATCATAATAGTAGGGATTGATCAGTACAATGATACGTAGAGCAACATGCCAACAATCTCTCACCACTCGCATTCTATCATGATAGCGCTGGCAAAATGGGAACTCGTTGGTAGAAAAAATATGGTTCCAGTTCAGATCTTGGCTGCACCAGCACGGTGATCAGATTGGAGTCTGAACACATCGTGGAGAGAGACTGTTAGCCAATGCATGGCTAGACTGGTTCTACTCACGGGATTATGTATGTGGTCACACTGGTCTCTATTCCCGCACCCTAGTACGAATTGCCGCACTAACCAATCAGGTCTACAAGTGATATCTGTGATATCTCCAGTTCTTCTTGGTACTGTATTTTGAATATCCGGCAATTTACGTATGTAACCCAAAATTCATTTGGGCTTTTATGCTAACACTACACTTTATCTTCCCTTTCACAGCTAGAATTGGGGAAAATTGTTGCCTGTAAGCCGTTATATGAGCCGTCTGAGTTTATCTTATTTTTCAATCGCCTCCCCTCTCGGAATGGCCGCGTCCTCTTAAGCGTCATGCTGCTGACTGCGCAGCTGTTCCCGCTGGATGTTCGACTCCTCCCTCGTGCATGTGTATGTGTGTGTGTGCATGCGCGCGCGCGCGCGCACGCGTGTGTGTGTTTGTGTGTGTCTGTCTGTGTGTGTGTGTGTTGTCTTTTGTGTAAGTTAAAGTAGTTTGTAATTCTACGGCAGTGTTCTTCAGTCTTTTTGAATGTGCGACCCCTTTCTAATTGTTTGGCGACCCCCCCACCTCACGAACCACAACAAAAAGATATCACTAATTGTGAAGAAGTAGATCTTTTTCTTTCCGATTTTTCAGAATAACTTATTACATCGTTTTCTTTTACCTATCGGTTGGTTTCCTGAAACGGTTTTTAGACTTTGTGCTAATTCATCAGTAACATTAAGCAATTTATGATCAGTTCATAATGAAAGTTACACAAGGAATTCAGTTATTTTGACGTTAAATTTCACTTAGGCACACGTTATTGTATTACTGAACCCGTAACCATTTATGGTGCAAGTACTTTCGCCTGTGACGGTGGTCCCCGGACCAAGTCTTTACGACCCCTCCCCCCCCCCCTTGGGGTGGGGACCCGCAGGTTGAAAAAAACTGCAGCAGGCACCGATGACCATAGCAGTTTGATCCAATAGGTTTACAAACATTTGAACATTTTCTCCTGTCGTGTTTAAGCGAGATGATATTTGGAGCCAATAGACTTGTTCTTCGAACTGATCCTTAAACATGATAACACGCCTTCGAATACTTGCAATGTGTTCTGTTAATCTCAGATGGAGTGTATTCTAAACAATCGAGCAGTGCTCAGTAGTGGGTTGTGCAAGCCTACTGTACACCATCTCTTTTGCAGAGGCGCTACAGAATCCCGGAGCTATGTCAAACAATCGCAGTGGACATTCACCTCCCCTGCAACTGGCTTCATGTGCCCGTTGTATCTGTCATAGCACAATGTTTTTACTCGGTCTTCATTCGAACCGGTTTAGTCCAGCAAAATACCACTGTTACCGTACTAGACAATTACTGTAATGTTTTTAATAAATAGATTTATTTAAATGATTGATTTCGGTTCAACTGTAACAATACTTATATCTTATATCGTGGGTTGTGTCAGGATAGCACAGTCGGTAGTGCGCTTGCCCGCGAAATGCAAAGGTCCCAGGTTCGAGTCCCAGTTCCGCCACACAATTTTAATATGCCAGAAAGTTTCATATCAGCGCACACTCCGCTGCAGAGTGAAAGTTTCATTCTTAATACTTATATCTTATTGTGTCCATTACAATGATGATCTCATTAACATATCACCAAAATTTACTTCCTACATCATGGGATTAAAATAAAAAAATCGGTGGAATCAACTCATAGCCCGCAAAGCAAATTCCGACAGCTGACGTTTGGTAGATTTGTCACTTACGAGTGGAATATGTATATGTGCATTCAATTAAATAATATATTTACTCGAAATACTTGGCGCGGCGGAGTGGCCGCGCATTTAGGCGCTAAGCTCCGATGCGCGAGGCCGTTCTCCGTCGGGGGTTGGAATGCCCCCTACGGGCATGGATGTTTGTGTTATCTTTAGTATAAGGTCGTTTATAAGGGACTGATAACCCCGCAGTTAAGTTCCGTAGCCGGCCGCAGTGGCCGAGGATACTGAGGCGCTCCAGTCGTGGTCTGCACGGCCACTACGGTCGGGGGTTCGAATCCCCCCTCGGGCATGGATATTTGTGCCGTCCTAGTTCGTAAGTAGTTCATAAGTAGTTTGTAAGTTTAGGGACTGATGACCCCGTAGTTAAGTCCCATAGACTATACAAACATTTGATTTTAAGTTCCGTAAGCTTAACAAACGTTTGAACATTTTCCGAAATACTTGATTAAAACCTATAGTTTGTTAAGAGTAAGGAGAAGGTTGTAAAGACATAATAAAATTGTGAAATTCGTGTGTCAGAGGCATGGTCCCGCTCTTGGTGGCTGCTGCGGTGCTGTGCCGCAAGTGGATGAGTCAGTGGCTTGCAGAGAGCAGGGGGCCGGCTAGCATCGCCCCTTCACCGACACAGCGTAATAGTTACACTGCACACTTTCTCTTCCCTACACTCTTACCTAACTTATAAACTGCGCTGATAACTTGGGTGGGTTACTATTTTATCCCAACAATCAAATCTCAGTAGCAATAATTTTGAAAGTGCTCCTTCATTCGATCGTTAACTATTACTGATAATAGTTAAGGATCAAATGAAGGACGCTTTCAAAATTATGTAAAATGGACAATTCTTTTTTTAGAATCAAGAATGATTTTTTCTTAGTACATCGTGGATTTAGACTGCCAACTAAAACCAACATTAAGATGTCAGTTGGGTTCGTGCTGAATAGAAACTAGCCATTAAAAATGGAAAAAAAGAAAAAAAATAATCTGTTTTCCAACCAGTGACCACAGATTTTTTCCGAGGGAATATGTCAATTTTTACAAATTTTCTCCTATCAATACTTATTTAAAGCAAACTGTGATTGATCACCCCAAACAGAAAATCTTTCCAAGTCATCTTCAAGTCTGCCGCACCCACTCACAACATTTTACCAGCCACGAAGGTGTCATCAACCCCGACAAACCGTTCATATAAATGAAGGGAACCAACCCGTTTTCACTTATACGACTCAACCACCCACTTCTTTCTCTGTTTACAAGCCATGTTGTATACATCTATATTTAAAATTCAATTGCTGTGCGTTAGTATCGCTGGAGATCAGGTTCGCTTGATTGATTTTAATATTATTTTCTTGTGGTTCTGAACATGGCTTGTCAAAAGCAGCAACCGTAACAGCGTAATTTACGGTATGAGAAAATATGCAACCCTACAAGTTGCTTTAAAACAATTAAACTTTATATGGATTTTGACACCTCTATGGGTGTCTTCATCAGAAAATTATGACATGAGACGTTGATACTTAGAGCCTAATATGGTCATGTTGTATTAAGTTGTGAATGGCAGTGTTCGTCCGTCTTTGCAACTACAATAAAAATGCGATTTTTCTCACCAGGCGCGTTTCTTTTTAATGACAGTAAAACATCTGCAGTGGTCTGTAATAATAGAAATCTACAGTTTGTTTTTAGATCGAAAACAGTTCGTTAACAGAACATGAAAAGTAGGCCTAATGTTTTGTTACTTACGGAAATTTTGTCTTGTTTTCGCTTCACATCATGGAGTGCCGGTCTGTTTCGTACAGTATCGCCGGTTCTTCATGCTGTGTCGTTTTTTCCTCTACTTCCACTATCACTTTTGGACTGCCCATAATTATTTTCACAGATCAGACGTCTTTGTTTTTGTTTTGACTGAGTCTGCAAATGTTCAAATGTTTGTTTAGCTTATGGGAGTTAACTACGGGGTCATCAGTCCCTAAACATACAAACTACTTATGAACTACTTAACTACTTACGAACTAGGACGGCACAAATATCCATGCCCGAGGGGGGATTCAAACCCCCGACCATAGTGGCCGTGCTGATCGTGACTGGAGCGCCTCAGTCACCTCGGCCACCGCGGCCGGCGACTGAGTCTGCACAGTGTGTTATTGAAGTGTTGCCAACATCCCTAATGTAGTTCTTTTTCTATGTTTTATATTATGTTTTACTGTATTTTATTTTGATGTAAGCAGACTGGAATTATTGGCAAAAAATTCCAGTCCGCTTACATCAAAACTAAATACACTAAAACATAATTTATTATAAAACATAGAAAAAGAACTACATTCTGGATGTTGGCAACACTTCAATAACACACTGTGCAGACTCAGTCAAAACAAAAACAAACGCGTCTGATCTCTTGAAACAGACCGGCATTTCATGATGTGAATCGAAAACAAGACAAAATTTCCGCAAGTAACAAAACGTTAGGTCTACTTTTCATGTTCCGTTAATGAACTGTTTTCGATCTAAACACAAAACAAACTGTAGATTTCTATTAGTATATACCACCGAAGATGTTTTACTGTCATTAAAACGAAACGCGTCTGGTGAGAAAAATCGCATTTTTATTGTAGTTTTAAAGACGGACAAACACTGCTATTCATAATTATGAAAGCAACTACGGACATTATGGCCACACAAACGAAGAATGTATTAAGTTAGTTTATAAAAATACATGCTAGTTAAAAACTAGCAAGCAAATAACAGTGGAGCTCAGTTAAATACATTGATCTCAATGGGTCACGAAGTTTGTGTGTTGTGTTTATTACAAACATTGCAGAACGATCTGAATAAGATATCAGTATGGTGTAAAAATTGGCAATTGACTCTAAATAATGAGAAGTGTGAAGTCGTCCACATGAATACGAAAAGAAATCCGTTAAACTTTGTTTACAAGATAAATCAAACAAATGTGAAGGCCGTAAACTCCACAAAATACCTAGGAATTACTATTACTTCAGACTTAAATTGGAAAGAACACGCAGATAATATCGTGGGAAAGGCGAACCAGAGACTGCGTTGTATTGGCAGAACCCTTAAAACATGCAACAGAACTACAAAAGAAATTGCATACACTACGCTTGTCCGTCCATTTTTGGAGTATTGCAGCCCAGTGTGGGATCCTTATCAGGTAGGTTTGACGGAGGACATCGAAAGAGCCCAAAGAAGGGCAGCTCGTTTCGTACTGTCACGATACAGGGGAGACAGCGTTACGGAAATGATACAGGCTCTGGGATGGGAATCATTTCAACAACGGCGCTTATCGCCAACATTCTCCTCCGAATGCGAAAAAATATTGTTGACTCCCACTTACATTGGTAGAAATGATCATCAGAATAAAATACGAGAAATCAGAGCTCGAACAGAGAGATTCAGGTGTTCTTTCTTCCCGCGCGCTATTCGAGAATGGAATGGGAGATAAATAGTATAATGTGGTTCGATGAACCCTCTGCCAGGTACTTAAATGTGATTTGCAGAGTATCCCATGTAGATGTAGATGTAGACAGTAAATGTCTGTAAATTACAGTTGTGTAAAACAAACACCGCCGAGGTGGCAAACGATCGGACAGGAGCAGCCGTGCAGGCGCGAGACCTTGGAGGCAGTGAATCGCGCGAGTCATTAGGGCGGAACGTGCGGTGTCACACACGCCGCTTTCTAGCCGCGCGCTAGAACGGCACGGCGCGGCTCTACTACCAGTTCTTGCTCTGATGTGAGTGTCGGAACGAGCGCTGTCCAGCGCGCAGCTAAATGTGAGAGGTGAAGGCGCCGCGTACAGTGCGGGTGAACCGCGAAGACGATGCAGGTGCAACAGCAGTTGCTAGCTTGAAACCACATACACAGCTCTTCATTTTGATGACTGGCACTGCATTTCATATTCTTAGTGACTAATTGCCCAGATAAAAAAAACATCTGGTGCGATCTTAGACCTTGTCGAGGACAAACGCAGGGAAGGAGAGGAAATGGGATCATTTAGTCTTAGAAAATTCTGGAACTTTGAGCACAACATTTTTACCTACGTTTACTTTTTACTTGTTGTGTCTGGTCTCCTTCTAAACAATTGATACACCGCTGCCTTCGCCGTTTCCACTTCCGGAAGCAGTCTTTTTCTGGATCGCTCGAAGCGCCGCCTGCGAATTTTCTTTCATATCTTGTATCGTGGCAATTCTTTGACCTTCCAAAGGAATTTTCAACTTTGGAAATAAAAGAAAGTCTGTAGGGGCCATGTCGGGAGAGTACGGACGATTTACGCAATCCAAGAGCTCCCCACAGAATCCGAATCGTGGGACGAAACTTAGTAGCAACACGATACACCCAAGATGTGTCAAGATTTCATGACATTATCAAACTGAAATGTTACACTCCTCTGCAATCTCGCGGACAGTCTTTGCTTGGCTCGGCACAATTTCGATGCCGTTCTTGATATGAGCATCGGCGAAAGACGTCGAAGCCTGTCCTGAACGAGTGTCATATTATAACTGCCGCCCGGCAATTCTTAAAACACGTGAACCATTCGTAACACCGAGTACGATTGCGCGCTCATCACAACAGGCTTCCAGCAGCATTTGGAATGTGACTCTCTAAAAGTTTTCTCGAGTTTCAAGCAAAATTGAATGCAGACGCGTTGCTCCTCTAACTCTGCCATATCGAAATTCACAAACTGTGTGACACAGCATTCTACTCAGTAAAGTATTGAACATTAACTAACGGACATACTATAACGAAACTTTCTTTCGCTGAAAAACTCCACTGGTGTGCAAATACGAATGTTTCGGATTTTTGAAAATATTTTTTACTGTTTCCGTACATCTAGAAAACAAACGAGATATGTAAGTGCCAACTGACGTTTTTCTAATACTCCCATACAATGTCGTCTTAGGAATAGGAACGAGCAGAGATCTTTCGGCAAGTCATCCTCCTCAGGACGACAGAAAAACGAAGTTCTGAGGGTGTGCATGTGATGTCGTCAACGTAGACCCTCGCTCCTTCGTAACTGACCTTGCTGAGCGTGCTCCGTGAACTAAGTATGAAGAGTTCAGGTGAAATCCTATCTTTATTTAGACGACAAGGAAGATTAAGAGTTCCAGACGAGGTCGTTAGAGATGGATCAAATATTCAAATTTTTGTATATGGGGCCTAACTGCAGTGGTCATCGGTCCCTAAAGTTATGAACTACTTTAACTTATCCTGAGAACAACACACACGCCCAATGCACGAGGGAGGTCTCGAACGTCCGACGGCGAACGGGAGATGGATCGCAAGCTGCTCTTGAGAAAGGAAGGGAAGAAAATCGGCCACTTTATTTTCTGACGGATCAACCCGACATCGCATTGAATGATTTAGGGTAGCCTCGGAAAACTGAATCTGAATGGCCGGGCAGAGAGCAGATGCAGATGTTCGGTCCTGCAGTGCGATTCAGTGTACCGGAGTTAGTTTTGGGGAGAATTCACAGATGATGGTAACCAGTCAAAGGAGTGTTACGGTAGACTCGCTTTCCGAAACAGCAATTCAGTAGAACTTTCAGTATCTTTCTATCTAGTTATTAGGTAAAAGAAAAACCTCAAGCTATCTTCTATTTCGCTGTATGAAGGTCGTAAAATTGCGGCGAGCGCTTCATTACCAGCGTCGTTAAATTAATTGCGCAGTAGGTACAGTTAACAGGGAAGTTATTCTAGAAGTACATCTACATTCATACTCTGCAATCCACCGTAAGGTGCGTAGCGGAGGATACACTGTACCACTACTAGGCATTTCCGTTCCTATTCCACTTCAAAATAGAACGAGGAGAAAAAGAATGCCTATATGCCTCCGTACGAGCCCTAATTTCTCTTATCTTGTCTTTGTGATCACTACGCGAAATGTAAGTAGGCGGCAGCAAGATCGTACTACACTCAGCTTCAAATTCCGGCCCTCTAAATTTCCTCAACAGAAATTCACGATAAGAACGTCACCTTTTCTCCATCGATCACCAATTGAGTTGCCGGAACATTTCCGTGACACTCGCGCATTGGTCGAACCTACCAGTAACAAACCTAGCTGCTCGCCTCTGAATTGGTTCTATGTATTCCTTTAAACTGATCTGCTGCGGGTCCCAAATACTTGAGCAATACTCAAGACGTTGTCATACAAGCATTTTATACGCGGTCTTCCCAAAAGTCTCCCAATAAACCGAAGTCGGCTGAATATTGTACTGAATATCGACAATACTCTTACACTCTTTTATTTCACATAACATAATAACAACGATAATAGCAGGTCGAAAGTGAAGATAAAAATGAGAAGCTAAACAACGTGATTTGAGAACTGAGGTACTTTAACAAGGTTGAAGTTTGAAAATCATAGCAAATAATAAGAAATTAAATACTTCCTTTAAGAAAAGTAATTTTTGTTCCGATCGTCTTCATGCGTATCAAAATGATTAAATTTGACCACACAATTCATATTATTTTCAGTGCGTCAGGAAGTGAAACTGGATCGGGGTGCACTCAGCCACGTCAGGCCAACTGAGAAGCCACGTGACCGTTCAATAGCGCTTCCAAAGTCAAGAGACGCGACAACGACCAGGAGAGCGGTGTATTGACTCTATGCCCATCCAGACCGCACCAATGACGCCATTTAAAGAGAGTGACAAGGTGGTCGGTTAGGAAGGATTGGTCCACCTAGGGCCAGAACGCGTAATTTGGCTTTTGCTTAACATTTTCTTAGATTACTCGTTTCTTCACGATTATCTGATTGGTACATCATACTACCCTGAAAGAAACTTCTTTTTCTTTTGAATTTGCCCGTGCCAGCTTCTGAAATTGTTTGCTTTACTCGTCGGCACTGTTATGTATCGGTTCTTGTCAGTATTACTCTGAGGATATTATTAGTGACGCCACGACTCTCCTCGGGAAGGTATCTGTGTACACGAGCCATCTGCGTCTAAAACTGATTTAATGTTGAGATAAGATGACGTTTTTGACGTGATTCCTTACTGTTTATCTGAGGCGGGAGGTGATACTTGCTTAGGCGGGTGTTGAAAACCACCTGAAAGTCGCATCCACGTTGGCCAACTCACTAACCGCCCGTCGTTAACCCGCGACGCGCTTGCGGTTACGTCGGCTAGCCTCTTCCTACCCCGGAAGCGAAAGGGTAAGCGTTATCTCCTAACCTGGTGAGTCATGACATTTGATGAATAATGTAAATAAAATGTTACCAAATTCAGTGACAGCAGTGCAGTATCGACGTAGCTTGAACCATATTGCAACCAAAATCATTCGATGCTCAAGTATCATTGACCTTTTTCTCATATCCCCTCCTAAACTACTGGACCGATTTCAGCCATACTTCCTACACATATTCCTTACTATCAGACAACAATCCCTGTATGGATAAGAAGCACCTGCGACATATAGTAAGAACTATGATAGGCATCTGGTCGGTGTACAACATAAACGCTGGTTAGATTACTACTGAACTGTTTTCCGGCACGGAGGTCGGCCGGTCTGCGGCGCGCCAGCCACGTTCTGCACGGCCACTACGGTCGGGGGTTCGAATCCCCCTTCGGGCATTGATATTTGTGCCATCCTTAGTATTAGCGAGTTCATAAGTAGTTTGTAAGTTTAGGGACTGATGATCCCGTAGTTAAGTCGCATAAGCTCTACAAACATTTGAACATTTTTGAAATGTTTGTCTGAGTGGTTTTGTCGTGCATCGCTGGCGTAGCTCAGCTATTCGCAACAGTTGCAGTCGAGTAATGACAGTGATTAGTTGTGTTTGATTTCCAGACGAAAGGGACTAGGAAGAGAGACGTTGATGAAACAGTTTTATCACCATTTGTGAGAATTGACTGATGACGATAGAGAAGGAATGTTAATGAAGCGAAAAAGTTTTTGAAATAGAGGTAATCAATTTTTTAATTAATTTGCAGCGCGTCAGTCATTGTTAGGGTATTTTCACAAAAATAAATAAATAAATAAGTTATTTTCTACTGATCAGTATTTTATCCTGGTACGATGCTACTTACTTATGTCAAAATGGCTGTGTGATAAAAAGAAAGGAATTGACATACTTATTTTATTTCTGTTCTTTCAATATTTTAAAAACAGTATTTGGTGCATGGTATAAGATTTTGTTACCGCTCAGGTAAGTTCAATAAAACATACAGAACATCATAAAAGGAACCTTATTGTGTCAATGTCGTTATTTCTATCTGCCCAAGTAAATTTATGTCCGAGTAAAGCCAACTTGGCAGCTTGCATTGTTTGTCAGAAGGAGCATTGTTTGTAACCTTGAGATTAACTCAGCAGAATCGCAGCTCCAGCATCTTCATCAATCTTTATTCAAGTAACCAAATGAAATTTAATTATGAAAATATGTTATCAGATGATCAGTTCATGTACAGAAAAATTATCTCAGTTCTGTAACAGTCACTAAATGTCAGTTCCAACAGTAAAGCAAACAGTTCCAGCAGCTGGTACTCAAATAAAATTTAATTATTAAAATTTATCAATGTTCAAATGTTTGTATAGCTTATGGGACTTAACTACGGGGTCATCAGTCCCTAAACTTACAAACTACTTATGAACTACTTACGAACTAGGACGGCACAAATATCCATGCTCTAGGGGGATTCGAACCCCCGACCGTAGTGGCCGTGGAGACCGTGACTGAAGCGCCTCAGTCCCCTCGGATACCTCGGCCGGCACTTACTAACTACTTATGAACTAACTTGTACTAAAGACAGCACAAACATCCATGCATGAAGTGGGATTCGAACTCCCGACGGGGAACGGCCTCTCGAATCGAAGCATAGCGCCTCAATGCGGTCGGCCGCTTCGCTGCGGCTCGATGTTCATCCACAAACGCAGTCAGATGCAACAACACACTAAAAGGGATGTTCATTTAACAACAAAACGACAATTTTATAGACAAATTTCACCTAAGACTCGTAGTTAAGAAAATATGGCGTCATGAACTATGAAATTCGTGATAAACCGCTACATCAAGGGACAATGTTCACATCTCTACTTAAACTAGTGGACCATTTCGACTACATTTGGTAAAAATACTATTTATCGTCATGAAACACTCGCTGTTGGGACAAAACTCCACCTACGACACATAGGTCAGGAGATACAGCGTCATTAACAGCGAGTGTCACAAAAAACTTCTCCAACATGCGCTGAAGCTTTCTCAGTTCGCTATTTGAGAATGAGAGCATTTAGCATTTCTCGCTGACAACCTCAACAAGATGATGAAAGAATGGAAGTTTATAGCTTTCTAGTGCCTTTCAAAGTGCCTTGCTGCCGAGTGCGCGCTTGCTCCTCGTCAGAGGTTCGATCCTCTCTCGGGAATGGATGGGAGTGTCGTCCTTAAGTTATTATAAGTAATTTATCAGCCTATGGACTGATAACCGCACTAGTTAAGTTCCATAGATTTATAAATATTTGAACATTTATAGCTTTCTTCTTTTCCGATATTCAGGCAGTAAAACTACGGATGTTCGGCATGCGGTCACAATTTATTACTTCTACATTACTAATTGTATTCGCGATTCATTTTACTGACAGTAAGCACACTGAATGTACGTTCTAAATTATATCATAGTAACACATATTTTGGAAGATATGACGTCAAAAACAATGAAATGGTTGAAAATCCGCCCCACCACGTATGTGGTTGTAATGTATTACGTCTTCTATGATTTTTATCTGTCGATTTTCACTTCTTTCACATCTGGCAATGATGCTGATGTGAAAAATATCGAGTAGCACCGTGGTTCGGAACCCACGTTAAACTGTAGGTCCCCCATGTAACTGGCTGGGGAAGACAGTTCGAAGGTCGGAGGAAGGCAACGGCATACCACCTAAAGAGAACACAAACACTCATGCTCGAGGGGGAACTCGAACCCCCGACGGCGATCAGCCGCACGCACCGCAACACGACGCCCCAGTGCGCGCAGCTAATCCGCGGCGGCTTGATAGATCATAATGGCAAAAAATTAATTATAAGTTCCTGTTTCATGACTTATTCAAAATAATTATTCAAGTAGCGAGAAACACATATAACTCCTTTCCCTGGGGGAAGAAGATTCGTCTCTGATTAAAATAAAATAAAATCCTGGCTCAAGCGAAGATCTTGATGAGATCAAGAATAATGGCTGATTGAGACAAATGCAAGGCTCTCTCCTTCCTTGTGCAAAGGAATAAAAGACAATCCGATAAAGAAAGGGGAAAGCAGGCAAAAGAATGATTATCTCTACCACGTGCTAAAGACCGCTCGTATTGCTTCATCCATAAGAACTGATGTGGGACCAGTGTGTCTTGAATGAACGCAATCTACGAGACTGCGGTCGTCAGATCCACGTGATACACGCAAACGCCCATCATTCACGCGCAGGCTGAATCTGATTTCGTCGCTGAAGACCGCGTCCCGCGTGAGTAGCAGACGGGCTGGAGATGTTCGAGCTCGTAGTCCACTGCTTGTAACTGCTTGGCAAGAGTTTTTGTTGACACTTCTGGGCTTATAAACCCTTTGTGCGATCTGCCACTGCGACATTACCCATACAACAATCTTGGCGAACTTCTCAGCTTATTGGACGTCATAAACTCGTCTACGGTTGTGAGAATGATCACGTGACTATTGCAATCATCGTTGCACAACTGACTCAGCACGTCCAGATTGTGAGGCAACTCTCCGAAACGACCGTCCCGCAATTCGGAACGCCACAATTCGATCCCTTTGAAAGTTGCTCACTTTGCTGCAGGAAGCAAGAGTGCGTCTCTGTGCAGTGTTGATATTACACTGAGGCTGTGAACTATTAAGGTGTATACACAGATGGCGCTGTAGCAGCTATCTCACTGCGTTGTGTGTTGGGAGATAATACTGAAACGATTATCAGTACGTAGACTATCCCCTCAATCGCTACACATTTCACAGGACGTTATCTAATATTGCACTCTACGGTCCTAGAAAATTACATGACTGTAGGACACATAGTCCAGAAGATATGACGTCGTAAGGATTGAGCTGTATGAAAACGAAATTGAAATCGACAGACAGTGGGCTAGGAGGCGATGGACAGGAGACGGAAGAAGCAGATGGAACAACGTAGTACAGAGACGGGAACTAACGCTAGTAATAAATAAAAGAACCGTTCACAGAGAGGTCAGATGCCAACGTGACGTTAAACTGATGCACATTTTATTTGAGGGTTTTACAGGAAACAGCGCCATTACCGGAGAATGACAGCACGTAAGCTTACTGGAGACTTGTACGCACGGTCGGAACAGCAGCACCGGTTCTGGTGGCGCGGAGCGGCCAGTTCTATGAACCCGTGTGCCTGAGGAAAAGTAGCCCGAGCGTAACAGCGAGACTAGGAAGACGCGCGCGCGGCTGCCAGGAAGCGGCGTGGTGGCGGCGCGACACACATTCCCGGCGGCGTCCGTCACGTCAGACCGCTAGCCGCGCCGCGTGTGTGCTGTCCAGGCGGAGCCTGCGCCTGCGCTAACTGTACCGTGGCCGGTCGCTGGCCGCGCCGTCCACACAGCGCGCGCTTTGTTCTCCGTAAAAGCGCCACTCCGTAGGCCGTGCCGCCACTGTCTCTCACCGCTCGCGGCTTTCAACTGCTGTGCACTGTAACACCTACTATTGATCCAAGTCGAGACACCACAGAATAGAGGCGATGTAGAAGGATAAGCAGAGGGCGACTCCAATCAAATGTTCAAATGTTGTATAGCTTACGGGACTTAACTACGGGGTCATCAGTCCCTAAACTTACAAACTACTTATGAACTAGCTACAACTAAGGACGGCACAAATATCCATGCCCGAGGGGGATTCGAACCCCCGACCGTAGTGGCCGTGCAGACCGTGACTGGAGCGCCTCAGTCTCCTCGGCCACCGCGGCCGGCGGGGCGACTCCTTTGACCTGTGACTATATTTACCTGCAACATATCTTCCGGAAAACCAGTTTTAGCCTTCGATTTTTACATGTGAAAGCCTGAAGCGGAAAAAAATGTTTGTAAATCTATGGCACTCAACTGCTTGGTTACTAGTCCGTTGCTTACAAACTACTTAATCTAAGGTAGTCGGCCGCGGTGGCCGAGCGGTCTGCGGCGTGACAGTCACGGTCCGCACGGCCGCTGCGGTCGGGGGTTCGAATCCCCCCTCGGGCATGGATGTTTGTGCCGTCTTTAGTATAGGCTAGGTGATAAGTAGTTTGTAAGTTTAGGGACTGATGACCCCATAGTTAAGTCCCATAACCTCTACAACATTTGAACATTTGAATCTAAGGGAAACTAAACTAATGACAACACAAACACCCATGCCCGAGGGGGGAATCGAACCCCCGACGGCGGACAGCCGCGCGCACCGCAACACGGCGCTCCAGGACGCGCGGCTAATCCTCTGCGGCCCTGAAGGGGATTTAGTACTCCAAATATGGCGACTGACCACTAGCTGTTTCAGTTCCTGATTTAGTCAACACAATCGTTGTTTCTCTTTCCTTAAACAGACAGATTCGTTCTTCCTCTAATATTTACACTTCTCTTTCACTGCAGAAAAAGTCACTCTGTTCATATTAACCGAAAATTCTTACTAGAAGACACAACCTGACAAGCCACACGTGTTTCAAAACCGGTTGCGTTTACATGAACACGAAAATCGATCATGGAACTGGAAACCGCTTTCTAAAAGAATATTTGCCAGCTAAAAGAATATTTTCTAAATAGATTTTAGAGTGTTTACGTTACGAAACAAAAACGGAATTGGGAAATCGGTTTACGAAATCCTGTTTTCGGAGCTCATGTAAATAGGATTTGTATGCAGCCAAGCGTTGCGCTCGCCGCCATTTTGAAACCGAATATACGCCAAATGAAAGCTGCTTTCTACTATAGCGCTTCGAAATTGACATTTTTGCTAAAAGCCATTACTGAGTTGCTACATTTATCAAAAATGTCCATTCTAACCGTAGCAGTAAGACGCTTACGGCCGCGGAGGAGCACATTCAGACGCTATGCTACGATGTGCGAGGTCGTTCCCCGTCTAGGGTTAGAATCCCCCTCGGGCATGGATGTTTGTACCGTTCTTAGTCTTAGTTAGTTCATAACTAGTTTGTAAGTTTAGGGACTTATGACCCCGCAGTTAAGTCCCATATGGTTTACAAACATTTGAACATTGTTTGAAGCAGCTTAGGTGCTTACTCGGTTTCAATATGGCGTCGAGCGCAAAGCTTGGCTGCATACAGATCAAAGGAGCAGCCCTCTCCTTTCCCTTCTATATTTCCTCTATTTTTTAGGTAATCTCGGCAGCTAAAGTGCAACAGTTAACAAAATAAGCTAAACATATCCAGTTGCACTTCGCTTCAAACACAGTGCTCTACTCGGTTTCGATGTGGCAGACTTTGCACATGTTCCCAAAATTTTGTCGCACAGATTGCAGTGGAGTTTCCTTCCTGCATACTCCTTATTCTGTGATCTTACGTTGTATCTGATATCCATTCCTACAACAGATTATTTTATAGTTCGCACTAACCTACGGCCATGGTATCTACAGAAGACGACTTTTAGTAGGCTGGTGCTAGAACCTGATAGATGATGTCCGTGCTTTTTTTTTTTCATATTTCTTGCTCCTGTTACAGCACATTTTTATCTGGGATCATGATCTGTTATTTTGTCCATTGACGATTACATTTTAAGCACCAGACAGACACCTCCTTCGAGGACGATATTTTAGAAAGGTGTTAAATAATAAATTTTTAGAAAGGAAACCATTTTACGCCTTAATTGGATATAATGACCCCTGTAACTGACTTCATCACAAACATTGACCAGTTTTATCGATGATAACATGTAACAGGTGATAAAATGATGAATTTGAACTGCCCCTTTTTCACGGGCAATAACTTTAGATGTAAGCAACATTTTATATTTGGAAAATCACAACTGGTATTCATCTGAGTGAGAGATACTTCAGACCTTTTCGACTCGCAACAGCAGTTTTACGAATAAATGTATCTTCTGACTTGGAAAGGTCTTACATCCAGAACTTTGGTGGTGCCTAAATTTTTTTATTCTCCTATTTGCTGAAGACCCGGCGCTGCTCGGGTATTTTATTTATTTATTTATTCAAGCCTTGAGTTAGCACTTCTCAAGGTCCCTTCTGTATATCTCCTTTTTTGTAATTACGTGTTATATTTGTCAGAGAATATTTAAGAAATAAGGCTGTCTTGCATTATATACAAAATTTTAAGTACAATACTTAACAAAGAAAGATAGTAATCAAAATGCAAATGATATGTAACATTCATTTAATTCACAACTTTGTTATGAACAATATTTCTTGTTACTTGTCCAGGACCTAATATGAATCATTTCTTTGGTGAGCCACCCCTGAGCAACTGACAAATTGGTCCGTGTGAGAAACATGGGCAAGTCAAATCCACTCCACAGTATTGAATAGATTGCCCTGTAATTTATTAATGCAAGTCTCACTGGAAACTGTAGTCTCTTGAAGTTAAAATGTAGATCTGACGGAAATAATGGGGCGTTCGTTGGATGTACACTGTTTCATTCTCTTTCTTTCGTTATAACTCTACAGAAGTCTATTACTATCGCCTGCATTCGTGTGCGCTTCAGAGCTCAAATTTGTCAACACTACTGTCAGCTGTCTAGGAATTTCCTTAAACTGACTGGAATACGTGTTGCATGATGTGTCAGGTTGTTATCCATTACATAATATATGATCTCATATTTACTGAATTATATGTTGTACAACTGTATAATTTTGCAATTATATATTCATTTGTAAAAGTGCTGTATGTCGGTAAAATCCGTTGCAAACAGATTTAGTGCACCATGGATGAATTTTCATATATTTTACAATAGATAAATACAAATTGTATTTAGGATTCTTTTTTAAAATTTTCGTACCAAAAATAATTCCTAGATGACATTAGAAAAGGTTTCTTTGGTTCAACTTCTGTCAAATGCCATGTGACGAGTAAATTTGCTAAGAGTCACGTTTTTACATTCAACAGTTAAATTTTCAGTATTAATCAGAAACGGCAGCTTGCAAAAATACATATAATGGAGGTGGACACAACTACGTTAAATTTAATTACAATATATATTTACTGGGAATTTTTTTTCCACAGTTGAACGCAGTTTCGAAAATCTGAAGGCTTAAATTTGTCTCCTTATAGAGACGCTCTTTGCATTTCCGTTTTTAACTGGGATTTTGCTTCGGGTACTTCGTAAAAAGATTTTATTTTAATATGTATTATTCGAGCCATGACTTGAATAAATTTAGATTCCTTCCTCAATAAAAGAAGTATCAAAATTTATTGAATCTCAGATGGTTTTAAACATACCATTGACTATGGTTTGCTGTAGTATGATCCTTATAATTAAACTACTTTGAATTAATAACGTAAGAACGTAGTTTCGTACAGATATTTGAAGCTATACAGCGATTAGAAGAAACAACACAAGAAAACTACACGTTAGACTACTGGAGACTTCAACGCATGGTTCGAACAGCAACACCGATTCTTGTAGCGTATTTCCAGGAATAAGCGTTGTCTAACATCTGAGAATAGTTAACGTTCTTTATTATATTTCAGTTGTCGCGAATCCTGGTCTTCTGTGGTCTCCACTGGTCTCAAGATGCAGGTTTTTAATTTAACTTTGCAGTTGGACGCTACGCTATTTCTCTCGCAGCTGGCGTCACTCACCTAAGGGGGCAGTCGTGTGCGCCACTTGTCTGAAATGTGTAAATTTCGTTCCGTGTGTATTCGTCTTTCCGGCAGAGGAGGAAAATGAGGATAAACGCAACATTTTCTTAAACGAGATTGAGGAAAAAAACAACGAAAGAAAGAAGACAGCATTATCAGTCTCAACTCCCAGTCTCGCAAGCTATCAAGCTGCACTGCACGAGCAGGCTTTAATACATTGCGTTGGCTATTAATAAGTATAGGTATGTTATGCAAGATCGATTCGAGGCTAAAAATAACTGGGCAATTTCAGTTTTTTATTACATGCGGTGATGTAGTTTTTCTGGTTGTGGAAAAGATTTTACTTTTACTCGTCTTAACTTATTTTTTTTTTTTTTTTTTTTTTTTTTTTTTTTTTTTTACTTTCGCAAAAGAAGTTTAGTTCTGAAGAATTACTGTATGCATCAATTATCCAGTTCTCAATTGGATATTGGTGGTTTCTAGCTGTGGAACTATAATTTAAATTTCAGTATTTCTTCGTAATTTTGATATGCGTGAGTCATACATCCGATTCAATCAGCCAGGCAGCTTGTGGTCATAATCGTGATGAGTTAGGGAACTGCAATTAATATAGAAAAGGAACAACTTCCTGAAGTCCTGCAAAACTTATTTATTCGTCGCAAACCGGCTTTCGGCTTCTTAGGCCATCATCGGGTGATGACGGCCTAAGTAGCCAAAAGCCGGTTTTGCAGAACATCAGGAAGTTGTTCCTTTTTGATATTATTATCATGTTCTGTCAAGAACTGACGGAAAATTCGATTAATTTGAAATGAAATTAAATAAAATGGTGTGGAATAAGGACTTCTATTATATGAATTCATAGTTTCGCTGCGAGGTTTGCTGTTGAAATCCACGAGCTTTCGGCCGCGACCTCTCAGCCATTGTCAAGTGGTGCTGCCGTAGCATTGCTGCTGCTGTCCTTACTTAGCTGCGCTAACTTCTGTGACATCACTGTTTTAGCGAAATCGCCAAACGTGGTCCTGTTTCGGCCGTCTGCCTGCCGCACCCGATCTAACCTTCCGATGCCCGGGTTCCAAGCTGTGCTTAGCTGCAATCTGCCGTCTGTTTTGTCACATTATTAATCTGGATGTCTCGACGAACGCGTATAATTCGATTTGCGTACAATGATTTGCTGCTGTGCACACAAGTTAGAGTACTGACCTGGACACCTTTTACTCAGTATATGTTCAATTACTTAGGACACTTGTTGATATTTCTATACATGTGTTGTGTTAAAGATGATGTTGTGCCTGCAGCACTAAAGACAATTTGTAATACAGGACACAAAGTATTGTTCCTAGTGCTACATGCAGAACAACGTCACCAGCAAAAGCACATGTACAGAAATATCAACACACGCACTAATAAAACATATACTGAACGAAACGTGTCTACATCAGAACTGTTTGCAGCTTACATACAAAGTAGTAGAATAGGTAACTTGACATTCCTATATACAAACGAAAATTTAAATGTATTTCACACCACAGGGTATCTCTCAGCAAACAAAGGCGTAATGCGTTGGTCAAATTCGTGGCTACTTCATTATGGCTTCTTATTCCATCCGAGGAATGATCTAGGAAAGGCACTATTGCATAGGTTCCGACAAGTCCACTGTTCATCTCACTCTTGCAGTGTGAGTGAGAGAACTGGCGCAGTGGTTAGCACACTTGACTCGCATTCTGGAGGACTGTGGTTCAAATCCACCTCTGATTACCCTAATTTTGGTTTTCATTGACTTTCATAAATCGCTACAGGCAAAGACCGGGATGGTTCCTTTCAAAAGCCACGGCTGGTTCCCTTTCCTATACTTAGCAAAAACAATCCGAGGTTGTGCTCCGACTCTAATGACCATAGCGTAGACGGAACGTTAAGCTGTAATCTAGCTTCTTTCCTTGCCGTGTTGCAGCACGATGAGTGATTTCCTGACCACTGTAGAGGATGAAATTCTGCAGTAACATTATTTAAATCTGCGGGTAGCATTAGGAAAATCAGTCTACAACAACGATGCGAGACAATATACGCCGATGAATAAGCGCAGCAGCCACTGCTGTATCATCCATTGATTCCATCTGGTGTGCTCAGCTACCTGTCTTATGCCGTTTCAAAATGCATAGTATAGCCTATGAGCAACAACTTCGTGAGAAGGAAGTTTAAAACTAGGTTACATTAAGAAATTTATGTAACACGTAAGCACTGGGCGGTTACTAAATTATAGCGAGGAAAAGTTATAATTTACTGACAAGTGTATGCAACTTAATTACATTATCAAACAGTATTTTTAGTCACAGCCGTCCAGCACCAGGGAGTTAACAAAACCTCTTGAAATCTTTTACGTATTCAGGCAAATTTTGTCTGGGTAGGAAAAATAAGGTTTTCGGCTAAGCAAAAGTAAATACATAAATTCCTTTTGCACTTGATATAGGGCTTTTCTTTCACAGAGGTCGGACAACAAATGTTTCTCTTACAGCAATGAAAAGTAACGAATCGGCGGCCACACTACAATTTAAACGTAATCTACGTGACTCAGACGGAACTGCTTATGCAAAAACCGATAAGAATTACGATGTTGTGGCGTTGCTGTTGGCCACAACACCGGCGGTCTACACACGTCGCCGCGCCACTTCAAGATAACGCGATAAGTCGCTCCACAGTACTTCGGCCGCCGGGGGCGCCCGCCGTCTCGGTACCTCTTTGCCTGCTTCGTTCACCGGCCAATAGGAAGACGGAGGCTCGGCTGGATATACCGGCGCACCACAGCCACGACAGTCAGTATGGGAGAGTACAGGAGTTTCAGTCAGTGCGAGACAGCCCCAGGAATACTACAGTTCCACAAGTTCATCACAGAAGAGCAGCCTTCTGTCCATGCACAAGCCAGAACTATGTAATGGTTCAAGAAGAAGTTTGTACCAACACATCAAAGCTAGGTATTGATTTCTTCTCGATAAATCTTTTGAGAACTAATCAGTTCTATTAGTTGTAGACCTTGTCCACATCTTTACTAGCCACGGACAACTCCTTCTACTACAGAAATCAGGGAGACGTAAGATTATTCAGTAGGCTATAAAGTTACGTGCTATTCCCCCGTAGTTTCGTTTCCTGAAATCCCTATTTCGATGCCTTGAACTGTTTAGGAAATAAAAGCTGTGTTGCATCTTACATAACTCGCTATGCTGAACGAAAATGAAAGCTATGCAGCAATGATTAAGATTTAGACGAGAATACGTATAAAAAAAAACAACAATGAAACTAGAAATCTCATTAGGAGTAGCAAAGTAGTATGGTGTTGACACACTAAGTAGATGCCACGACTTGATGTTTCAAAGGAAATAAAAACAAAAGCTCTCGCAATTTCCAACAACTTATTTGAAATCAGATAACAGTGCACTGGCAATGTCCATGAGGATTTAGTGGGAAGCTAGGATAGAAAAAAGTGAACTGATGAAAAACCCCAGTTTTTTTAAACCGTGTCTGGGCCGAGTTTCAAAACTGGGACTTTTCCTTTTCGCTGGTAAATGCTACCGACTGAGCTATCCGAGCAAGACTCAAGTTGTTGTTGTTGTTGTTATGGGGGGTTTTAGGGGGACTAGACTACTATGGCCATCAGTCCAAGACTCAAGATTCAAGATCAGTCGTCACAGATTTACTTGCGCCAGTACCTCATATCATTCTTTCCAACCTTAACAGATGTTCTCCTGCATTGCATGCTGGACTACTGCTCCTTAAAGAAAGGCTATGGCGAAGACCTTACCACCGGCCCATAAGCTCCACAAACATTTGAACATTTGGAGTCCTGACCGAGCCACAGCCTGGGGTATGTCTGCAGAAGACACTTGCACTCAGCTAAGGGGGCTGCTCTGATGTCAAACTTCCAGACAAATTAAAACTATGCTGGACAAGGACTCTTGTAAAGGAAAGCTCTGAGGCTTTAGTCTTGGCCCTGAACACAGTCTGAATCTGCTGGGAGTCTAATAGCAGTGGAGTGGAAATTATATATGGAAATGAGCAGTAATATAACGGTTTTTGATATGTCGTGAAGATAAATGATCTTTTACATTTAATGATTTCAGATCTATCTTTGATTGTACTGCCACTTCAGGTACTCCAAGTAAGCAACAAAATGACTAGTCCTGCGCAAAATTCGCGAGCACTTCTTTGGTCGGTGGACCGCAATATTATTTGCACCTGCTGGCACTATAAAGTGCTTCCTGTAACACTTTAGTTACACAAATTCCACCACAAGAAAAGAGGTGAGCTGTAGAGAAGCGTTCCCCTTTCCAAACTCTCAAGACTCAGGAATTATAACGGACAACAGGCCAATAAAAAGGCCTTTACAAGGAAGGTACACTCTTCCCTGTCCAGTTATGGCCACTAAAATGGGAGGACCATCGGTGACTTTCACTGTTTCCCCAGGCATGTGTGGGAAAGTGACGGAGGAAGAGCGGCGGGACGCCCCGCGCTTTCTCGCTAGTTTATAATGAAGCCTCGAGCTGACCGGCGGTCACTCTCACGCTTTTTAACGAGTTATTTGGATGGCAGTATTAGTGGGCAAAGTGCGCTACCGATCACTTAAGCGCCGTGAAATAAATACTGAGGGGCATCCGTCGCTGTCTGTCGATGCAGCTCAGTTGTGGTAATAAGGAAACGTTTTGGGGTGCGCGAGCGGCCAGCTGCGATGTACTGTTTAGAGAAAGCGCCAGGTGAAGTGGTGTATGAGCGACGAGGCGCCGCGTACCACCAGGAAGCCACAGAGTGCTGGTTCATTCCCTGTGAGGCTCATTTGAAAGCGTTGTGACAACAACTGCGACAGCAAAAATATCACCTGTTCATCACTGTCCATGTGCATCTGGAGGGCGTTAGAAAATGAATGTCGGAGAGATGCAAATAACAACCTTCTGTGGGATATACATATTACAGTTCACAAAATGGACTTCGTCGACATCCGAGACCGAGCGAAGTGGCACAGTGGTAAAACACTGGACTCACATTCTGGAGGACGGTGGTTCAAAACCTCCGACCATTCAGATATAGGTTTTCCGTGATTTCACTAAATCGGTCCAGATAAATGCTGGGGTGCTTTCTTTCAAAGGGCAAGGCCGATTTTCTTCCACATCCTTTCCTAACGAATCCGAGTGCTAGCTACGTCTCTAATGATCACGCTGTCGACGGGACGTTAAACTCTAAGCTTCATTCCTTCACTTCGATCCCAGAAAAGTTGAAAATAAACCATCAACTTGCACTATGAACACTGAAAGAAAAAAGCGCTTCATAATGATAGAAAGATTCACACTATCAAAATAGGGGAAAAGAAGGTTCATTATGGTCTTTATAGACGGAACACACACTCAGATAGTTTTCTGTCAGGAATGGGGAAGGAGCAAAGTCTACTCGTCAGAACTGGTATTAAGTGCTATTCGCAGAAGGAATTCGCAGAATTCGACCGAGTCATTTCGAAGGAACCATCCCTGTTTTTGCTGGGCAGATTTAGGAAAATCATCGAAAAGCATCGGTATGGGTGGAGGAGGGTTTGAACCGCTTTCCTCTCGAATTCGAGTCCGATATGTTACGACTGTGCCACCTCAGTCGGTGTTATGATCGTAGGCAAAATCCTTGGGAGTTACAAATTGTGGAGGTTTTTCAGTAATGTATCTACTCTTAAAGAATGTACAGGGTGACAAAGAGTAACAGCAATGTCTGAAATGAGTAGTGGCAGGTATGGGCAAGTGAATGGACTGTGGGTTGGTGACAGCGAGTAAAGAGTCCGCCATTTCAGTAATCTGGATCAGGGGACGGACAACAGCGTGCGTTAGTCATAAAAATGTTTTATAATGACAATGACAGTTTGGTAGAAGAGCAGGGGGAGTTTCGATATTTTTATAACTTAGAACGTCGAAACACGCGATATATTGTTGAATTAATAACTTTCATGTGACAGGATCTGCCTTCAAGAAGAAACCAAGACAACAAAGAAGTGTGCGTTGTCCAGCGAACATTGATTTTATACGCGAATCTGTCTTACGGAGCGACGTTCAATTTGTGAGTACGCACTAGTGGTTTATGAAGCCTGGTTTCAATAGGACGGAGCGACATCATACACTGCTCGGCAATAAATATCACATGTGCGAGAAGTGTTCGGTAACCGCGTGATCTCACGATTCGGTAACATTCCCTGGCCCCAGAGAGCGCGAGATTTATTTGAAACATATTGGTAATAACGGGTATTGAGAACTAATGTGATGCCTTGTCGCTATGCCTAAAAAAAATGATCAACTGTTTGTAAATCTATGGGACTGAACTACTGTCGTTATCAGTCCCTAGACTTACACACTACTTACCTAACGACAACTCATCCACCCATGCCCGAGGGGGGACTCGATCCTCCGACGGGGAGCAACCTCGCAGTCCACAGCAAGGTGCCTTAGAGCGCTCGGCCATTGCAGCGTGGCAGCTACGCCTTGATTAAAGGATAGCCGGTTACACGGCAAGACTGTTTGCCATTCGGTTGCATGATTTCACATTCCATCATTTCTCAATACTTACACAGATATGCATCCTTTAAGCGTGGATACCTGCACGCTTTGTAGCTCCCAAGGAATTCATTTTCGATCTTGATGGTGGCAACCGTTATAATCACTGTCGCGCGTTTTCTTCATTCGGTGTCGGTGGTGTAAATTAATGGTTTGCTTGGAACATTTCTTGGATGCCTGCATGTGCATTTTCTGAAGTGTGATCCCCACAGCTTCTGGACGTTCATTTTCTGTCGCCCTTCTGATGCTCTTGACGAGTCATTAGCAGCTAATAAACACATCAAGAAAAGTGGTGCATCACTTTGTTTCCAAGATCTCCTGAACACTGTCTTTGAATATGTATATTGCATCAAGAACACAGTTTCTTGAAGAAGTTGAAGTGTTTGTTTAGCTTATGGGACTTAACTACGGAATCATCAGTCGCTAAACTTACAAACCACTTATGAACTAGATTATACTAAAGACGACACAAACATCCATGCCCGAGGGTAGATTCGAACGCCCGATCGCAGCGGCCGTGCAGGACGTGACTAACACGCCTCAGACCTCTCGGCCACTGCGGCCGGCCAGTTTCTTAGATTACCCATAAATGTCACTCAACTCACACAAAGATATAATAAACGCACATGAGCAGAGCCAATGTGACGAAGTGGGTAAGATGTCAATCAGTTTTTCGAGGAAGTATACTGCTGCTTTTGACTGCAGTTCTATCAAATCTGGAAGGTCAGTTCAAAAGTTGTTCGTATCCGCATTTTTCGTGCAAAAAAATGTTTAAATGTTTGTACAGCTTAAGGGACTTAACTACGGGGTCATCAGTCCCTAAACTTACAAACTAGCTAACACTAAGGACGGCACAAATATTCATGCCTGAGGGGGGATTCGAACCCCCGACCGTAGTGGCCGTGCAGAGCGTGACTGGAGCGCCTCAGTCCCCTCGGCCACCGCGGCCGGCTTCGTGCATGTACGGAGAGATTCTCATCAACGGAAGATTCTAGACGTTTTGTACTGAATCAAAGCGGTATGGTTCGGACGTGGAGGATGCACAGAGACACAGGAACTGTCGAAGAGTCGCGTCGCTCTGGACGCAACAACTGATGACCGCTAATTATTTCAGCTCTGAGAAACCCTGAGAAAAGCGCCACAATGGTGAATAATAATTTTCTTGAAGCCACGGAACGTCGTGTTTCGACTCAAACTGTACGTAACAGGCTACATAACAAGTAGCTTCCGATGTCCATGGCAACGTCTAGCTTTGATACCTAGACACCAAGAAGCGCTACAGAGATGGACCCAACAACATGCTGAATAGACTCGTCAGAACTGGCATCAAGTGCTATTCGCAGATGAGACTCGCATCTGCCTTCAACCAGACAATCGTCGGAGACATTTTTGGAGGCTTCTTAGCCTGAACGTCAAAGACACAGCATTTATACATCTACGCTACATCTAAATGGCATACTCTGCAAATCATATTTAAGTGCATGGCAGACAGTTCATCGAACAACCTTTATACTATTTATCTCCCATTCCATTCTCGAATAGCGCGCAGGAAAAAAAAAAAAAAAAAAAACAAAAAAAAAAAAAAAAAAAAAAAACCACACGAATCTCTCCGTTAGAGCTCTGATTTCTCGTATTTTATTCTGATGATCATTTCTACCAATGTAAGTGGGAGACAACAGATATTTTTCCATTCGGAGGAGAATGTTGGCGGTTGTAGCTTCGTAAGTAGCCCACGCAGCAGCTATAAGCGCCGTTGTTGTAATGATACCCATCCTAGATCCTGCATCATTTCCGTAACGCTGTCTTCCCTGTATCGTGACAATAAAAAACAAGCTGCCCTTCTTTGGACTCTTTCGATGTCCTCCGTCAAACCCACCTGATAACCCACACTGGGCAGCAACACTCCAAAAAAGGACGGACAAGCGTAGTGTATGCAGTTTCTTTAGTAGTTCTGTTGCATCTTTTAAGGGTTCTACCAATGAAACGCAGTCTCTGGTTCGCCTTTCCCACGACATTATCTACGTGTCCTTTCCAGTTTAAGTCTGAAGTAATAGTAATTCCTAGGTATTTTGTAGAGTTTACGGCCTTCACTTTTGATTGATTCATCTTGTAAACTAACTTTAACTGATTTCTTTTCGTACTCATGTGGACGACTTCATACTTCACATTATTTAGACTCAACTGCCAATTTTTACACCATAGTGATATCTTATTCAGATCGTTCTGCAGTTAGTTTTGATCTTCAGATGATTTTACTACACGGTAAATGACGGCGTCATCTACAAACAACCTAAGAGAGCTATAGATTTTCCCCTAAATCGTTTATGTAAATAAGGAACAGCAAAGGACCAATAACACTACCCCGTGGAACGCCCGATATCACTTCTGTTTTAGTCGATGCCTTATCAACGATTACTACGAACTGTGTCATCTCTGACAGGAAATCCCCTATCCAGTCGCAAATTTGGGCCGATATAACATAACATTTGATTAACAGACGTTTGTGAAGTACGCTGTCAAAAGCCTTCTGGAAATCAAGAAATACGGAATAGATCAATACCTAGAACTGATTTTTCAAAATGAAACCAGCAGTGGAAGCCTACGAACGTACAGGAATAAATTTGTGGAAGTATATGAGTTAAGTACAATCCGCCATCCACCATATGAAATTTTATGGATACAGTAACCAACCTATTGTTTTGAATGTCAAGTGTGCAAATTTCATCAAGATGAGAGTAAAGTGTAAATTTGTTTCCGCTGCTAAACAAACAAACACTTAAAGAGAGTTCAGTTATTATATAGTGCAAGAAAGATAAGTTTAAAAATCGGTACTTTAACTTTCGTGTTCATGTATTAATATTACAAGCTGAAAACCCGGCGTTGCCCGGATATTTATTTATTTATTCCTGCCTTGAGTTAGTACTTCTCCTATCCCTTCTCTCTCTGTCCATCTCCTTTTTTCTAAAAACATGTTATATTTATCGGAGAATATATAACAAATAAGGTTCTCTGGCTTAATGTAGAAATAATAAGTGAAGTATTGAAGCAAAGAAAGATAGTAATCAAAATACAAATGACACATAAAATTCTTACGATCTCATATTTATTAAATTATATGTTGTAAAATTGTATAATTTTTCAGGTATATATTCATTTGTAAATGTGCTGTATGTTTGTAAAATTTGTTGCGGATACAATTAGTAGTAAAGAAGTAATTAAAACGTGGTACGTGATGAGGTGGTTTTCCACGAACGTTACTGTTTATGTGCTCATATCTCATGAACTACATGTTGAACTATGATACAATTTCGAAGGTACATTCAGCTATATGTGTGTATACTGTCTGCAAAATTTCCTGCAGCTACAATTTGTAATGTAGAAATTATAAATTGTAACGTTATACATAATGCCGTAGTTTTAGTTCATGAACAGAAGGAAAGTAGTAAGCGAGAAACTTTTTTTCTTTACATTATTTTAGTGTGGTTGTCAGCGAGAAAAAAATGTAATAAAGGTTTGAAATTATCTTTAAAGTTTGTTGCAAGTACTCTCATTCTCATAGTGTATGAATAAAGTCTCGTCACTTTATGTGGCAGTTTCTTGCAACTTTTATTGTTTATGTCGTCATATCTCGTGAATTATGTGTTGTACGAGATCCTTACAATTACGGCGACCTAGTTCATGGACTTCAGCTTATGTGTGCAAAATTTCAAAAGATTGGAAAGAAACTGTAGAGTTGTGTGCTATACGTACACATAAACACACGGTCACTCTGCTTTATACATAAAGATGTGCGATGAAATGTTAATAATCATCATCTATTTATAGTAGAGCCCCTTTTTCCTCCTACGGCTGCAGCTCCCAAACATTTGTGTATGGCTTTTTTTTTTTTTTTTTTTTTTTTTTTTTTTTTTTTTTTTTTTTTATTTGAGGAGGTAATCGGCGTCGGATTTCAGAAACTTTCGTTTTTTCGGCTGCTCCTTTGGGTTTTAAGTAGTCTTTTTTCTTTCTTTCTTGTGACATACCCCTGTATTAAAGTGAAAAAAGTAACAAAATTTAAAATCGGCCAAGACAGTTATATGTTTCAGCCGCGTGCCATGCCCCAAATTAACCACACCATCCAGCGCCGTGGATCTGCAGTCTGAATACGCGTGATCCGAATACAATGCTTGAAATGACCTCTTACTCACTCACAAGGGGAACACCAAGTATGGTACAAACGAATTTTGACAGTTCGCAGGTAAGTTGTGCGGGAACTCCTCAAGACCACCAAGCTGAAAGGATTTGTTCCAATGCGCCTTGTTTTTCACGAAAATCGAGATTAAAGTCCAGCGCTTTACAGCTATACCTTTACTAAGTCACTGTCAGTACGTAAGTAAGCGTGGTGTAATTAGCAAGCTTGTTCGCTGCCACACAGACGATGCCACTTCGAATCCTGCTAGGAACTTGCCGCCCCCCACTTTTTTTTTCTTTTACACTTGTCCGACGATTGATTGTGCATAATTATATGCTTTCATAGCCACTTTTATATTAATCCTCGCGTAATTGGTCATGATAATATATTACGTTAATTGTTCAATACGTTATGTATTGCGCGACGATTATATTTATTTAATTCATTATTTCGAACCATACTTTTACGGCAATTGAAAGATCAGTAAACCGTCTGTACTCATTACCTATAGCATTTGTGCTGCATTTGCTAGCTGCGTTTACAGTCCCCGGCCCCACTGTTATATCGTCGAATGCAGTGTGCGCCCACTTGTCGCGTCCCAGTGGATTATTATGCTGCGGCCAGGCGGCTAGTCATTCCTAGCGTATCTTTCACATGTAACTGTAATTACCTGATATAACTTTGCAATAAAAATTGGTAAAGTGGGAAAAGGAATATAATTATATACAATCAATCGTCGGACAAGTGTAAAAAAATATCCGGAGGAGGATTTGAACTCGGGTCGTCTGTGTGACAGTTGAACACGTCGCTAATTACGCCTACACCACTCTGACTCACGAGCGGACGATGACTCAGTACAGGTATAGCTGTTACGCGCTGGACTTTGAACTCGATTTTCGTGGAAACTAAGGCGCATCGGAACAAATCCTTTTAGCATGGTGGTCTGGAGGAGTTTCCGTACAACATACCTGCGACCGATCAAAATTCGTTTGTACCCTACTTGGTGTTCCCCTTGTCAGTTTCATGCTGTTGCTTCGGTGTTTTTCCTTCAAGAAGCGTCACCAGACGAGGTTCAGCACTCACGGCAAAATTACCACTTTAGGCGGCCAAAAATTTATTTTCTCACTTAAAGATTAGGTTTAAACAACGTCCTTGTATTCTTCACCTCAGGTAACTGGTCCATCGCACTGCCATAAAATATCCTTTTTTTATTTATAACAAAGGTGCGCAAGGGTCTGACAGGCAAACGTTGTGTACGGCAAATTACTTTCGAAACGCTAAGGCATTATAACGTATATTTTTTCTCATCTCGTGCAAAAATCTCAGGATTTATTATAGACGTCGTAGTCAAACGTATGTTTATTAAATATACGACATTACAATTTCAGTTTTTCCCCCTTGTTAATAACAACGGACGACTTCATTCCACTCATAAATTTTATAAAGAAATATATTTCCTCACACTTTCAAGAAAAAAAAGTTGCCCTTAGTGCCTTATTCTGTCCTACGTATTTACATTTGTGCATTTGTTGGATATTAGTATTGGAAATTCTAGGCACTCAAACCAACTCATCATAACACGAGATAGTTTTTTTAGTTAATTCGAACAGCGGGAAATGCGAAATAAATTTTTTTGCAGAGTCCACGAAATCTGAGCCTATAACAGGTCCACAGTCAGAAATTATACAAACATTTCCTAACATTGTGACCGTTTTCTCTTGCTGATTTAGCGTTAATTACGGTAATTTTAAAAACTATTGCCCGAAACAGCAAAAATCTGTTTAGAAAGGTACAACTGGTACAAAATGAGTGCATCTGTGACAAGCTGCTAATACATGGTACAGACAAGGAACTATCTTTGCCTGTGAGACTTTGATTTTAAATTGTCTTCAACGTAATAAAATGAAACAAACCTGCCTTCAGTCACTTAAATCGTGGTTTATTGGTGGGCGGTGCATTTCGAGCCCTGAGGGCTTATTTTCAGGCACCTCTTTGATGCGTTAGATATATTTAAAGACCTGGGCCTGTCAATATCAAATATGGGTGATTACAATATGGCCAATTTCACATAAAGGTTCATATAATGAAAGAGACTGGACAATTAACTTACTTATTACTTACATTAAAGTTCTGTAGGACTAAACTGTTATGCTCATCAGTCCTCCTTAAATACTTAAACTAAATTATTCTAAAGCCAACACATACACATATGCCCGATAGAGGACTCGAACCTCCGGCGGAAGCAACCGCACGAACCATAACATGGCGCCTTAAACCGCACGGCTAACCTCGCTCTGCGAAAATCGAAACTATTCTAAGATGAAAATAAATATTGAAATAGCAGCTTTTGGTCATTTATTACATCTCATTCATTTGGGAGACATGGAGACTATCTTGCTTGCTTAAAGTACAGAAACGTTGTATTTGATATACCTGCAGTTTAATGTCGTTTTCAAAATTGACCTTCATTTTCTCTATTGTTTGCTCCACTAAGCAACTGTTAAACTTGAATTGCCTCCTCAGCTAATATCCCCGTTTCTCAAAAGTAATAATAATAATAATAATAAGTTTCAAGAGTTCGTAAACCTAAGGGAACTAACTGCTAAGGTCACAGGTTAAGTTACGCAATTATTTTGTCTACATGTTTGCTATCCTGGTGTATACGGAAGTCCCCGCGTCACAGTAGGGTAAGACGCTACTACAGGAGCAAAAAATAAATAAAATAAATAAAGTAAAAACTATAAATAAAAGAATAGTGGATCATTTCGCGGCGATATGAATGAATCTTCTCGGGCCTCCAACCATGTGGTTAGGTTTCGACGAGCTTCAGGCCAATGTTTCTTTGGCCATTGTGAAGTGGTAATGCAGCAGCCATTTACCATTTGACAATGGCCGAGGAGAGCTTCGTCAAAAGCTCGTGGGATTGTATCCACCTAAAGCGACTGGAAGCCCGACAAGATTTTATTAAAAGACTGTGTACTTGTATGAAATACTTTAATTCGAGGTTCAGCAATTTTTGAGGTATTTTTTCGACATAGAATTGAGACACTTTTTTATATCATCGAATCAGCTTATGTATCCCCGTGTCGTAGAATGCTGCCACCAGTCAATGGGACCAGCGTGTCACAGTGTTCTTTAGCTGTTGGTCGCTGCCATTCAGAACAAGAGACTTGGAAGTGCGCGTCTCCAAACAGTGCAGCGCACACGAACTGTTTTACAGGAGTACGACTGGATACTGTTTAATCACCTGGCATACAGTCATGATCTTGTTCCCAGCGATTTCCAATCCTCCGGCCAGCATTTTTACAACGACGAGTAGTTGAAGAGAAGTGTCAAACTGGTCTATTCACAGGCGACAGACTTCTGCGATAAAGAAACATAAAACTTCATCCCACGATATTACAAGTGTCCTAGTAGTTTTGGTGCCTATGTATCAAAAAGCACAAATATTTGCAGTAAAGTTTTTTATGTATGCTCAGAACAGTTAGTGGATCAAAGTGAGATATCATACACAATATATAGAGATATGGTAGATGATGGTTACGATTGTATTTTGTATGTGATACAGCACGATAGTTTGCTCCCTCAACAATTAACTTGTTGTTTGCATGACGTTTACTTAGAGCGAGGCAGCATGTGACAACCATAATAGTGATAAAGTCATTCTCGTTGGCCTCCAATATGGCGTGTGACACCTCGGAGGGCTAGTACAGTTGCACACCTGCGGTGCATGGACAGTATGAGGTTATAAATCAGCTCGGAGGGATATTTGGCCATTCTTCCATGAGTGCAATGTTCAGCTCTGCAGCCGTTGTGGGAAGTGCTGGTCTGGCTGCAATGCGTCTGACAACTGCACCCCAGACATGCTCAATCTGGTTAAATCCGGTGAACCACAATAAATGGCCGAGCGTTCTCGCCTCTATATCTGAGAGCAGTCAAAGCGCCATTCTGAAGGACGTAGGGGTCCGTACGCCCACCAATACTAGCTGCTGACCACACCATTCGTCCAGCACCATGATATGATGTTTGCTGCACATAATCAGGATTGTTCAGAGTTCCTCTATATCTCCAGATGGGGTAACGACGATTGTCCGGCTGAACACAAAATCTTGACTCATCTGTGAACAGAATCGGGCGCCATTCGTTACGCTTCCAATCCTGATGTTCCTCCGCCCAGTTTCTGAGGGCTGAATGGTTTCATGGTTTTAATGTGACACACACCATATACCTCCATGCGCAGAGGTCACTCTTTATGTTGATATGCTGGAGTGTGTCTTGCAGCTAAGCCTGCAGTCTCGACGGGCTTTTAAAGGGAGCTAACGGTCATCTCTTGCTGATGTTACCAGTGGAATACCTGGCTTCTCTTTCTTTTAACGATTACTATTATCGTAAAATCTCGTACATGTCCTGAAATTACATTTTGGGACAGTGCAACAGAGGCAGCCACTACCCTGTGTGTCTGTCGCGCTCCCAACCTTCTTATGGCTCTCCAAGCCAATGCTTCGGGTAAGTCACGTTGTTGTCGTATTGCAGTACCTGCTAAGTATCTGAATCCAACTCCTTGTGTAATTCGTTTGGTAGAGTAAAAACAAGTCAACACCAACCACCGTCTGAAGCAACGGTCTGTCATTGCCACAATCACGATTGCTTTAATGTTGTTGTCTTCACTCCGTAGAACCGACGTTAAGCCGTAAAAATGTTTGTAGAGCTTATGCGACTTGACTACAGGGTCATCAGTCCCTAAACTTACAAACTACTTATGAACTAGCTAATACTAAGGACGGCACAAATATCCATGCCTGAGGGGGGATTCGAACCGCCGACCTTAGTGTCTGAGCAGAACGTGACTGACGCGCCGCAGACCGCTCGGCCACCACGCCCCTCGCGTTAAGACGTAGAAGCACATTAGTTCATACTGCCGATGACAATACTTCAGAACGTAGATATCGCAAATGATGCATTGTTTTGACCAGTGTAATTTCATGGAGAATATTATTTTCTGGCGCCTTGTATTACCGCAGTGTGTGAGGGCCAGACAAGGACGCCTACAGAAAATGTTCAAATGTTTGTAAAGTCTATGGGACTTAACTACGGGCTCATCAGTCCCTAAACTTACAAACTACTTATGAACTACTTACGAACTAGGACGGCACAAATATCCATGCCCGAGGGGGGATTCGAACCCCCGAACGTAGTGGCCGTGCAGACCGTGACTGGAGCGCCTCAGTCTCCTCGGCCACCGCGGCCGGCGACGCCTACAGAAGTCAGTTTATTGGGGCAGTGCTCATCCGCTTTCTATAGAGAGAGAAGTGGGAGGAGCGGGTGGTCGGGCGGCTGCGGTGGGCGTGGTTTCCGCGAACCAGTGTGAGCGTGCATCTAGCAGGTAGCAGGCAGCAGGTAGCAGCGCGGCGGTGCCGTTAGCGGCTCATCAGCGGCCGTGAGCCGGCGTGCGCGGCGGTCCCGTTGCCGGCGGCGGCGGCGCTGGGAGTAGCAGCAGCAGCAGGTCTCATCTTCCGGACGGTAACGGTGCGCCATAGCGCCGTGGGAACCACCAGCAGCAGAAGCTGCTGCCCCACATGGGCCGCCGCCCACGCCGCGTCGCCTGGGAGCGCCCGAACGGGGACGCCGGCCGACTGCCGCCGTGACGTCACAACCTGCTGGCCCACCGGCCTACCGCCGCGCCGCCCAGCGCCCCAGCCGCACTTCGCTTACGAGCCAAGGACACGGAAATGCGACTTCAGTGTTGTTCGCTACAGTCAATCGTGGTAAAATGCAGACGCGCCCAAAAGAACATTTCAGCTATCGTAATGTAAACGAAGGCTTCCGCATCCGTTGTCATTGTTGATAAAACTCATCTGGGTATTGGACCGCATCGTCAATATATCAAATATTTCACCGACGTTTCGCCTACTATTGCAAGCGGCCATCTTCTGAGTGTTACGTTTACTGTAAACGTAACACCTGAAGATGGCCGCTTGCAATAGTGACCAAAACGTCGGTGAAATAACCAGAAGAGTTTTATCACAATTTCAGCTATCGATTTATCGGGTGGTTATAATTTAAACTTTCCCTATTACACACGTTATCCCTTAACTACTATGACAGGAACACAATTACTATGGAGAGGTCTTTCCAACCTCATTTCTATTTCTTATCCACTACTGGCCATTACAATTGCTACACCAAGAAGAAATGCAGATGATAAACGGGTATTCATGTGACAAATATATTATACTAGAACTGACATGTGATTCCATTTTCACGCAATTTGGGTGCATAGATCCTGAGAAATCAGTACCCAGAACAACCACCTCTGGCCGTAATAACGACCTTTATACGCCCGGGCATTGAGTCAAACAGAACTGGGATGGCGTGTACAGGTAAAGATGCCCATGCAGCTTCTACACGATACCACAGTTCATCAAGAGTAGTGACTGGCGTTTGTGACGAGCCAGTTGTTCGCCCACCATTGACTAGATATTTTCAGTTGGTGAGAGATCTGGAGAATGTGCTGGCCAGGGCAGCAGTCGAACATTTTCCGTATCCAGAAAGGCACGTACAAGACCTGCAACATTCGGTCGTGCATTATCCTGTTGAAATGTAGGGTTACGCAGGGATCGAATGAAGGGTAGAGCCACGGGTCGTAACACATCTGAAATGTAACGGCGACTGTTCAAAGTGCCGTCGATGTGAACAAGAGACGTGTAACCAATGGGGCCCCATACCATCACGCCGGGTGAAAACGAAAACACGCTTCCAATGTGCGTTCACCAAACACGGATGCGACCATCATGGTGCTGTAAACAGAACCAGATTCATTCTGAAAAAAAAATGACGTTTTGCCATTCGTGCACCCAGATTGGTCATTGCGTACACCAACGCAGGCGCTCCTGTCTGTGATGCAGCGTCAAGGGTAACCGCAGCCATGTTCTCCGAGCTGATAGTCCATGCTACAGCACACGTCGTCGAACTGTTCGTGCAGATGGTTGTTATCTTGCAAACGTCCCCATCTGTTGACTCAGGGATCGAGACGTGGCTTCACGATCCGTTACAGCCATGCGGATAAGATGCCTGTCATCTCTACTGCTAGTGACATGAGGCTGTTGGGATTCACCACGGCGTTCCGTATTGCCCTCCTGAACCCACCGATTCCATATTCTCCTAACAGTCATTGGATCGCTACCAACGCGAGCAGCAATGTCGTGTAAACATAAACCGCAATCGCGATAGGGTACAATCCGACCTTTATCAAAGTCGGAAACGTGATGGTACGCATTTCTCCTGCTTACACGAGGCATCACAACAACGTTTCACCAGGCAACGCCGATCAACTGCCGTTTGTCTATGAGAAATCGGTTGGAAACTTTCCTCATGTCAGCACGTTGCAGGTGTTGCCACCGGCGCCAACCTTGTGCGAATGCTCTGAAAAGTTAATCATTTGCACATCACAGCATCTTATTCCTGTCTGTTAAATTTCGCGTCTGTAGCACGTCATCTTCGTGGTGTATAAATTTTAATGGCCAGGAGTGTACGTACAAATAAATAATTTTTTCTGCCAATGGCGGGATTTGAACCTGGTACCGCCAGCACAGCGATATGCGACGGTAACCACTGCACCACGCGATCCGTTGGTTGACTCGCGGCAATATTTGTAAAGGATTTTGTAATTTTAAAAGCAAACGGCACTTCTCCATGCTCTACGCAACGATGCGCCTCTTATGTATATTGGGTCATGTGGTGTTGGCAAATACACAAAGCTATCACATGACAATATCATCGATAAATCTCAAAATAATTTCAAAAACATTAAAACATCCGATCGCCATACTATGGGTGTACAGATCATTCTCTTTGAGGTAATTTATAATGTCCAAACAAACTGTATGTTTCAAAATCCTGCTGCGAATCGACTTCAATGATATGGGCCAGTAATGTTGCGGATCAGTTCCGTTGCCTTTTTTGGGGTGACCTGTTTGTGATAGAGCTATGTGTATGGAGCTACTGAATCAGCAAAGCCTGAAATAAACCTAATTGGTATACAATACGTACCAGAAGACTTACATTTGTTAACTGATTTAAGCTGCTTTACTAACCCAAGGCTATCTCCTTGTAACTTACGCATGCTGACAGCTGTTCTTGATTCGAATTCTGGAGTATTTGGTTCGTCTTCTTTAGCGAAGCAATTTCCGGAAGCTTGTTATACTGGTTACGAGTGTACGAGGAGCAAGTAGGCGCAGAGGAGAAACGGGGCCACGTGTTGGCAGGAAGCGTGGGCTAACCTGCGCCGTGTCACGGTGCGACCGCTCCGCCTAGCTGTAGGGCCGCCGGCGACATGAGCGCCCGGCTGGCGTCTGCGGCTGTCACGGCAACTCGCGGATGGTTTTCGATTGCCGGAAACAAGCGCCGGCGGCGAGGCGCTGCATTCTTGCGGTTAGCGACGCCGCCGCCAACCGTGACGTTTACACTCAGTGTTACGGCGTTACGTTCCGTTGGTCTCGCTCTGACGCAAACATGACACAAATATAGCACGCCAACCACTTCAAATTCTGACTTTGTAAATGTAGGTTTACTGTTGTTCTCTTCATCAAAATTCAAAGTTTGTGTAAAATGTTCAAATGTTTGTAAAGTTATACGGCGTCTTCTAATCAAAGTGCGTGCTTATGGAATATCACCACAGTTGTGCGACGGATTTGTCATTTTCCGTCAGACAGGACACAGTACGTTGTAATTGACGGAAAATCATCGAGTAGAACAGAAGTGATATCTTCGTTCCCCAGGGAAGTGTTATAGAGCCCCTACTGTTTCTTATTTTAATAACCGATGTACAAGAAAATCTGAGTAGGTCTATTAGGCCGCAGATGATGCTATCACTTATCGGTTAGTAAAGTCAGCAGAAGATCAAAAGCAACTGCAGAATGATTCAGGTAAGATATCTGCAGGGTGTATAAATTGGCAATTAACCCTTAATAATAATAAATGTGAGGTCATTCATATGACCATTAAAAGAAATCCGTTAAACTTCAGTTGCACGCTAAATCAGTTAGACCTACAAGCCGTCAATTCTACTAAGTACCTAGGAGTAACAGTTACGAACAACTTAAACTGGAAAGGACACACAGAAAATATTGAGGGGGGAAAGCGAACCAAACAATATGTTTCATTGGTAGAGAAGAAAATGATGCGCCTGCTCGAAAGTGTGGTAAAGGAATGGTCCCTTGCCCCCTCCAGTGTTTTTCTGCCTGGTCTCTGATGGAAGGATGTAATAGCAGTCAGCCAGGTAATGAGTTGGCGAAGCACATGTTAGCTTGTCGACTGGCAACCGGGGAGTGAAATACATTCTACAACAGCGCGTCGTCGTTTACAGACTGGTCAATTAATATGCGAAGGAAAGTCTGTTTGGACGAAGTGAGGCCACTCTTGTGGAGGGAGTAAATCTCCGTTACAAATTCTGATCCTCCAAGGAGTGGGTTACTGTGACGAGTTTTTTGTCAAATGAATCTCGGACCTGGACGGATGCAACACTCTTCTCAAGAATAAACCAAACCATAAAAAAATTAAAAAGTAATGCAGGACGTAAAAAGAAGAGAGGAGAGAGACATTAGTGTGGTGTGGCAGTTCGAAACGAATGGATCAGATGAGAAAGACAAGAAAGCATTGAGGCGGAGCGCAGAGGAGAAAAAGAAATGTAGTCGACACCGTAGAAGATGTTCAAATGTTTGTAAATCTATCGGACTCAACTGCTGGGTCATTAAATAAAATAGTAAATGTTTGTATAGTCTATGGGACTTAACTACGTGGTCATCAGTCCCTAAACTTACAAACTACTTATCAACTACCTTATACTAAGGACGGCACAAATATACATGCCCGAGGGGGGATTCGAACCCCCGATCGTAGTGGCCGTGCAGACCGTCACTGGAGCGCCTCAATCCCCCCCCCCTTTTTTTTTTTTTTTTTTTTTTTTGTTGTTCTGTTCATTGCGGTCGCTGATCTTGATTGTTCGTTGTTGTTCTATTTGTTGTTGGCTCAGCTTTTTTATTACAGAGGGCGATCAGCCCTCTGACCGGGCGCGCTGAGCCACGGCGCCCGGCTTTTTTTTTATTTATTTTTTTTTTTTTTGTAAAGCAGTCAACAATCCGAAGATTGGTTTGAACACCACAGTGCTTTACTAGGCATGGTCCTGTTTGGAGGTGGTATGCCGTTGCCTTCCTCCGACCTTCGAACTGACTTACCCAGCCAGTTATAGGTGGACCTACAGTTTAACGTGGGTTCCGAACCACGGTGCTACTCGGTATTTTTCACATGAGCAATACTGCCCGAGATGAAAAAGTGGAAAGTGACAGATAGAAATCCTAGGACCTGGCGGGGATCGAACCCGCGACCTTTGGATTTGTAGTCTGGCACTCTACCACTGTGCAACCGAGGCGCGATCCCCTCGGCCACCGCGGCCGGCGAATTTCATTAGTCCCGGATGGCATTTGCATGAGATAATGTTCTCCAAATAGACAGTTATTGAACTCTATGAGCACTTTTCTTAAATCTAAGATGTCGAAAGCGTGTTTGTGCGCGTTTTTGTGCAAAATGTTCAAATGTTTGCAAATCTATCGGACCAAACTGCGTGGTCATCAGTCCGTAGCTTACAAATTAACTTAAACTAAGGTAAACTAACCTAAGCACAAACACACATAACCAAGCCCCAGGGAGGACTCGAACATCCGACGGCGAGCAACCGCGTGCTCCGCAGCGAGGCGCCTTAGACCGCTCGGCTACTCCACCGCGGCCGCGTTTTTGTGATTGTGTGTTTAACTACGGGTCGTAACGGTGCTTCGTCTGTTCCCCTAAATAGTATATATTCGTCATGGTGTATTATATTGTCTAGAGTGGTGGTCGGGTGGTTTCGATTGGCCGGCCGCTGTTGCGCGCAACTTCACGCGCGCCACTGGACACTGGACACCCCTGGCGCTCTCCTCGCCGCTTAATTGCAGCGAGTGGCCGAGTTACCTGGTGGCGCAACGCGGAGCAGCAACTCCGCTCCCTGAATTTCGTCATAAGTGTTTATGTTACCTTTTTCTTTCAGTCTCGGGCGATGTTTATGGGCGCGCACATAGAAAGGACGCACAAGCCGCCGCGGCGTGGCAGCGCGAGCATCGCGGCCGACTGGCGCCAGCAAACCGGCGCAAGGCGCCACCTGGGCTGGCGCCAACTTCCTCATTCCTCGCCACCCCTCCGTGGCTGGGCAAATTCCCCTAAGCGGCTACTTACACGTCAGCACTGCCGCACATACCAGCACCAATATTTCCGCCATCGTATGTTCTCCATTGTGTAAAAAATTCCAGAATGAAACTTTCACTCTGATGCGGAGTGTGCGCTGATATGAAACTTCGTGGCAGATTAAAATTGTGTGCCGGGACCGGGACTCGAACCTAAGACCTTTGCCTTTCGCGGGCAAGCGCTCTAGCGACTGCGAGCTATCCCGACACGACTCGCGATGCTCGTAGGAGAGCTTCTGTGACGTTTGGAAAGTAGGAGGCGAGATACTGGCGGAAGTAAAATTGTGAGGCACCATTGTGAGTCATGTCGGGATAGCTCAGTCGGTAGAGCGCCTTTCCCGCCAAACGCAAAGGTCCCAACTTCGAGTCCCGGTTCCTGCATACAATTTTAATCTGCCAGGAAGTTTCATATCAGCGCACACTACGCTGCAGAGTGAAAGTATCATTCTGGAAACATCCCTTAGGCTGTGGATAAGCTATGTCTCCACCATATCCTTTCTTCCAGAAGTGCTAGTCTTGCATGTTTCGCAGGAGAGCTATGACGTTACGCGAGCTTCTATGACGTTACGCGAGGTACTGACGGAAGTAAAGTTGTGAGGCGGCATCGTGAGTCATGTCGGGATAGCTCACTCGGTAGAGCGCTTCCAGCAAAAGGCAAAGGTCCCAGGTTCGAGTCCCGGTTCCGGCACACAATTTTAATCTGCCAGGGAGTTTCGTGTAAAAAATGTTTATTTTGTTCAAATTCAAATGTTTGTAAATCAGACGGACTTAACTAGTGAGGTTATCAGTCCCTCAAACTTAAACTAACCTAAGAACGACACGCACACACACACACACACACACACACACACACACACACACATGCCCGTGGAAGGACTCGGGCCTCTGAGGCGGAGCAACCGCGTGCTCCGCATTTATTTTGTTTCCAAACACACTTTTATCTGTCGAAATTCGCCCAGTTGTGTTTAAAAAGTAACGAAACTGATATATTTTTTTATGTAATTGGAATTTATTTGTATGCAGTGTTGTGACCTCGTCGTCTTTTATTGTTTCATACTCGTCCTGCTCTAGTCGTCAATAAAGGTACTGGTGCAGGTATCGAAGTAAACTGTAACAACTAAATTAACTGATAACTGAAACTGATAATGCTCAACTTAAGAACGTAAGTCTATTTCTTCTCTCTTCTTGCTTCTCGTGGCGTCGTCCGTATGATACTAACTGCGCTCAGACCTAGTTACTGGTAAGTTCGTAGCCGCGTTCAGAATTCGTACTGTTCTAGTTCTGTCCTCGTAGCTGCCTGGTAACTGCCTGAGTTCTGAATAGTAACTGTCGGAGTTCTCACTAGTAATTGCCTTCGGAGCTCACTGGTAACTGTCGTATTCCCGAATAGTAACCGACGGGCCTCCAGACGTATGTCGGCCTAGATATAGCCGCTTGTAGAGGCCGCGCATCTTCGGTTACTCCCTGCAGGATGGGCGGCACCTGCTTGTGATTGGATTTTGGTCGATCGCTGGCTTATATTTTTTTATGTAATTGGAATTTATTTGTATGCAGTGTTGTGACCTCGTCGTCTTTTATTGTTTCATACTCGTCCTGCTCTAGTCGTCAATAAAGGTACTGGTGCAGGTATCGAAGTAAACTGTAACAACTAAATTAACTGATAACTGAAACTGATAATGCTCAACTTAAGAACGTAAGTCTATTTCTTCTCTCTTCTTGCTTCTCGTGGCGTCGTCCGTATGATACTAACTGCGCTCAGACCTAGTTACTGGTAAGTTCGTAGCCGCGTTCAGAATTCGTACTGTTCTAGTTCTGTCCTCGTAGCTGCCTGGTAACTGCCTGAGTTCTGAATAGTAACTGTCGGAGTTCTCACTAGTAATTGCCTTCGGAGCTCACTGGTAACTGTCGTATTCCCGAATAGTAACCGACGGGCCTCCAGACGTATGTCGGCCTAGATATAGCCGCTTGTAGAGGCCGCGCATCTTCGGTTACTCCCTGCAGGATGGGCGGCACCTGCTTGTGATTGGATTTTGGTCGATCGCTGCCTTCTCCACGATCATTCTCTACGTTTGGCGTGTGGCGCTAGCTTTACGCCACAACATGCAGATTCTTAGTGCCTACCTGAACCCTGCAAATTTACAGAAAATGATTTCCAGTCCATGGAATGGGACAGAAACAGTGAAACCATATTTTAAAATAAAAACCGTCTTGGTTGCACAGTAGTTTACTAATTCTTAATGACGCGTTTCGCCCTTACATCAGGGAGTCTACAGATTATCTACGTGAAAGATGTAAGACAAGAACAGTTAGAAGAATGACTAGGGGGGAGGAGGGCATGGATGTACTTTGTGTCGAAGAGAAAATTACAAAAACGAAAAAATCTTACAAGGCACTCTCCGTGGTGTGATACCGTTCGTTCGCTTTATGCCATGTAAACGTCAATAAGTTGTTTGTCTTTCTGAATTTTTCGTAAAACCCTACAAATGATCGAATGACAAGATTACAAAAGGAACAGACGCAGTATTGATGTAGAAAGGACAAAACTGATGTTTAATTATCTTAAAAGGAGCGGTGGTACCTGTAGACCTCGTAAGGTTTTAACGCAAAATATTACTTTATACCATAAATAACTGTTTAATAGGGGTACAGAAAGTACCAAGAGAATAGAAATGATATGTAAAGTAACTACGTCAGTTTTCCATAACATTTTCAACCGATATTGCCAAAACTCCTCAAACTAATGATAATAATGCAAAACACTGGTATCCTATGTACTTCTTTTCCAGCCTAATGTAGTTTGATGCTACATCTTCGATAATGTGTAATATTGCTGGCCTTGTGTTTGCTGGAGATTTTATTACTAATTGACATTTGTAACGGGCGCCTGCAGGTGAGTAGTAGGCGTATTCAGAGCAAACACGGTCGGCTGGGTGATGTGACCTCCAGCGCTTGTATCGATCAGTTCAAAGCTGCTGGCCTTCAGCTTTGCAAGAAGGCATCAAGAAGTAAACTGCCATTGACACGCCGTGAAAATGCTGGCGCCAGCACAACTTCTCTTCTGGTAAACACGCATTAAAATTTTCACTTTGTGTACTATACTTTGAAAAGCATGTTTTCGGCCTTCAGTTTAAAGCACAGCATGGTTTCATCTTAATCCTCTATACCGTGAAATGTCATGTAGAGAAACTTTTACTGTTGCCAACCGCGTTGATTGTCATTGGACGTATTTCTGAAACTGTTAATTTACTATAGTCGAATCTACTTTCTTTTCTGTAGAGACATTTCTATACCCATTTTACAGGGTGTCCCATTTCTCCTGACCACCCAAAACATCTCTGGAGCAACAAAAGCTGTTGTAGTAGTACTTTCACCGGATTCAATGTAAGGCAGGAGATCATGAACGTAAATATTTTGAAACATTCTAAACGGAAAGCATACGTGTTTCTTAACACAAACTTATGTGTTTTTTAATTGGATACCGTATATTATTTCATCTGCAATCTATAGCGTGACAAATCAAAACAATGCCGTTGATTGCAATCGTCAATTACATCCCGAGATATTTCGAAGTGAAGTTGAAGCTTGAAATACGCGAAACACGCGGATAGCACACGTTCTGACACTCAGGTGAAAACCCCATGCTGGTCGAGACGTGCGCTAGCCGCCCGTCTCGCGTATTTCAAGCGTCAACTTCGTTTCGAAATATCTCGGGATATAATTGGCGTATTGCAATGAACACCATTGTTTGTGATTTCTCACGCTATAAATTGTAGGGTATCCAATTAAAAGACACAAGTTTGTGTTAAGAAACACATATGCTTTCGTTTTAGAATGTTTCAAAATATTTACGTTCATGAGCCCCTGCCGTACATTGATTCACAATAGCTGTTGTTGTTCACCGCAACAGAATAGCCTTGTTCACTAAGGCGCCCAGCAGCCGGGCGTCGTGGCTCAGCGCGCCCAGTCAGGGGACTACATGCCCTCTGTAATAATAATAATAATAAAAAGAAGAAGCTGCGGTGCGCGCGGCTGTTCGCCGTCGGGGGTTGGAGCCCTCCCTCGGGCATTGGTGTCTGTGGTGTCGTTAGCATAAGTTGCTTTAAGTTTGTGTAAGTAGTTTGTAAGCGTAGGGACTAATGACCAAGATAGTGAAGTCCCTTATATTTACAAACATTTGAACATTTGTTGTTGTTCCAGAGATATTTTGAATTTTCAAGATAAATGGGACACCATGTATATTAATTTTCAACTGTATATATAAAAATAAATAGTTGTGCATTAGTCTCGCAAAAACACAGAAATGGCTTCGCCCATTTTAATAATTTTTTGGTTTGTTTTGTGTAGTTTTCGAAAAAAAAAAGAGTAGAAAAACTCAAGGCAACAGCGGAAAAAACGAAAAAATAAATCTAAAATCCGACGCCTATTATCCCCTCGAAAAGGAATCGGCAATACAACTGTTTGAGAGCCGCAGCCAAAATATATATATATATATATATATATATATATATATATATATATATATATATATATAACGTGGACACTGCTATTACTTTAATACATCACGATATTAAATCGGAAACACGAAAATTGAAGTATCGATTTTTAATCTTATGTTTCTTAGATATGAAGAAGACTGTCCCTTTGTGTTTTTGTTTGTTTTAAATTTTACAAATCTACAGATTTATTCCAATCTTGATAAAATTTTGCTCACGTGACCTTGAAAACGAGAGGAAGGTTGCTATCTACATAAATAGCGGAAGTACTTGTTTTCCAGACGTAAGCACATATGTACAGTGATGAAAATTTGCACACTTGTCCATGAAAACAAGACAGTACTTTACAACAGACTTTGACACCGCTTTGCTAATTATTGGGAGGTCCTGTGGGTATGAATGTTTTGATGGAGAGGGTTTTCATAAACCGCAAGTCAGCGTATGGGTCATGTACCTTGCAATAAACATTGAGAGTGTTTCACTGATCACCACCAAAGTTGACAGATACGAGGCGCGTCCAGAAAGTAACTTCCGTTT
The DNA here is from genome assembly GCA_026315105.1 of Locusta migratoria. Classification (NCBI taxonomy): domain Eukaryota; kingdom Metazoa; phylum Arthropoda; class Insecta; order Orthoptera; family Acrididae; genus Locusta; species Locusta migratoria. The sequence goes on along the minus strand of CM048744.1, from coordinate 485,411,404 downwards.
GGTAATAAAATTAAATTGTACACAGATACAGAAGAAATTTCTATTGCACAAAATTCTAAAACTCTTAAACTACTTTTTCACATAACTGCCGAAATTTTTCAGGCATTTTTCATAGCGTGGCACCAGGTTTTGTGTACCTTCTTCATAGAAATCTGCCGCCTGTGTCTTCAACCAGTCGGAAACAGTGAAATTTGGGAAAGTTCATTGCGAGAGCACTAATTGTATACCCGCGGTTCTCCTGGATCCTGTCATCAATCGCGTGAACCAGTTCTTCTGTAACCAAAGGTGGACGCCCACTTCGTTGTTCATCACTACGTCCGCCATTGAACTGTCGGAACCATCTTCTCACCATCGAATCACTCATCGCATTTGGTCCGTAAACATCGCAAATTTGCCGATAAATTTCACTTGGTTTCACTTTCCTCACATTCAGGAACCGAATCACTGACCTGATTTCGCAGGCGGCGGGATTTTCAATCAACGCCGTCATTTCAAACAACACAGCAAAGCGTACGTAACTGACAGCGATCTCGAAATGGCGCACGTTCTTCTCCTTGATACACATCGTATACAGCGCATGTGCAGAACTCCAATCGCAGCGCTGCAGCGGAGATAAATTGAAACGGAATTTATTTTCCGGACGCACCTCGTATATGTAAATTTTCACAGACAGGGAGAGGAGGAGTTTAACTGAAGAGGATACGGAGATGGACGGGGGTTGGCGGAAGAGATTGGCTGGGAGGGGAAAAGAGAGGGACAGAGAGATGGGGTAGCAAGAGAGAGAGGATTAGGGGAGTGGGAGATACACTGCGGCCGCGGTGGAGTAGCCGAGCGGACCAAAGCGCCTCGCTGCGGAGCGCGAGGTTGCTCGCCGTGGAGGTTCGAATCCTCCCTGGGGCATGGGTGTGTGTGTTGTCCTTAGGTTAGTTTACCTAGGTTTAAGTAGTTTGTAAGCTACGGACTGATGACCACGCAGTTTGGTCCGATAGAATTACAAACATTTGAACTTTCTTTTTATACCCTGTGAGTGTATTGAATACATAAATATCCAGGCAACGCTGAGAATTCACCTAGTAAGTCATAAGGCGGTAGCAACTCATAAGGAAATGAACTTGGAGACAGTATTGTAGGAAGGGAAGCCCCCTTCAACAATGGTAGACTAGAAAACTACCTCATCGTCGAGCACAGGAACGGCACTAGAGGAACGGTCGTACGAATAGGCAACCGCGCAGTACTGCCGAGGCGCGCGCGCGCGCACTGTAACTTGGCGCGCGTGACGTTGCTGGTAGCGGCCGGGTTACGGTGTTGCGTCGCGACACAGCTTGTTGCGTGACAGCGGCGCGGGGCTCGAAGGAAGGAGGCGCCCGCCACCTGGCGTGTCACAACCGGCAAAAAGCCCAGCGCAGCGGCGGAAGTCCGGCAGGGCCGAGGAGGCCGGCTGGCTGACCCGCAGACTCCGTGTCGCAAGTGGCTCAGCCGCTACACTGGGGCGACCCACTCCTCTCCTCATGCCGCGCCCCGCACAGCTCTTGACCTCCCCTCAGGAGCACACCGCTCTGGTGGCCAAGCTCTGTCCGCGTTTATCGTACCTACTAGCTGAAAACCCGGCGCTGACCGGGTATTTTGTTGTTTATTCCTGCTGTTTTTCAGGTATATATTCATTTTTATAAGGCCTGTATGTCTGTAAAATCTCTTGGGAATACAATTAGTAGTAAAGAAGTAAAAAGGTAAAACAGTCAACAATCCGAAGATTGGTTTGAACACCATAGTGCTTTACTAGGCATGGTCCTATTTGGAGGTGGTATGCCGTTGCCTTCCTCCGACCTTCGAACTGACTTACCCAGCCAGTTATAGGGGGACCTACAGTTTAACGTGGGTTCCGAACCACGGTGCTACTCGGTATTTTTCACATCAGCAACACTGCCAGAGGTGAAAGAAGTGGAAAGTGACAGATAAAAATCCTAGGACCTAGCGGGTATCGAACCCGGGACCTTTGGTAGTCTGGCACTCTACCACTCTGCTACGGAACCGCACAGTAAAGAAGTAATAGATTAAAACTTGGACCCTGAGGGGCGGTTTTCCATGAACGTCACTGCTTATGTGTTCATATCTCATGAACTACGTGTTGTACTGTGATACAATTTAGATGCTACACTCAACTATATGCGTGTATACTGTCTGTAAAATTTCCTGCGGATACAATTTGTAGTGTACAAATTATAAATTGTAACGTCATACCAAAAGGCGTAGTTTTAAGCCATGAACAGCGGTACGTTACTGTTTATGTGCTCATATCTCATAAACTACGTGTCGTACTGTGATATAATTTGGAAGGTACATTCCACTATATGTGTGTATACTGTATGTAAAATTTCCTGTCGCTATAATTTGTAGTGTTCAAATTATAAATTGTAACGTCATACCGAGAGCCGTAGTTTTACTCCATAAACAGCGGAAAAGTAGTAAGCGAGAAACTTTTTTCCTTTCACCATTTTACTATGGTTGCCAGCGAGAAAAAGTTTAATAAAGGTTTGAAATTATGTTTGAAGTTGGTTGCAAGTCGCTAAGTACTGTCATTCTTGTACAGTGTATTTCGAAAGTCTCGCCGCATTATATGGCATTTTTTGCGATTTCTGTTGGTTATGACGTAATATATTTTGAACCATGTGCCGTATGTGATTCTTAACCATGCAGCAATTATTACCTCACAGTAAGGATTGTGTGTACCGAATTCGGTTGAAATCGGTCCAATGGTTTAGGAGAAAATGAGCACAGCATTGTCGCAAAATGCAGCAGTTTTTCGCGTATCTCATTGTTTATGACATCATATCTCGTGAATTATATATCGTATGTGATTCTTAGACTTACTGCGACCGTCCTCATGGAGTGAAGCCCACGTGTACAAAATTTCATAAAGATTGGAACAAAACCGTAGATTTGTATGCAACACGTACAAACATACGGACACACTGCTTTATATATTAGAAGAAGTTGGTGTAACCAGAGGGGGTTGCAGGGGTTCAACCCCCCCCCCCCCCTCCCCGAAATATTATTGATGGATAATGGTCGCTCACTTATTCCAAGGTTGTTGCGTTCAGGCAGCAGAAGGTTCCCTGTGAAATCCTTACACGCCCTCCATACAGTCCTGATTTCTCCGCATGTAATTTCCATATTGTTCGCGTTGTGAAGAAAGACATTCGTGACCACCTGTGTTAACTGGAAACATTGTTCCATGGAGGCATTGATCGTCTTATCTCACAATGGGTTAAATATATTAGAGTCGTGATGGCTACTTTTCAAATAATGGGCAGTTTACAGAGTTTCTTTCTCACCTGTCTCCCTTTCATCTGAGAGCTGCATTATAGACGAGTGTGGTTTGTGCTTTTCTTCCAATGCCTAGCAACTCGTGGCAAGAAACTCGTGGTAAATTATGACAAAGAGGTGAGTTAATTCTGTTGGAGATTCTGTGTAGAAAGCGACCACGTCTAGCCCTATAGCTATTGAGAATTACAGGTTTGAGTTTTTTTAACTACCACCATTACCAAGGGCGGATTCAGGGGGGGGGGGGCAGAGACACGTGCCCCCTCCCCCTCGACGACCCGACGAAAACTGAGAGAGAGAGAGAGAGAGAGAGAGAGAGAGAGAGAGAGAGAGAAAGAAGGAAAAGGGTAAAAGGAAGAGAGAAAGGGGAGAGAGGAAAAGAAAGAATCTCAGCACTAGAATAAATAACATTTAATTGTGAGTTTAAAATGCAAAATTAAATCCCTGTAAGTAACATAACATATTTTGCCTTTTTGTGTTATGCTTCCATTTAATTGCTTCTTGCTCTTTTTCTCAGTATTTTACGATAAAAATAAATAAAAGTTGTTTATTGTTTCCTGATTGCTTGGGAGATAAATGAGCTATTGTGTATGTTTTACTCATATGTAAATAAAGGATGTCAAAAACTGTGACTTTCAAGGGCTACGTTCAGGCTAGCGCGTTCAGGTGTTTTCGGTAAACAGTCCATCTCTCTGGATTCTTTTCCTTGACACTAAGTGAGACTACTGCCACCCATTATAAACAGTTGTATTTGAAGCTAAACGTTTCGATTTTCCAGTTATTGGAGCAAATTAGAAATTTCAATGGTATTTTTCCACACATCTGATATAAGAGATTTTCATGGTAGTAGAAGTTCTTCTTAAAACAAAGTGAAGTGTAATTTTCGGAATGAAATTTCCACTCTACAGCGGAGTGTTCGATGATACGTAACTTCTTGGCAGATTAAAATCGTGTGTTGTCCTTAGAATGAGTTAGGTTAAATAGTTTGTGAGGCTAGGGACCGAGACCTTAGCAGTTTGGTCCCTTCGGATTACAAACATTTGAACATTCTTTTTACTTTTATTTTATTTATTCGGCCTAGGTGTTGGTACAATCACCATAACGCCATATTGGTCATTTACTATCATACTCCTGCGGGCAGCATTGTACAAAACTGTTATTTTTCGACCATATTGTACAATTTTGTTTGAATTTTCAAGTGGTCAGTCTTATAGTCCAATTATTCCAAAGTTCGTGTTTAACTGTCGGCAAATATTTTATCCTTTATGATAATCAATGGTGAAACAAGTGTGCCCACAACTGAACACGGGGCATTCAGGCTCTAAATTATCTGTGGTTTCCTTAAATTATTATTTTGTGATAAATTTAGAACATTTTCACTGGTTAATATGACAATGACTGTAACAAAATTTATGTATATATATTGCGTGTTTTAAAATTAGTCTCAAAAAGCCGTTAAGGACATGTTCACCCTCCTCAGCCTTGTGTCCCCCCAGAAAAAATCCTGTATCGGACACTGACCATTAATCATTTTAGTGTCGCTTATGTTTATATCAGAAGGGCTAATTTTCCTTTCTACGCGTATAGTTTATAGGAGATTTTGGCATTTTGTCTTTCTTTTTTCCTTTTTTCTTCATCGGTTCTTGTCTTCTCAACGAGTGTCGGTACAATTGACAGAATTGATGTAAATTTGAGTTAGCGAGAGCATCTGTGACAATGTCTTTGCTTCATAACTTACTGAGTACTTCACGCACTGCCTTTCTGTTTGTGCACCCGTGTTTGGATCAGCATTTACCTGTCTTCCAGATGTGATTTACATTGATCATATTGGGTAGGGTACGCAGATTCGTAAGCAGTTTCGTAAAGTATTTTGTACATCATAGTGGCTCTCTAGCAAACAGTTCCTTTATCAATTCAATAAGTTCAAATGTTTGTAGAGCTTATGGGACTTAACTACGGGGTCATCAGTCCCTAAACTTACAAACTACTTATGAACTAACTAAAACTAAGAACGGCACAAATATCCATGCCCGAGGGGGGATTCGAACCTCCGACCGTAGTGACCGTGCAGACCGTGACTGGGGCGCCTCAGTCCCCTCGACCACTGCGGCCGGCCTTTATCAGTTATTCAAATTAATATATATAAAGCACTGTATTAGTGTTCCATGTTATTACAATGTTTATTCATTGAAAATCCTTTTAGAAATTAAATCCTAGCTGCACACAGAGCCACGGACAACCATTGACAACAACCACTCCTAAAGCAAAATTCATTTTCATCCAACGACAGCAGATATCGCGTGATAACAGATGCAACGTAGTCCGCAAGCAGACAATGTAGCGATTACTGCTCTCAGTGCACCATCTGTGTCTGCCCTTTAATAGGGAATGTTTACAGCCTTGAGGATTAGCGTGATATCAACATCTGAAGGAAACAGGCGCCGCGTCACGGAGACACACTCGTGCTTCCTACAGCCAAATGAGCCCGTTTGAAAGCGGTCAAAACGTGCCGGAATGGTCCTTCTGGAGAATTGCCACGCAACTTGGAGGCGCTGTCCCACTTGCAAAACGATGCTGGTTGCAATGGTCACTTGAACATTGACACAGCTATAGGTGAAGATTTGGATGTCCGCCAACAACGTCCTATTGTAAGTGCAGCAGTGACAGATCGTAGAGCTCCTCAGCACAAGTAAGATGGTTTGTGAGCCCAAAAGTGTCAGCACTGACTGTAGCCAATCTGTCACTAGCAGTGGCCAGTGGCACTACGGGCAGCACACAATTAGCCCGTCTCCCAGTGACGCCACAGCATCGACGCCGATGGCTCGACTGGTGCCGTCAGAGGATCACTTGGAACGTGGAATGGGGGCCGCGGTCTTCAGCGTTGAAACCAGATTCTGCCTGCACGCAAGTGATGCATATTTGTGCGTTCTGTGTATGTCTGGTAAACGCTGTCTCGTTGAGTTCATTCGTCCAAGACATACTGGCACTGTTCCAGGCCGCCGGCCGCGGTGGCCGAGGCGTGTGAGACGCTCTAGTCAGCCGGCCGCGGTGGCCGAGGGGACTAAGGCGCTCCAGTCACGGTTGCACGGCCACTACAGTCGGGGGTTCGAATCCCCCCTCGGGCATGGATATTTGTGCCGTCCTAGTTCGTAAGTAGTTTGTAAGTTTAGGGACTGATGACCCCGTAGTTAAGTCCCATAGACTATACAAACATTTGAATTTTGAATTTTCGCTCCAGTCACGGTCTGCACGACCACTAATTAACTTCTACTTACGGGCAGCATATAATTCTGAGTTTAAAAATGCAAAATCCTGTAATTAATATAACGTAATTTGACTTTTCGTGTTATGCTTCCATTTAATTCTTCTTGCTCTTTTTTCTCTATAATTTACGAAAAAAAGTGGTTTATTGTTTCGTGATTGTCCGGGAGATAAATGAGCTATTGTTTATGTTTTACTCAAACGTAAATGAAGGATTTAACTATGTCAAAAACTGTGACTTTCAAGGGCTGCGTTCAGGCTAGCGCGTTCAGGTGTTTTCGGTAAAAGGTTCTTCTCTCTGTATACTTTTCCTCGACACTAAGAGAGAGTACTGCCGCCCATTATAATTTCATTTGAAGCTACACGTTTCGATTTTCCAGTTATTGGAGCAAATTATAACTTTCAATGGCATATTTCCACTTATCTGATACAAAGGATTTTCATGGTGAAGAAATTCTTCTTAAAACACAGTGAAGTGTATTTTTCAGAATGAAATTTCCTCTCTACAGCGGAGTGTGCGCTGATACGTAACTTCTTGGCAGATTAAAATTGTGTGTTGTCCTTAGAATGAGTTAGGTTAAATAGTTTGTGAGGCTAGAGACCGAGACCTTAGAAGTTTGGTCCCTTCAGATTACAAAGATTCGAATCTCCCCTCGGGCATTGATATTTGTGCTGTCCTTTAGTATTAGTCAGTTCATAAGTAGTTTGAAAGTTTAGGGACTGATAACCCCTTAATTATGTCCCATAAGCTATACAAACATTGATTTTGTTCCAGGCCTTATGGCCAGGGAGGCGATAAAAATGTTCAAATGTTTGTAAATCTATCGGACCAGACTGCGTGGTCATCAGTCCGTAGCTTACAGACTACTTAAACTAAGGTAAAGTAACCTAAGGACAACACAAACACCCAAGCCCGAGGGAGGACTCGAACCTCCGACGGCGAATGGCGTCGCGCACCGCATCACGGTGCCTCGGTGCGCACGGCTATTCCGCCGCGGCACTTCCGATATGTGCCGAGGGCACTTTTCCATTTACTTCTTCGAACTGGAGGCGCATTCCAGGGAGATGAACGTGTAAAATTGGAATGTGACGCGTCTACTGCGAGGTGAAAGGAAGCAGCGGGGAGACGGCGCGTTCGCACCTGCTCTTGGAGCGCTCTGATTCAGCGGCAGGCGCTGGCGCTGGTGTGTAGAGGACACGGAACCGCTAGCCTTCGTGGCGCGGCGCGGCGCAGACACGCCCCTTGGCGCAGAGCGCTGCCAGCGCTGAGCCGTTTCACGCTGCACCGCCGCGCCGTCTGCACGCCTAACACACTGGACACGGTCGCAGCTCAGCGCAACTCCCTTCCAGGAAGCAGCATCTTCCAGTGTTGTCAGGACTTTGTTACAGAGGCTGCTGTCTAATACGCGCTGCACCATGCAGCCCACTTACAAAATTCAAAAGTTTAAGGGAGTTAACTACCGTGCCATCAGCCCCTAAAATTACAAACTACTTATGAACTACCTAATACTAAAGACGACACAAACCTCCATGCCCGAGGGGGGATTCGAACCCCCGACCGTAGCGGCCGTGCAGTCTGTGACTGGAGCGCCACAGACCGCTCGGCCACTGTGGCCGGCCACTTTGAAAGGTCCCCAAAAAACCTTCAGTTTGTGATATACAGGATGCCTTAGGAGGAACTGTAAATATATTAGGTGGTGCTAGCAAAGACGAACTGCAATAAAATGCCACACTACTTTCAATTTTTACTGAGTACACAGATGCAGCTGTTAGTTTTTAAACAAAACAAAAGTAAAGCAAACGAAAATGGGGTATTTTCGTTGATTTTTCTATCGGCTCTTGGTAGAACAACATCATGTTGAATTAAATGCACGATGTAGTGTATGTTCTACAGGTTTATTTTTATTTAGTTCACCGATTTTCGGTTTACAAAGCCATTTTACTACAAAGTTACCTAACTAATAGATGTGACCTGGTAAGTGGTGCTATTTTCTCACGCTTTGCTTCGGCATCAATTTGTTAGTCACTGGGGTGGTCAGTAGCGCTATTGCTGAGGACGGCCTTATATCTGAAAACCGGTCAACTAAATAAAAATAAACTTATAGAACTTAGAGAAAACTGTGCTCTTAATTCAATATGAATTAAAAGAACCAACAGTAGAGTAAGTAAAAATGTCCTCATGTGCTCTTAATGTAAGCGTGTTTGGGACACAGACTAACAGCTGTATCTCTGTATTCAACAGAAATTAGTCGCACATTATATGGCATTTGATTGCAGATAGTCTACACTGCCAGTTCCTAAAATATTTACTATTCCTACTGAAACGTCCTGTATTTTACCCTTGCATTCAGAAGAGTGAGAGAGAGAGAGAGAGAGAGAGAGAGAAAACAATAGTTCTTAATGACAGTCAAGGAAGCTTACCGAGAGTGTTTAGTAATAAGCTAATGTGACTCTAATCCTGCTTACAGGAATCAAACAGGCAGGCAAACAACTTTCACTGCTCGTGGAGAGAGTCGTTTCGCCCAGCGACAGAGAATTGTACCGGAGTACTTCCGTATTCTGTTCCGGATGGTCGGCTTTTTAAAAATATTTTCAATAAAATAAAATTATTTTAAGAAATCAGGAATTGTATTTTATACACATATAATATTTTGAAACAATCAAGAGAGTAAGCTTTATGAATAAGAAACCGCTTGTGCCAGAAACGAAAAAAAATCGCCATATCAGAAGGAAGAAAGTGGACGTATAGAATACCTTCCAAATGCGAAAGAAAGTAGCTGATGGCTGAACATATCTGCGGGAGCCGCGATCAGTTCCTGGCACTGCTAGGGCTCGACAGGTGCGCCGATTCACGTAATGCATCTCTCGAACTGCTTGAGTGATAGCACAGTCTAAAGGCCTTTCCACACGGTACGTGGCGTGCGTATCTGGATGTACGCCACGCCAGCCACGCTAGCCACGTAACAATTCACACAGCGGCCACAGTTGCGATGCTATACCAGCCACGTTTTATGCCAGTATGCAGAAATACGTCAACTCCGACGGTTCTGTACCGTCAGTCTGGATTTTCGTGTACATTTTGTTTACAATTATTGCATTTTTCTGCTGTTATTTGAACAGAATATAACTAATTTTGAAATTTTCTTCTGATTATTTCAGTTTATTGAAATATTAGTTTTTTTTTTCAAAACATAATAACAAAAATAATAGAAAAGAAGAATACAAATATATTAATAAATTCCGTGCACAATTATGGTGCCTACATTTATTAATGTTGCACGTTTTATTAAGAGAACATACAAATTTATTTCTAAGATATTTAATAATATTACCGCTGAATATGTATGTATTTCCTGTCTTTTGATAACGTTTAAGCAATTTCATCCCATCCTATTTCCTTCAACATAACATCTATATAGACTTCTAATGTAGCGTCCCAAATCACTGGGTATGTAATTCTTCAAATAATTGCTCCATTTTGAACCCACGAGGGATGCTGAAAAGCACAATCTCACACCAGCTACTTGGAAATGATCCACAATAAACACAGCAGTTCAGACAACAAAGATGACGCGCTCTTTAGTGCACGAGGCTCGACTTGCACGAGGTCTACCCTTCGCACTGCGCATGCGCGGACTGGAAACATGTCCGCCATGTTTACAAAGATCGCTCACGGAGCGAACGGAAGCCACGCGTGCCCAGCGTAGCCGTGACCGTGACATGCAGTGTGAACAGTCTCATTGGATAACAAGGGAAGCGATGCTTTTAAAAGTAGCTGGCGTACGTCCGGACACGCACACCGTGCGCAGTGTGGAATGGTCTTAACACACAGTCACGACACTCACACTGATTTCTGTTATACACAGATACACTGCGACAGCAGCGCTCAAAGCGGTCGGCATACTACATTTCTGAACACAATATTGGATGAATGCGAATACTGTCGTATATATTGATTTTAACATACTTTTTACATTACGGAAAGTGTGTAGCGGCATAAAAAATAGGTAATAATAGCTCCACATTTGTCGTTCTTTGATTTTTTAAGATCCCTGACAAGGTATGAAACGGTGCATTACATGACACTTTATTTAGAATTACCTTGTAACCTATACGTTTACACCGAAAATAAATTAAAAAGTAAAAATTAAATAAATAAAAAATGGCTAGTATACACCAGGAGACTTTCCCTGTGCAAAAATACGTCGTCCTTTTACTCCGGAACGTTGAGATTTCTTCACTACAATTCCAGTAAAATCGGTGAGGATAGAACGTAGAAAAGATATATACAATGCAATAACTACAGTATTTATAGTACCAAATCAGCCATCACAGCTGTAGCTGAAGGAAAAACGTGACAAATGCGGCAATAAAACGGCAAGAACAGTCAAACTGTTTCCCAAGAATGAAGAAACAAATTACACAGTTGTTGCTACAGCTGAACCACAAACGGCAAGAATCTTCAAAAAATTGACTTTTTAAGCGAAAGTAATTACACTCAAAAGCACATCCGCATATAAGAAAGACGAGTGAAGCGTAAAAAATGTGTGAATCGTTGGACTCCATACGGAATTGATATGTCAGAAGAACTTCCTGTGATATTAAGAACAGACCGTAATAGAAATTTCTCTCTCTTATGTTGATATTCTACTTTCTTTCAGCGGAAAGAGATGCTAAAAAACACATATTCGTAAGTATTTGTTCTTGACGAAGTTGTTCTTTTTCCCACTAAATCAGTGAAATTCAGCTGTTTTACGTTAATTTCCCTGTAATGTATGTCTCTTGATATTTTACTAATGTCTGTAACGCAAAAATTATATTGAGTGTTTCATTAACATCGTACAAGACAAATTGTAGGCACACATTACTCCTTCGATGGCTCGCCCACCGCTAGGAACGCTAGTGTCGTTGCACTGTCAGTAGGTAACAACTTTCACAGCAGTGAGTGCCGCGACTGTATATGCTAGCCTGTGGTGATAAGTAGCGGCTACAAGTGTAGAAAACGACCGGGAGAAAGGTGGGCTGACCGCGCGCCACACAGCCCAGCAGAAGACGCGGCAGCCACGAGCTTCCGACAGCGGGCGCCTGTCTGGCTCCCTACACACGCTCCAATTTATCGTCCGACCCACCAACTGACCAACGAACTAACCAAATTCAAAGCAGCCTACACAAGTTCAGACCAACTGAACGCAGCGATTGCATCGCCTCCATGTTCTGGTGTCTGTTTGTCGAACTGTTTTTCAAATGTTCAAATGTTTGTAGAGCTTATGGGACTTAACTACGGGGTCATTAGTCCCTAAACTTACAAACTACTTATGAACTAGCTACAACTAAGGACGGCACAAATATCCATGCCCGAGGGTGGATTCGAACCCCCGACCGTAGTGGCCGTGCAGACCGTGACTGGAGCGCCTCAGTCCCCTCGGCCACCGCGGCCGACGAACTGTTTTTGTTTTGGCGTGTTCTCTGCGCAGACAGCAGACGATTCTAGGGAGGAAGTTGGTCGGGTTACGCTACACACACACAATTTGTTGGGTGGATTGGTGGGAGGGGGAGGGGGTGCGGGGAGGGTCGGATGTCGGACGGCCAGAGACCCGACCAACCAACCGACAAGCAAAGTTGGTCTGTACATGTCCAATTTATCGGACCGCCGATAAATTAGCCCCTACAAATCGAAACGTTTTTAGAGGCCTTTAACTTCAAACTATTGAAACCGTGCGTAATCGTGCTTAGAATAACAGTAAAAAAAAAAAAAATATATATATGAACCGCCATCTGTCTTGTTCCCATGAAAAACATTCAAATGTCCAAATGTGTGTACACCTGAGGGACCATACTGCTGACGTCATAGGCCCCTGGACTTAAAAAAACTACATGACAACACACACAAATACCCATGTCGAAGGCCAGTTAACAGAGGATGACAGTAAGCTTGACGCTGCACTGCGTCGTCTAAACTAAAGTTAAAACGTGGTCAGTTGACCATAAAAGGACACAATAAAGGTAGGACAGGCAATTAGACTGTGGAGGTCAGCCTATTGCTAAATCTAGGCAACAAGTGAGAGCGGCTATATCGCTTCAGTTATCCACGTGATCACTCGCACTCGCAGACGCCACCAGGCGGTCGTTATCGACATCGCACACGTATCGACCACTGGGTACGATTGTCGAAGAGATATTAACGTTGAAGATAAAAAAACAACAATGGATGGTTGTTTTAATTTCGTGGCACATCAAAGAACCAATAGTGCTATTAATCTGTTTTTTTAGCCAGTGATCTCTATGCTACCTACATGATGAACCTCAGCTTTTTGAGCATGCAATCCATAAATTTTCATATTTAGTTATTTCACATCGATCATAGATACTAGTAGACCGGACAAACAGTAGGACAGCTGTACACATGGTAGCAAGATAGAACCACGTGACTGTTGGCAAACGTTAGCTGGATATAAATAACAATTCAGCAGTTTTCAAGAACTGAAGTTATTTTACACTAATAATAACTACAAGTGAAATTTAATATTATTTCCATTCACAAAAACCTCTGTATAATCATAGGCAAAGTTGTGCCACAGAATAAAGGGGGGGGGGGCGTTATCTATGCTGAGAAGAGGATTGTTTGAAGCCAGAAGGGCAATGCTTCCATGCCCAAAATAGAGATTTCTCACTTACACCCTGTGTGAATATTTCCCTTTTTCCGTAATGTCACTAAATTGACATCACATCAGAATATTTACTTAGATATGACGTAATTTCAACGACTAGATCTACTATATACTCTCACTACTGTACGACAAATATTTTGGGCACAAACAAATGCCAGAGTGCCCATTTTTCTGGCTTCACTTTTTCAGTGTTAGAGCATCTTCAGAGATTCTAACCTCTTTGCATAAAAACGATTCCATGCTCAGACGAATGACTACGGACAGACCAAAACGTTTGGCTCCGGCCAGTGAGAACTCGCTAGCTGTCAGCCAGTGAGATGCTGCGTGTTTCTTAACCGGAGATTCGGGCGTTACACGCCCTCAAAAAAGAAACTTGTTTAACCTATACCTAACCTAACTTTCACTTTAAAAAAGTCATCTGTATCGTAGCCTTAAGAAGCTTAGGTAGAGGTTTCTTATTATTATTATTATTATTATTATTATTTTTTTTTTTTTTTTTTTTTTTTTTTAGTACACGTGAGGGCGCGTAGCGCCCGAATCTCCGGTTAAGAATCACGCAGCATCTCATTGTCTGACAGTAGCGAGTTTTCATTGCCCGGTGCCAAAAGTTTTGGTCTGTCCATAATCAATCGTCATGCCAAGTCCACCAGTATGTATGGTCGAAGTTATTTCATCTACCTTTATTCTTTCGATGGTTGAACTTCAACTGACTGAGAGTGTCAGCCATATATGTTCATATTTAGTTTATTGTGAAATTCAAATATGACTGATACGAAATGTTACCAGAACACGAAAAGAAAACACGTTTCGAATCCGCTCGCGTACAAGCCTGTTGCAACGCATACTGATATGTTCAAAACCAAAGTAATGAAGCAATTCTTTGATATGTACAAACTGATGGAAATTCGTCTGTCAACTTAAAACTTGGGGGACAACGCAATATAAAGTGCAAAACATATGAATGTGCAGAGACGCTGCCTTTCTATGCTCGGTGATTAGATTTATACATCCATGTTCAGTGATCTGTATACAAACTGGATGTGTAACTCTGGTATCCGAGTACTAAGCAACAATGTGCCAGCACATTTATATATTTTCCTCATGGTTTTGAATTCCCAGTCATGTTGTAATTTGGGAAACAAATTTCCGTCAGTTTGTACCTGATAAAGAATTGCTTTCTTACATTTTGTGAAATTTTTCTCAATATGCGATGTAATAGGAGTCGAGGCATATTTCTTTAGTATTCTAGAAACATTTCGTAGCTATCATATTTAAATTTTTCAAGAAAGTAAATAGAATTAAGTATAGGTGAGACGCTCAGACAGCTGAAATTGAATATGCAGGTAGTATAGAAATCAATGAACAGGTTGCATAGAGATCACTGAGTTTCATGCTTCGATCATAGATATTTGTTTTGTTATGAGGAAAGAGTGCGTTAAAGAGGGCTGGCTAAACTGTAGAGATTACTGGTATGCTGTCTGTTCTTTACGGATAGATCCGAAAGAACAGACACCATATCAGTAATTTGTATATATGCCCCAACAAGCAGCCGACAATTTCTGCACAGATGCACAAATACGTCCGACCCCTTTCTGGGATGCAGTCATAGCGGCGAGCAAGAGGAAGTAATGGGCAGGGAGCACTACCATCGTATGGTGCCAAATATTGAGAATTTTGGCAGGACAGGAATCGTGACTGGATAGCCTAACTGATGCCGGCGTTGTAGTTCAGCGCACAGGGTCAGTGGCGTAACGCCCTCCGTAATAAATAAACTGAGCCCAGAAGTCAACGAACAACCTGGAACACCCGCGAACGGAAGACCGAAAAGAACCAATCTACCTGAAGGGGAAAAATGGTTAAGACGACCGCTGGCCCGAAGTGGGAAATCCAGGGTCGAATCCCGGTACTGCAAATATTTTTCACTTCGCCATTGAGTTTCCGAGGGGTGTTTGAAAAGTCTGTACAAAGTCCGAGAGATAGCACCACCGGCGCGTATGAAAGTCATGGTTGGTTAGTAGCATCTTTGGAAACAACACACACCAAGTTTCAGCCATATTGCTGTATTTCATTGTGTTTGGCATTCGTGTGAATCAAGGAAGTCGAGTGATTGTCAAAGAATGGACGAAAAATAATTTCACATTGTGATTAAACATTACTTTATGAAAGGCAAAACGTTTCAGGAGAATAAAGAGAAACTTGATAAACATTATGGTGGCTCTGCACCTTCCATTAGGCCTGTTTATTAGTGGTTTCAAACTTTTCGGAGTGGCCATATGCGCACAAGTGACACTGAACGTACTGGATGCCCTGTGGAGGCTACGACTCCAGAAATCATTGATAAAATCCATGATTTGGTGATGGATGACAGAAGAGTTAAGTTGCGTGAGATTGTTAGTGTTGCGGGCATCAAAAAATGTTTGTTAAGCTTATGGGACTTAACTACGTGGTCATCAGTCCCTAAACTTACAAACTACTTATCAACTACCTTATACTAAGGACGGCACAAGTACCCATGCCCGAGTGGGGATTCGAACCCCCGACCGTAGTGCCCGTGCAGACCGTGACTGGCGTGCCTCAGTCCCCTCGGCCACCGCGGGCATCTCGAATAAACGGGAACATAATATTTTTCATAAACATTTGGACATGAGGAAGCTATCCGCAAGATGGGTGCCGCGACTGCTGACGCTTGAACAAAAACGGAATCGTGTGAAGGGTTGCAAGGAAGGTTTGCAACTCTTCAGCAAGAATCTGCAGGACTTTAAGCGTCGTTTCGTCACTGTGGATGAAACAAGGATACATTGCTATACTCGCGAGACCACAGATCAATCTAAACAATGGGTTACCGAGGGAGACCCTGCACCAAAATAGGCGAAGACCGGTCCTTCGGCCGGAAAGCTTATGGCGACGGCCTTTCGCGATTCGCAAGGACTAATCCTCATCGATTACCTGGAACAGGGTAAAACTATTACAGGTGCATATTATTCATCGTTATTGGATCGTTTGAAAACCGAGCTGCAAGAAAAACGCCTGCGATTGAGCCACAAAAAATCCTTTTCCATCACGACAATGCACCAGCACACACGTCAGCAGTTGTGGTCTGCCGGCTGCGGTGGCCGAGGGGACTGACGCGCGCCAGTCACGGTCTGCACGGCCACTATAATCGGGGGTTCTAATCACCCCTCGGGCATGGATATTTGTGCCGTCCTTAGTATTAGGTAGTTCATAAGTAGTTTGTAAGTTTAGGGACTGATGACCCCGTAGTTAAGTCCCATAGCTCCACAAACATTTGAACATTTTGAGTTGTGGTCGCAAAATTATTGGAAACAGTTCCAGCTCGTTTCACATCACCCCTATTCTCCAGACTTGTCTCCCTCGGAGTACTATTTGTCCCCCAATTTCAAGAAATGGCTGGCGGGACGAAGATTTCATTCAAACGACAAGGTGATTGCAGAAACTAATCGCTATTTTGCGGTCTTGGACAATTCCTATTAATCGGAAGGGATCAAGAAATTAGAACGGCGTTGAACTAAGTGGGTAAGTCTAATAGGAAACTATGTCGAAAAATAAAAATGGTTTGCCCAAAACACGGGATCCTTTTTTTTCTTTTTTTTTTTTTTTTTTTTTTTTTTTTTTTCCTCCGCAGACTTTTCAGCCGCCCTTAGTAGTTAAGTGCCTTGCAACGTCGATGTTAGAATATTTGGTATTCGTAAAAAGTGGAGGGTCTCAAAGAATGAATGCAGTAAAAATAGAATAAAACTAAATGAATAAATAAAAAAGCATCAAGTGGCTGAAGCATGCAAATTTTCTGCAGAGATAAAGGTACTTATCAAAATAGGTCCCGTACTGATGAGCACGGGAGCACAAGAAAGATGTGACCGGGACACAGTAGACGTTTCACTCCTGCGAGGGGACTGCAGACGTATCCTTATCGTCCGCTGGCGCCAGATCTGGTACAGCGCGCAGCAGCCGCAGGATGGCTCGGAGAAAGGCACCCACCGGCCGGCCGGCGCTTCCTGCCATCTCCGGCGGCGACGTAACGCCGTGCCGCCCCGCGCTGACAGCAATCTGCCGCGCCGTGCATTCACACAGCCGATTTCATCAGCGCGCCCGCCGTGACGGCAATTTTCGCCGCGGCAGCCGTTCCCGGCCTCGGTTTCCGCATTCCTCGAATGCTAATTGCTGCCCAAATATCGAGATTTCAGTCAATTTCTACATCTAAAATCTGCAAAAATACTCTGCAACTTTCATTGAAGTGCATGGCAGAAGGTTCATCGAACCGCTTTTATGATATTTGTCTACCATTTCATTCTCTAATAGCGCACGGAAAAAAGAAACACCTAAATCTTTCCGTTTTCTATCTGATATCTCTCATTTGATTACGATGATCATGTCTCCCTATTTAAGTCCCCACATATTTGAGTAGCCTGATATAAAAGGCGGACATCTGTCGTTTGCAAATAACTTAGATAAACGCCATTTTTTATTACGAAACGTGGAGTTAATACGTACGCATGCTAGTTTCGTCATCATTTAGTTGCAAATGATCACGAAACTAGCATGCATACGTATTAACTCCACGTTTCGTAATAAGAAATGGCGTTTATCTCAGTTATTTGCAAACGACAGATGTCCGCCTTCGATATGAAGCTACTCATTTGTCAGGGTGCATCAGAATCTTGTTCGCCGAGTCATGCTTGCATTGAGATGGATTTTGTAAGATAAAAGTGCATATCGTACGTTCATTGCGTCAGTGATGGTACTTGCATTTCAGTGTAAGTAAAAAAAGTACAGGGTACAATGTTTGTACTTCTACCATCTCCTTACGCCAGTGTCGGACTAAGGCTGTCGGAGGCCCGGGTCGGCAACAAAACATAATGAGGCCCCCGTCCCCTTGGAAATACATGTATTACTACAAAAAAGTAACTTCTGAAAGTTGGAGGTCCCACTAGGTAGAAAGGCATGGGACAGTCTAAAAAATTGTTTTCGAGATTTGTAAGTTCCACGAGGAAAACGGCGCACAAAAATGGGGGGAAAAAAGACAAAAAAAGTGTTTTGGAGGCATTTAGAACCCCCTCACTCAACCCCCCCCCCCCCCCAAGACGAGAGGCCCGGGACGGTCCGCCCCCTCCCTATTCCTTCACTGCCTTACGCTGGCTTCTCCGCCCCCCCACCCCCTAAGTCCTCCACCTCAAAATTTTCAGTGGAGCGTCCTGTAGGCCCTGTTAAATTGTTACACGCTCTTACATCCTGCACAAAAGCGAGACAGCGTTCATGCCAAAAATCTCAAAAAGTCGTTGACCGATTTACTTGCAATTTTTACATGATGCTGTAATAAACATTGGGATTGGCATAAGCTATATATTTTTCAAATAAATATAATATGGTGGAGAATATCTAACGACAGACTTCGACATCATTTGATCGATGACCTTAACAGTTGGCACACGTGTGCATATTTTCATGGGTAAAGGTGCTTATACTGCAGAAGCCACCGTCCGGTGCCTAGCAGAGGATCCTTGCAGTAACCTAGGACACAGTTCCACCGATCACGACAAAATGTAAGAGGGAGGAGGAGATGGGCAGGTGGACTAACAAGAGACTGACAGCGACGAGATTTCAGCTAGTTAAATAATAAAATATAAATCTTCCCAGCGTTCTCAGATACTAGCCTTGGTGCCCTGAGATGTCACGGCATGTATTTATTCCATGTCCTTCTTCCACATCTGCCCATCGCCTTCTGCCCCACACTCTCTCCAATTCACTAGCATTTGTTGCGAATTTCGTGTCGACGCAGCACAATTCGTACGGTGTCATTTCTCAAATTTTGTAATTCTTTGGGACTTAATTACTCTGATCATCAGTCCCTAGGCTTACAAACTACTTTAACTAACTTATGTTCAGGCAACAAATATATCAAAGCTGAGGGAGGACTCGAACCTCCGACGGCGAGCAGCGGTGCGCTCCGCAGCTAGGCGCCTTGGAACGCTCGGCCACTCCACCGCGGCTGTCATAGCTACTGAACAATGTATCCTACCAGTAATACGATTTACCACGTAAGTAAAGTCCGATTTTAGGAAACTGTCTGTAAAATGTTCCGCTAATAGCTCTAGTAACAAAGACGTAATAAATTAAAAATTTATACGTAATGGGCGGTTTTTCGTGAACCGTGTTGCTTATAACATATCTCCTGAAATTTTGTCGCTTTATGATGCAATTTCGAAAGTACATTCACTAGTATAAGTGAATAATGACTGTGAAAGGTTTTGAGAATACATTTAGAAGTGTACAAGTACTAAATTCTAACGTCATGCCGAACGTCGTCCATCTACTGGAAGAACAGCTGAAATGTAATAAGCGATTTTGTAGGGGTTGTCAGCAATAAAAACTTTCGTAAAGGATTGATATCATGTGTAAATATTTATTTTTCTCTAGTCGCTAATTGCTCTCATTTGAAAGGACAGGATGAATATAGTCTCTTTATTCATTGTCGCATGATGTGGTGATGTGGCAGTTATGCGCGCATTTCATTGTTTATGGGCTATATGGTAAATCGTCCATATATTGTTACATTTGTCAATTTATCAGTTTCGGAGTTCTAGATAGAACAATTATTTACTAGAATAAATTAATTCACACTGTAGTGGTTATGATATAACATGACAATGTCGTCGGACACCGGAACAGTATGTCACCCCATGAGGAGAACGTTGCGCCTGTATCTGTTTCGAGTATACAATTCAGTACTCCTCGTAGAAGTGGGAAAGTACGCAGCGAATTTATACAAACTTCACTTAGGCATTCGATGTGAAAGCAGCGCGTTGCTCAAGTATTGCTTCGGTATTCTGAGATAATGCTCGATACTAGAAACGGAGACATGGCGAGAACTTTATACTACAGAAGAGATTATAGTATGTCCTTTCAGCTATTAGTGTGATGTTTGGAAGTGTAATTTGCAATCATCTCCTCGCAGCCTGTCGGATTAGGTATCAGAATAAAACCGAACCTAAGACAACATTACAACTGAGAAGCTGGAACAGAATATCAAGACAAATTATTTTAATGTTACCTTGTCAAAGTAACTTTTAAGCCAGTCTCGACAATCGCGTTATGCTGCAATGAACAAACGCAAATTTGGGGAACGTGGTGGAGAGAGAAAGACAGTCACCATCTACCTCACTTATTATATTTATTAACGATTTCGAGCCTCCGCCCTGTGAGAAACTGCAGCTGGCAGTAATTACTCGAGCGTCTGCAGATGACCTGTGGCGAGAGACGGAACTAGCAATCCATACAAAAATAAAAAGCCACGCACACGGGGTCTGTCTTCCTCTCAAACGCAATTTCTGCAATTCTTGTATCACACATAACAGAACGACGTATTGTTCTCTCACAAGTAACAACAAATTACTGTCAACCATGATGTGAAACGAACACTAACTTCTGACGTGAAATATAGAAACAGAGAAGATATGATGCAGAAAGTAAACAGAAGCGGTAGCAGTTCGAATCTTCACGCGGTTGAGAAACAATTTTTCTGTGACTCAAAGTTACTGGAAGGAGACCGTTAGATTTTTTTTTTTTTTTTTCTAATTACACTGGTATCTTGACCGATTCCTTCTTAGCATACTCTTTTAGAGATTATTTCCAGAGCTGTGAGGTTTACACGTATGTTGTGAGGTGAGGGGTGTTCCTTGAATGTTAGGGCGGAGTATGCTTGTCGGCTATTCCAGAAGAAGGTTGCTGGTCAGTCGCAGTCAGGCGAAGCGCTTAGGAAGAACGCCATCAGGAAGCACAACAGAAAACAGGCGCGAAAGACCGAAGCGGTCAATGACCACGCGCGGGAGTCGCCTAAAAGACGTGCTGTCACTAGGCTCGCATTCTTCACAACTCTTCCAGACGCTAAGGTCGCTATCGTCATGGACAGCGAAGGCATCGATCACGAAGATCTCGACAAGCTCATTGCGCAGATGTCAAACATTAGTGTTACCAGTTACTGATGACGAAACACCGAGGCTGTTACACTATTACACTACTTCTGAAATATCGCACTTTTTTAAGAACTATTTTATGCTATACGTAAAAAAAAAACTCGCATATACAATATACAAAACAAAAATTTGTTTATATATCTCTAGGTGTAGTACACAGCTGGCAGTTCGCTTGAATATTAGTTTGAACAATGCATTATCACTCGTCGTGTGAATCTCAAAGTAAACTGGCAAAGCCTTTGAAATTGTGGTGTTCTAAAAGCTTCTTACTGAAACAACCGGAAAGTGATTCGATAATTAATAGCGAAGCGGAAGGAGGAACGTTAGCACGAATCGTTCGTAAGGTATACGACAGCCTGCAGTGCTTTATAAGGACAAAGTTTCTTATGTACGTACATGTGCTGCAATATCTGAGATCACGATATTTCCCTCAAGAATCTTCTAACGTCGTGTAAAAAGTTTGTATTTTCTTTGGACCGTTATATCACGGAGGCGGAATTACAAGTCATGCAGTGCTATCGAAGAATCGAGTTGAATAAAAGTTCTCGTGTATGCAGCTTGTAGGTCACACATTTAAGCATGAGACTGGGAATGAGACGTTGTAGCTTCGGACTCCGTATGCTGCTACAAGGTCTCTTTTTCGGTTATGTAACCTGCATTTCACCTTTCGCAAAGGATCGCATCTGTGAAAGGTACTAATCCGTACCGTAGGTAATCTGTTAACGACGATTAGGCGCTTGCACCTATAAGGTAGCAAAATGTGTTGCCAGACTCTTGGCAGACGAAGTAGTAATCTATGAGAATTGTACGACTCCTAGTGAGACACAGTAATAGCCATAACAGGATTCAGAATTCACACTGCTTTACTGTGTTTACTACATTAAGAGAGATTAGTGTGGTCCTCTTTGGAGTGAAAACATGCGTAACCATATGCTATATTCCTTATGATTCTGAGGATACACATATTTGAAAATGTCAATTGTGGAATTGGTTCAGTATGCTAACAACTTGAGTATATCGAGACAACGTCAGATGATGTGAATTAACTAGAAAATACTTGGGAAATGAAACTGGTACTTTTAAATGTCATCTGCAAAATTAACTGATGATAAATTAACCGAACGATCTGTTAATTTACTGCCCTTTGCATCTTCTTATTATTAAACATTTAAAATAGTAAAATTGTTTAATATTTATGGTGCTCGGAAATTCTTGTTACGAACTTCGAGGACCTGTACAGGGGAATCAGTGGATAATATCTTTATAAGGAAATTGTTATCCAATGACGCTTTGAGACCTTTATCTTTTTGAAACAAAAGTCTTTGCTACTAGCTCACCAGACATGGACTCTGAAATACTTTAAGAGTTATATACACGTCTTCATCTTGGATAGTGTGAACTCTTGTATTCTACTGGTGAAGTTCTCAAAGTATTACTCACACAGTGTATCGTGCCACTTTACAACTTGTAAAACCGACAGCGGCACACTACATACTTTGCTTTACGAAAGAAAATCTTACTTTCTGTGAAATGATTTATCTTCTCACATAACGAAAGAGTGACTGTGTTTGTTTCGCTTATTTGCTTACGGTAAAGGCTGACTGCCATAATATAGTGTCCGAGAAATATCCGTTTTGAGAGTCCATGTTTATGATACGTTTTGTTTTACTACCTCCTCCCAAATTATACAAAACAAAGAGTCCACAGGAGGAGATTTGCTTCACAGTTGATGTGTACGTGCTCATAGCGACACAGGATGGCATTTCCGGGCATAATTGAAGACCGCGATACAACCCGTCGGCTATGACCAGTGACGTCATACCTGAGTGTCACAAGACACGCTACGTAGATATACCAACTAGCAAAACAAACACTATCAACGAATATAAACATATGGGACAATATCGTAATTCTTATGTATTGTAGATAATAAATAATCTGTGACTATCCTCGTAAATTACAGATTAACCCAACGGAATGTACTATCGATCATAGGTCTCGGCCCAAAAATTCGCGCCTTCGGCGCTCACTTGCGGAAAAAAAGCCCTCTCTGTTGACCTACACCTAACCATCAGAGAGTAGCTACAGATCACTTTTTAACCCTTTCAGTTCCACATTAAGAAATCAGTTTTGGAAAAATCAAAATTCAGTGCTTTCTGTAAACATCAGAATACTTGTTTTAAAATTTTTGGTCGAACTATTGATTTTTTACGTCATGTATTTCATGCACAGCACGAACGTTTGTATCGAGCATTTTATTACTTGAACGGTATTTTGTTGATAGTTAACACTGACAGATCAATAAGGCTAGCATAATCTTCGCCACAGCACAAAAGACAAGACGATTCACTGCTGGAATAAAATAAAAGGAACCACACTCACGGTCACGCTCTCAGCCACATAGAGACGGCAACGCAACACAACCTCCAAGATGGACAGATTAATGCCTCAGAAGTGGCTACACGCCGCACCAAGCAGCAAAATGTCGTACTAGAAGCATGTTGTTCATCGAAAAAAATGCAACTTTAAGGATTGATCCACAAATATGTTATAAATCAACTTTTAATACTTTGTTGTCCAGGAACAACACTGGGGATGAAAGGAGTAAACATAAAGTCGTAATCTATAATCTATGTTCTGCTTGTAAACGAAGTATCGTCTTTAACTGAGTTACGACGTCATTGATCAAAGCTGATGGGTCATATCGCGGACTTCAATTGACCCGGGAATTTCCAAACACCCTCTAGAATATTCTTTCGGTATGTTTTCGTTGAGATTGGTCCATACTATCTGATGTTAAGGTCGTTCTGCATTCTCACGAAACCATTAAAATTTAATGGTCTACGTAAGCACTCTTCCGCAACGTCGAAGTAAAATTGTTGTTGTTAACCACTTTTTAAAGACAACTTCATTATCGGGAAATAGAAAATATTCCGAATTTTTGCGAGGATTTCCAAAGCACTCCGTGGAAGGTTATTGGGGTAACACATATCAGAGCTCGTCGATTGGCACATGTAAACAGATCACACTTGTCGCAGAGTCCGAGGGAAAGAAAATTATCGGAAAAATACAAGTTATTCCGAAGATTTCGAAAGCACTCCGTATTAGAGTATTGGGGTACCACATATCAGAGTTCGTCGATTGGCACGTTAGATACAAAAAGGTCACACTTGTCGCGGAGTCCGAGGGAAACAAAATTATCGGAGAAATACAAGTTATTCCGAATTTTTCCGAAGATTCTAAAAGCACTCCATGGAAGGTTATTGGAGTAACACATATCAGAGCTCGTCGACTGGCACGTTAGAAGTAAACAGATGACACTTGTCGCGGAGTCCGCGGGCAGCAGCAGTGAGCGCCGCCTCTGGTACTCACGGGAGCCGCGAGGAGCAGTGGAGCAGAGGCAGCGGTAGCCGGCTGGGCGAGCGGGGCGTGTGTCGTCGTGGCGGTGGCGGAGGCAGCGGCTGCGCCAGAGGCTGTGGGGGCACTGCGCGCGCCGCGCCCGCCGCCGCCTTTATACGAGGGCCGCAGCAGCAGCAGCAGCCGCAGCCGGCTAACGGTCGCAACAGCCAGCAGGTGCCGCGGCGCCTCAGCGCGCTCCTCTTCATCCACAACCGCGAAAACGCTGCTCACTGCACCAGTGGCACACTATGGACCAGTCGGGCCCCACCGCCCGCCGTGTCATCCTGTCGCAGTTGGCGTCATTGGGTGCGATACAGAGCGGTATGCCGTAATCGCACCACACTTCCGGTCGTTTTCTGGTTAAGCAGCTTGGAACCTCCAACGCTCAGTCAAGTAGCTCCAGCCACAGATCCAGGGAGGGGGGAGGGAGAGACGACATTCACAGAGGGGCTCCAAACGGTTTCGGTCACGTGCCCGTGATGGGGGGAAATACAGGGGTGCTGATGGAGAGGGTAGAATTAACAAAGGGACGTCCAACTTGGGGGAGGGGATTGATTGATTTGATTTGATTTTCTCAGGGAAGCCAAAACAGTCTTGGTCCAACCCGCCACGGCCCGCACCGAAACTAAGTTTATTGTGCGGTATCGCTCCCTGTATATCTAGTAAAGCCAACCAATGCCCTTGAACAGTGCAAGGAGTCCCATTACCAGTTCTTCATTAGACACAATTTCTTCGGGTCTGGTTATCCCAAATTTTCTGCGCTTTTTACTCTGCAATGCAATGCATTCCAAGATTAGATGTGATGCAGTTTCATCACCGTCATCACAGATCCTCTTCTGTTATTCCCATTGTATGTAGGTGTAGGGGAGGGGGGTGGAGCAACAAAGTGAACAGGGAGGAGACACCAACAAAGGGACATTCTGAGTGGAGGGGGGGAGTGGAGTTACCAACAATCTTAATGCAAGATCTGCAGTCCTACATTGTTGGTCCACTCGCAGTGTCGGAAGGCTATAGTTATTGTCTTACAGTGGTGGATGAGTTCACCAGGTGGCCAGTAGCATACCACATTAACCCTTTAATGCGCAGTGTAGCTGATCAGCTACATACCTTTTTCCATTATCTCTCAAAATGATCAACATATTATCGCAAATTCATTTATAGCTGCTTGTGTACATATGGTAGTATCACGTCCTAGAAATTATAAATTGCAGAGTGCTACTAAATCAGTTCGAAATTTAGTTGAATTTACTCCTAATATGTGCGTTTGTTTACATTAGTATTCCTCCTTTGCCATGTAAAAGTAGTCAATCACATACTATTGTTGCATTGTGATTTACTTTCTGGAAAGACGAGAGGCATAATAGTGACATTTACTACATCGTGTACATCATGGAAGCACATGCAACTGGCGACCTACAAACTTTTTGTTGCTAGTAGTGCATAATGTTTTAAAGGAACTTGTTTTCCAATATTTTTCTCAATATATACACACAGACAGTAACACAGACCTGACTAGATTTTTTTTTTTTTTTTTTTTTTTTTTTTTTTTTTTTTTTTTTTTGTTGCCAGTACAGATTAAGCATGTGACGCGACATTATCAGATAGAGTAGGATGTCAAAAAAGGAAAATCAGGTTATGACTACTAAGTCAAAATTCAACCTTTCATTAGTGCAATATCAAATAAGCTTCGCGAACTGTACAAACCATATAAAGGCAGCTATACAAATACAATTCCACGCTAATAAATACTTAATGCTACTTTAAACGATAAAGCCGCAACGTTATCATCATGCTCCTCCCTTCCCTCTTCAGTATTTGGTTAAAATGCAGTTAACAAGAGGACGCCGAGATGGGGGGGAGGGGGGCGCGCCAAAAAAGGGATTCTGAGCATGGGGAACAAAGAGAAGCCAGCGGAGGGGGGGGGGGGCGGCGGAGCGGCCGAGTGCATTGAGGCGCTATGCTATGATGTGCGAGGTCGTTCCCCGTCGGGGTTCGAATCCCCCCTTGGACATGATTCTTTTTGCTGCCTTTAGTATAAGTTAGGTCATAAGTAGTTTGTAAGTCTAGGGACTGATGACCCCGCAGTTATGTCCCATGAGCTTAACAAACATTTGCACATTTTGGAAGTGGAGGGATGGGCAACAAAGAAACACAGAGCACGTGGGACAGCAACAAATGGACGCAGTGCGGGGCCTCACCAAGAAGGGGAAGCCGAGCGTGGGGCGAGGCGCCACGAAGGGACTGTTGAGTTGTGGCTGGGGCGCCACCATCAAGCTTGCGCCCCAAGTGGGAAATGTCGTAGATCCGACACTGAGTACTTCTGCATTTGCCCTCACGATGTTGAATGCAGCCCATCACAGTCCTCCCACTATGGAAAATACCTGGTAGTACCGGGAACCGAACCCAGAACCTCACCATAGGTCAATCACACTCACCACTCAGTTACATCAAGGGCGGTCAATAACACTGAATACCATGTTGGTGATGGTCTCGATTCAGTAAGGGAGACTTCATAAATTTATGTACCTATCAAATACGAAGCTAACGCCACCCTTTGGTGATTGTATCCCACATGCTACGCGATGTGTTGGGATGCTGATTGCCACCATTCTACAGGCAGACATTTACTGCCACTATAAGATCGGGTGATTTAATTTACTGTAATTTAAAGGACGATATCTTCAGTAGATTTAGTGATTGTGTCTTTGCCACTGGATACAGTATACTCACAGACATTCTTGGAGAGAAAATAAACATAACATGGGAGGTGCACTTTCATAACGTTATGTATTTTATCTTATGCAAAGTGCAGTAATGGCTTTGAACAGACATTCGTAAATACGAGATGCTGAACTCGGAAATATTGGAAGAGATTGCTGAGGAAATAACTGATGATACAAACATAATACACCAGTGAAGAAGCCAAGATGCGGGCAGCAAAGCTGCTGAAGAAAGCAAGAAACATGAGGTGGGGGAAGAGGAGGACGAAAAGGACCAGGAAGTAGGATGAGGAATGAGAGAAAGAGTAGGAGGAGGAACAGGGGAAGCAAGAGCAGAAGGAGGAGGTAGAGGACAAAGACGAACAGGAGGAGGAGGATAGGAAGATGTCGGATGCAGAAGGAACAGTAAGAGGAGGAGATCAGGCGGAGGAAGTGGGGGGGGAGGGATAGG
Organism: Locusta migratoria; assembly: GCA_026315105.1. Classification (NCBI taxonomy): domain Eukaryota; kingdom Metazoa; phylum Arthropoda; class Insecta; order Orthoptera; family Acrididae; genus Locusta; species Locusta migratoria. The sequence continues at coordinate 485,383,596 of CM048744.1, read as the reverse complement.
AGGAGAACCAACAGGAGGAGGAGGAGGAAGGGGGCAGCAAGAGCAGGAGGAAGATCAGTTGAAGGGAGAGCAAGAGGAGGAGGAAAAGGACAAGGCAAAAGACGAGAACGGGAAGGAAGACGTGGAAAATGGCCGTCAAACTGAGCTCTGGCCACTAAAAGAAAGAAATCATAATTAGTTTGACATTACAATGTTCGAGTTATTTACTTTACGATAATAAAAGAAGTTTAGATTCAATGGGCCCGCAGCATAGAAAATTTCTCTTACAGACATATAAATATACCAATATGCTGCTCGTATTTTCACTGTTTTTTATTGCATTGTTATGGATCATTTCAGAAAATCTGCGAAATATACATAAAATTATGAATGAAATACACAAGATAACTGTGAGATATTCTGCAAAAATATTGGTTTACGAACCGCTTTCGGCTGTGTTGGTTTATAACTAATTTGCGGGAAATACATTACAATTCAAGCTGTGGTGTAAATTCCTGACATTGATAAAATACATGACAATATAATAGATTATGACGTTATCCTAAGAAATATAAAGTGAAACGTCATACTCTATTATATTGTCATGTATTTTATCAATGTCAGGAATTTACACCACAACTTCAATTGTAATATTTCCCCCAGGTTAGTTATAAACCAAAACACTAGTCTCCTTTGAAAGTTATATATCTAGCAAGTTACGATCTTTGAAACTTGTAATGTTTACCTCATGATGGGGTAACAGCCGAAAACCGGTTCGTAAACCAATTAATTTGCAGAATATCTCACAGTTATCTTGTGTATTTCATTCATAATGTATTAAATATTCTGTCAAGAACCGACGGAAGAGTCAGTGAATATACATAAAATTTTTACATAACATTCACCGTTTTATTCTTTTGTAATAAGATATGCCTATTTTCCATACACAACGTTGTACTTACATCCAATATCACATCAGCGAGCAACGTCATGCTGTCATAACGGATAAATACAACCGACCAAAAACATACCTTGCAGACAGATCGACCACAAAAATCATTCATAAATTTGTAAATAATAACGAAACATACCATAGCTACTGTGACCATAGGCTACTGCACCTTTGGCCAACTGTCATAAAAATACGCTTACCACAGATAATGGATAAACATCACGACTCAGAGATCACAGATATATGTTGCGGGTCAGTGATCTCTATACAACTTGGATATATAGCTCTGGTCTCTAAGCATACAACAGCAGCGTGCTTTCACATTCATATATTTTGTACGTGATTTCGCGTTGTCCACCATGTTACCATATGGCAAACGTATTTCCATTAGTTTGATCCTGAAAAGAAGAATTGCTTTCTTAGCTCTTGTTTTGAACTTTATGCCAATATATGTTGCGATAGCTTAGTATGCCAATGGAATCGAAAAGTATTTCAATTTCTTCTTCTAATAACACTTCATAGCAACTATATTTGAATTTGGAAAGAAACTAAATATGAACATCTATGGCAAGCAAGGTCAGACAATTGAAGTTCAACATCCAGATAGTGGAGAGATCAGTGTTGTAGGCATATCGACGACAAAGATTATGCATACAGACGAGCCGGCCGCGGTGGCCGAGGGGACTGAGGCGCTTCAGTCACGGTCTGCACGGCCACTACGGTCGGGCGTTCGAATCCCCCCTCGGGCATGGATATTTGTGCCGTCCTTAGTTGTAGGTAGTTCGTAAGTAGTTTGTAAGTTTAGGGACTGATGACCCCGTAGTTAAGTCCCTTAAGCTTAACAAACATTTACATTTACAACATACAGACGAAGATAACAAAAATACCGTATCAACCGCAACCATATAAAATCTTTAGCTAAGTGTCATAACAGCAAACTGTCAAATCTGTTGATAAAACGTCAAATAAAAATATAACGAAAGATAAGTGTGAAACTAAAGCTCGCCTTATTGTTATATGGCAGCGTGACATTGCCCACTGTTGTGACATGGGCATAAGTACAAATTGTGTGTACCGAAAATAGGCCTATCACTAAAAGTCTATCTACATAAGACTAAAACGATAAATGCTACGTAAAAATTTTATGTATATTTCTCACATTGTCTGAAAACGGCACTTAAGTTAAAATGAATCCGTAACAATATAATAAAAACCGTAAGAAATAGCAGCACATTGGTGTATTTACGTAATGTCTGAAAGGTAACAAAAGACTTTTTTGTTTGCTAGACGATGTAAAAATATCTATATTAAGTTAAAAGATTGTACCTAACTATTAATAAATTGTTCTTGGAAAAAAAATTCGAGGTGACATATTTCAATATATGAAATACAGTCTAGACTAGAGCGAATATTGGTTATTTATTGCCAATCGGTTTCAACCCAATGTTGGGCCATCGTCAGATTTTTTTTCTACAGGTTGGTGTGGAGCGGTGCAGGAGCTGCGAGTCCTCAGCTGCTGTCACTGCAATATTGGGCTGAAACCTGTTGGTAATAAATCACCAATATTGCGCTCCACACTGTTTTTATATATTAAATTATCAAAAGAGCGCTGTTATCCGAAGGATCGAAAATGTTTCCAAAAATATGCGAGGTGAAATAGTCTGAGCAGGAACTTATGCCGGCGCCACTGTAGGCGCTGCTGTTATTTTATTCAAATTCAAATGTTGCTTATGGGACTTAACTAAGGGATCATCAGTCCCTAAACTTACAAACTACTTATCAACTAGCTAACACTGACGGCACAAATATCCATGCTCGAGGGGGATTCGAACCCCGACCGTAGTGGCCGTGCAGATCGTGACTGGTGCGCCTCAGTCCCCTCGGCCACCGCGGCCGGCGTTATTTTATTAACTTGAAGCTGCAGGACAAAAGGCAACGCTTCATCGCGAAAATGTTGAAATAGACGCCCTGCTTCATTTTAATGGATGTTTGAGTGAACGGTACGAAGAAGACTCCAAAAAACAGTACGGAATTACTCCTGGCCAGAATTGCACTCTCCACAGTAGTCAATGTACCGTCCAAGCATTCAATGCCTTGCGTCATTTGAAAAAAAAAACAAAAGAGAAAAAAGAGGCGATTTCGTGAATCGTCGCATCAAAACAGTTGCTTACGCTAAGATATTGTCGAATTACTATGTTTTGAGGCCAACTGAACATGCGCAGCTTCATGCTCCAGTGAGTTAAATTACCTTTTGCCATGCCCTCCTCCAAACATACAACTACGTATGGAATGTTCCCTAGGAAACTAGCTGAGATGGACCTGTACTGACTGACAGTTGCAAGTTTCCGGAATTTGTAAACCAACATAGATAAAAGAATTCACGGTGTATTCATGGACATGTACAGATACGACATCTCCAGCCGCCACTCCGTCACACGTCGACGTGAAGCACGTAAACGTCAGTTTACTGGCATCATTTACTTTATTTTTGTACATGACGTTGGTTAGCAGTTCTACAACATCTACAGCCCTCCGAAGCTTTGTGCTCTTTTTCTGGGGTTTCTAATATGTTGCTTATCTAGGATATTTCGAGCTGGGTCTGGGAGACTTATTCTTTGATGAACATTGAAAACTGGGAAGAAAAAATTACCAAAGCAAGCAGGAACTGTCCAGAACTATCCACAGTAACACTGCTTTCCTGAAAATTATTCAAATGTAATGCCGTACATTCAACTAAATATCTAGTAACGAATGAAGTTAGAAAGGACATTTTAGAAAATTTTATGGGGAAAGCAAATTGAAGACTGTATTTTAAAAGCAGAAAGAAAATGGACCAGAACTTCTAAAGAAAGTGCCTTCACTACGCCTGTCCGTTCTCCTTTGGAGTATTGGGAACCTTATTCAGTTGGTATTTACAGAGGTCATGGCAAATGTAAAAAGTAACAAGAAGGGCAGCACGTTTTGTATTATCGTCATAGACGCGAGAGAGTGTCACCAAAATGATGCATGCGTTAGGGTGGAAATCATTATAGCAACGAAACTTCTAGTTGCACCCAGATCTACTTACAAAACTCCCGATCACTGACTTTGCCCTTCGAATCCCATAATATGTTGTTGGTACGCAAACACATAGGGAAAATGATCAGCCGCGGTGGAGTAGCCGAGCGGTCTAAAGCGTCTCGCTGCGGAGCGCGCGGTTGCTCGCCGTGGAGGTTCGAGTCCTCCCTGGGGCATGGGTGTGTGTGTTGTCCGTAGGTTAGTTTACCTAGGTTTAAGTAGTTTGTAAGCTACGGACTTATGACCACGCAGTTTGGTCCGATAGAATTACAAACATTTGAACATTTTTTGAAAATGATAATAATAAAATAAGATAAATCGAGAAATCAGAGATTTAGATATTCTTTTTTCTTCTCGTGTGCTGTTCGAAAGTGGAATGAATGGCAGGTAAATAGTATGAAAGTCTGCAATGGTCAAAGTAGGAGGACATATGAGAATTGAGGTCGGATAGGGAAAGTGCGTGAGTATTCCGTGCTGGTGTATGAAGCCCATGCCCCTCGTGGTGCAAGGATTGGCACAATTGCCGAATGAGCAGGAGGCCGGAGTTCAAATTCCGGGCCCGACACAAATTTTCATACGTCATTGTTGCATGCATACAACACCTAACACCTAAATGCAACCAAAATCTGTATTATATGTAAGTGATTGGAAGAACCTTTCGTGATTTACAGTTCACGTACATGAAAAATACTCCAGATCTGACAATTTGTTGTTACTTATAGTTTTCACATCCTCTGTAAAGCTTATTTGTGATTAATTTTTTGGTTTTGATTATATAACGCTAAAAGTTCATCTAGGGCCATCGGAAATGTAGCTTTAAAAAAAAAGACAATTCGCAAATCTACACTATCAATTATTTTCTTCACTTGTTGTAACTCGTTATCAAAACGTTCTTTGTGTAATGACTGATTGGTTCCCTATTAAAGGCCACGACACGCTTAGGAGAAGGGCAGTTCAAATCCACGTCCGGTCACCCAGATGTCTTCGTCATTTCCTTGCATCGTTCAGCCTAATGTCGAGATGTTTTCTTTGAAAGGACACGGCCGACTTCTTCGCCTGTTTCTAACCCGAGTCGTTCTTCGTCTCTAACGACCTCATTCCGGAAGGGTCATTAAACACTAATCTTCCTTCTACCTTTTTCTGTCTTGCTTCTAAGGTCGCTCATAATTCGCCTACTTTTTGTACACCTTGTAGGTACACGGAGTTATACGGATATCCACAATTTAGCTTTCGGTGGATGTTCTCGGATATTTTCTCACGTTTGGAGGTAAAGAACGCGGGTACGTTACAGACTAATCGCGTTTTATTTTATTCCCTACCCTCATTTATCTTTGCATTTGTATTTCACAGAAGATATCTCAACAACAGTACTAAAGTAAATAGTATTATTTAATTCAAAATAACAGTCGAAGGTTGCAATTGACAATATTTTATTTTTCACGCGTTAAAAGTTTGATGAAAGAGGAATCCTTTAAATAAAAACTTAATGCCATCAGTATAAACCAAAAATAAACTATTGTAAAGTCCAACCTACGACTGTTATTTTCAACTGATAATAAGGTTGCTGTACCACGCCGCTACTATAGAACGATTTTTTTTGTATGCATTCTGTAATTTGTTTGGTAATATACTTGTTCAATTAACGGATTTTATAAATGTGTTTGTTGCAGGTCAACAGATACACGTGTAAGTATGGATAGATTTAGTTACAACGTGTTGGTCGAAATGCAACGCGTGTGTGAGTCCAGTGAAAGCCGTGAAGACCGGCACGACGACGATACGCTGAGCTGTGCTCTGTGACGTCTGCCACACCAGAGTACTTTCGCATCGTTTCGGCGATTCTCACATTACTTGTTTTGTGTCTGAACGTTTTGGTGTTTGCGTAGTACTAGATATTTACCACTACGAAGGTATTTTCACAGAAGTAAAAAAAAAGAAAAGAAAAAAAAAACCTGGAAAATGTTCAAGTGTTTGTAAGCCTATTGGTCCAAACTGCTATGGTCATCAGTTCCAAGACTTTCAACTATTTAAACTAACTTACGCTAAAGGCAACAAACAAACACACACACAAGATAACTGGAATAACTCCCAGAATAATCACAATTCATAATTACAAATGTATTTCTGACCTGTAACTAAATAGTAGGAACCACGGGTAATCGTTGTAGGTTCAGCGGTTTTCGAATCGTCGAGTGCCAGATCCACAGTCCTTTCCTGCCATCCACAGGTCCCCAAGAGAGACATGTGCGTTTAAGGCCTACAGCAGGTATGAAAGCCAGAGAGACGCGATCGTCAATGCAAAGTACGTACACCAGAGTTTGAAGAGGAGGCGATAACACTGCTGCGAAACGCACCTTCAACAATCTAGAGCAGTGTTGCTCAGGAAACGTAAGTCATTCGTCAGTCTGGTGTATGTGGAATTAAATTTTTCTGCTGTGTTACCATCTTCAGAAAGTTCAGTAAGTAATCCAAATGTTTTTCCGCATCACACTGATGGCGTCTGTGGTACCAAAGCAATGGTGTATCTGCGCACTCCACGCATTCAGTGCGAAATCTTTTGGACGGGACTTTACTGACAAGGAACAATACATAAGGCCACTCGCCCATTGCGATACACTTCGAATATGGTGCGCAGCGCGCTGCCGTTTCCTGTCGCAGGTTCAGTCCTCTCTCGGGCATGTGTGTGTGTGTGTGTGTGTGTGTGTGTGTGTGTGTGTGTGTGTGTTGTCCTTACCATAAGTTAAAGTAGTTTGTAAGTCTAGGGACCGATGACCACAGCAGTTAGCTACCATAGATTTACAAACATTTCAACATTTGTGGTCTAGGTCAAAATATGAGACACGTATATTTTCTGCGTGTCCAGACGGCCGCTGAAGTGATTAAAAACCCTCCAGAAGATGGGAAACGAGTTGTTTGAGCACATATTGTCAAAACAAAACGAAAATGTTGAAACAAAATTTCCATGGTTGCTATTCTACTTTAAACCGTGGAATCACAACTTTAAACATTTTGATATATTTTGAAATCCCACCCTTAGCTGAAAATTATTACAACGGCAAAAATTTTATGTGTAGTAAATCTAATACTATATTTAACAACTAATTCAATACAATAAAGTTACATCCCGAAGTCGAAGTAGTTACATGTAGTTTGGAAATAGACCTATATTCTTATATACGCGCTTCTGACTGCCTTATGACGCTTGCAATACATTGTTCAACACAATTGTCATCGGCAGAATAAACTAAAATGATTCGACGTCTTTTGTAGATTCTACGGAGTGGACACAACAACATTACGACAACCGAGATACTGGTAATAAAAGAAAGATGCTGCAGAGGCGGTTGGTGTTGACTTGTGTTTACTTTACCAGACGAATTACACAAGCCGTTGGATTCAGATAGTGTAGTGAGTAGGCAGTGCAATGCAACAACAAGGTCTTCCTTGGGCAACATCAGCAAGAGGTTAGCAATACCTCAGGTTACCAGCCCGTCGAGACAGGAGGCTGAATGCAACTCACAAGGAAAGTACTTGGGCTCGAACAAACACATATACACCAAAATCGTATGAGAGATAATGTAAAGATCCCTTATTGCACTAGTGATACTCCCGCATCTGCAAAACTCTCCAGTCGTCCGTTAGAGGCCTCTGCGTGTGCCATGCCGCATTGCACTTTGACCTGTCGGTTCGCCAGTAGGGACGGTGCAGTGTGACTCCGAAATTGCGTTTTGTGATGTTCTTTGTGTGGTGAAGCAACAAAAGATCAAACATATCTATATTAACGTTTGGTTACAGGATTCTGTCAAAAGATGCGTAAAGATTTTGCGTTCAGCCGGACAATCGTCGTTCTCTCATCTGGAGAGAACGTGCAACTCCGAACAGTCCTGATTTTGTGCAGGACACATCACCATACCATGGTGGTGGGCCTATGGTGTAGGCAGGAGTCAGTATTGGCGGACGTACGCACCTATAGGTCGTCCAGAATGGCGCATTGTCTGCTGAGAGGTATAGAGACGAGATCCTTCGATCTTTTGTTGCGTCCTACGCCGGTGCCCTGGGAGATGCTTTCCTCCTGGTGGACGGCAACCTTCGACACCACAGAGCTGCATTGGTCGACAACATCATTTTAACTGATGGAATTGAACGAATGGAGTGGCTAAGTTGTTCACCGGACTTGAACCAGCCGGCCGCGGTGGCCGAGGGGACTGAGGCGCTCCAGTCACGGTCCGCACGGCCACTACGGTCGGGGGTTCGAATCCCCCCTCGGGCATGGATATTTGTGCCGTCCTTAGGATAAGCTAGTTAGTAAGTAGTTTGTAAGTTTAGGGACTGATGACCCCGTAGTTAAGTCCCATAAGCTATACAAACATTTGAACATTTTTTGGACTTGAACCCTACTGAGCATTGGGAAGCATTTGGCAGACGTATTTCAGTCAGAATAGCACCTCCCACAACGGTTGCAGTGCTGGATATTGAACTCAAAGAAGAACGGCCAAATACTCCCTAGTTGTTTTCAGCTGTGTACATGGCGGTAGTGTTCTGTGCAATTTCTCGATTATTCCCGGAACTGACAGTGAGCGAGACCTTATTGTTTCGGTTAAATCCTTCAGGAGCCCGTCTTTTATGGTTACACTGTGAAGTTAGAAAAAACACTATCGCCATGCATGACAAGCGTCATACGGCGGATAGAGCGCACGTATATAGGAGCACTTCCAACTTATATCTTATTACTGCAACTTTGGGATGTAATTTTATCATGAATATTGTGTAATATGTTGTTAAATATAGAATTAGATTTAGTATGCATAAATGTTTTACTGTTGCAAAACTTGTGTAGTGAAGGGGGATTTCAAAATATATCAATTTTCTTAACGATGTGATTACACAGTTGTAAAGTACAGCAGCAGATATTGAATTGTTGGGCGTGGTGGTCTTGGGGTAAAGCACTTTACTGGAAACTGAAGAGTCGTGGGTTCGAATTTTTCGTTATTTTATTTTATTTTATTTATTTATTATTATTTTTTTAATCTCTCAACGATGTGGAGAATCGCCAGAAACGACACATGGTTTGGATTCCACCTTCAACTGTAGGTCCCTTTTCCCTATTACGATAACTGGGGTTGCGTTAGGGACTCGCAAGTCGCCGAAGTGGCGTCCTGTTGAAATACTTCCGTCAGACCACTGAGCCACACGAAACTATTAACTATTATTAGCCACTGAAAGAATGATTCAAAATTTCTGTTATATCTCCTACTGTTTTGACGATATGTGGACAGAAAGATAGCAACCGCCTTTTTTTTTCGGGTATGTTTTCACCATTTCTATGGTCGTAAAAAAATACGTGTCTGATATTTTGAACTAGACTACAACATACGAGGAGTGTATGGGAATCGGCGAGTGTCACTATCCGTGTTCCTCGTGAGAACGTGGCAGGACGCGGTAGACCAGTGTTGGCCGACGTGACACCTCGTGATTTCTTCGTCTGGGGAAGCCTGAAATCTGCTGTCTGTGAAACACCCGCTGAGAAGGTTGAGGAGCGAATGGTGGGAATTACGGCAGCCTCTGATACAGTCTCCACTCTGTCAGGGATGACTGAAAGTGTGCGGCATTCACTCAGGCGTTGTTGTACGGCGTGAATTTAATCAGGAGGACGTAATTTCGAGAAGTTTCCTTATACATTTGAAAAAGAAAGTCATGAAACGTCATCCCTACCCCTCTTTTACCTTCTTGTCCAACTCAAAATGAGGACTTGTTTGCAATAACAGAGTTAGTCTATTTACACTATTATTGCATAAACACCGGTTTTTAAATCCTATAACCTTCTGCTATTAAGCAAGCTGACTCTTAGTTTCATATGTTGTGCCTAGAGCCTCTGGATGCGTCATACGGAACCAAGAGCCGGCTTGTTTAATAGCAGAAGGTTGAAAGATTTGTTTATGCAAAAACAGAATAAATAGACTAACGCTGTTATTGAGTCAAAATCCTCAATTGAAAGCGTTGCCCTGCGGAGCTGCTACCATGTCGCCTCGGATGGCGGGCTGTATGCCTACCTCTCCGGCGCGGCGGCACGCGACACTGTAGAATGTCGCCTAGCGCCAAACACTTGGATGCGCTCGCTGTATGAAAGTTCAAAGTTCCTTGTTATGATCCACTCTACCAACACTCTGTTTTCACATTTACTTCAGAAACACCCTGTATACGTCCTACTTCAAGTTGCTGTCCACAGCCGTATTTAAGCTGTCACTTTTCACGGACAACTTATTTGGGCTGCGAGGAAATCAGGCGGAACCCTTCAGCAGGAAGAAATTCGCAAACAGCACGCACTTCACACTCGGTCGGAGACTCCATTGTTTTAGCCGTCTTTACGCACTCACTGCGATCACGACTGAACGTGCAATATATTTCTCTATACTCTCTAATACTACGCGAGAAAAAGGAACACCTAATTTTTTCTGTTTTCGAACTGAATTCTCTTATTTTATTATGGTGATCATGTCTCCATATGTAGGTGGGTGGTAACAATATATGTTCGCATTCCGGGGAGAAAGTTGGCGAAGGAAATATTTCAAACTAATTCCGCCGCAACGAATAACGTCTTTCTTTTAATGATTTCTAACCCAACTCTTGCATCGTTTCCATGACACTCTCTCCCCCATATCATGATAACACAAAACGAGCTGCCCTTCTCTGAATCTTCTCTAAATCTTACATCAGTCACACCTGGTGTGGATCCCAAAAATGTGCAGCAATACTCCGAAATAGAACACACAATTGTAGTGCAGGCCTTTTCTTTAGTAGAACTGTTGCATTTTCTAAGTGTTCCGCCAATGAAACGTAGTCTTTCATTCGGCTTTCCTGCAATATTTTCCGTGTGTTCTTTCCAATTTAAGTTCTTCGTAATTGTTACTCCTAAGTATTTAGTAGAATTGACGGCCTGCAGGTTTTACTGATTTATCGTGTAACTGAAATTTAACGGGTTTCCTTTAGTGGTCATGTGGATGCCATCACACTTCTCATTATTAACGGTCAATTGCAATTTTTTTACATCATGCAGATATCTAAATCATTTTGCAGTTGCTTTTGATCTTCTGGTAACGGATAACTGACAGCATCATCCGCGGACAGTCTAAGAGAGCCACTGAGATTGTCTCCTAAATCGTTTATAAAAATAAGGAACGGCAGGGGCACTATAATAATTCCCTGCGGAATGCCAGATATCACTCCAGTTCTACTCTATGACTTTTCATCAGTTACAACGTACTGTGTCCTTTCTGACAGGAAAACACAAATCCAGGTGCACAACTGTGGTGATATTCCACAAGCACGCAATTTGATTAGAATACGCTTGTGAGGCACGGTGTCAAAAGCCTTCCGGAAGTCATCAAATATGGAATCGATGTAAGACCCCTTGTCGATAGCACTCATCACATCATGTGAGTAAAGAGTTGGCTGTGTTTCACAAGAACGGTACTTTCTGTCCTGCTCCCTGTCACTGTCCATCCCTACCTCTCTCAAGCATTGTTCTGTTGAAATGTTGCCATCGACAAGCTCCGACGGTAAAAGAGGACAACAAGTTTTAAAATTTTGAAACGTGCAACGTTGGCTGGTTAGTGTATCAGCCATGTGATCTAGACGGTTGCGGGAGTGGAGTCTAATGCCTCCCCAAACCAGAATGCTGGGTGCAGGTGGCGACAGTTCAGCCACCTCCTACCGCTGCAGCTCCAGACTTTGATGCATCCATTATGGTGGTGGTCAACAGGTAGAATCGCAATTTATCGCCACTGCCTCGCATCAGGTCGTCATGTCTACTGTTCATCGCCACATTGTCGGCGCACACGCCTGGGGCTTTTACTCGCAGTAAACACAGCACTGCTACCGTCCAGCAGCCCACTCTGCTGCAGTAGTCGTCGAATGGCACGCGACGACACTACTTGGTTCGTTGCAGACCGAACTCTTGCGATACCAGCAAACTGTACGATTACGGCTGTTACCAAAGAGACAGAATATGCACAGAGCGGCGGTGACCAAAGGCCTTGTAAAAATAACTAGACTCCCAAACGGCGCTGCTGTCGCGGAATAATTTGAACCTTCGGCCGACCGCCATGGTAGGGGCAAGCGTCAGATAAATACGAGAGTTGTTAGCAGGTAAATCGTGTATTAAATAGCTACTGCGAGACGTCTGTATTGTTTAACTCTTGCAGTGTACATGAAGCACAATGGTGAAGAGCCGCTCAGCGTTTGAATGCAAAAAAATAAAAAAATAAAAAATAAAAATAAGAAAGGAATAAAAAGATCGAATACTGTCTTCCCATTTATATTTCTCAGGAATACAAGTAGCCCTACTACTTGTGTTCAGAGATAGTTACTCTTGGTTAACAAATTGTTAGTCAAGACAATATAGGATTCAATGAAATAAATAACAGGCTTTTACAATACTGGTAGCTCTCAATAAGGAGTAAGGAGCTACTTTAGGCAGTACTGGTGGACAGGAAGTTCAAAAAATAGCATTTTATGATGGTGTAAAATAACTTTTGGGTCACGAAATTAGTTGCCTCACTGCAGTTCGATTTTTAAAATTTTTTTTATTACATTAATACGAGCAACTTGTAACGCAGAATTTAAAGGTAATCCGCTTTACATATAGGTATAACAATCGAAAGGGGTTTGCAGAACTGTTTATTGTTTCATATATGAATGACACATAGCCACACTAGATGCACTTTGTGAAGTTGAACCCTATGACAATATTTGTTGACTTTTGAGCAGTTCGTGCTACTGTAAGGTACTCGGCTTACAGCATTAAAAATGCTGATATTCTTGCTAGATACCTTTACGCTAATGTTAGATGCATTAGTTAAGAAAAAGTTATGGATTACTTCGTGTTCTTAAAAGAATTTTGTAGTGGCTGGTTGCTGTATTCACAAGGTAAGAAGCTATTTTTCAGTTATGTATCTGATGGCATATTTCTCTATCACAATCGATTTTTAACATTAGCTGTTTCAGACAACACTGTTTGATTTTTGATGCTATGAAATATCTAAATATTGGAGAATACAGCACTAAAGCAAAGACGTGAAGTGTGAAACTCTTCCGTAATTAATGTTTGCACAAAAGTCTCACAATCATAGAATATATTGAGAAACTGCCAAAAAATCGTGTCTGACGATAAATTCCGTTCATATGCTGCACTTAGAACGCTAGAAAACTACATGTTATAGTTCGCTTTCTTTAGGAAGAGGAAACGCTGTTGGCCAATTTCTACACTGTATGTGTAATAAATTTACACTCAGTGTATATTCAAGGAGCCTGAGCTGTTTTGTCGTTATATGTTTCAATTAGACATGGTTTACGCGACTTAACTCAAATGAATATTCTCTCTAATCAAAAGAATCGTACGCACATTTTAAGTTCCCGCGGAAGTTTGCCACCACAATGGCCGCCGAGGCGCCCTTCAATTTGTCCGCTGCTCGCAGTTGTTAGGGCGATTGTTAGGGCTTAGCGGTGACACGATCTTAAGCGCTCCCTGCGGTGCCACGCTGTACTGCTAGTCGCCATATTATGTGCGAACAAGTGAGATAAGCAGTTCTGTTAGAAATCATGCCTAATGTTTGTTTAACGTATTACTGTACCACCAGAAGCAAAAATACTGCTAATATTTTTTTCTTCAAAAGAGTATTGTTTAAAATATATGTTTTATATTAATTGTTTTGCGCATTTAATTAAATATTGACAAAGTTAAACACATATTATTTTATCCAAGGTTTCCGTTGTAAACAAGCTACTGACGAAAAAATGGGTTGTCGCAATGAGAAGAAAATTAGTTTCCGACACGAAGCACTGCTATTTCTCCTTCAAATCTTGAAACAAAATTTATGTAGCAAGTGAAGGAACTAAGACTAAATATATTTAACGCATTGTTCATCATAAAAGCTGAAACAACGTAAATTCCGAATAAGGGCATTCGCTAATGGCAGTTTCCTTGTATTTTGATTCAGAATACCGTAATCTGATTTATGAGAAAGACAAGCGTAATATTGACTACTACTTCATTAAATTTACGACAAACAACGAACTTCATTGCAAATTCTACTGACTGGGTGGCTTATGTATAAATCTCCAGTGTGGGATTGTATTTGCTTGGCCCATTTCTAACATTAAATGAATTCAAATTAACGTAATCTTACTGTAAAAAGTTAGTCTCTGAAACGTCTACCATTCTTCGAAAATTTTCTGTTGGAAACGGCGTACAAAAATAAACGTAGATTGGTCTTAAACTTCCAGGCCATATCGTTTAGTTGCAAATGCAGCTGATCGTCGTGGGTACTGTACTTAAAATAAAGCTGCTGACTCTTTCGAGAAACGATGTGTATAAAGCGTTTATGCACTATGCACGGCGGTAAAATTGTTCTGGCTAAAACTGAAAAGCGCAAACAGTTACATTTTAACAATATTCTAACCTAGTGTCATGTAACACGCCCCCTAGACTTCCGATAACACGGCGGACGGTTGTTCCATTTGCTTCATTCTGGACGCGGTGCTGCCTCACTAGGGTAGTCCATTTCTTTGCTTGTTACATAACCGGAGATGTCAATCTTCAGACTTTTCTGTTTATCTTTGAGCGTTATGCATGTCACGGTCAAACGATTAATGTACACTATGTCACGATCCACAGATAACTGATCGTTAATAAAGTCTGAATGACGAATCCACGCCGTAATAGTCGTAACTTGAAACAAAACACATATTTACACAGGTGCAGTAAAGTTCGTAAGTCACACAAAATATTGCTCACCCTAAAAGTATTTATTACACTATTTTCCGGTTTTTTGCCGCCACTCTCTCCTACGGGCATGCATTTTAATGAATTATATACACCTGATAAATCACAACGACAATTGTGGGAAACCGAATGAAAATCTGTTCAATAGTTGTTGAGTAGATTTACGAACACGCGAGGCAATACTCGCAGTACGACTTATAAGGTAAATTAAGAAAAGGCAAGCCTACGTTTATCTCTTTTGCAGATTTGGAGAAAGCTTTTCCCAATGTTGAGCGGAATACACTCTTACAAATTCCGAAAGCAGCAGGGTTATAATACAGGGAACGAGAAGTTATATACAAATTGCACAAAAAGCAGACAGCAGTTATAAGAGTCGACTATCACCAAAAGGTCGCAGTCGGGAGTAAGACAAGGGTTGCAGCCTTTCCACAGCGTTTTCAATCTGTACGTGGAATATGCTGGCAACAACTTTACTGTTTGCCAAATAGAAATCCTAGGATAACACAGCAGATACTGAAATTAACTGTTGAAAGGAGAAAGTATAAAAATTCATCTAGTGAAGCAGGGAAGAGGGAGTTCAGACGTCTAAAAAATTAGGTTGACAGGAAGTGCAGACTGGCTAACCAGGCGTGGCTTGAGGAGAAATGCAAAATCGTAAAAGAATGTATAGCCGGAAAAAAGATACATACTGTCTACAGGAAAACAAAAAAGACATTTGGAGACAAGGAAAGTAGCGGTATGAATATGAAGACTCAGATGGGAAACCAGTACTAAGCAAAGAAGGGAAAACTGAAAGGTGGAAGGAATATATAGAAGGCTTATACAAGGGAAATAAACTTGAAGGCCATATTCTAGAAATGCAAAACGAAGTAAAGGAAGATGAGATAGAATGTACGATACTGCGAGAAGAATTTGACAGAACACTAAAACATTTGAGTAGAAACAAGGCTCCTGGAGTAGATGATATCCTGTCTATTGATGACGTTAGAAGAGCCAGTCATCAACAAATTGTTCCACCTGATATGCGAGATGTATTGTATGAGACAGAGGAAGTACCCTGAGACTTCAAGAAGAATCTAGTAATTTCATTCCTAACAAAGCAAGCGCAGACAAATGTGAAAATTACAGAACCATCAGTTTAATAAGTCATGGTTGCAAAATACTAACACGAATTATTTATAGACGAATGAAAAAAATGATGGTAACCGATCTTGGGGAAGATCAGTTTGGATTTAGGAGAAATGTAGGAACATGCGAGGTAATTTATTACAACTTATCTTAGATGATAGATTAAGGAAAGGGAAACCTACCTTTTTAGCATTTGTAGATCTGAAGAAAACTTTTGAAAATGTTTACTGGAATACACTCTTTCAAATTATGAATGTAGCAGGGGTAAAATGTAGGGAGCGAAGATTTATGTTCAACTTGTACAAAAACCAGACAGCAGTTATTAGAGTCGGAGGGCATGAAAGGTCGCAGTGGTTGGGAAGGGATTAAGACAGGTTTGTAGCCTTTCTCCAATGTTGTTCAATCTGTTAAAGCTGTGAATGAATCTATGGAAACATTTAGAAAAGGAATTAAAGTTCAGGGAGAAGAAATAGAAGCCTTGATGACATAGTAGTTCTGTCAGAGACAGCAAAGGACCTGGAAGAGCAATTACACGCATTGGACATTGTCTTGAAAGGAAAGTATAAGATGAAGATTAACAAGAGTAATGAAATGTACTGTCAGAAAATCAGGCGATGCTGTAGGAATTAGATTAGGTAATGAGACAATAAAAGTAGCAAATGAGTTGTTATTTGGGTAGCAAAACAACTTCTGATGGCCGAAGTAAAGAAGATATAAAATGTAGAATGTCTAGGGAAGAGAAGCATTTCTCAAGAGACAAAGTTTGTTGAAATCTTAATATAATTTAAATGTTACGAAGCTTTCTGAAAGCATCTGTATGATGCGCAGCATTGTACGGAAGTCAAACGTGAACGATGAGGAGTTCAGACTAAAATATGATAGAAGCATTTGAAATGTGGTGCTACAGACGAATGATGAAGATTAGATTGGTATGTAGCGTAACTAACGAGAAGGTGCTCAACGGAAATGCAGAGAAATTTCTGGCATATCTTTACTAAGATAAAGGATTGATTAGTGGAGCACATTGTGACGCCTCAAGGAACCCTCAATTTAGCGTTGGAGGGAAATGTCTGGGTAAAAATCGCAGAGGGAGACCGAGAGACTAATACAGTATGCAGGTTGAAAAGGAAGTAAATTGTTACTCAGAGATGAATAATCTAGTACATGATAGGGTAGTGTGGAGAACAGCACAACAATAGTTTTTGCGTTTATTGAGAACGATGGGATGACTTATGTTTTACAGTTTGTGTAGGCAATTTGTGATGTGACAGAGCGATTGCTCACTGCTATCCCCAGGAAATCGCAGTCACGTGTAGTGGTGGCACGAAATGATTGCAATCATTCCTGTCGCCTCGGCCCGCCTTCCCTCCACTGTTCGACACGATCACCGGTTTCTCTAAAGGATAATCTGCTATCCCTATAGGTAGCTACTCTGCCTCTGTCTAACTTGAATTACTGTCTCGTACGAGGCATACTGAAGGTGCTCTACTGAACAATTTGAGGTACGGAACGTGGGGGTGGAAGAAGCAAGCTTCAGGAGATAATAGGAATACAATCACATTATTCTTTACTTTATAATTTACATTAGTTGCAGTTAACTGTAAATATCGTCAATGACACAATGAAAGTACCATTTGAAATGGATCTTACAAAATATGCTGAAACTGTCGGACATCAACCTCAATGTAAGCATCACATCGGCGAACAAGATTTGGACCTAGCCTGACAAATATCCCTGGGGTGTTTCGAATCACATTACAAGCAGGTATAATTCTGGCAACTAATTTCACCTCCGTATCCACTCAGGTCTGGAACACAAGTGATCTTAGATTCACTGTAGGAAATAATGAAGGGGATTCAGGTCAGGTGATCTCACAAGACATGGATTAGGACCTGTCCTTCCAGGGACCAAAATTCGTAAAGTAAACAATACCTGCAGTATGACTTCCTGGTTATCAGGCTCGTTCTCCGTGTTTTCGTACAGGAAATAAAGAATGTGTATGTAAATAAACAGCACAGTGCGTATTACAATATAGATATTTATGTGATCCGTCTTTGTAACTGAATAATAAAAGTTTTATTTTGCCATATGCATTTCGCCTTTATATATAAGGCATCTTTTTTTAATTTTATTTTTTAAATTTTTTATTATTTTTTTTATGGGACTTAACTACGGGGTCATCAGTCCCTAAACTTACAAACTACTTATGAACTACTTACGAACTAGGACGCCACAAATATCCATGCCCGAGGGGGGATTCGAACCCCCGACCGTAGTGGCCGTGCAGACCGTGACTGGAGCGCCTTAGTCTCCTAGGCCACCGCGGCCGGCTAAGGCATCTTCAGTGGCCTGTAATATATGCACAATTATATTTTACAATATTTCGTTCTTTTGGTACTTAAGTTATAAACAATTCTAGCACGTAATGTGAGTATAGCTTATGATATTTTGTTATTATTATTTCCAATATTTGGTGGATGCTGCTCTATATCTGGTGCTGTTTGGTGACTTTTGGTTGTTTTGTTTCCATCTTTTATTTCACTGACTTTTTCGTTTTAGCACTTTAGCTTTTTCGTTTCATTGCCAAAAAGGCAATGGAATAAAAGACGGTAACAAAACGATCTAAAGCAGAAGCACCGATACCTACCAAAGATTTTTTAATTTTATTATTTTTACTGTTTTCATTGTTTAAAACATGTCGGCATCGGAAATTTGAAATATACACATGTAATAAATCACAACGTAACTGTAATTAGCACAAGTGAACGTGACAGTGGTTCGCCAGGGTGATGCGACCACTGAGGACGTGTGCTGCTGTCACTGTGAGCGGATTGAATGCCGCCGCGACCTGCTCTGATGCTAGTAACATAGAAGCTGCTTAATTATTTTACGCGCTGATTGTATACACCACATTTCCACTTCATTGCTCCTATTTCACTTTCAAATTAATGTGAGTCTACTCTTTTTATATCTTGTGTAATTGTTTTCGTAGTATAATTACTTAAATTATAAAAAATGTAAAATAAGTCATAGATTAATAAATTCCTAGCTGCGCCACTGATCTAAAGTCACCAAACAGCATCAGATATAGACCAGCATCCACCAAATATTGGAAGTAATAACAACAAATTATTATAAGCTATACCCAGATTACGCGCCACAACTGTTTATAATCTAAAATACCAAAAACGAAATATTGTAAAATATAATTGTGCATATATACAGGCCACTGAAGATGCCTTACAAATAAAGGCGAAATGTATATGGCAAAATAAAACTTTTATTATTCAGTTGCCTAGACGGATTACATAAATATCTACATTGTAATATAAAAAGAGAAGACAGGGGGAAAAAAAGAACTAACAATAGTAGCACAGTACATGTTAACGTATGCACATGTTCGTTGTAAATAAGCTGGAAAACAATAACGTGAGACAAAGTGGTAGACACGTTTACTTCCGTATCTCCTTAAGCTGGCTTCTCCAACCCCACGTTCCCTGTCTCATATGATTCAGTGGACCATCCTCTACGTGCTGTAAATCCTCTGAACCCCAAATTTTATTAATTTACGAATAAAAATATTTCTTTCCAAATTTCTACACATTATGATTGAGATATATAGGCCTGCACAGGTTAGAATTTGTAATTTTTTTTATGTTTGAGGGCAATGTGGTATGACTCCATACGAAGACATGGGGGGGGGGGGGGGGGGGTAGAACGATGAATGTCTCTTTTTTCAAAGATTTGTTTATGCTTCTATTATACAGCCTGAGGTCCATATTTTCTTCTGGTATGTTTGTTCCCTCGAAAAACGATGCGTGTCAGCAGTTACAAATTTAGAATCATAGGAAACGGGAATAATGATGATTGTCACGTAGTTTTGCAAAATAACGATGAGTGTTTTCCACCTGTTTGAATTTCATGTTCGTCTTGCAATGTCAGCAGTGCTGGATATCAGTTTTCCATTTTGTGTCCATTGCTGTTGCTTCAATTGTTTAAAAAGACATTAGGTTTGAGAGCCACTTGGATTACGTTTAGTGTTCTTGAATGAGTTATAGTGACAAGACCTGCCATTATGTTGGTGTTATTATTTCGGTGTCTACAATGGGTCCGAATAAGAATGCTGCCCCAGAGTGAAAAGTTAATCCGAAGAAAAGGCAGAAGTATGGTCGAGTATCAGATGCTGCTAAGAAGATGAGAAACCACACGCATGAAACTGGGAAAAACTGTGAGCGTAGTAGATTAAAATGGTTTGACAAAATTAATGAAAGTGAAAGGCTGGCTATTATAAAGCCGTTTAATGGGTTATCCGATAGGAATGCTCAAAACTTGCATTTCTCTGGGATAATAAAAATCCATTTGATCAAACAAACACGAAGTCGTAAGGATCAAGCTGAGTTTGAGCTTCATAATCATATACAGACATACAAAATGCGGGTAAAAAGAGGTGAAGTAGTACATGGAGAAAGTGTATGCTATGAAGCCTTCATAGCACTTCATGGTATAACACCACGACGTCTGCAAACTATTCAACAACAGTCGTCATTTTATGGGATAGTGCGTCCTAATGGAAGAGGTAAATATAATAGACTCTATAAGTAATGCAACGTGATTAAAGGTAACGAACGCATACAGTCCCTCTCACTACTTCTTGAAAAAAAAAAAACAACATCCAAAATATATTTATTAGAGTAACACAAGAGAAACAACTGTCACTTAGCTGAAGCTGACAATCCCAGTTTAGTCAGCGAGAAAACAAACCTGTTGAAAGACCTGGCCGTAGGAAAGGAGCTCCACTTAAGAAGAGCACAAACTTTCTAAGACAGAAAACGAAAATGGCGACAAATGTGTTCAGAAACTGGCACTGAAGAAGCTATTGCCATGGACTTCCAAAAGACCTTGTCTCTTCCAAATATATCAAACAATGTTGTGCACCAGAAATACCAGTTGACAATTCATCTGTTTAATATCCATGTTCTGATATCTGGTGATACAGTGTTTTACTGTTATGATCACACTATTGCAAAGAAAGGATTGGATGAAGTAGTATCCATGCGTCACTACTGTATCTTCCATCTAAAGTGAAACAGCTACATATTTTTGTGACTCTTATGGTGGACAAAATAAAAATTACACAGCTTTCCGCTACATTCATTACGTTGTAACAACATGTCGCCGTTTACTTGGAGTGCGACAAAAATATGGCGCTCATTTCACAGAAATGAATTACCGAAATTACTCATGATTGGTTTGCTGTTATTAGAGATTGGAGAAAGAAACCTAAGCCATTCAAAGTAACTGAAAGTGACCAAATGATTCTCAAAGAACAGACAAAATTTATTTCTCTTCGAAATTTGTACAAGCCAAAATTATCTATACCTTCTAGACCACTGAAAGATATTAAAACTGAAGTTGAGCTGCCACGCCTTCTTCCTCTGAGGTCAGGAAGATACAGTGGTCCTTGGAAAAATACATTATTGACTAAGAAGAGGAAGACAGCTGGAGATAAGCTACCTGATGGAGAATTCATGCTACCAAGCCCAGCCTACTCGGACTTCATACCAGTTCCACTGTTCAGATGGAAAGATCTTCAAGTAACTATTCAGCTGTTCTCAAATGATATTGCATATTGCTATAAACTTAGTTCTTCTACTCTAAACAAAATATATACATATATTTCTTTAAGAAATTTCAAGACTTCCCTCCAGTGAGACATCGAAAACCTATTATAAGAATCTACCTCATTGAAAAAAATGTGTTACAATTGTGAACAGGTTTCATAGTTTTGCGTTTTTACAACTTTCAATTTGAGTATTCTATTACTTCCGTAAGATAGAAAGCACATTAACATAAACGAATTAGTTCAATGAATATAAAATGTTTCAACAAAAATAAACATTCATCGTTTTTCCCGCTTCTAAATGTGCATAAGTTTAAAACAAAAGTGTTCATTGTTTTTATTATTACATAGTACTAGCTACAAACGACTAAATAATACTTCTAATATATAATCTTTATGTAAACCACAACTGTATTTGACTTAATTAATAAATGTTAACACAAAATTGTTTCAAAGTTTAAAAATCGCTTTTCTCTTTTATGGTAAGAAGTGTCATTCATCGTTTCCCCCCCACGTCTTCATATGGCATCATTGGGCAGGATATGTTTCCTTTATCGTAACTAACATAATTTTCGAACTGTTTCCTATTAATTTGCTCCATTCCTCCATTACAAAAAACCTAAAAACCTAATTTTAGACTTAGCCTTTTATTTATTTGTACAACTAATAGATCAAAGTCAGACAATCACAGTTTCAATATTAATTCTAAAAACTGGATTCCTTGTTTACCCCACAGTCCCAAACTCCTGTGTATTTATTATGATTTATTTTTAAGTTTTGAAAATTCGGTCGCAGTGTAGCTTACAACACAATATTCATTTTCAGCTACCTGAATTTTTAGGATACTAATTTCATTAGACAGATTTGTTTTAGTTTAAACTATTCATTCTAAGTTCTTGATGCCACTCCAAACCTGGCCTTACAACTGCCATATGTAACACCATCTATAATTATCGCGCAAAATTATGTATATTTATTTATCAGCATTATCAGTTTGTTTATATAGTAGGTGGTTCCAGTTCCCAGGTTATATTCAAGCCAGCCGCGGTGGCCGAGGTGACTGAGGCGCTCCAGTCACGGTCAGCACGGCCACTACGGTCGGGGGTTCGAATCCCCCCTCGGGCATGGATATTTGTGCCGTCCTAGTTCATAAGTAGTTTGTAAGTTTAGGGACTGATAACCCCGCAGTTAAGTCCCTTAAGCTTAACAAACATTTGAACATTTGAAACAGCTATATTCAAATGTATTCCTTGTTTTATCCTCCACACATTGTATATTCATTTATTACTGTTTAGTTTTTAAGTTGATAACTGTAATAACACAATGTCAAAGAAGTGTTACACGATGTATGTCGATCTAAGTGGAGACATTTGTCATCTCTTCCCATACTGTATCTAAACATTGTAACCTCTTTGACACAGCAGTCAATACTCTGAAAATGGCTTAATAAGCCGAAAACCGGTTAAGTAAACAAAAATAAACTTGTAGAACATACAAAAAATTGTGTTTTTTAATTTAATTTGAAAGTCGTGCTGCTTGTACTCCAACTTAAACATCAAGCAACAATACATATTTTTCCAATGTATTGTAGCCTAATGCTCTCTGTTTCTTCGAAGTAATGGTAAACAACCTTGTCACAATGCATTTTGGAAAGTGCTACTGTGTTGTTAAGAATCTTTGGACAAATGCTTATGGCTAGAGGAACAGAAAAAGATGATGATGCCATATGAGAACAGCGAAAGCGAAACGTTTAAATTTTTGCTCGCTATTACGGGAAGACCCTGCAGAGTGGTTGCAGGTGACGGAACTGGCGCGGTAAGTACGCCTGCGAAGTGCTAGTCTTGTGCATGGCTCGTCGCCGCAAATGCATGCTGCAAATTTCACCTGATTTGGACGATTCCTCCAGTTAGTTGTATTTTGGGTGGCCAGCAGTTTACAACGTCGCAGTAATTAAATTATTATTTTTTTTAATATGTATATATATATGAATTGAAAAGGTCGTCTTTGGACTTACCATGTGTTTTTGATTTTGTTGGAATACATCTACATGAGTTTTTTAATTTAAAAAGTAAGTTACATATTTTGCGGGAGGCGGGCAAGTAGCGGCTGGACTGCCACCCTTCAGCAAACACATTTGTAACCAGTCACACCGTATTTTGAAAACATAAAATACGAAAATCGCAAGATTATAAAACGCGAGTAGCGTATATTTATTTCGATTAAGGGTGGACGTTAATGAAATTGACAAAAAAATGTCAATTTTCGATTTATTTTTTATTTGTTAGTACAGCCCATGGACAATAATTCACCGAAGTTTCAATGTTAAAATCGTATCCGAAGTGTCTGAAAATTAATTAAAAGTGTGACGCAGCCTCCCTGCAACGCCCACGTTTTGAAGCTGCACTGCAATACCAGGTCACCGAAGAAGGGTTCTGCGTATTCCTTTCAACCAAACATGTGCGGGATATATCTATAAGGCCGTGATACATACTCTTTGGTTTTATAGATCATCTTTCACTCTGTTCCGTATCTTATAAACAATAACAAACTAGCTGCATCGTTTAAGACGAAGCAATTCTTTTTTTTTTTTTTTTTTTTTTTTTTTTCCTTGTGATACTGACGCAGATTTATACAAGTGTTCGATTTTTTTTTTCTTTATTCAGTTAGCCCACGATCACAAAGAGTATATAAAAAAACGGAATAAACTGTGTTTGAATAATTTAGTGAATAGAAGACATGAGAAACAACAACAAACCAGCATTGAGGCTACGTTCGAAGTAACAACATCTGAGCAAAATGTGAACTCGTCTCCTAGCAGCTCCAAGCGAAAAATTAGTGAGATGAATACTACAGTGAGGAAACTCGGTTTCTGCTCGATTCTGCACTTCTCAAAAAGTGTGTTCATGGCAAAACCCAGATTCCAAATGAGTCTCTAAATTCACTCATATGGAAACGATGCCCTGAAACCACATTTACATCGGCTACAGTTCTCAGAATTGCAACTTATGATGCAGTTCTTGTATATAATGATGGGAATGTCGGGAGGATGAAGGCATTAGAAAGAATGGGCTTCAAGGTAGGAAATTATTACTCAAGACAAATTTACAGCGCGTCTCTGCAGCTGAAAAGTCAGTGGATGACTTGGAGAGGCTGCTGACGCTGCGGCCAGGGCTGCCATTCTCCTACCTCGGACGGCTACCGTTTGTCTCCCGTCACAGGACATTCATGGGGCTATTTGCAGGTGTATTGTTGCATCATGGCATCGGCTGTGGTCCTCGCTTCAGGACAATAAGCATAGGACCATAAAACCGATCCCGACAACTTGCAAGACGTCCTCGCGTCTCTCCCGGCGGGAGGAGGTGATCTTGGCCAGCCGCGGTGGCCGAGGGGACTAAGGCGCTTCAGTCACGGTCTGCACGGCCGCTACGGTCGGGGGTTCGAATCCCCCCTCGGGCATGGATATTTGTGCCGTCCTTAGTATAAGGTAGTCGATAAGTAGTTTGTAAGTTTAGGGACTGATGACCCCGTAGTTAAGTCCCATAAGCTTATCAAACATTTGAACAAGGTGATCTTGGCCCGGCTGAGAATCGGTCATTGCCGGTTCAGCCACCGACACCTATTAACAGGTGACCCCCCCCCCCCACCAGTATGTTGCTGCGGTTACCCGATGACGGCGCGCCATGTTTTGATGTTCTGCCCCAATTTTACTCATATTCATGTTGCAATAAATCTGCCGTCCACTTTGGAGGACATTTTAGCTGATGACGCACGGGCAGCTGCTAGAGTTTCGCGTTTTATACATATGGCAAATCTGTCCAACGACATTTAATTCCTTCTAACGCTATTTTTTCTTTCTCGTTTCAGTGATATTCTGAAATTCTCCTTATCGGCACCTTTTTTTAACCTTGTTTTAAATCAATCTAGGGTCAGAATTTGGCGCTAATGACCACTGTAGTGGAGCGCCCTAAAACAAAGGGGAAAAAAAGGAGATGACTTGGTAAAGGAAAGAAGATAGACAATAAGAAAGCAGAAGAGAAGCCCTCAAGGGAAAGGAGAACCAGAGTACAACTGTGGTGCCTTTTAAAGAAGTGACATAAGGAAAAGAGTTAGGTTGAACTTTAAATGGTGTTTCCTGAAAAGTTTGTTTTTTAAAGTGTATGTACCTTTTCCTCAGATTCTATGAATGCTAGAACTAGGAAATTTTGTACATATGTTTTGCATATCTAATAAACGTTGTCTCAAGAGCAAATTTTGAAATTCTGATTGCAAGCTAAGGTATGGGGCAAAGTGATTGGTATTTTGCATGAATTTAAAATTGTACTTCTGGAATTATAATTTAAAAAATTATGAAAAATTTTCCTATTTTACCTATTCCAAAAATCTCATGAGAGAAGCGTACAACTTATAAACAGAGAAAATTTTGTGAAAATCTCTTGAATACTTTCTGAGAAAAACGAACATACCTTATTTTATGAAAATAAAACTTCAAATTCCGTTTTAAAAAGTTGAATATACAGGGTGTTTCACTAAGTGTGTTTGCCTCTGTAACTTATAAAATAATAGGTGACGGGAAATTTTAATGAGGTAGGCCAACACAAGAAATGTTACACTTTCTGCGGAGCTATGAACATAGTTTATTGTATAATTTTCCAAAGAGTTACAGCACAAATATATAATTTTTTAAATGGAACAATAGTTTTTTCTATCGTGCATTGGATTCGTTGAAACCAGCTGCGTCCAAATCAATTTGAAGTACATTCCTATTACTGTTAGTTTGGGAGCTACAACCCTTCAGAGTTTCAGGGGCAGATACCACACGGTGTACATAATACATGGTTGTGTGGTGGGGTTGGGGCGCCATGGTCCTCATTCATGGCCCGCAAGGTCGCCTGATTTAACACCAGTAGATTTGTTTTTGTGGGGATATCTAAAGGATCGTGTTTATGTCACTGAGCCCACATCCCCAGATGATCTAAAACGGCGCATCGAGGACGCATGTCGCTCCGTCACACCGGCGATGTTACATCTCGTCCGCAGATCCTTTCGACGGTGCATTGCATTACGCATTGAGGAACATGGACACACATTTGAACATCTCATGTAAATCAACTACCCACGGCCATAACATCCATCACCCCCACACAGGCATGTATTATATACAGCGTGTGGTATCTGCCCCTGAAACTTTGAAGGGTTGTACCTCGCAAACTAACAGTGATAGGAATGTAGTTTAAATCGATTTGGACGCAGCTGGTTTCAACGATTCCAATGCACGGTAGAAAAAACTATTGTTCCATTTAAAATATTATATCTTTATGCTGTAACTGTTTGGAAAATGATACAATATTCTATGTTCATAGCTCCGCAGAAAGTGCAACATTTCTTGTGTTGACCTACCTCATTAAAATTTCCCGTCACCTATTATTTTATAAGTTACAGAGGCAAACACACTTAGTGAAACACCCTGTATATTCAACTTTTTAAAACGAAATTTGAAGTTTTATTTAAAAAAAAGTAATGTATGTTCCTTATTATCAGAAATTATTCACGATATTTTTATAAAAATGTCTCTGTTTCATCTCTTTATAAGTTGTAAGCTTCTCTCATGAGATTTTTAGAATAGGTAAAATAGGAGAAATTTTATAATTTTTTAATTACAATTCCAGAAGTACAATTTTAAATTCATGCAATATTACAAACACTTTGCCCCATATCTCAACTTGTAATCAGAATTTCAAAATTCACTCTTCAGACAACGTTTATTAGCTTCACAGAAATGTGTGCAAAATTTCATAATTCTAGCTTTAATATAATTCTAGCTAGAATTCTAGCTTTCATGTAAAGCGTGGTACAAAATTTCATTGCCATATCTCCAAAACAGTGGATTTGGTGTATATTTGTAATAGTGTGTGTGTTTCATCAACGTCCTCAGTGAATAGAACACCGACAGTTGTTGAAGTAACGGTGCGGTGCAGTTCCTGGCTCGAGGAGCTTGCGCGGTGGTTGGTGTTAGAGTAGGAGCAGGGTAGGCGAGCTCTCTAGGAGGCGGCCGCTGCGTGCTCCAGGAAGCAGCAGGAGTGCGTGCCGTGTTCCGGCCCCGCGGCGCGCATAACGGCCGGGAAGCGACGCCGGGGCAGCTACCGTTTGTCGCGCCAGGCACCGCCAAGCGGCTAAGCAGCCGTGAAAACGACGCGCTCTGCGTACCGCCGCCAGCGCGCGGGCCTCCGCATCACAAGCATCACTTCGTCGTTCCCGACCCATCATCATCATCTTATTCTTCTACCTTATACAAGGGGGAAGCGAAGTTCATGCACTCGGGCTTGACAGCGCGATTCCTCAAATGTCAGCAATTACACGAGGCGCGTCCGGAAAGTAAGTCCCGTTTCAATTTATCTCCGCTGCAGCGCTGCGATTGCAGTTCCGCACATGCGCTGTAGACGATGTGTATCAAAGAAAAGAACGTGCGCCATTTGGAGATCGCTGTCAGTTACGTACGCTTTGTTGTGCTTGTTTGAAATGTCGGCGTTGATTGAAAATCCCGCCGCCTGTGAAATCAGGCCGGTGATTCGGCTTCTGAATGCGAGGAAAGCGAAACCAAGTGAAATTTATCGGCACATCTCCGATGTTTACGGACCAAATGCGATGAGTCATTTGATGGTGAGAAGATGGGTCCGACAGTTCAATGGCGGGCGTAGTGATGTGCACGATGAAGAACGAAGTGGGCGTCCACCTTTGGTTACAGAAGAACTGGTTCACGTGATTGATGACAAGATCCAGGAAAATCGTAGGTTTACAAATGTTCAAATGTTTGTTATCCTTAAGGGTCTTAACTACGGGTTCATCAGTCCCTAAACTTACAAACTACTTATGAACTACCTACAACTAAGGACGGCAAAAATATCCATGCCCGAGGGGGGATTCGAACCCCCGACCGTAGTGGCCGTGCAGACGGTGACTGAGGCGCCTCAGTCCCCTCGGCCACCGCGGCCGGCGTAGGTTTACAATTAGTGCTCTCGCTATGGACTTCCCCCAAATTTCACGATCACTGATGCATGAAATTTTTACCAAACAACTGAAATTCCGTAAGCTTTGCTCACGTTGGCTTCCAAAGATTCTCACTGAGCAACACGAAACACAATGGATGTGTAGTGCACTCGAGTTTTTGACCCGTTATGCTGAAAGCGGCGAAGAATTTCTGAGACGGATACTCACAGGAGATGAAACGTGGGTTTCTTACGACACCCCTGAGAGTAAGCGGCAATCAATGGAATGGAGGCACACTTCATCCCCACCAGAGGTAAAACCGAAACAAATCATGACACCTCGGAAAATGATGTGCACAGTGTTCTGGGAGTAAACAGGCATCCTACTCATTGACTTCTTACCGCGTGGTGAAACAATCAAAGCAGATGTTTATTGCGAGACACTTCGGAAATTGCGCCGGGGACTGCTGTCAAAAGGTGTTGTTTTGCTTCACGACAACACACGACCACACACTGCAAATGTGACGAAAAACCTCCTAAAGGACGTGTTTGACCGTCCTCCGTACAGCCCTGACCTCGCTCAAAATGTTCGAATGTTTGTACAACTTATGGGACTTAACTACGGGGTCATCAGTCCCTAAGCTTACAAAGTACTTATGAACTAGCTAAGACTAAAGACGGCACAAATATCCATGCTCGAGGGGGGGTTTGAACCCCCGACTGTAGTGTCCGTGCTGACCGTGACTGGAGCGCCTCAGTCACCTCGGCCACCGCGGCCGGCTGACCTCGCTCCTGGCGACTTTCTTCTGTTCTCACATCTCAAGTCTTTCCTTGGCGGTCATCACTTCACCAATGACGAAGAGCTGAAAGAAACTGTTTCCAACTGGTTGAAGACACAGGCGGCAGATTTCTATGAAAAAGGTATACAAAACCTCGTGCCACGCTATGACAAATGCCTGCAAAATTTCGGCAGTTATGTAGAAAAGTAGTTTAAGAGTTGTGGAATTTTGTGCAATAACAATTTCTTCTGTATCTGCGTACAATTTCATTTTATTACCAAACGGAACTTACTTTCTGGACGCGCCTCGTAATGATAAAAAGCCTCACAAAATTTCGTGCCGCGGTGAAGTCGCTGAGCTGAGCCGTGCCAGCTCACATGTGTTGCTGGCGCCAGAGCCACGCTAGAGCCAGGGCCCAGCGACATCCGACCGCTACCGATCTTCGCGGCCTGACGCGACCATCTTTGACAGATGGCGGGGATTTGACGTTTGAAATAACGGACGTGGAGGCTCTTGTTGGCAGTTGGGCTCTGGGCCTGCTTCGAAGCGGTTGACCTGTCAATGGAGTTCGTTCAAAGCGTGAGGTCTACCAGGAAGAGCACGGAAACGGCGCTTGGAATGTTTTGCGCGAGGCCGGAGTCTAATAGCGCAGTCGTTTATTGACGGAAGAGCTCCGGAAATTAAGTGCACCTTGGATGGTCTCAATTGCTGACACAGGAGGCTATAAAGAAGTTCATTTGGTGAGAAACTGAGATTCTAACTCCTGGCATTGTGTAGCGCTCGTCGGTTGTTCAATAAGTGTTAAACAACGTCTGTTATTAAAGGTTACTTTCATGTTATGAAGCTTGAAGTGAGTTAAAGGTAACTGTTTTATCAGGCCGCCGCGTTAAAGCTAGTCTTGTGATTCTATCTATTCATTTTTTAAAGGTGTTAATATGTAAATATTTAGTTAGCAAACTACTAGTAAGTAGCCTTGTTTAAATATCTTCTGCTCTGGTAGCGTGTACCGCGAAAGATATTTTGTGAAGTGGCATTTGTTAGTATGCAGTTTATGTTGACTAATTTTCAACCATTTCAAAGCAATGCATGCATTCGTGTTTATCATAATATTTTGGATTGTCCTTTATGGGATTACCAGGTTTGGTGTGTCGTTATTCATAATGGCCGTTACTGTACTTATTGAGAGATTTGTATAAACATAACTTTTACCTCATTCCGACTCTCTGCGAAGCCCGTGTTTGCTCGCAGTCGGAGATTCAAGTCCTGCATACGCTAGTTTAACTTTGTTTAAGTAGTTTGTAAACCTAGAGACTAATAACCAAAGAAGTTCCATAGATTTACAAACATTTGAACATTTTGAACAATTTCGTCCTGCGTATTTTTCCGGCAGTAAATGGACGTCAAAGATTGAGGTAGGTGTGTATTCCATATGTCAGCGTGTTTCAGAATCACGCAATTACTCCAACAAACTTCTAGGCGATGTAGAAGGAGTCTTGAGGAACAAAATGAATACAGAAACCCATGCCCGGAAACGTCTTTCAAGGACCCTACGAAAAGTTACAGGGACTGGTGACTGCCAGAAATTTCGACGTTCTGTAGCGTCGTTGTATGAAGTTTCCGGACATGAGTTTCTATAATTTAGTTCCGCAAGACGTCTTCTATATCCTCTAAACGCTTTTCGGTATAATTCTGTCTTTCATTTATTTTATTGCTGGCATGTGAGGAATCGCGCTGCAAAGGCCAAGTGCGCGAATTTAGCTTCACCCTGTGTAAAGTGTCTGTGTGTTTGTACTGCATACAAATCTACAGTTATGTTCCGATCTTGATGACATTTCCACTTTATTACAAGAGGAAAGTCTCAGTGTACATAAAATTTCTTACGACGCGTAACGGAGGGTACTTTACATACGGAACTCGACAAAATCTACTGTTTTTTCCGATCTTGATGAAATTTTGCACACTTAACCTTCAAAACAAGAGGAAAATCACCATACACCTAAGATTTTATAACGTCCATGGTAGAGTGTACCTTGCAGTAAACTTAGACGTCACTTTACTGATCACTATTAGAGTTAATACAGTTCTATAATTTTTCACATGTGGAGGAGACAGTTGACTGAGGAGCTTGATGAGCAGTTCGACAGAAAGGCGAGGAAGTGATTGGTAAAGAAAGCGGAAGATGGAGATCGTAGAGAAAGGGGTAGGAGGAGATAAATAGAGGAGAGAGGAGGAGATGAACAGCGAGAGAACGAAGAGGAGGATGTAGATAAAGAGCTAAAAGGGAAACAAAATGGAAATAAGCGACCGTTACGGTTTATAGCAATGGCTATCAACCATTTTAAGGGCCAAGGCGTTAATTTCTTTGTTTTGAGCCAGAACGACAATGTTCAAGAAAAATAAACTATGTCTATCTAAAAATAAACTTTAATTCGTTAAACTAGAAAGTAATACAGGCTGTACATAAAGTTCGGGAACACTTTAAATTATTTATCGCACAAGTACCAAACGTTGTACAGATGTCATACAATTCTCATTTTGAAGAGAAACCCTGAAACTTTTTTTTCATGTATACCGCCATAGCGTAGTTTGGTAATTTGCCAATAGTCAGCGCTATTCGCGAACAGTGTGAATGTTCAGGTGCGAAGCGAGCTTTCTGTATGTTGGAGTTCCATAAAAACAAGTGTGCTACAGCTGTTAGAATAAAATGCGGTAAGAATTCACCAACAATAAAGGCCATTTACCACGGGCACAATAAATTCGTTACGACAGGTTGCTTGTGCCCGGCAAAGAGAAGCGGACGTCCCAGTGTGAGTGAAGTGAATGTGGAGCGCGTACAACAGACATTCATAAGGAGTCCACAGAAATGGGTGCGTCGTGCATCCCGTGAACTCGAAATAGCACAGTGTGGAAAGCCTTCAATACAAGGTGTTTATGAAACCATTCAATTAGGAGCTAGTGCAGAAGCTCAATGACGACGACAAAGACAAGAGTTTTGAGTTTTGCTCGCAGTTGCAACAATTGAATGAGAATGGGGCTGGCACTGTCGATCGCTTACTTTTGCGACGAAGCCACATTTTACACTAATGAAAAAGTAAACAGGCATAATTGTCGTGGGGTACAAAGCATCCATACGAATGCAGTGAATTTGAGCGTGATTCCCCAAAGGTAAATGTCTTCTATGACTTGTCACGTAGAAAACTGCACGGGCCATTCTTCGCCGAGAGCGCTGTCACGGGATATTCGTACTTTGACATGTTCCAGCAACGGCTGATTCCTCAAATGCAATCGGACTCTCCATTCATCTTTCAGCATTATGGAGCTTCGCCCCATCTTCATCGTGAAGTTCGTGGGTCCCTGAACACGGAGCTGCCGCCTCGATGGATCAGCCATGCTACAGGAGGAGTCAGCTGTTCATGAAATGGCCTCCCCAATCGCCTCCGGCTCTCCGTCTAATTTTTTTTTTTTTTTTTTGGGGGGGGGGGGGGACGCATTAAACATCTGGTGTATGTACCGCCTCCACCATGTGATGTAGCAGAGCTCCGGTAGAGAATACGGAAAGCGACTGCTACAGTCGACTATGCCATGCTGGGACCGGTATGCCAAGAATTCGATTACCGTGTTGACGTCTGGTTCGCATACCGAATGTTCCTTAAAAAGAAAAAAACCGGTTTCAGTGTTTCTATTGAAAATGAAATAAGTATGACATCTGTACAATGTTTACTTCCTGTGCAATAAATAATTGAAAGTGTTCCCGGACTTCATATACAACCTGTATGTATTATAATATAAACTTTTACTACGACATTAAATTCGGTTTGCAGAAACGTTATTTTACAGCTTTCATCTTATTTTCAAGTTCTTAACCCTAGGACTAATACAGTTCCTCATAGAAACATGCGTATCAACACTTACTTTCAATCGATGCTTCATTTGTTTTTAAGCAGCAATGTTCAAATGTTTGTTAATATTAAAATACTTACAAAATACTTATTAACTACCTTATACTAAAGACGACTCAAACATCCATGCCCGAGGGGGGGATTCGAACCCCCGACCGTAGCTGCCGTGCAGACTGTGACTGGCGTGCCGCAGACCGCTCGGCCACTGCGGCCGGCGATTTAAGCAACAAATCTTTGTTCACCTAAATAAATGGCGGTGAAATTCGCAAGAAAACGGAAGCGATTTCAGGAATGTTATTGTGTGATTTTGACTTCTTACAACAAAACTGCTCTACAGGATGGAGTCAGATGCGTTCTTACAGTTTCTATCACTTTGGAATTCAAGTAGAGTTCATAACATAATGAGACAAAACAATATAATAGAAATAGTATCAATGTTATCCATGTCTGTCATAATCGATAAAGTTGTCAACTTAACATGGTCATGTATGACTGACAGCGTAAGAAGGAATTAATAATTTAAAATGAATACAACGTTGAAATATTGTATTTTTTGCGGAAGTGGTCCACGGACCACATGTTGCGCACGATGTTTTATAGGAATTCTTTAATTCGACTGTAGTTTAGTTCTACACGTTAAACATAACGCCACCATCTCTCAATTAACGTCCTGTTTTCTGTACACTGACTTCGAGCTTACACTTCAATGAACATGGCATTGTACACTGATGACCATCAGAATCGAAACAGCAAAAAACGTCAATGTAGCATGAAGTGTACTACACGCTTGGATATGCAAGTAATTAGCATTTCAAGGCAACAGCGCAGAAGCGATAAAAACCTTCCGTTTGAATACCTTACTGTAGCGTACGAGGTGCATTCACGTTATAACACCTACGATTTTTTTCTCACAAACTAATCGGACGCAAACTGTGAAACTTCCGTCACTTGTCGACGTAATCTCGGCAACTGTAACATTTTTTACGACTTCAACGCCATGATTCCAGGCCCATTGTGAGCAGTTCTTTATGAGTCTGTTGTGACCACTGGAAAATCGCTTCCATTGAGCTGACTGGTGCTTCGATTCAGGATTGAAAAGCGGCATCCGTGTCTCATCCATGCTCATAATCGATTAAAACAAAGTGCCACTGATGCCACCATCAGGCGTCAACATTGCCTGACAACATGACACTTTCGAAACCTTGTGGTCATCCGTAAGCATTTGCAGCATCCACCTGGACGACACTTTTCGCATTTTCATGTTCTAGTGAAGATTACGTGCACAGATCCCACGGAAATGCCAACTTTGGAAGCGATGTGTTCCACACTCCTTCAGCGACAGCCAAAATAGTTATCTCCTCTCGCCTGAGACCCGCTGTCGTCAGACCCGCTGGTGCGACGCTGAGATCGTCTTGGCGTGTTGTCACAGGCTAACGTTCTCTTCACACAACTTGGAACATACGTGACGTCATTTTTACAGCTATCGACTTGCGGTCACATAACTTGGTGCAAACGTTGTATAGCAGTGTATTGGTTTATTTGAATAGCTACCGTATCGTAATAAACGTCGTTGTTGGTATGATTACAGTCTTGTGCAAAAGAGACATGCTCGCGTAGTGTTCTCGAAACGATACGTCTTAAACAAACTTCTATGTCCAAAGTTACTGATTTAGTAATTGTGAGCCGTTTCCATTTTATTTTCCCTACTTCGCCTTCGTATTTCTAAAATACTTCGGGACTTCCGAATGAAATTTAACCTAGGCACGAAATATGAAAATGCATGTAATACATTGGAGAGTTTATCTTTTTATAGAAACTTATCCTTTAGTATGATGTTGCTATTAACAGCTTCTCTTCTACTATCTGCAGTGTCACTTATGTATGTTAAGAATAGAACTGGACACAATACGTTACCCTTTTCTCCAGGCGTCAGTAAGTGAGTAGTAATGGGTTTAAGCTGAAATGCTAAAAAGTATATTGACCTTAATGGAAACAAGAATTAGGTAACAGAACATATTATTTACTTTGTAGCCTGTGCAGACAACACCAAATTATGATTAAAATTAATATTTCTAACGTATTATGGAGGAATTTCTGGACTGAAATGCCTACAAAATTAAGAGTGTGGGATCAACATTAGTATGTAGAGATGCCATCAGACGGAGCTGTTACTGTTCTGAGTAAGCTGTATACATTTGCAAAAGAAATTAAAGCTTTCCTCGTAGGAAATTCCGCAATCGTGAAACATTCAGAAATAAATTACCAAATATTGGTGACCATCAAGGAATATCGGTCTAACCACACTCTCAGAAATCGTGACACATTCGAAAATAAAACAGCCAAACACTGAAATAAGCAAGGAATATCGGCCTAACCCTCGCTCGGAAATTACAAGATATACAGATAAACAGCCAAATATTTCTGAGAAACGAACAATATAAATGTCATAGCCATTCATTTTTCTTATCAGCAATCAATTAATTTATTTATTCGTCCTTTGATCGCTTTTTGGGGAGATACAGGACGCGAGAAGTGTCTTTTGCTATTACAGTGTAGCCTATTAAACGTTTCCCTTAGGGTTACATTTAACCATACCTCGGTAAATCATTACATATTTCGAACAAAGATCAAATATTTGTGAGAAGGAAGAACGGAAAAATGATTGCTGGCCGTATTACTTCAAGAAATCCCAGTCTGCGTTTTCTAATCAGACCAAAGTCACCAAATCGTTGTCATTAATTCCTTAGTCAGTGCTATCTTACAGGTAACATCATGTATTGCATACCATACCACCATTATAAAAATAAGAAAGGCCCACAATATGTTGTGAATAAGCAAGTCTTACATGTTTCAAGCTTTAAGATTTAACAAAAGAACTCCTCGAGAGATAGTTCGAACGATGAACCTTCTCATTACAGGTCTACAACTGAGTGTATTTATGTATTGTAGTCCTCATAGCATTTTCTTTTTAGTATCGCTGTATCATTATTTACATGTAGTGGTGAGAAATCGAGCCGAGGATGATTTTTGTGATTCATCTGTAATGTGCTCTTTACATGAGACGGCTTACTGCGAATAATAATACCAAAACTCTTATAAATACGCCAAATCAAGATGGCGTCTGTCACGTCGTAGAAACAAGTAACATAAAATAGTCGATAGCTATTCGTGCAGTCTTCGATATAGAGTGTGACTTAAAAAGGACGTCACGTTTGTTCTAACTTGTGTGATGAGAACTTTACCCGTTGTGACGCGACGTTCTGCCTCTCTGAACTGTCACACCCATGTACACATATTGGACACATACACGACACCATCACCGCATGTCTCAATCAGTTGGCGATGTATTTTCATCAGTGGCACACCAGGTAAATGGGGAAAATGAATGATTACACGCTGCTCTTCTACTAACGTCGCCATTTCGAGTTAACAATAACAGTCCTAACTACCTCTGCTGCAGCTAGAGTTGTATCTGCCGCACAGTGGTGCCATCTCAATCACGCGTATTTTAAAACAAACACGTATTTCTGTCAGTAACCAGAAGGGGAAAATCGGGGAAAACCTGAATGCACTTCGTATATGCAACGAAGCACGATTTCAACACGAATACATAAGCGCCGACATGTAGCAAACGGATTTTTGTGGCATTTTACTGTTTCTAACGTGTATGTGCCAAATACGGAAACTACTACCGTGACCTTCTAAGCAAACTCGTCTACATACGCCCAACTTGTTGTTGTTCTATTCTTGGTTGCAGAAGGACAGACACCGATAATCCTTCGGGTAAGGAAGCACCTTTCATGGGGTAGCTTGTTTGTCAAAATAGTCCTCTGTGGAATGGTGCGCCACGAG
The DNA here is from genome assembly GCA_026315105.1 of Locusta migratoria. Classification (NCBI taxonomy): domain Eukaryota; kingdom Metazoa; phylum Arthropoda; class Insecta; order Orthoptera; family Acrididae; genus Locusta; species Locusta migratoria. The sequence goes on along the minus strand of CM048744.1, from coordinate 485,346,566 downwards.
GTGCTGGCAGGGATTCCACACAGGACGCCGGTCGGTATCGCAAGTCTACTAACGCAGACGTCCGCCGACTCAAGTGGGAGACATTCGAGTGTCGGCGCCGTTTCTTCTCGTGCGATTATCTCGCCTTAGCTCCTTTAAAAAATGCATTGAAGGGTCGAATATTCTTGTCGCATTAGGATTTGCAGCGGTTGGTAAGGGCTTGTTTACGCAGAATAGAACGATTATCTTCAACCTGTTGCTTCTGTGAGATAAGCCCAATACTCACGACTATTCTGCCTGATTGCCAAACCGATTTTACATCTACATCTACATACATACTCCGCAATCCACCGTAAGGTGCGTGGCGGAGGGTACACTACTAGGCATTTCCTTTCCTATTCCACTCCCAAATAGAACGAGGAAAAAAAGAATGCCTATATGCCTCCGTACGAGCCCTAATTTCTCTTATCTTGCCTTTGTGATCACTACACGAAATGTAAGTAGGCGGCAGCAAGGTCGTACTACACTCAGCTTCAAATTCCGGCCCTGTAAATTTCCTCAACAGAATTTCACAAAAAGAACTTCGTCTTTCCTCCAACGATCCCCAATTGAGTTGCCGGAGCATTTCCGCGACACTCGCGCATTGGTCGAACCTACCGGTAACAAATCTAGCTGCTCGCCTCTGAACTGCTTCTATGTCTTCCTTTAAACTGATCTGCTGCAGGTCTCAAACTCTTGAGCAATACTCAAGACGTGGTCGTACAAGCATTTTATACGCGGTCTCCTTTACAGATGAAGTATATCTTCCCCAAATTCTCCCAACAAACCGAAGTCGGCTGTCCGCCTTACTCACAACTGTCCTTACATGTTCGTTCCATTTCATATCGCTTTGCAATGTTACGCCTAGATATTTGAACGACGCGACAACATCAAGAAGCTCACTACTAATGCTGTATTCGAACATTATGGGATTGTTTTTCCTACTCATGCGCATCACCTTACATTTTTCTACATTGAGAGCTAGATGCCATTCTTCGCACCATCTAGAAATTTGGTCTAAGTCATCTTGTAAGCTATTACAGTCAAAGACGATACCTTCCCATACACCACAGCATCATCAGCAACCAGCCGCAAATTACATTTTACTCTGTCCATCAGATCATTTATATAGATAGAAAATAATAGCGGTCCTATCACACTCCCCTGGGGCACGCCTGACGATACACTCGTCTCTGATGAACACTCGCCGCTGAGAACAACGTACTGCGTTTTATTACTTAGGAAGTCTTCCAGCCAGTCACAAATCTGTGAATCTATTCCATAAGCTCGTATCTTCGTTAGCAGTCTGCAGTGTGGCACCGCGTCGAACGCCTTTTTGAAGTCGAGAGAAACATAATCCGCCTGTTGCCCTTCATCCATGGCTCGCAAGATGTCATGTGAGAAAAGAGCAAGCTGAGTTTCACATGAACGTGCTGATTCACAGAAAGAAGCTTTTCCGTTTCAAGGAATTTTACTATATTCGAACTGAGAATATGCTCCAAAATTCTACATAAAACTGATGTCAACGATATTGGCCTGTAACTGTGTGGGTCAGTTCTCTTTCCTTATAAACTGGAGTCACCTGCGCTTTTTTCCACTCACTAGGAACTTTGCGCTGAATTAAAGATTCGCGATAAATGCCGCAGAATACTCTTTGTAAAACCAAACAGTGCCGTCTTAGAATGGAAACTTGACAACCCCTCATAGGTAGCACTATCGTCGAATTCTCATTTACAAATTGCTCGTGAATGTGGGCTGTGTGCTCCAGCCGCACGTGGAACATCGGACTACTATTCAAAAACAAAACAATGACAAGCTAATGACGTTGAAACTATGATTTAAAAGGTATCCTCTTAGCCTGAACTTGAACAGAAGACAGATAAAACACACACATTAAGACTTGTGATTGTCCTTTGATTTTTAAGAAACATCCACACATGATGTGAATAGTTGTAGGAAAAAACTTTGGGAGAACTATGTGATGAGGAGGATAAAACCGTCCCACACCTAATCCGCAAAATCGAAGCACTGGAGAGCAAAAGACACAAAGTATTTAGATCGGTAAATCCTGAAAAAAATGTGACTATTATGAAGGTTATATTTGGTCCGTTTGTGCAATTACAATAACACGCGAGTCTTTTTCACCAAACGCATTTCGTTTTATTGAGTATAAAACATCTTCAGTGGTCGACATTTCATCTTAATTTTTTCGCGTCACGTCATGAAGCCCCAGTCGACTTATTGCACGCTTCATGGCAGTTTCCTCAATTTACACCAATGTTTCGCGCTCCGACTTGCGATTTACTGTAGCACAATACATTTACAATACCTTTTTATGTTTTTCACATCACATGGTAGCACTACCAGATGTATTGTCTATTTGTGTGGTAGTTCTACATTGCGTTACGAAAAAACAAAAAACAAAAACATCGTGCAAGTTAGAAAGGGAAAAAAAAGATGCAAAAAGAGTAAATTGGCACGAAACGTGCAACAAATCGGCGGGCGCTTCATGATGTAAGGTTAATAACTAAGATATAACTTCCATTACTGAAGATGTTTTATATTCAATAAAACGAAATGCGTCTGTTGAAAAAAGATCTCTTCTCATTGTAGTTGCATAAACGGATCCTTCATAATAGTGAAATAAATATCACAAATGGGATTCTGTCTACTAAAATGCACACCTTTCAATTAAAAATCTAATCAACCATCCATCCTATTATCCTCTGTATGTACAATAAATAAAATTTAACTTTCAAGCCGTGCTGTATTTTAAAAAGCTACCAGTGTACATAGAATCCCTTATTGCTGTTAAGATTGTAGGACAAATTATTTGCCTTACTTTTAAAAAATTCTTAATGAATGGAAAAAATTCAAGATACGAATTTTTTTAAATCATTGCCTTTAAAACATTTTTCTAAGTATTCAAATTCATTTTGAAAATATGTATTTACACGCCAATGTTGGTACCTCAAAAACATAGTTTTGGTGGGACTCAACAGCTTATTAGGGGTGGCGTAATCGCATAACACATGTGATATGTTTCAGATATGGGAACAAAAAGAAGTCGTTTAACGACAAATCAGGTGAATGCCGGATTTGCCAAATAGTCAATTATTTACGGTGTAATAGGTGGCATACCGAAATGAATAATGACAACTGACCAGTTTCTAAAAAGTCTTTGAATCTTGCTGCAAATTCCTTCTTAAGATCCGCTAAGAAATTTGAGAATACGGAAATTTATATTTCATAATTATTTTATACACAAAAATTGTTGGAAAATTTAGAAATTCTCGACTTAAAATGTCCCTTTCAAAAGTATCCAGCTTGTGATGGAAAGATGATAAACTTTGAACCAAATCACATATTAATTTCCTTTTTCCTTGTAGCTCGGTATAAAACGCATTTAAATGTTCCAGGATGTGTTTAAACAAAGCCACAGCTAGCATACTCTGTTCGTTCGCGAGGAACTTTAAATAGTTTCTTGCTTCTGTTGAATCCAGTTTTCCTAAGAAGCCTGTTACTTCTTCTTTTATTTGCTAAAAACGTTCAATCGCTTGACCTTTACGTAGTTGAAAGTCTGAATGCGGCGAAACGCACTCAGAAAGAAACTCTTTGACCTGTCTGTGCTGAAGAGAAAACGAAACGTCATAAAATTAATCAACTTAATCAATCTGTCAATCACTTTTTTCAGAGTCACACTAATTTTACCACAAAGGAATGCCTGGTGAAATATGCACTGATAAGTTGGTTTCTTTAAACTAATTTGAGTATTTCAAAATATTTTTGGTGGTCTTGTTTTTGGCCTGCGTGGTCCGGATCTGCACCGCGGTCCGCCAGTTGCCGACCGCTGCTCTAAAGCAACCGTTGCAGCATGTTCTTTTTAAGTAAAGCTGTAAGTAACTTTTCTCTTCTTGTAAGTACTTCGCAAAATAATTTTTTTTATTATTTTCAATACAGATTTGAACCTCAAACAACTGCTTTCAGACTATAACTGTTATACTGAAAATTTACTCAGCTGTATTTTTATCTTGCATATGGATTACACATTTGGCGGTCAACTTTTGACAGCTTCTTTGGACCAATTTAAATTACCTGTTAATGAGTTTCAATGAACACTCATTTCGACAGCTAAATTTTCAGACAACATTGAACGTACCGCAGTGTTAGACTACGTGTATGTATGTGCTAGTTCTGTTCATTCACGTGTCTCACAAAATCAGTGTTTTCATAATAACCGAGTTTCGTCATCCGTCAGGAAATGAAAATTGCGACGAAATTAAACGAACCAACTGTAAACAATCTTTTCTGAAGATAAAATTTTAGCCTATAGATTCGAGGCGTGATGCCGAGAATCATATAACTCCTCCAGTTTGAGCTTTAGCAGTGTTAAATGACATATTTTGAAGTAATTCATCTCTCAGTACTTGTAAGGAGACCATCATACGTACTCGATTTTTAAATACAGCTTGCAAATGTTTTCAATTAATAATGGATATAGAAGAACTTGTGCGCCAATATGTTTAATCAGAGCAATGAAATGAGCGTATGGCTTTCTTGGCCGGGAGATCCCTTACGGGATTGTTCGGCCGCCTTAGTGTAAGTCTTTTTATTTGACGCTACGTGGCCGACTTACTTGCCAATGATGATGATGATGATGATGATTAGGACAACACACAACACCCAGTCCCCTGCCGGGAATCGAACCCGGGCCTCCTGCGTGGTAGTCAGCGACGCTACCGCTGAGCTACCGAGGCGGACGCTCCGAGCACTTAAATGTAGGAACAACGCAATGCGGTTGTAAGAAATAACTTGTGTGTTACTGGACAATGTGTAACGAATGAATACTGTTACTTTCAAAGATTTTAGCTAATTACCGCAGTGTGTGTCATTATTTACAAAGCCAGATACTGGCTCTGACTAGGGTGTTACGTTGCACAGCTTTAGTCGGCAGTAAGCAGTAAAGGAAGTGCGCTCACCTTACGAAATCACGCGCAGCGTAACCCCTTCGCAACTGCAACCCGGCACGCAACACAGGCAGATGGGTTGCCTTCTAACACGGCTACCAGTTCGCAATACCGTGACAGTGTCCGGTTAACCTCCCAGGCTGCAGGTAACTGTTCACCGAGATGCTTTGTGTAATAGATTATTGTTTCGCTGTCAAGGACTGTGGTGCTAGAAAAATAAAATTTACTCGTGGAAAGTTGGTCCTTTAGAATGGAACGATATGTGAGCCCAGATATATCTAAACATTTTAAGAAATGGATTACTCTGTACTGTCCAGTCAATTTTATTTCGCATACAGTTTGAAAGGAGTACGTAATATAATGTTCACTTAATTTTACCTGTCATTCAGCCTTGAGCATGTTTTGCTATAGAAACTTAAGCTGTAATTCTGTAGAAAACAAATTTATGTAATGTTTTGTATAATTTTATTAATCGATATAACATGAAGTCATCTCTATCTCTGCTGTAAACCAAAGACTGTATGTTTTATCTTTGACGTGTGTCTTTCACTCGCAGTTGTTGCGTTAAGTGAGTCGTAGTGTGACTATCGAGTAAGACAGTCGGTGTGTAAGACTCGAAGAGTAAAAATCGGAAGGTTTAAGGCTTTAGCCAATTTGATGAGTCGCAGCCAAATCCGCAGACTGTAATTTTTGTAAGGAAGCTGATGTTAATTAATACTGTCACTAATAAGATAAAACTCGTACATTTATATTTTTATGAAAGGTAGCTTGTACTTGAAGTATTGTAACTGATGTTTGACTTTTTCCTAATGAATAAAGTTAAGTGCAGCTTGCATTTATCATTTTATCAATTTATCAATTTATCTATCAATAAGAGTAGGAAGTAGTTTGTTCGTAAGTTCAGTGAATTTCATAGTTAGAGATTTTCTCAGTGTTAATCAAAGTTCCCATTTTTAGGTCACTTAATGTTAGTAACAGTTAAAGTGATTTATCTGATGAGAAGAGAAATAGTTAGATCAAGTACTGAGAAAAGAAATATTTGCAGTGTGTGATATTTTGAAGAGATTACCAGATTTGAAGGATATTTTATATCATGGAATCAGTGTGGTAATTGTTGTACAGATAGCCACATTATCAAGTGCATTGATTTTGGTATCCCATTAATCCTAAATGTCTTTATTTGAAATCATATTTATTCAAGTGACAAAAGTATTATAGTAGTAACTCGCTGGTTTGTTCGCTCCCGCAGTCGAATTGTGCATTTACAGTCTGACCATTAGTATATAGCGCACGCTAGCAACGACGCACAGGATACCGTGCCCACGGGTGCGGTTCCTGTAGGGAGATGCTTGTCCACTGTTGGTCGAGCTGATCTCTACGAGATTACGAGAGTAACTCGTGCGTCCGATCCTTGATTGTCGTGAGTGCATTCGTGTTCTCTCGATAATCCATTTTTGTCCGGGGCAAGTCCCGGAGATTGGTTAAATTGGTCCCAATCCCCCGGCTCCGACCAAGGTTTTCGGGAGGTTTTCCTTGGTTGTAAGGCGTATGCCGGAGCTGGTAAGCCCCTCCCACTTATTCCCAATTGGGATCCCCCTTTGCCCCACTATCAGCTTGTCTGATATTGGTTGAATAGAACCGCGACTCTTTATGGGCCGGATCTCAAACAGCCCGCTCCACTCCTCGGAGTGGAGAATGAAAAGAGATAAGTTTTTTTTTTTTTTCACGCTAGCAAATCTGAAATGTGCACCATTGGTCACATTGTTTCTCACGCACGAGATTAACGTGTAGACAAATTACCAGTTTAATTACAGCTGATTTATTAACTACTGTATAATTTAGACCTAAAGTGTTATCCGTTGCGCATAAAACAAAACCACATACACGTAAGATTACTCCATTCCATATCACTTGTAATTTATTTTAACTGAGCAGACGAAGGTACTAAGTCTCATTGCACAGTTAAGTTATTTTGTAGCCAAAGTCACAACAGAAACTTTATTTGTGAATTTTATCAGGCAATGTCACTTTACACATACAGAGACACAATATTGTTCCGACACACACTCACATCAGTTTGCAATAACTATCCAAAAACAAACAACTTTTAAATTTCGGTTAAAATCATCTTCATTGCAGGAAAAAAAAACAAGACTATCACATACTTCTTCTGTTAATTGTTAATGTGTAAAAATCGCACAGCTATTTCTTCCAATACCAAAGCCTTAAACCAAAATGGGAGAATTGTAAAAATATATAACTTGATGATACAACACAACACGATTAGCACCTAATCACAACGTACCGGGTGATAAAAAAAGTCAGTATAAATTTGAAAACTTAATAAATCTTGGAATAATGTAGATAGAGAGGTAAGAATTGCCACACATGCTTGGAATGACATGGGGTTTTATTAGAACAAAAAAAGTTCAAAAAATGTCCGACAGATGGCGCTTCATCTGTTCAGAAAAGCAATAATTAACATAACAAATTAAGACAAAGCAAAGGTGATGTTCTTTACAGGAAATTCTCAATATGTTCATCATTCCTCAACAATAGCTGTAGACGAGGAATAATGTTGTGAACAGCACTGTAAAGCATGTCCGGAGTTATGGTGTTCCGATCGGGAGATTCACTTGAATGCCAGTCTTCCTTAAACAACTGTATTACAGCACCGGTGCATACACTGTTACCGAAACATTGAACACCATATTAATCGAGGGTATCACCTATGACCTAGAAGGATTTTAGTAGTGAGAGCTTGTCATCTGCTGCGACTCTCATAAATGTTTTTACTCCGTCATTTTTTAATTTTTTTTGTTCTAGTAAAACTTCATGTCATTCCAAGCATGTGTATCAATTTTTATGTCTCTATCTACTTTATTCCGTGGTTTATTACGTTTTCAAATGTATACTGACTTTTTGGTCACTCGGTATTTCTAAACATAATGGTATAAATATGTGAACCAGTTATACCTGCGATGGAAGATCAGGAAGAATGGCTACTCAAACAAGGAGATAGATCGAGCACTTCGACGTAGGAAGAGAACCGGGATCGACGAGGAACGTCACCAGCCCAAGAGAAAGTTTTTCTTCCACTTATTAATAAGATCACATATCGTATTGGAAAAGCATTTCGAAAATATGATGTAGAAACTGTTTTTAGACGTACTAGAAAAATTTTTAAAAAATGTATAAGATCGGCGAAAGGTATGCGATATCCTCTGGTCACACCAGGTGTTCATAATGTTCCTTGTAGTTGTGGACAGGTTCTCAGCGAACACAAAAGGAACTACCGCCTAGGACATACTGATAAATCGTCCGTAGCGGAACATGTTTATCAAGAAGGTGCCCATCAAATAAAATTTAAAGAGACGAGCGTCATAGCAAAGACATCACATTATTATGCATGTATGTGCAAAGAGGCCACATAGATTTTCAAACGCTGAAATAATTTTGACAGGATAGAGGAAGGTAAGGTGTTAAACTGGACAAAATTTCGATGTCAACATTGCAGCGAGAATATGACAACCGATAATTTTCAATCGAGAATGTTGGCAATATGAGAGATCATAGAGTAGGCGACGTTACGTGATTGACTGTGGCGCTCTCTGGATGCCATATATGAGGTACGTCCAGAAAGTAAGTTCCGTTTGGTTATATAAAACAAACGTGTACAGATACAGAAAAAATATTTATTGTACAAAAACCACAACTGTTAAACTACTTTTCTACATACATCGTTGAAATGTTGACCACCAAGGACAGATTTTTAGGTGTAAGAAGAGGTGAAAGTGGCTAGTAGTGAGGCCCGGGCTGTACGGATGATGATCAAACACGTCCCAGTGAAATTCCCGTAAGAGTTGTTTGGTCACATTCGCCACATGAGGTCGGGCACTATCGTGGAAACAAACATCACCTTTTGATGGACATCCTCTTCTTACACCTAAAATTTGTCCTGTCAACACTTCAACGATGACGAGCTGAAAGAACATGCTACCACATGGCTGAATACACAGGCGGCAACCTTCTATGAAGAAGGCATACAGAAACTTGTGCCACGCAATGACAAGTGCCTACAAAATTTAGGCAGTTATGTAGAAAAGTAGTTTAACAATTGTAGATTTTTGTACAATAAATATTTTTTTCTGTATCTGTACACGTTTGTTTTATATAACCAAACGGAACTTACTTTCTGGACGTACCTCGTACATACGGCGCTCACTCGAGTTCCCTTGCAGTTTGGCGCTTCACCTCCGAGGGTGCCTTCCACAATCAAAAGCGAAACGTCAGGAAAGTTTTACACGTGGACCACTGCATCTCAGGCCGGAAGTTTAAAGTTATGACAACTACTGCCGTGAAAGGCTTCATTGTATATTTTAATAATTCCTGTCGGTACTAGAGCTGTCAGTAACTGTACATGTGCTTTGCTTCAGCAAATGTAGCCGCCCAAGGATAAACTAGTTAACGGACTACAGCCAAGAGATCTCTTGACCTTGATTCACTTTCAAAAATTTGCTAATCCACTGTTCATGTCTATGTGGAGGATGCTATTTCGAAGTTAGAAAGAACCTCAATAGCCTGCCTGGTGCAAGTTTACACTTAGTGCCCTTGCTATGGCAGTTCCGCAAATCTCACAATCCCCAATTCATGAAACTGTTACTGCTTGTCTTTATACCGCTGACGGTCCTTCGCCTGGGCGTCCAGTGCCCATAAACGAGCCAGCTATTTTGTTTCTTCGACCCTGGTGATGACCTGTTTCACAGAATCGTCAGGTGTCGTCAGGTTGGAACGGAAGCAGCGTATCCATTGTCAATGATGATGACGACGACACAACACCCAGTCTCCGAGAGGAGAAAGTATCCGACCCGACCGGAAATCGAACCCGGTCCCCGTGCGTGTCAACCCAGAACGCTGTCCACTAGACTACGGAGGCGGACAGTGGAGCCTCCAGCTTATCTTGATCTAGTCCAGTATATGACATACAGAATCCTGTCGGGAAGCATACCGTAATACAAGGCAACTGCGTGACCTGTGCATAGTCATCGCTGTTGCACTGGTTGACTAACACGCTGACAAGAAGGTAGTCATAACGTACTGACCATCAGTGAATCGGCTGCTCCATACATTACGGCACTGTAGTCCATCAACAAAGGAAACAGCTTACAAAACACTCGTTCGACCAGTTCTACAGTATTGTTTGTCAGTCCTTGTGAAATTGGTTTTATAGAGGAAACAGAGATGGTGCAAAGAAGAGTAACACATTTAGTTAGTAAGCGAGAAAATTTCATGGAGGTGCTCACTCATCTTCAGACACTGCAACAAGAGCGCTCTTTGTCATGGTGTGGTCTACTGTTAAAATTCAGAGAGCATATATTGCAAAAACAGTCAACCAATACATAGCTCCTCCCGAAGTAGATCTCACTAAAAGACCATTAAGATTCTCATCTACCCGGATTTTTTCCTCTTAGCATATTCCACTTATCTAGCTTTCTACGCATTTCTCACCTAGCTTTATTTTCTTGCAAGTCGGCAGCAATTATCTACTCATCAGAGATAGGAAGCTTCTTCCTTGGAAACGAAGCTAAAACTACCTTAGAAAAGTTATCTAAGCTATGCATCGCCGATAGTATCAAACCACGAAGCATAAATTTCAACAAACGGTAAAAGTGAAGGAATGGACTAGAGTATTTGTGCATGGCACAGTACAGAATGTGAATAAGCAATTTCGTTATAACAGTGGAAGCTGCTTGCTGACCGGACAAAACAGTAAGCATTTCACTTTCAATTGATGCATTGAACGCCTAGTAACTTGTGTTTCCTGAGCATACGAACACGGTAACTGGGTGGCAGGCCAGTGGCTGGACGAAACTCACTCATTCTGCATTTACCTTAATGCTACATATAGGGTGTTTCACACCACCTGTCCACCACTTACAAACATTTGCGAGTCTTATAAAATGTAAAATGCAATACGTCCTAGTAGTAAGTGTACTACGACGGATCAAATTGTGGCGTTTTCAAATTCCGATTCCCACCCGTAGTGAACTGTGCAGACCGGAAGTAGGTTTTTTAAAATTGAATGGCATACTTTTTCTTGTTGATTTCGATTCTATGCCGAAAATGGAGAATGTTTTGTTTAAAAAAATTCTAAAACGTCATTCTCCACTTACAAATTGAAACGTGTCCATAAAAAATTATTTTGTAAGAAAATGTCCAATATTGTGCCTCCTGTTTTGTATCGAGTAACTTGCTTGCAAGAAAATGTATAATATCGCTTCTACTGTATGTATCGATATGTGTCCTTTATGAAGTTTCATCTTTGGCAAAGATCATGTATTGCATAGCATTGTAGCTCCCACTGAGAGAGAGTACTACTAGTGGTTCAGCTCGCTTAGAGAGCGGTTGGGTTGTGTGTATGGCTCCGATGTAGAGCAGAGGCTGCTTTGCCAGCAAGTCAGAAGTTGTATTATGTAGGTAATGTAATGCTGATTATTAATAATAAGTAGCTTAAACTGTCTTTCATGTTTCATTTACGTAGTTAGAAAATTAACCTACTTCCTTCATTTGATAATTAATTATTAGTGGATTTAAAGTGCAGTATTGATGTGAATAATATTGTTGAACGGATTTCATTATTGGTGCCATAGTAAATGATAGTTAATTGACTATGATACTAAATTGATACTAAATTTCAATAATTAGAAACTGATCTGCATAAAATTCTAACAGTCAAGCATTAAGAAAGTGATTTGTGGTTTTTTTAATATCTTTCTCGCAGTCAAAATTTTTGAGTATAGTCAGTGTTTGTTTCAAAAGGCTACATATCACAGTTGTTTTGTTAAAAATATCCGTTGCGCACATAATCAGTTTCATGCACTGTTTCTCACTTAATAGCATATACATCAGTATCAGGGCCATAATTAAACCAAATTGCTGTGTCAAGGAACAATTTGTTGTCTGATCTAACGATAGGTTCAACATCCACAACACACGTACAGCTTTTAAAATCACTTTCGAAATAGTAGGTGTTTCCTGAGAAGTCACACTAAAAGATGAAGCACAGTGCTAGCAGGGACATGAACAAGGTTGTTCCTACTGATAGCATGTGTTCAATAAATGGCCGTCTACTTGACCTGGAGGTGTAACCCCCTAATCTACGATTGAGCGGTAAAACCACATAGTATTCTATTTAAACGTTAAAATGACAAACCATTAAAGGGGTTTTAAATAACGTACGTTGATTTGAATGAAGAACGTTTCTATTGCATCAACATTTGAATCTTCTTCAGGCAAATAAACTATGTAATAATCAGAAAATGTAGAAAAACAAATAAAGCTTTTTCTGTCCTTTTGTAATAGTTCAATCTAGCGAAACTAGTTGATATTCCCATCAACAAAGAGAGGACTGATGATTCGATTTACTATAATTCTACACCAGACATTGACTTTCCACAATGTGCTGGTTGTCCACCTCTGTCACCCAGTTCTGATTCATGTGAAACCAATAACGGAAATTCCAATTCCTGACCTTATAATTGTGCACTCATCCGAAAGCAAAATTCTCTAACGAAAATTAGTGGGGTTGCATTTTAACCCAATACAAATCAATTGTTTGTATACCTAAGGGACTTCGGTTATCACTCCCTAGGCTTACAAACCACTTAAACTAATTTATGCTAAGTACAACACACACACACACACACACACACACATTCCCGAAGTAGGTCTCGAAACTCCGACGACGAGCATCCGCACACTCCGCATCAAGGCACTTTAGAACGCTCGGTCACTCCACCACGGCGAACCTAATTGCAAAATACTAACATTTGTCTGTTATCTTCGAGACTTAAAGATTCGTAAAGTTACATTCGATAACCATGAAATTTAAATTCGCTCAAAATTCGTTGGATCAAGCTTTTCGATATACCAGAGTCTCTTTCTCTGCGGCGCCAACTGTCGTTGGGGGCAACATGAACAGAGGCAATGATATCGGCAGATCCCATATCTCCTCATGACTGAGAAACCGGCTAATATACTATCTACTAGATGTATTTCTCGTCATACCACGCTGATATGGCTTTTTCTTAACCATACATAGTATGAGTGCGCACCAAACGGTAATCGGCGGCTTGTCGACCCCTGCACAGCCGGCTAGTGAGACGGCGAACTCGGGCCCACGGCAGCCGATGAACAGTCGAACGCGGTGCAGCCTGTAGCGAGGTGTCAGAAGGGCCGAAATCGAGCGTCTAGCGTACTTGTAGATTTATAAACAAAATTTTTAACAAAAAGCGACTAAAAACTATTCCAAGACAAATTAATATGCACTATGAAGTAAAAAAATTACGTACTCGTCTACAATTTAATAATCAACTTACGTTTTCTACTGATCAATATGTAGGTACGATGTATGTGTTTACCACGCAAGAAAAAAGGTAGCTACCAACCTACTTTAAATCTAACGGCCGCGGTGGAGTAGCCGAGCGGTCTAAGGTGCCCTGCTGCGGAGCGCGCGGTTGCTCGCCGTCGGAAGTTCGAGTCCTCCCTAGGCCATGGGTGCGTGTGTGTGTGTGTGTGTGTGTGTGTGTGTGTGTGTGTGTGTGTGTGTGTGTGTGTTTGTTTGTTTGTTGTCCTTACTTTAGTTTACCTTAGTTTAAATAGTTTTTAAGCTATGGAGTGATGACCACGCAGTTTGGTCCGATAGATTTCCAAACATTTGAACATTTTTTTAAATGTGGCACAACACATATTTATGAATAACAAACAATGATCAAAATATTTTTTAGAGTTCTCCTACGTAAAATGAAATGAAAAATATTAGACTACTTCAAAGTCAATCAAATTATTACGATGAAATAATGTAGTTACAATTATTCTTATTTTTGGAGTCGGTGTCAGCCAAGGAAACATCCGATCCAATTTCGGGCTCAATATTCTCGTATTATTTTTGCTAGGTTTATTGTATTGTTTCCTGAATTTTTCTGAATATGAGTAGGCCTACTAAACGTGCTGCTTATAGGAGACAGCGCCGTGTAAATGAAACAAACGAAGTCAGGGTGAAAACGCTCAACAGTAGAAATCTACCTCGAGGATAATTTCACAAGAGACTTGCGAAGTGCGCAAAAATAGACTTTCAAAAATGCGTCTTTACATGAAAAAAGTTTTGAACAGGGAATTACTTGACCATAACGACGTTACGGTAGAAGATTCAAATACCCGGATAGCCTATAGAAGAATCGGCCGAGTATCATTAATTTGCTGCTAATAATTGAAGAGTTTCATTATTTTGTCATAGATCCCATAATCAGAACTTAACCAGACTCTTATCAAACTACCCCTGAAGTACATCCTTTCAAAAATAATAATAATAATAATAATAATAATAGATTGGCCTGATACTCAGTTATTTGTCCATTTATCGCGCACATACTTAATGCAAATTTAAGGCATATAGTTTTCTTATGGATGTCATTGTCAGAACTAGAGCAAATTGAAATGGGACCGCATGAGAAGCACCAGCTTTCAAATAAAAAATAAAATTTAAAAAATCATCAATATCGTTTCAGATAGTCGAAGGTTCTGAGGTAACAAACAAAAAGATCAGGTTACTTCCCATGGTTTGCGCTCCACGACTGTGATATGTTTGCAATACTCTGAGAATTTTCAGCTATCAGTCGATCTTTATTTAAATTCTTTATTGGCAAATCATGATTTCGGCCAGTAACTGGCCATTATCAATGCATGTGTTTAACTGTAGATGTTATTAATGTGGAAAAACTCACACCACGCCAAGTATGACAACTGGACATTTTTCAGATGTGTGCCTATCTTACATTCTCACTCAAATTCCCCAGATATTCATGGATACTCGCGAGTTTCAGCAAGCTGATGATTGTCTCATGGGTATCAAGGAGAGATTACAGGCCAGGGAGGTAGTCAGACCTGATGAACTCAGTAGAAGGGTTGTCTGCTCCAAAGCTAAAGGCAAGAGTGAGTTAAAGGTGGTAGTGCTTAAGGCATTAATTGTTTATAAAGTATTACTATGAGTCTCCAGTGGATGGTCATCTGGGAGTGTATAAACCAACGAGAAAATTCAAGAAAATTTTATCTGGTCTGGAATTGACAATGACATGCATAGGGCTATACGCAGTTGTGAGGCCTGTTCGGTGAGCGAACCTGGGCAGAACTCTATCCTAGAGTTCTTAGCATTCAAGACTCTACAGTCTTGAATGCTAAGAACTCTAGGATAGAGTTCTGCCCAGGTTCGAGAGGATGTAGAATGATTTCGTCAGTCCCTTGCCAAGATCTAAATCCGGAAAAAAACATTTTGGTATGCATTACGCCTTCACGAGGTTTGTTTGTTGCCGACGAGTGGAACAACGACTGAGGTCGTGGTATCCAAGCTTCAAGGGATTTTTGGAATCTTTGGTCACCCTCAAACCGTGGTGACTGACAACGCCTCTGGATCTATGGCACAACAATTTAAGCATTTCTGTTTTGGTATGGGCATTTACCATGTTACCATGACACCCTATTAGCCCAACCTGTCGTATACTGAATGCATTACTACGAATTTGAAGTCAACAATAATAGCCTACCATGGTGGAGATCATAGTGGGTGGGATCGATCGCCCCCTTGGTTATCGATGGCATTTAACACCACTTGCCTTACAAGTCACCAGTATACACCAACCAGTTTGTTGCACAGTTTTCGAATCGCCTCCATCGTGCAACCTGTGGTCAACCATTACCTGAGAACAAGGTCGTTCAGCAAATAGCTGCGCGACGGAGGAGAGCGGGAAGCATTTTAAAGCCGGGTCCAAGATCGGAACCTTTGTGGCTTTCTCGGCAGGTTGGGAAGAGTATGAGTCGTGCAGTGCACATGCCTAGGTGGGCAATATCCTGTATCGTTTCCGACGCATACTCCTTGTCGTAAGGTTCGACCTCTATGGAGGACGGGGCTTTTATCTGTGGCTTGTCGAAGCGCGAGTCAGTCGGCAACGGCGCGAGTTTGTGTAAAGCTGGCCTTCCAGTGACAACGAGTGCAAAGGTTGTGCTTATGCATGCTGCACTAGCTGCCAGTCGAGGTCAGGAGGTCGTTTAGGGAGCACTAACGCTCGCTTATTTGTAGAAATGTGCGGAGCTTGCATTTGCTGAAGACGCCACACTGTTGTGCAAGCGTGGCCAAGACATACAGCGTATGTGTTCTCGACTACCGTGGAAGTTTCCAAGTACCCTTTAACGAACCATGTATGCATTTACAGGGACGTGCTCCATATACGGCATATACTCGAACACGTACTCTGATGTTGCTTTGGATGCTCTAATCCCTCCCTTGAACTTTATCTAGTGTTAATTATTCTGAAATGAACAGGCGGTCTTTTGTGTGCCATATCCAGGACGGGTAATTTGGTATTACGTGATACTTCTGTCTGGTTGAGCCACTTTGTCAGTGCGTAACTCATGTGCCACTAGATTGTGGTAAGAACAGTTATTAACAATTTAGATCCTTTGATTTTCCGTAGTGCTATTTCACTGGTCTTTAATAACTGTAACAATAATCTGTTTCAGGTACCTTATTCCTACTGTGTTATTACCTTGTAAATCTGGAAGATTGATATGTTTACCAACTCTAAGAGAGGACATTACCGAGGACCATGCAAAATCTCAAAAGAAGGCAAACGTTTCATATTCAAAATCTGTTCTCTGTTATATTTGTAACCATGAAATGTAATGTGATGTAACTGCAATTGCACGCAGAGTTGTAGATTATTCTTGCTTGTTTAACTGATGTCGGGTGAATTTGTTGTAACTGCCGCGCGGGAGTTGTCGCGTGGTCTAAGGCGTCATGCTACGAACTGAGCGGCCGCTGCCGCTGGAAGTTCGAGTCATCTCTCGGGCATGGATGTGTAACATTTTTGTTGTAATATTTTACAGTAATGTTGAGATGCAAAGATTGTTTGAGATCAGGAAAATTCACTCACTTTTAGGCTGAAGCAAGTTTTAATATTGTGCTCGTACACCCCTCAAACCCACACAAAATGAGGGAGGAAAATAAAGCAGAATAAGAGATAAGACGGTATACATGGTTCCGAGTAAGGCAGCTAGTGATGGGAACCCGCTCACAGTGAACAGTTTCTGTTTCAGAAATAGAAGTACTTTCAAATATTTTGATATCCTTTTAGTGATCAGAACCACTGCGAAAATTAGATAAATACAATAATTTTTGGAGTCAATGAAGCATATTATAGCCTTCAGGATGTGCTGGGAAAAAAAAGATCCCTGTCGAGAAGATTTAAAATCAGGATTTATCAAAGAATGACTATGTCTGTGGTAATGTGCGAACAATAACTGGAACGGTGAGACCTACCCCAAAACCATGGCTCTCTATGCTGGCAAATATTGGACATTCGTCACTCCGCAATCGAAAGAGAAATGCAAAAAAATTCTGCTGACACTACACTTCTAATACACACTGATCTACATTAATGTCTAGAAATCCCTTCTGGAACCACTCCCCAAACAATCGGAACACCGTAGCAGAATGGAAACACCTATGGCAACAAGCAAATTTTAACAATTTTAACCTGGCTGATCGTGTTCCTAGCGTCAACCTCCCTCGAAGAACCTGGGTGGCATTAAACAGAATGAGAACTGTGTTAGACGGTGCAACGAGCTTGTGGCCAAGTGGGGCAACGTGGGCGATCCTCACTGTGACTGCGGCGAAATACAGACGATGCAGCACATTACTGAGTGTGAAATTCATGGTTTTCGGGACGGTTCGCTGGAGGATCTGCATAGACTTACAGACACTGCGATTTCTTGGCTTTGTAATTTAAGTGTTTCCGTTTAATTGTAAATTATTTTGATAGATTACTACATGTATGCACTATAGGTTTATAAGCAATGTAATAAGTATAACTAAATTTATAATGAATAATGGCCGCGGTGGAGTAGCCGAGCGGTCTAAAGCGTCTCGCTGCGGAGCGCGCGGTTGCTCGCCGTGGAGGTTCGAGTCCTCCCTGGGGCATGGGTGTGTGTGTTGTCCTTAGGTTAGTTTACATAGATTTAAGTAGTTGGTAAGCTACGGGCTGATGACGACGCAGTTTGGTCCGATAGATAAAAAAAAATAAAATAAAGGAATAATGTTTTGTTACATTTGCATGTTGATTTAGTCTCCCGCTTTGAATTTGTATAGTACTGTAAGGTATCTGGCGTATCGAACGCAAAATAAATAGATAAATGTACGGATGTGAAACACTCATCTTTATGAGAACAGATGAACTAATACTACATGTTTTTGAACGGAAAATCCTACGAAAAATCTATGGCTCTGTGATGGACACACAAACAGGAGAATGGAAAATTCGGAACAACCAGGAATAATAGAGCTTTACGCACAGTCTGACATTACAAAAATCATGAAGAGGAGAAGGCTGACGTGGGCTGGACATGTAGCCAGGAGAGTGAAGGAAGGACACCCAGTGGTATGTTTCTGGGAGCTGTAGTTGGAATGAGGGGCCGGGGTTGACCCCGGACAAGGCGGAAGGACAACATCGACAAGGATACTTGAGGACAAGGGACCAGGAGCAGGCGAATGGTAGCAGAAGGCTCACAACCGGGAGCGTAGAGCAGGCATATGGTCACTAAGGCCCGACCCACGGATAAATAAGTGACTAATACCATAAAAATCGGGAAAAATTCAAAGCTGTCATTTAAAACATCGTTGATATCTGCCCGCGGTAGGAGAGTCTTGAGCGTCCTAAGGCGTCTTGTTGCGGATCACACGGTTGCTCGCCGTCGGAGTTTCGAGTCCTGCTTCGGGCATGGCTGTGCGTTGCCCTTAAGTAAGTTTAACTTAGTCCCATAGATTTACAAATATTCATTCGTTGAAATTTCAGTGGTGATAATTTTCAAATAAACGATTTTTTTCTACAATATTGAATCTACCACAGTTGAAATACTGTCAACGAGTTCACTGGATGTTCTCTCTCGTTTTTTATCCAGATATCAAGTTCTGACCTGTATTATGTGACACCAAATGTACTGTTCCAAATTTTATCAGTAAATTCAAATTGACGATACATTGAGATACACGTTGATTGTCAATTACTATAATTTTAAATGTTAATATCGTTATACGTATATAAGATCGTTGTTCTTAACAAGAAGAAAATGTGTGATGCTCAGATGTCATGTCTATAGTGCCATATTGTGAGTTGGGCAGCTAATTGATTTAGTTTTGTTTTAACTTTATGTGACCATATCACGGTTTTGAGATTTTATTGGTATTATGACAAGACAACGATAATGTTGGTGAATAAATATATTTTAAAGCTTTTCTTTGTAGTGTGGTGAATGTACGGTTACTATATGTTTGAATGCAAAAATATTTTTAGTTGAAAAATGAAGACACTATCAATATTTTAAATTTATTACTTAAGAAACGAAAAATTAAAATTTTACAGAAATGAAAAATAAAAATATTACAGAAATGAAACATAAAAATAATACTTCAGGACAAAGATCCTATGTGTAATCTTCTCTGGGCCAAATCATTTTTATAAGTTATGTTGACATAAATATTTGAAAAAGTTTTTGCAGTTCAAAGGTCTACATTAAATATCACGACAGCAACTCTTTTCGTAAAGTCAATTGCCAGTATATTTCTGTCCTTGATATTATGTGCCTGTATTAAGGAGAACAACCTTTCAACGAAAGCGTTATGGACCTGCGCTGTAAAGAAGAAATGTAGAAGTTTAATCAGTTCACTTAACTGTTCCACATACTACACAACTCAATGTTCTTGCACCATTTCTTCTGACTTCGTTAAGATTTTCCACTGCATGTGCCCACGGACTGTTTTATTTTATTTAAAAATGGATCAAAACACTTTTCACGATCAGTTTCAGTATTTTTATCCAACAAAAATCTTATGCGCTCTTCTGAATACATCCATGATCCGTGTTCAGAATCTAGCCACTTAAAACAAGAAAACTGACTAAATGGTTACATACACATGTTCAGATATACTGTCAACAACCAAAATTTTATTTAAAATTCTTCGCCTGTCATGCGTTAGCATAGCCGTCATTTTCAGTCTGATCCAATCACTCCTCCACATTCAAAAATATAAAATGCTCATCTTTTCTCTGTTGAAGAATACCACCAATAGAAAGTAGTATATTCGTCATATCAATAACGAGTTTTGTTCCTTTTTAAGCTGCTGATCTAATTATGAAAATCTCAAATTAGATACTGCTTTTGCCGTAACTGCATCACATTGATAGGGTCCATAAAATATTTTGAGGATTGTTAGAGGTTAGTTTTGAGATAGTAAGAAGGATTTCAGAACATAAGACAGTTCAGTGAGTCTCTGTTTACCTGGAAATAGTCACAGCCATCGTGTCTTACTATGGCTGAAATTTTACATGGTACATTAAATTACAGTTTTATAAGCAAAACATTTCGATTATAAACAGATAAATTATATAATGCAATCATTCAAGTAGAAAGTTTGTAAATTGTCGACGATATGAGATGAAAACAGAAATCAAAAGATTTTATTTCCCAAAACTAAAAATAAAAACGGTCATTGGCTGAAATCGTAAAAATGTGCCGACGCAACATCACACGTCGAAAATACGGAAATCTTTATACATAGAGTATCAGTGTGTTTGTGTGTACGCACTGCTTACAAATCTATAGTTTTGTTCCAATCTCAATGAAATTTTGCACACATGACCTACAAACCAAGAGGACGGTCTCCCTAAGTGTAAAAGAACGTACATCAAATAGTTCACAAGATATGATGTCATAGACAATGACATTGGCGAAAAACTGTTGCATCATTTGACAATGTTGCACATTTCCTCATAAACTACCGCACCGATTTCAACCAAATTTGGTACATGTATTCCTTAGCGTGAGGTAACAATTACTTTGGGGTAAGAACCACATATCATACATGGTTCAGGAGATATGACGTCATAAACAATAGGACTCGTAAAACACTGCCACATCATACGACGAGAATTTATTAATACACTGTATGAGAATGAGAGTACTTAGCGACTTGCAACAAACTTTAAACGTAATTTCAGACATTTATTATACTTTTTCTCGCTGACAGACACATCAAAATGATGAAAGGGAAAAATTCTCGGTTATTACTTTTCCACTGTTCATTAAGAAAAATCACGGAATTTGGTATGACGTTACAATTTATAATTTCTCCACTTCAAATTGTACTCACAGGAAGTTTTACAGAAAGTATACACGCATATAGCTGAATGTGCATTCGAAATTGTATCACAGTACGACACTTAGTTCATGAGATATGAGGACATAAACAGCAACGTTCATGGAAAACCGCCCCATCAAGCATCAGGCTTTAATCTATTACTTCTTTACTACCAACTGTACTCGCAACAGATGTTACCCACATACGACACTTACACAAATGAATATACACCTACAAATTATACAATTGTACAATATATGATTTAATAATAATATAATTTAATAAATATGATGTCTCATACATTGCGATGGGTAAAAACCTTTCCCACATGCATACGTTTTAATACATTTACGAACTTAACAACTAAGGCACTCCGGTGTTACAGTCAGCTTAAGGAAATTCCTGAAATATGACAGTGCTGTTGACAAATTTGAACCAAATTTGAACTCTGAAGCGCACAGGGCTGCTGGCGAAAGCAATATTCTACAGTTATAGGGACTGGAAGAAGATGAAACAATGCACACCAATCGAGTACCCATTATTTCCGATAGATCTACTTTTTAACTTCAAGAGACTGCAGTTTCCAGTGAGGCTTCCATGTTCCATTACTATTAATAAATCACAGGAAAATCTATAAAATACTGCAGAATGGATCTGACGTTTCCATGTTTCTTCCACGGACAACTTTATGTCGCTTGCACAGGGGTTGACTCACCAAAGAGTTTCTTCATATTACATCTTGGATGCCGGCCGCGGTGGCCGAGGAGTCTGAGGCGCTTCAGTCACAGTCTGCACGGCCACTACGGTCGGGGGTTCGAATCCCCCCTCGGGCATGGATATTTGTGCCGTCCTAGTTCGTAAGTAGTTGATAAGTAGTTTGTAAGTTTAGGGACTGATGACCCCGTAGTTAAGTCCCATAAGCTTTACAAACATTTGAACATTTGAACATCTTGGACAAGTAACAAGAAATATTGTTTATAGTCAAGTTTTCAATTAAATGAATCTATGAATGTTACATATTATTTGTTTGGATACTGCACTTCCAATTTTGTACATTATGCAAGACAGTCTTATTTCTTATATATTCTCCCACTGATATAACATATTTTTAGAAAAGAGGAGAGGGAAGGATAGGATAAGTTCTATCTCAAGGCTCGTATAAATAAATCAATATCCTGGCAACGCCTGGTTTTCCTATAGTGTGGTATAAATGCGGACGTCTGGTATCCCTAGGTGAATGAAATGAAAGGTGAGTTTGAAAAGTGGATGTATTTAAAGATATGTATTTCCCTGGCTTTTTATTATAGCATGTTGAGTACGATTTCTCATGTGTACTTACAGATGCGGTGATGACAGTTTAATCTGCCGAAACCTGCCATGTGAATAAAGATGTATTGTTTGGATACTCGCGTTTCTTGACAGATACAACAATGCAAAACTTTGACCGCTCTTTTTCTTCGAAAATATTTAATTTTGGCAACGATGCGAAAATATTTGTCCTCTTATTTTCACCCTTTTTTAGCATACCAAGTTCCGGTTTAACCTGACATGTTTCTTTGTAACCAACCAACACGACAAAAATGAATACTGAAAGTGGAAAGTGGCCAGTACACAATACTAACTTACGTACACCCAAGAATTGATCTAAATTCCAACTGAGGGTATTTCCCCTGTCTCATACATCTTACGCACCATGTGAAATAATCTTGTTATGACTGGCTTACCCAGACACGTCAGTAGTTCTGAGGGAATGTCATCCACCCCAGGGACCTTGTTTCGATTTAGGTCTTTCACTGCTCTGTCGAATTCTTTTCTCAGTATAGTCTCCCCTATTCCATCTTTACCTATTTCCTTTTCCCTTCCTACAACGTTGTCTCGAAGTTCATTTCCTTTGTAGAGCCCCTCTATACACTCTTTACAATTTTCGGCTCTCCCTTCTTTGCTGAGGACTGGTTTTCCATCTGAGTTCTTTATATTCTTTCAGCTGCTTTGACTCTAAATGTCTTATTTTTTGTAGGTTTTGCCTTCCTTGCTATTTGGTTCTCTGCTGCCTTCATTATTTCATCTCTCAAGGCTACAAATTCATCTTCTACTGTTTTATTTCCCCCCGTTTCTGTCAATTTGTTGCGTAAAGCTCCCTCTGAAATTCTCAAGAACTTCAGGGTTCCTCCAATTTATCCAGGTCCCACCTCCTTATTTTCCTACCTTTCTGCAGTTTTTTTCAAAATGTTCAAATGTTTGTTAAGCTTGAGGGGCTTAACTGCGGAGTCATCAGTCCGTAAACTTACAACTACTTATGAACTACCTTATACCAAAGACGACACAAACATCCATGCCCGCGGGAGGATTCGAATCCCCAACCGTAGCGGCCGTGCAGACTGCTGTGACTGGCGCGCCGCAGACCGCTTGGCCACTGCGGCCGGCCAGTTTCTTTTATACCCTGGGTTTGCCTTATGGTTCAGAACCTGGTTCCAGGATGTCTTACCATTATAACATATATCTGATAACTTCCCTTCCACGTACACAACCTTCTTTCGTGATTCTGAAACAAAGTGTTTTATTATGATTAAATTATGTTCCTTGCAAAACTGTACAGGGCAGCTTCTTCTTTCGTTTCTTTTCCCCAGTCCATACTCACCTACTGTTTTTCCTTCTCTTCCTTTTCCTACTACCGAATTCCAGTCCCCCGTAAAATTAAGTTTTCCTCTCCCTTAATTTCCTGAATAATTTCCTTTACCTGCTCACAATTTCTTTGATCTCCTCATCATCAGGATAGCTAGTTGGCTTATAAACGTGTACTACTGTGGTTGGTGTTGGCTTCGTATCTATCTTGACTACGATAATGCGATCAGTGCGCTGCTTATAGTAGTTTAACCGCATTCCTGTTTTCTTATTCATTATCAGACTTACTTCTGTAATAACCCACATGATTTTCTATTTATAATACTGTACTCATATGACCAGGAATCCTGTTCTTCTTTCCACCGAACTTCACTAAACCTCACTATATCTAACTTCAATTTATCCATTTCTCTTATTGAATTTTTCAATCCCCCTACCCGATTAAGTGATCTAACATTCCAAGCTCTGATCCGTAGAATGCCGATGTTGTCTTTCCTATTGACCACATCCTTCTGAGTACTCCCTGCCCGGAGATCCGAACGGGGTACTATTTTATCTCCGGAATATTTTACCAGAGAGGATTCCATCATCATATATTCAAACATTAGAGCTGCATGGCCTCGTGAAAAGTAACGACTGTAGTTTCCCATTGTTTTCAGCCGTTTGCAGTAACAGTAGCTGATGTTACAAGGTCAGCTCAGTCAATGATCCAGTCAGTTGCCCCTGTAACTACTGAAAAGGCTGCTGCCCCTCTTCAGGAACCACACGTTTGTCTGGCCTCTCCACAGATACCCCTCCGCTGTGGTTGCACCTACGGTACGGCTATCTGTATCGTTGAGACACGCAAGCCACCCCACGTCGGTAATATCTGTGGTTCATGACGGTAGTTTGTATACTTATATAAGTACAATAGAAGTAAAAATTACAGCCCAAGCTCTGTTGGATACTTTTTATCACAAGTCGCAGGTCGAATTATATACGTGATACCTATTTTTATTATTTAACTTTTATAATGGTACATACTTGTAGTTGGTGGAAGCACTTGTAAGTATTTAATCATTTCTGATTGTTAATGTAATCAGTGTTTATAACAGTGTTATTAGATTTGAGCGTGATTTGAATGATTGAATCTCTGATATCCTCCTGAAAGCCGAACATCGGTCAGCGGCTGGTAACCATCATATCTTTCACGGTATCGAAAAGGGCTCGTCAGGATTATCTTCTTCTTGTTTTATATGTGGAGAGACCGTGTGTTTGTGGATACGTGTGTTTGTGGCTTTGTATTGCATACAAATCTACAGTTTTATTTATTTATTTATTCTTTTTTTTTCAATCTTGAAGAAATCTTACACATGTGACCTTCAATCCAAAAGGAAGTTCACTGCGGGTATAAGGATCACGAACAATTCATAATTCATGAAATATGACGTCATAAACAATCGATGCGCGAGAATCGGCTGCATCACGCGATAATATTGCTCAGCTTCTTCTAAACCACTGGACCGATTTCAATCAAATTTG
Organism: Locusta migratoria; assembly: GCA_026315105.1. Taxonomy (NCBI): domain Eukaryota; kingdom Metazoa; phylum Arthropoda; class Insecta; order Orthoptera; family Acrididae; genus Locusta; species Locusta migratoria. The sequence continues at coordinate 485,321,195 of CM048744.1, read as the reverse complement.
GTACACATATTCCTTACCGCGAGGAAACTACTGCAGCAGGGGGTAAGAAACACCTACGACATATAGTTGAGGACATTTGACGCCATAAGCGATAATAATCGTGGTTAACCGCCCAAACACACAAAAGATATTACTTTTTAATGTCTACAGTTTTATTCCAATCTTGCTGAAATGTTGCACACTTGACGTTACAAAATAGGAGGAAACATGACTCTACATAAAATTCCGTATGGTACATGACGAAGAGTACTTATGGTACGGACTGCAACAAATTCTACAATTTTATTCCGGTCTTGATGAAAATTCGATCGTGGTAGGAGGAGATGAGCAGAGGATTTGGTGGAGAGAGAGGGAAGGAAAGAGAAGAAGTAGTTAGTTACTAACGCAAGACTGGAGTAAATAGAGGCGGTGTTTTGCGCTAGTACTTAATAAGAGTGATGGTGCAAAGCAAGCGGACTGTGGAGTAACGGCGCAGCGAGTTAACGGAGCTGCGAAACGCTCGCGGAGAGAGTGGGTCGGCGGGCAGTGCTCGCTCTTGCACTTGCACTTGACTCCGTGCCTCGCCGAGCACAGCAGAGCAGAACAGCGCCAGCCGTAGCCGCTGTGGCTGGAGGCAGCCGTCTCACAGACATACAGGCCGTCACAATTATGAAACTACTAGCTCAACACACGGCGCTGCCCGCGTATTTATTTATTACTAGCTGAAAACCCGCAGCTCCGCTCGCGTGTTGGTTGATTATGGTAGATAAGCTATCTTTCAGTAGTGTGCTATGAGACTGTCTTTTGAAGGATGAAATACAATACAATATCTTATTTAGAAACAAATATATTTAATCAACATTCGAATAAGAAAATAAAATTATGTGAAGTGCTTAATGATTTACAATAAATAATACATACATTATTCCTTATGGCCTGTGTTGCAAAATCTCAACACGTATGGGGAGAGTAATGTCCAAATTCATTTTAATTTCATTTTAGGGCATTCTGGTAAACCACGTTATTTGTAGTATTGTTTGAGGCGTAGGTAAATGTAGAGACTTTTTGGGTTGCCCACCCTTGAGCAAGCGACGTACAATTGACCATGTGAAAAACATGAGAGCTGAAAATGGATTCTTGCGACGTTTAATGATTGTAATAATATCACAGATCGATCACTTGATGTAACGTCAAATCGATTTCTTTTAAAGAGATATATTAAAAGAAATTTTTTAGTGCTTTATTTATTTATTCTCATATTTCCTTATAGAGAAAGAGCTCAAGACATTGTAGCATGCATAGACCAAAGATATGGTCTGTGGCATCACGTTCCGCTGTATGTAACCTCCTTGCTATAGAGTCGCAAACCTCATCGCTGGCCTTCAGTCCGAATGTTTTTTTTTATAATTTGACAACTTTCAAGCACCATATCTTCCACACCCTTATAGTTATCGGCATGCAACTGCTATGGTGTAGAACAGGAGACTTCGGACAACAATTGCACACAGACCATTCGTTTGCGTACTGTAGTTTCCGCTGCAGAGCGAAATATTAACACACACACACACACACACACACGTAGAATTTTATATACACCGATAACTTTGCATCCCAATATACTCCATCCTTTTATCATTATCAACCCTCAAGCAACAATGCAACCAAAACCATTTTTAAAGAGTAAATATAATTTTCAAAGGGTAATTATTGTTCCGCATTTCGCGTTATATTCTTCAAATTACTAAATATCTATCAGATCGCTATAAAACCGTGCCTAAAACCTTCCTCAGGTATAAATCAGTAACTGTAAAAATATTTAAGTCTCTGCGTCTTATCGTTCGGACGTGATAAGCGTACACCGAACAGACATTCACATTAATATATATAGATAAATAGTTATCCAATCGCCATAAAGCCGTGCCTAAAGCCTTCCCCGGGTAGACATTAGTAACTGTACAAATTTTTAGCTCTTTATGTCTTGTGGTTCAGACGTGATAAACGTACACCGAAGAGACATTCACATTTATAGATATAGACTAGCTGAAAACCCGGCGTTGCCCGAGTATTTATTTATTTATTCCTGCCAATTTTCCAGGTATATATTCATTTGTATAAGGGATACATGTCTGTAAAATTTCTTGGGAATACAATTAGTAGTCAAGAAGTAATTAATTAAAACTTGGTGCGTGATGGGGCGAATTTCCATGAATGTTACTGTTTACGTGCTCATATCTCATGAACTACGTGTCGTAATGTGATACAATTTAGAAGCTACATTCAACTATATATGTGTATACTATCTGTAAAGTTTCCTGTCGTTACAATTTGTAGTGTTCAAATTATAAATTGTAACGTCATACCGAGAGCAGTAGTTTTACTCCATAAACAGCGTAAAAGTAGTAATCGAGCAACTATTTTCCTTTCATCATTTTACTATAGTTGCCAGCGAGAAAAAGTTTGATAAAGGTTTGAAATTATGTTTAAAGTTTGTTGCAAATCGCTAAGTACTGTCATTGTTATACAGTGTATTTCGAAAATCTCGCTGCATTATGTGGCATTTTTTGCCATTTCTATTGGTTATGACGTAATATCTTTTGAACCATGAGCCGTATGCGATTCTTAACCATGCAGCAATTGTTACATCACGGTAAAGAACGTGTGTACCAAATTTGGTTGAAATCGGTCCAATGGTTTAGGAGAAAAGGAGCAGCATTGTCGCAAAATGTAGTAGTTTTTCGCGCATTTCATTGTTTGTGACATCGTATCTCGTGAACTATATATCGTATGTGATTCTTACACTTACGGCGACCGTCCTCATGGATTGAAGCTTACGTGCAGAGAATTTCATAAATATTGGAACAAAACTGTAGATTTGTATGCAACACGTACAAACATACGGACACTCTGCTTCGTATATTAGAGTCCATCCATGAGCTAGTACTTCTCCTAACTCTAGTCTCTCTCTCTCTCTCTCTCTCTCTCTCTCTCTCTGTGTGTGTGTGTGTGTGTGTACGCGCGCGCGCGCGCATCTCCTCTTTTCTAAAAACAAGTTATATTTGAGGGAGAATACATAAGAAATAAAGCCATCTTGTATAATGTACACAGTTATAAATGCAGTATCCAAACACAGAAAGACAGTAATCAAAATACAAACGGTATCTAACATTCATTTGATTTAAAACTTGGCTATAAACATAATTTCTTGTTACTTGTCCGGGATATAATATGAATAAATTGTTTCGTGAGCCCACCTCTGAGCAAGCAACATAAAGTTGTCCGTATGAGAAAGATGGAGATGTGAAATCCACTCCGCAGTATTTAGCAGACTGCCTTGTGGTTTATTAACGGTAATAGAAAATGCACGTCTCTCTGGAAACCGCAGCATCTTGAAGTTAAAAGGTAGATCTGTCGAAAATAATGGGTACTCGCTGGATGTACACTGTTTCATTTTGTCCTTTCCATGTAGCTTTATAGAAGTCTATTGCTTTCGCCTGCAGCCGTGCGAAATCACAGTTATAAGTTGGTTCAGATTCGTCAACAGCACTTTCACCATTCAAGAATTTCCTTAATGTGACTGGAATACAGAAGTGTCTTAGTAGCAAATATGTAAAAATTTAAAACGAGCTACATGATGTGAAAGGATTTTACCCATCGCAGTATACAAGTTGAATTTTCACCACAAGTATTGCGGAAACGGAAAGTGCGATTGATGTGCGGTGTTCACAGAATGGATTGATAGTCAGCGGCTCGTATTTTTAGCCAACAAACAGATTCTAATATTAGTTAGAAAGTGTATTTTTATGCAAACATACAGTTTTTTAAATGGAAAAATATTTGTTTCTATCATACACTGGAATTTTTGACACCAGCTGTGTACAAAGAACTTTGACTGACATTTTTATCACGTTTAGTTTGGCAGCTACAACCGTTCAAAGTTTCAGGGGCGGAGCTAGCGATAGCGTAGCTCACTGGTCGGGTGTGTAGCCCCTGGGGCACGGCCCACTTTCTCATGACCAACAGCCAAGATACAAAATAAAATCGTCATAGCTTCGGAACGGGTTGTCTTCCGACGTTCAAACTGCACGGGTGGCCGCGGGGCATGGTAGGAATTAACCTGCACGCGTGGCTTCTTGCTGTCGGCCGTTTGCACGCGAAAATGAGCCCAGTAAGCTCAAATATAATCTGGAGGCAGTACTGTGCACTACGAAATCGCGACGCTCGACGAAATATTGATGAACGCATATTTGTCACACACTTTCCAGTTATCAGTGTAATGAGCTTACAACTAACGTAACATTCTGAAATTTCTACTCGCTTGTCTTATATGCTTTCGGAGAAATTAACGCATATACACTGAAGAGTCAAATGAAATCGTATAGGCGTGCCTATCCAAATACAGAGATGTGTAAACACAAACAAACGGCGCTACGGTCGGCAACGCCTATTTAAGGCAACGCGTGCCTCGCGCAGTCGTTTGATCGATTACTGCTGCTACGATGGCAGGTAATCACGGTTTATGTGAGTTTTAACGTGGTGTTACAGTCAGCCCACAAGAGATAGGGCACTGCATCTCTGAGGTAGCGATAAGGTGAGGATTTTCCCTTACGACCATTTCACGAGAGCACCGAGAATATCGGGAATCCGGTAAAACACGAAATCTCCGACATCGCTGCGGTCGGAGGAAGTTCCTACAAGAATGGGACCAACGACCACTGACACAAGTGCAACCCTTCCACAAATTTCTGCTGAAATCAGTTCTGGGCCATCAACAAGTGTCAGCTTGTTAATAATTTAAAGAAACGTCTTCGATATGGCCTTCGGGAACCGAGGACCCACTCGTGTACCTCGCTGACTGCACGACACAAAATTTAATGCCTCGCCTGGGTTCGTCAACACCGACATTGGACTGTAGATAACTGGAAACATATCGCCTGATCTGACGAGTCTCGTTTTCAATAGCATCCAGCGGATGGACGTGTGCGAATACGTACACAACCACATCAATCCATGAACCCTGCATTTAATTAAAGGACTGTTCAAGCTGGTGCTATGGGGCGTGTGTAGTTGGAGTGATGTGGGACCCCTGATACGTCTAGATATGACTCTGTCAGGGGACACATCCTGGCTGATCACCTGTATACATCCATGTCCATTGTGCGCACTGACAGTCTTGGGAAATTCCAGCAGGACAATGCGGCACCCCATACGCTCAGAATTACTGCAGAGTGGCTCCAGAAACAGTCATCTGACTTTAAACAACTCCACTGCCCGCGAAAGTCTCAAGACAAGAACATTATTGAGCATATCTGGGATGCCTTGCAACGTACTGTGGAAGAGATCTCCACTTCTCGTAGTCTTACGGATTTATGGACAGCTAAGGAGGATGCACGGCGTCAGTCCCCTACAGTCCTACTTTTGAAAAAAATATTTCTATTTACAAAATAGTTGACACCTGGAACAAACCGTACTCCAGCGGTGAAACTGCAGAAAAAGGTGTAAGCTGTATAGGAGAGATATTTTTTTTTATTCAGAACTTGTATTACTCTCAAACTTTATGTAACGAATAAATTGCAGTGCAGTAGACAGATAAACAAAGGTGTAAAAACAACAGATTCGAGACATGTGGTATAAGAATGATTTTCCACACAGCGTGCACATCCACTCCGTGACGTCAAAACGGAAATAAGTATAAACAAGAGGCAAATATAGAACTGAACACGAGTAATGCCGTCTGCAGCAGTACAATTTATTCATTTAATGAAATATATTAGAAACATTAGTTCTGAATGAACATACGAAGGTTGGAACTTAAACTGTGGCAACTATTTATTCACAATTGATACAAACGCATTACGCGTTTGCTCCTGTTACTGTCCTTCAAAGTAGTCACCAGGGTTTTATAGATAACGTTGCCAGTGACGTGGAAGGCGTAGTATACCGTTAGCAGAGTCTGTTCTGTTAATGGTGCGAGTTGAGCGGTCTACTGCCAGTCGAATCTCTGGAACAGTTCTGAAGTGAATGCCACAAAGTGGTTCCTTCATCTTCGGAATCAAATCAGTCACAAGGGCTTACGTCTAGGGGGAAGGGGAGTGTATGGTGGATGGCACAGTGCTTCCACTCCGTTCGACCGAACAGAGCATCCAAAGCTTGCGCTGTATGCGTCCACGCATTGTCGTGCAAAATGATGGGTGGGTTGCGCAGAAAGTGTTGCCGCTTCTTTCGCAAAGCTGGTCGCTGGTGATGCTCCAAAAACGAACAGTAATACTGTGCCCTGACGGTCTGTCGTGGAGGAACGTAATACATTATATTAGACCGCTCGCTCACACGTGACTGTGTTTCCATCGATTGTGACCTGTGACGTGGGACGGGCGAGTCCATTTGCTCGGAGGTAAGGTAGGTATGTTAACAACGTGTGCTATCAGCGACAGAAGTAGGTTCCATTGCATAGTGTCTCCATTGCAGTGTTCCCACTATTTAATTTCCAACCCTGGTATAACGTACCTATGGTGCTGAACTCTGCTTCCTTTTCCTTGAGCTCTTTATAATTATAATCAAGACAAAATGTGGTTCGCGGTACCTCAAGAATTGTTTCAGTATTGAGACTTGGAAATTATCGCGGATAGTCAATAGAAGTTTCAACGATGCCTGGACTTGATCAGCTGAAATGATTGCATATCTGTAACGCCCAAAATCGAGTTTTTTTAATAATAATAACACAGTAATAATAAACTAGCTTTTATCCACTGACGCTGATGTCCTTGCATGCGCTTCAAATAACCATCGATAATACAATAATTTCGCAACTTTGTTTTTCAGTTATGGCCAGGATCTTCAGGATAAAACAAAACCGCGCGAGAGTAGGCGAGCGGAGCCTGGTCAGAGGGCTGAACGTCCTCTGTAATAAAAAAAGCAGAGCCAAATGATCAACGAACGACCGAGTACGAACTATGAAAACGACCGCAAATCATACATCTACATGAAGAAGAAGAAAAGCGGGCTGGAGCGCCACGTTACGGATCGCGCGGCCTCCCTCGTCGGAGTTTCGAATCCTCCCTCGGACATGAATGTGTGTTGTCCTTAGGTTAGTTTAACTTAGTTTAAGTAGTTTGTAAGACCAGGGACCGATGACCAACGTAGTTTGCTCCCATAGGATTACAAACATATGAACATTTTGATTTAAAAAAAATTCCAATTTTCCGGTTTAAATACAAACCGTGCATAGAATGAAGGTAAATACGTCCTTTCTTATCGAACTGGAAATGAAGATATTATTAAATACAAAAAGATACTCTTTTGTTACATTGTGACTAAACACTGATTCAAGAAGCTATACGTTATACAATGTGTAAATATGCAGGATTCAGTGTTATCTAATCTGTTCGACGGTTTGAAGAGTTTTGTGTGCGCATTGTATGCATTATTTTGAATCGTAATGCGTACAACAAATATGTCATTAAAAGTATTTTAATAAATTTCAAAAGTCAAAGCAGAAATAACTTTTACAAGGAGTCTTCAAGCGTATCAAATGCTATAAGAGAAACTTTGACGCTCAGATGTTCCATATTTCGAATTATATACACTATGTGATCAAAAGTATTCGGACACCTGGCTGAAAATTACTTACAATTTCGTGCCAGCCAGCATCGGTAATGCTGGAATTCAATATGGTGTTGAACCACAATTAGCCTTGATGACAGTTTCCACTCCCGCAGGCATACGTTCAACCAGGTGCTGGGAGGTTTCTTGGAGAATGGCAGCCCCTTTCTTAACGGAGTGTTCCACTGAATAAAAGTATCGACGTAGATCGGTGAGGCATGGCACGAAGACGAAGTTCCAAAACACGCCAAAGGTGCTCTATAGGATTCAAGTCAGAACTCTGTGCAGGTCAGTTACTGCAGTGTAACCACTCCGCCACAGGCCGTGGATTATGACAGGCGCTCGGTCGTGTTGAAAGATACAATCGCCATCCCAGAATCTCTCTTCAGTGAGTGTGAAGCAACAAGGTGTTTAAAACATCAAGATAGGCCTGTGCTGTGGCAGTGCCACCCAAAACAACGAGGGATGCGAGCCCCTCCATGAAAAACACGACTACGCCATAACACCACCGCCTCCGAATTCTACTGTTGGCACTACACGCTGACAGATGACGTTCACCGGGTATTCGCCATACCCACACCCTGCCATCAGATCGCCACATTGCGTGCCGTGATTCGTCACTCACCACAACGTTTATCCACTGTTCAATCGTCCAATGTTTACCCAACCGAGGCGTCGTTTGGTACATGATGGGTGCCTTATGGCAGCCGCTCGGCCATGAAATGCAAGTTTTCTTACCTCCCGCCTGGCATAGTACTTGGAGTGGATACTGGTAAAGTTTGGAATTCCTGTGTTATGGTCTGATAGATGCCTACCTATTACACTGTACGACACTTTTCAACTGTCGGCGACCTCTGTCAGTCAACGGATGAGGTCGCCCTATACGGTTTCGTACTATACGTGTCCTTTCACGTTTCCATTTAACTATCACATCTGGAACAGTGGACCTAGGGATGTTTAGAAGTGTGGAAATCTCGCGTACAGAGTTCCGACACAAGTGACACCCAATCCCCTGACCACGTTCACCGAGCGGGGTGGCGCAGTGGTAGGACACTGGACTCGCATTCGGTAGGACGGTGGTACAAATCCACCTCAGGCCATCCAGATTTAGATTTTCCGTGATTTCCCTAAATCACCCCAGGAAAATGCCGGGATGGCTCCTTTCAAAGGGCATGGCCGATTTCTTCCCTCATCCTTACCCAAAACTCCGAACGTAAGCTCCGTCTCTAATGACCATGCTGTCGACGGGACGTTAAACCGTAAGCTTCCTTCCTTCCTTGACCACGTTTGAATTTCGTAGTTTCGCAGTCGCCCCATACTGCTCTCTCACGATTATTACTGAAGTCACTGATATGAAGTACCTAATATGAAAAACTTTTTTTTCCGGATTTTCGGGAAACCTTTGATCACATAGTGTACTTAAAAGCCACAAATATCTTTACTTACACACTTTCTAAAGTAGTCTATGTTCTTCTTCAGCGTTCAAGCTATCTCCATACCCAATTCCATCAAAATCGGTTCAGCGGTTTAGTCGTGGAAGCGTGTCAGACAGAGCTACTTTTGCATTTATAATATTAATATCGGGTGACCGAACGTTGCTCCGGAATTCTTTTTCTGGTATTGGTATTGTTATATAAATATTTTGCAACACTACCTACGCAGGAATTGCAAACGTTAAACGAAAATAATCATAAATGTACCCGTTTCAGTGTCACAGTAAATAGTTTTGTCCAAAATGTACTAGAGATTTAGAAGTGCACAGGTTGGCTCCAAATGCAGAAACTGTTTCAGTACGTTAGTGTAGCCGACGAAAACTGAATCTGACATTTATTGCAGTACCCCAGTGGCACCGGTGCGACTCACAGCGTTTTTGAGGCTAACATGTCTTCTGTGATCCTTAGAACATGAAATATATATATATGTGTGTGTTAAAAATTAATTTAGTGTTCTTCGGATCACAGGAGCTATATATAGTTTTGCAAAATCGCGTTTTTACGAAAAATACAACTATGTAGATGAACTTAAAAAAAGTGTAATTACAAAATTTCATTGAAATCGTTAGAGTTGGTTCCGAGACAGCTACAATATCTATATATACAAGAGTTTCTCGTTTAAAGATATACGATATTATAAATATCGATTGCATGTGTTACTAAATGTGTGGAATATTTCTGTTACCGTGTACTTACGCCGACTTAACATATCATACCTCCAGAAGAGTTTTACTTACTACTAGCTGCCCCGGGAGACGTTGTTCTGCCCTATTTTTTTTCTCTAGAACAACACTACATTGATTTTTTACGTTAATAGGTCTTCCCCGTCAGACTTTGTTATATGAAAAGTTATTGGCCCTTCGCAGTAATAAAACATATCTCAGAATCATCCCCTTATTTATAGATTTGTGTTAGCATAATAAAAAAACAATTATTTACAAATATACGTTTTCTATTTTGTACTTTGCAAGACTTCAGTAGTAGTAGTAGTAATGTGGTATTTGCATTGTAATGCCTTATGGTAGACGATATTTTTTGTTTGATTGCCTGGCGAGTAAATAAATAAAGCTGTCGCGAGAGCAGGCAACATACAACTGTCCATGAGAGAAGCATGGGTTTACCATATTGGCGCCGCAAACACTCAACGACTGAGATTGATTTACGGTCATAGCGAAAGCAAGCCGCACTGGCAATTGTAGTGGTTTAAATTCAAACGGTACGTCAGTTGGTACCACTGGGATTCGGGATATAATTGCATCTTCTCCCTTAATATTTTCCCTTTAGATTGGTTGCTTCAATCACATTGTTCAGTAATTTTTTCACTGCTAGCCGTGTGCCGTTACAAAGTCGCGGCTGGTTGATTTTTCGTAACATAATGGTAATCTTTTCTCTTCTTCCCTTCCACCCTCATCTATTTAGCCATTTCCTCTTCCCCCTATATTTTTACATCACCTTCACTCTCTCTTAACCCACACCATATCTAACTCCTCCCCCCCCTCCTCTCTGCGTTTATATCATCCCCCCCCCTTTTTAAATCCATTTCATTCTCCCATTCTCATCTTCACCGCCCCCTCTCTCTGATCTCATTTATTGTTATTGCAATCGGGACCATGATTGGGAATAGAAGTCAAAATGGGTGGGTAAATCAACTAGAAAATAGTTATTCACAAACATTGTTCATTGTTCCGAAGCCAACATGCATCCGGTGCTTAAAACGACTACTGGATCGTATGTGAACACCAAACGTTCAGTTCTAATCGTCACATGTTGCCGTCTGTTTTGTCGATGATCGAAATTATTTGGTGCGTAAACTGCAACTGACTGAGTTGAACTCGACTGTACCCGTTGTTCCAGAGTCATAACGGATCGCGCTTCAGAATTTCGTTCTCGATTTACCTCCAAGCGCTGTGTACGATCTTCGGCGGTCTCATTGACTCTCCATCACGTAATAAGATTGCGTTGCGCGTACGCCGACCGATATTACGCCGCCGCAATGGAGGCATTGTCGTAAAAAAAAGTAAACCAATCACTCTACTCAATTTGTTTGTAACTCTCAAAAATACCACAAACTGATATCAATTCTATCTATGCAACGCTCCAAAGATATGATCACCAGCGAGAACACCATGGAGGTAATAATAATACCGTTGGGCTTCTAAAGAAACAACATTTCATGTTAAGTCTATCTGGCTGTTTTAAGCTAGTGTGCATAACGCCATCTCTCTTTTATGAACCTCCTTGGAGTATTTGTTCGCACTGTTGCAGCGTATTTGGTCGCTAGGCGAGTTACGAATGTTCAAATGTTCAAATGTTTGTTAAGCTTATGGGACTTAACTACGGGGTCATCAGTCCCTAAACTTACAAACTACTTATGAACTACTTAACAACTAGGACGGCACAAATATCCATGCCCAAGGGGGGATTCGAACCCCCGACCGTAGTGGCAGTGCTGACCGTGACTGGAGCGCCTCAGTCACCTCGGCCACCGCGGCCGGCAGTTACGAATGAATAAGCTGATTGTTGGAGAATCTAGAAAATGATCCGAACTGGAAGCGTACTTTCAGTTTTGGTCAAATTCTAATATTTTCCGGTAGATTTTCCAAAAATTTTCTTTCATACAAAACTTGTTCTGATAATTACAAACAGAACAAAGAAAATATCAGCCAAATCGGTGAAGCCAAGCCGGCCGCGGTGGCCGAGGGGACTGAGGCGCTCCAGTCACGGTCTGCACGGCCACTACGGTCGGGGTTCGATTCCCCCCCCTCGGGCATGGATATTTGTGCCGTCCTTAGCATAAGGTAGATGATCAGTAGTTTGTAAGTTTAGGGACTGATGACCCCGTAGTTAAGTCCCATAAGCTTAACAAACATTTGAACTTTTTTTTTTTTTTTTTTTTTTTTTTTTTTTTTTTTTTTTTTTTTTTTTTTTTTTTTGTGAAGCCAATCTCGGGTTTTGCGCTTAGCAACACGTTTGGCGATTCATTTTTATTTATATAGATAACAAAGTAATAAGAAGCAGGAACTACTTTTAAAGGGAGTAACAACCCCAATGTACGTGTGATACGTTGCTGATCGGTCACCGCGCGTGTTTGTTTACATCAGGTTTGAAGAAGTGTAGTCACAGGTGTTGCAGCAGATGACGTGGCGCATAACGCGGCCACAGCGATATGAGTTACCCCGTATCCGAGGAACGGCCACACGTGAAGGCCGCCTCGCGGAGTGTCGCGGGAAGCGCGCGCAACGCCGCGCCGGAGTGTTGGCACTCGTGCTTGCGCATGCGCGAAAGCGGCGCGGGTGGCGGCGTTGCACATCCTCACTTCCTGCGCTCTGCGCTGCAAGCCGTGTTTGCGACATCCTCAGAAGCGAAGCTGCTCACTGGCCCTGGCACCGAAACCTGGCGAGCCACCGACGTCCGGCACACGTCTTCAAAGGCCGCACTACACGATCGTTCACTCAAAATCGAGTAGTTGTTCCGCGTGCGATGTGCTTAGTTGCAAATCCGCGGCCAAATACGTTGCCAGCAGGAGAGTGTCAGGCTAGGCCGTGTTGCCAGATGGCAGAGAGAAAAAATATCTACAGTCTCACAAAAATGTACCTACGTTTTCCCTACTTTCTCCCTGCCACCGCATTAATGCCCCTACATCAGGGTCGTAGCCAGGATTTGGGTCTGAGAGGGGCTGAATCCAGGAGTCCGGCCAGCAGAGGTTAACCAGTTGATTATCGTGACATGTTACAAATTTGAAAAACTTTGAAATAAATATTTGATATCGTGCTTCACTTGCTAGATATGTTTTTCCAGTGACTGATTGATGGAGTCAAGTGTAGATTATGGCGCGAATTCCAAGTGCTCTGTTACAAGAGGATTACTGATTTATCAATCGGACAGGGGTACATCAAGAACCCGTCAACCATAGAGAGGACAGCATTAATTAGTTTCCCCAAATATGCCGCTAATTCCGAGTGCACTGTTACACGAGGATAATTGATTTCCGTCACTCTACATGATTCGATTTTGAAAGAGTAATGCTATGTTGACAAGGAATTGTTCATTATAACATTGGCTGTCGCAAATTTTTTAGCGTTTTCTTGTCAGCATCTTCTCAAATAGTACAAGTACAAGTACTAACTAGTACATCGTCCTGACGTAAATAAATAAGTCTAGTTACGGTAATAAAACGTCTTTCGTCCATGGAAACAATGAATTTTTCTTGTGCTGAAATTCTGTAATACTATTTCTAAAAAAAACTCTCCATTGATATACATTTCGCATCAATTTTAATGTGTCTGAAACAAAGTTTTCAAATTAATATTGTTTACTATGAACAGAAAACAACTACGCCGTCTAAAATATCATTGGCTACTTCAAACTTTGCCACAATTGGTCGGCTTCATTCCCACGTGTTGACAACTGTTCTTTTGCCAACATTACCCGCTAGGCCTGTGTCAGCGATTGTAAAATTTTACCGAAGTATTTACGCGTTGGGGACTTTTAGATGAAAATGCCCTACATGATTTTAATGTTTAAAAGTACCTACGTGTAGGGAAAATTCCCTACGTCTGGTAACACTGGGCTAGGGTGATGATGATGATGATCGTGTGGCATTTATGACCGTTAGACCCCCAACTGGGGTCGTGTTCAGCCTGCCTGGTGCAAGTCTCTCTATCTGACGCCACTTCGGCGACTTGCATGTCAATGGTGATGAGGACGACACAACACCCAGTCCCCGAGTGGAGAAAATCTCCTACCCGACCGGGAATCGCACCCGGGCTCCCTGCGTGGCAACCAACCACGATGTCCACTGGACTACGGAGGCGGACACTGGGCTAGGGTGACCAGACGTCCTGTATTTTCTAGGTACTGTTAGTGGCGGCGCGTCCTGTGTGTTCACTGGTTAAGTGAACCCACGGAAAAATGCTCGTCGTGAAAAAGAAGTTAATAAGTAAGTTAAATAAAAAGTGTATTTAAACTATCATTCTTCGTTTCGTTCTTTTATCAGATCATTTTATATGCACATTCCAAGTATTTTTATCGCATGAGAAACGTTTCACATCGCGGAGACGAGTCGCAGCGCGGCCTTAGTGGCAGTGGTCGCAGCGTTGCAATGCGCATGCGCGGCTGAGGTTCAGATTATCTGAACCACCTGGAGGCATCATATGTGCACTCCCGCGGCTGGGAGGGGCGAGGGAAAACGCCGCTTTTAACATTGGCGTTGGAGCTCGTAGAGACGCCAGCTCCTGGCTACACGAGCTCTGGCGCGTACGCACGAATGGTCCCGAAGTAAGACAATGGAGCTACTGCGCACCTCGCCTTGCGCATGTGCGAATCCACCATGAAGGCAACAACCGCCCTTCTTATTTGCTTTTGGCGCATTCAAGATTCATCACAAACATATTTGGTAAATTATCTTATAACTATAAATTAAAGACGTATCGACTGTAAAAGCCTTCAGAAGATCTGATCATGAATAATAATGAAGTCACTACTCCTACCTAGCAAGAATAGCCGTGTGGTTTGTGGCATCACGCCGCGCCGTCGAAGGTGGTGGGTGCGAGACCGACTCCAAGCAATTTTTTTAACCAAATCTTCTTTCTGACATACACGGGGACTTTTGTACTGCTATTGGCCATATATCTTTGGACGTTTTAGCAAAAATGTCGCGATTTTGAGGATAAAAGACATTTGTACTCTTCGTTGTAATGAATATTTAACTGTTTGAAAAGCTGTGGAGGAGAACAGCCTTTGCGCATGCATTTGGTTGGGAAGGGGTGCTGCTTACGTTGTCACGTGACTCGAAGGTAGCTTGCCTCTTCTTCGTGACAGATTCATTTTGTTACAGTCACTTAACAATGTAATGAGCTACTTACTGTGTTTCAGTGTTCATGTGCATATCATATGTTCTTGATCTTTATTATAAAAGAAAACTAACCAATGTTCCGTATCTTTTAGAAGCAAATTACTCAGCTTTAAGTTTGGAAGAAAAGTGTGAAATAAAGACACTTGGTAGGCCGATGCCTCATCTCGAGTTGAAGCAAGCGCAAACAAGCCGAGGTAAGACTTTCTGTAGATCTTTTAACGAAAATATATCTGAAGGGGGGCGGGGGAGGGGGGCAAACCAGGGCACTTTCTCCAGGCGCCTGCGCCAAATTGTCTGTTTTGACGTCGAGTAGGGGCAGCGCCACTATCAAGAACTGGCACTCAAAAAAGTGACCCCCAGTCATCTGAAGCACCATCCGCCACTAGGCAATGTACAGCGTAAGCACATGGAGAAAAATGTGCCAATAACCCAACAACAAAGAAAATAAGCTACAATTCAAAGCGAATAAGGCACGAATTTTAAATTTCGTTGTTTGCTAGTACGTAACGCCTTCATGTGACATATGCAGCTTTCCCCACTATAAAAATTAAGTCTACATCTACATCTACATCGATACTCTGCAAATCACATTTAAGTGCCTGGCAGAGGGTTCATTAACCACCTTCATAACTTTTCTCTACCGTTCCATTCTCTAATAGCGCGCGGGAAGAAAGAACACCTAAATCGTTCCGTTTTCGATTTGATTTCTCTTATTTTATTGGGATGGTCATGTCTCCCTAAGTAGGTGGGTGCTAGCAAAATATTTTCACATTCAGAACTAAAAGTCGGTGATTGAAACTTCGCAAACAGATCACGCCGCAATGAATAACGTCTTTCTTTTAATGATTTCCACCCCAATTCGTGCAACATTTCCGTGACGCTTTCCCCCCCCCCCCCCCCGTAACGTGATAAAACAAAACGAGCTGCCCTTCTCTGAACCTTCTCAATATCTTCCGTCAGTCCCACCTGGTGAGGGTCCCACAAGGGGCAACAGTACTCCAAGAGAGGACGCACAAGTGTGATGTAGGCAGTCTCTTTGGTGGAGCTGGTGCATCGTCTAAGCGTTCTGCCAATGAAACGTAACCTTTGGTTCGCCTTCCCCACAATATTTTCTATGTGTTCTCTCCAGTCAAAGTTGTTCGTAATTGTAACTCCTAGGTATTTGGTAGAATTTACGACCTTAAGGTTTGACTGATTTATCGCGTAATTGAAGTTCAGCGGATTTCTTTTAGTGGTCATGTGTATTACTTCACACTTTTCTTTATTTAGTGTCAATTGCCAATTTTCGCACCAAGTAGAAATTTTGTCTAAATCGCTTTGCAGTTGCTTTTGATCCTCTGTTGACTTCACTAACCGATAAACGACAGCATCATCCGCGAACAGTCTAAGGGAGCTATTCAGATTATCTCCTAAATCGTTTATAAACACGAGGAAGAGTAGGGGACCAATAACGCTTCCCTGTGGAACGCCAGATATCTCTTCTGTTTTACTCGATGACTTACCGTCAATTACAACGAACTGTGTCCTTTCTGATAGGAAATCGTGAATCCAATCGCACAATTGGGGAGATATTCCATAAGCACGCAATTTCATTAGAAGCCGCTTGTGGGGTACAGTATCAAAAGCCTTCCGGAAATCCAGAAATATGGAATCGATTTGAGATCCCTTGTCGATGGCACTTAACACTTCATGTGAATAAAGGGCAAGCTGTGTTTCGCAAGAGCGATACTTTCTGAATCCGTGCTGACTATTGGTTAATAGGTCGTTCTCTTCGAGGTAGTACATAATATTCGAACAAAGTATATGTTCCAAAATCCTACTGCAAATCGACGTCAATGAGATAGGCCTGTAATTTTGGGGATCACTCCTATTGCCTTTCTTGAATATTGGAGTAATTTGGGCAACTTTCCAGTCTTTGGGTACGGATCTTTCGCTGAGTGATCGGTTGTAAATTATAGCTAAGTACGGAGCTATTTCATCAGCATACTCTGAGAGGAATCTAGTTGGTATACAATCTGGCACGGAAGATTTATTTTTGTTTAGTGACTTAAGTTGTTTTACTACTCCAGGAACATCTACTTCTAAGTTTCACATGCTGGCAGCTGTTCTTGGATTGAATACTGGAGTGTTCACTTCGTCTTCTTTGGTGAAAGAATTTCGGAAAGCTGTGTTTAGTAATTCTGCCTTAGCAGTACTGTCGTCGGTAGTATTACCATTGCTATCGCGTAGTGAAGGTATTGTTTGTGTTTTGCCGCGAGTGTACTTCACATATGACCAGAATTTCTTTGGATTTTCTGCAAGATTACGAGACAGGATTTCGTTGTGGAAACAACTATAAGATTCTCGCATTGAAGTCCGCGCTAGGTTGCGAGTTTCAGTAAAAGATTGCCAGTCTTGCGGATTCTGTGTCTTTTTAAATTTTGCATGCGTTTTTCTTTGTTTCTGCAACAGTGATCTGACCTGTTTTGTGTACCACGGAGGGTCAGCCCCCTCTTTTATTAATTTATTTGGTATAAATCTCTCGATTGCTACTGATATTATGTCTTTGAATGTAAGCCACAACTGATCTACACTCGCATTTTTAGTTTTGAAGGACTGGAGACTATCACTCAGGAAAGCGTGAAGCGAATTTTTATCTGCTTTATTGAATAGATATATTTTTCGTTTATTTTTGGTGCATTTGGGAATTTCGATATTCAGTCTCGCTACTACAACTCGATGTTCGCTAATCCCTGTATCTGTTTTGATGCTCTTAACTATCTCGGGATTATTTGTTGCTAGGAGATCAAGAGTATTTTCGCAACCACGTACTATTCTAGTGGGTTCATGAACTAACTGTTCGAAGTAGTTCTCAGAAAAAGCATTCAGAACTAGTTCGGACGATGTTTTATATTTGCCCCCGGTTTTGAATACGTAATTATGCCAACATATCGAGGGTAAATTAAAGTCGCCACCGATTATAACAGTATGCTTCGGATACCTATTTGAAATATGATTCAAGCTTTCTTTGAACATTTCTGCAACCGCATCGTCTGAGTCAGGGGGCCGATAAAAAGATCCAATTATTAATTTATTTCGGTGGTCAGGTATACCCTCTACCCAGACCAATTCACAGGAAGTATCTGCCTCAATTTCGTTGCAGGATAAACCGTTTGTAACAGCAATAAACACGCCACCCCCTGTTTTATTTATTCTATCCTTTCTGAAGACCATTTGGCCCTTTGAAAAAATTTCGGCCGAATTTATCTCAGGCGTCAGCCAGCTTTCAGAACCTATAACGATTTGTGCCTCAGTACTTTCTATCAGCGCTTGGAGCTCTGGAATTTTCCCAACACAGCTACGACAATTTACAACTGTTACACCAATGGTTTTTATGTCTACTTTCTTCCCGTGTCTGACCTGCCCCCGTTGAGACTGAAACCCATTTTGTGTATTCCCGAGGCCATCTAACCTAAAAAACCGCCCAGTCCACGCCACACAGCCCCCGCTACCCGTGTAGCCGCTTCCTGAGTGTAGTGGACTCCTGACCTATTTAGTGGAACCCGAAAACCCACCACCCTTTGGCGCAAGTCGAGGAATCTGCAGCCGACACGGTCGCAGAACCGTCTGAGCCTCTGATTCAGACCCTCCACTCGGCTCTGAACCAAAAGTCCGCAGTCAGTCCTGTCGACAATGCTGCAGATGGTGAGCTCCGCTTTCATCTTGCAAGCAAGACTGGCAGTCTTAACCACTTCTGATAGCCGCTCAAAACCAGAGAGGATCTCTTCCGATCCAAAGCGACACACATCATTGGTCCCAACATGAGCCACCACCTGCAGTTGGCTGCACCCTGTGCTCTTCATGGCATCCGGAAGGAGCCGTTCCACATCCGGAATGACTCCCCCCGGTATGCACACGGAGTGCACATTGGAATTCTTCCCCTCCCTAGTAGCCATTTTCCTAAGGGGCTCCATTACCCGCCTAACGTTGGAGCTCCCAACTACCAACAAACCCACCCTCTGTGAGTGCCCGGATCTTGAAGGCAGAGGGGCGAGTACAGGACAAGCGACACCATCCGCATCAGGAACATCCCCTGCCACAGACAGCGCCTCGAATCTGTTGGCAAGACTAACCGGGGAGGCCTCCACTTCGGTCCCCCGGGAAGTCTTACGCCGCCTGACACGCGCTGAGGGGACCTCCCAATCCACCACGGATTGGGGGGCTACCTCCTCGCGGGCAGTGAGCGGCTGGCCACAGCCGCAGGCCGATCGGAGGGCACAACAGACGCACAGGGCGTCTGCTGTACCCCCGCGAGCGGCCCACAACAGCGGCGCCCACCCACCGCAGTCTCAAGCGTTGCCAGCGAAGCCAACGCCGCCTGAAGCTGCGAGCGAAGAGTCACCAACTCTGCCTCCATCCGTTCGCAGCAGTCACAGTTCCTAGCCATTCTAAAAACCTTTGTTTCTTCCAAGTAAGTACGTCAGAGGACTCAGTAGTTTGATAAACAGTGAGCTTTGTAAAGTATAGACCTAACGCTGAACTGTTTATTAACGGCGAATCTGAAAAATATATATGCGAGCTAATAAATAAAAAATTCAGTAACTGAGCTGACAAATAAACGCGATTCTTAATAAACAAACACGCGAGCACACTAAAGTATAAAGAGCTGCAAGAGAAAGTACACACGAAATGTAAATAATTATTCTATTATTCTATTAAGAAGCCGGTTACCGTACAATGTACAGCTGCTGCTGGTCACGTGTGCACTGGCCGCCAGTCACTGAGCAACTCATTAATTAATTACCATTAATTACCATTTTACGACCTGAAAACATTTAACTGAGATTAAATATCTTCTTTGGAAGTCTGTCCAGTAAAACCTTAAATCTTTTGCGGAGTTTGAAGAAAATATTTTATAAAAAAGATGTGATGATCAACTTTTGAGGAAGTGAACCGTGTGAAAAATATAAATTAGGAGAAAAGCGCGGTCATTAGACACGAAGCTCACACTCGTTTTTTTTTTAATAAGGATGGGGAAGGAAATCGGCCGTGCCCTTTCAAAGGGACCATTCCGGCATTCGCCTGGACTGAATTCGCGAAATCACGGAAAACCTAAATCTGGATGGCTGGAGGTAGATTTGAACCACCGTCTTCCCGAATGGGATTCCAATGGGATTACTTGGTTTTTATACTCAAAAGTCGCACTTTCTACACACAACATATAGTACTACAAGAAAGAGAGAAGCAATAGTAATTCCAAGATCCACCAAATACGACACTTTAACTTCGGGTTGTGGGGAAGGGAGAGAAAGAAAGAACGACCTTTTTCCTTGCTATACTGCGTGTGTGCCTTATGTGGTATTCCCTTTAAGGGATAACAATCATGCTGATGATACCACAGGTAAAGGCAACAGTTGGTTTCACAATCTTGGGTTCCCGGGCGTGTCCCTATTTTGTTTCTGTAAATGTGGTCACCCTACGCCAGGCTGTTCCAGCAGGCTGCTCCGCGAGCAGGAGCGCACACGAGCGCTCACTGGCCAGGTCGGAGCTGCGATGCTGGGGCAAGCTGACGTCACGCAAGCCAGTACTCGGCGGGCATAAGCAAACGGACGCAATTCGCTGAGTTCTCGTCACTGTTTAGTTGTGAAAACAGCAAAAACGTCTAGTTGTGAAAGCCTACTGCCTTCTTCTTTATAAGAACTGTATCTCTTCATTAACAGAGACTGACATCCACAATGTCTAATGTGTGAGAAACTCTTATTGCGCAAAAATATTCTATCTACAGCGTCATTGCAGAAAATAAGAACAGCCCCAATTTTTGCTTCTGTGTGTCACACCCTTACAATTTTTATGAGGATGCAAATTGGATCTGTATTTTCTTGCACGGTCTTTCTAAATTGGAAAACTTAGAATTTGTGCCATTTCTTAGGATAAATGGTGGATCGACTGTTATGTCACTTATTGTTTCTCATGTTTAGCGCGTTCTGCAACTTTAAAGACAGGAGACTTTGGTTACTCTAGTTATTATCAATTAACACGTTCGTGACGGCTCAGGCCACAGGGGCGTAAGGACCGTCTTGCCTCCTGGACGGCGCATGCCTGTGTGGCGTTACCGGTTCTCTCACGTGGCCAAGGCTGATAGGCTCTGTACGGCTTGCAGGTTAAAAGGAACACTCCGGCCAGGCCATCAGTAGACAGTTTGCTGTCACTGAGGCTGGGTCGTCCTTGAGTTTAAGTGTCAACTGATTTTATCCAGCTCTTCGAATATTCATCTTCATTACTCCACTATTTGGCTATTTTTCGTACTAAAACGTAAATTACCTCATGAGACCAATTTCCCAGGGACATATCGAAGATTTTTCAGAGGCACCTTGGGCATAGGCTTTTTGACGAAATTGGGAAAGGGGTCGACACACTTCTGTCTACGTCCTGGACTTGTATGTCCTATACTATAATTCTGTTTCTTTGTACTTGTACCTTTAGATAAATCATGTATATATTGGCAATACGTTTTCATTCTTGTGTATATTTATTGAAGTTTTTAAATGTAGGTTTGTTTTGCATACAGATGTATACACATAATTGGAAGTGATTTTCTTTCAGTTACTGTCCTTTTCTTCGTGTATTTACAATTGTTTTTATATATAACTATTTTCCTGTATAATAAGTAGATTCTTTACATCGATTATTATTTGTCCTCAATTTTGTGAAACTCATGGGTCTAAATTTGAACGGGAAGTATCCCATGAAAAGTAAAATTAAAAATTAATAATGTTACAAAATAGATCAGAATATGAAATATACCGTTCAAAATGTGAATTAAAACTGGAAAACAACAAGTTGCGATATAGATAGAGGTTATCCGAGTTATCCGAGCGTTCGCTCCGTCTCTACTGACCACGACGTCGATTGTACGTTAAACACTATTTTTCCTTCCTTTCCCTTCCTTCCTCCTATCCACCCCTAAAGGGTTCTCTGCACGTACTTAGTATAACCCCCTTCCTCTTCTTTCCCTGTCACCTCTCCCTTTTCTCTTCAAATTTATACATCCCAATACCATCTCTTCCCAATCCCTCCTCACTCCCATCTCATCCACTCATACCAACCTTCTATCCTCAATCATCAAACTCCTTCCACAGCCACCTTAATTCTCGCCAATATTTTACCATTCCAGGGCAGGTACTTCCGGTTTCAGTGAAAGTGCTCCTTAGATCAATGTTTTGCGTTATAGTGAAAAAGTAATAGAACACAAACGAAGATACGCTGATCTAAAACGAAGCACTATCACTACAACTGGAAGAACCTTCCCTGAAATGGTAAATTACTGATGAGAATGAAGGTGATAATGGAGGGAGATTGATCAAATGTTCAAATGTCTGTAAATCTATCGGACCAAACTACGTGGTCATCAGTCCGTAGCTTATTACAAACTACTTAAACCAAGGTAAACTAACCTAAGGACAAACACACACGCCGGCCGCGGTGGCCGAGAAGACTAAGGCGCTTCAGCCACGGTCTGCTCGGCCACTACGTTCGGGGGTTCGAATCCCCCCTCGGGCATGGATATTTGTGCCGTCCTAGTTCGTAAGTAGTTCATAAGTAGTTTGTGAGTTTAGGGACTGATGACCTCGTAGTTAAGTCCCATAGACTATACAAACATTTGAACATTTTGAACAAACACACACACCCATGCCCCAGGGTGGACTCGAACCTCCACGGAGGGAGATTGATGACTTAGGATTAAGGTTTATATACAAAGGACGTTCAAAAGGTTTTGCACATTCATCTCCATTTTTTTTTTTTTTTTTTTTTTTTTTAGCCTCCATCAGCTGTTGTGAATATGGCCCTCCTTGCTTTCCGTGATGTAAATGCACTTTGGTGAAATTCTGGGGACTGACTTTTGCACCTTCCCTTGAAACAGGAAATAACGTATTTCTCACTATCAAATATTTTACCGCGCAGGTGGGCTTTAGACGACCAAAGAGGTAAGAATCAGACGGAGCCAAGTACGGACTGTAGAGAAGATGAGGAACAATTTTCCAACCCATTTTCCTGATTTTCTCCTGCGTCACAAGGTCTGCATGGGGTTTTGCATTGTCATGGTGTAGTCTGATTAGTTGACCCTGAAGCTGTGGTCTGTGGGTCTTCATGGCACGTCGCAGCTTGTCCAATGACTAACAGTAACGGTCCCGGTTAATGGTGGTGCCAGGTTCCGAAGAGTCAACGAAAATGACACCACGCTGATCCCAGAAGAAGGAGGCCAACACCTTTCAGCCTGCTGTTCGTGAAAGTCTTGGTTTTTTCTTCCGAGGGAACACGGATGACGCCACTACACGGATTGGGTTTTGCTCTCAGATTCTGACAAAGACAACCATGTTTCATCTTGGGCACTGAAGCCGTCAAAACACTCTTCAGTAAATATCTTCATGAGGCTCCCAGCACACATTTTTCGTCATCGTTTACAAATGTTCAAATAGCTTATGGGACTTAACTACAGGGTCATCAGTCCCTAAACTTACAAACTACTTATGAACTAGCTAGCACTAAGGACGGTACAAATATCCATGCCCAAGGGGGGATTCGAACCCCCGACAGTAGTGGCCTTGCGGACCGTGACTGGCGCGCCGCAGTCACTTCGGCTCATCGTTTTCATTTTTCTTGTCAATAATCTAGGTACGCAAAGTGCACAGATTTTTCTGTACCCTACTGACTGTACCAGTGATACCACACAACCCAATGACAAAGGAGTCACTTCAGCAAGCTGTCGTGTCGTCACACATCTGTCATTTTGGATGATTTCATCAATGGTCTCCCTATTCACATCACTCACTGCCGTCGATGGCCTACGGTACCATGGATTGTCAGGCAGAGAAAAATTACCTTCTTCAAACCTTTGCAATCGTCGCTGGATACTGCTGCGATCCACTGTGTCCTCGCCATAAACAGGGAGCAACTTCCTGTGAATCAATGTGGCAGAGTCATCGCTGGTCTTGAAGAGGAACTCCATCACCGACCGTTCTCGCAACCTGACCTCTACTTCACGGTCCATTATGGTTCATCTGTACATAAAAGAACATTCTTTTATATAGCGACTTATAGCTAATGTTCCAAGTTTGTTCACAGAAAATGTCGCTCTCCTCCTGCAAATATATATATATTGCTTTGTTCTGTATCTGTCGTCTAATGTACAAGGGTCGTTCGATAAGTAATGCACTATTTTAAAAAAAAGTCATTTTATACATAGACAAACGTCCTTGTCGGTTAATTTCTTCATTTGTGTGGTCATGACGTCTGTAGTTGCTTATGTAATTATGACAGGGATGTTTGTCAGTCTATGCAACTACAAACAATAGGCAATTTTTTTTTACCAGACGCGTATCGTTTTAATGATAGTAATACATCTTCGGTGTTCTGTAATCATATATATTTACAATTTGTTTTTATATGTGGATCGAAAACATTTCGTTAGCAAAACATTATTTTAATGTACTGTTTAGTTACTTCCGGAAATATTTGTCTTGGTTTTCACCTTATATCATGCAATGTCGATTTGTTTCCTGCAGTACTGTAGATTCTTCTTTGGAATCACTATTTTTCTCCTTATCTCCACTGTCACAGCTGCATTATTCATAATTAGGTTTTTCACACGTCAGGTGTATTTTTTTGAACGTGAGTGTGTATGCACAATGAGTTGTAGTGGTGCCAACATTGAAACTTCACTTTACTTTTTTTATTAGTACTTTTTATTAAATTATGTTAAAGTGTATTTTTTATGTGATATGAAGTAGTGACGAAACTATAAATTTGTGTAATGAGTGTTTATTGGGAGGGGGAGTGGCGAGGCAAAGACGAGTGAATAGTGACTTAAAGGAGTAAGTAGTGGAATGTGGAATAAGATGGAAGACAAGAGTGAGGGGCAGGAGGTGGACTGGTGGTTAGGGTAGGAGGAGATGGTTGAGAGTTAGCTCTTTATTAATCATATATATAATTTAAGCTATTGTGTATTACATTATTTTTTTCATTGAGTAAGTAACAGTAACATTGCAATTCTGGATGGTGCGTGCTTCTGTGTGGGGGGAGGGTGGTGGGTATGTCTGGATAGTGACGATATGAGTGGTGGAATGTGGGGTGAGATTTGGTATAGGAGGGGGGAGAAAGGGGTGAGAGTTATGATTGGGGGAATAGAGAGTTTTGATTTTGAAGAGGTGTAGGTGAAAAGGGGTATTAATGAAGTTGAATGTCTGTGTGTGGGGACATGTGAGGAGTAGATAGGGTGTAAGTAGTGTGTTTGGGTAGGCGGTATTTCATAGTTATGTTTCTAGTTGAATGAGGTATGTGATGCGGGGTAACAGTGAGGAGAAAGAGGTTAAGTAGTTGTTAGCGGGGAGCGGGAAGATTTGGGAGTTTTATTTTAATATAAGCGACATATTCTGAGTATCTCACATTGGGGGAGGCTTCATGTTTGATGTTTGTTCTGTGTGCCTGTGAAGTTTCGAAGTGTTCCGGCAGATGGCAGAGCCGTAGTACAGCGTCAAAATGACGTGTACATATGACTCACGAGGAAGGTGCTGTTATCGAATTATTGTGTTCAGAAAAAGGAAGCTTGATGAACGTCCATAAACGTTTGCGTGCAAGGCCTGGCGATACTGAAGTTGACAGGAGTACAGTTGGGCGACGCGTAAAGAAAGTTAAAGCTTTAAGAAATTGCAGAAACAGAGCTGCATGATCTGGCAGGCTCGCGACATCCTTTCATAGCCACTGCTCCATATACACTCAGTCGTGTGGATGCCGTTATTCGTGCCGACCGCCGCAACACAACTCGACAATGACTCTACAGTTGTTAGTCAGCATTGGAAGTGCGTCTTCAATGACCGAGATTCTCGGATATTCAAAGAGGTGCTCACGATGGGTTCCACGAATGCTCACAGCGGACCACGAAAGTCAAAGTAAGGCCATCTCATCTGAACTGATGGAGTGTTTTGAGACCGACAGAAAGGCCTTTCTGTCGCGAATTGTTACTGTGGACGAAAGCAGGGTGCACCACTTTGCACCGGAAACAAAAAGGCAGTCCATGGATCGGCATCATCCTCATTAACCCCAAAACAAGAAATTCAAGACAACCCCCTCTGCCTGAAAAGTCATGGTGACACTGTATATTGTCATCAAATTATGACCTTTAACAAACTCTATGTATGGAAAAAAAAAATGTTGGGCATGACTTATTGAACGATCGTCGTATTTAAAAATATATCTGTTGTCTGAAGAGCGGGATGAATTTTTCCCTGCCAGTCAGTACACCGATATGGGGCGTGGTATGTATAACAGTAAATAACAGTAAGTCACCGACGCTTCTCAAATACAAGTGTAGTCACAGTGATGGACGTTTTCAACAGGTGTAGACGACGAATCTGTTGTGAACTCCGCTTTATCCTTCCTTCCAAGAGCGTCATCGGCAACAAAGAACGATAAGAACCGCTTTACACGCAGCCGCCACAATGATTAGCGCTGAGCAGCTGCTCATTAAGACGCGTCGTGCAAATTGATGCTGCTAAGTGTGTGCGCGTGTGTGCGTGCCGGAAAAACAGCCTTCCGGTAGACACACCGAAATAATGTCCACTGCCTGCATCACTTAATGTGGCACCCTACAGTACATGGACTAGTCTTTGACATAACACTGTGTACAGTGGACAACTGCGTAACGCAGCAGCGTCGGTAATATCCGATACAGTTGTAAAAACTTAAAATGTTTATAGCATTACCTCATCATCTCCCAGCACAGACAATTAATCTGTTTGGAACTCTACATAACGTTACAGTTATCGCTCGCTTCTTGCATGCTTCTATTGTAAGGTAATTCACAACAACAACAGCGTTTTTCACTGTGGTGAGATCTTACGAAATTTCAATCTCCGACTTTCTCCTCCGAATGAGAAAAAATATTGTTTACTGCCACCTACATAGGAAGAAACAATCTTCAAATGTTTGTAGGTCTATGTGACTTAACTGCTGGGGTTGTCAGTCCCTAAGCTTAGAAACTACTTAAACTAACTTATGCTAAAGACAACAAATACACGCATTCCCGAGGGAGGCCTCGAAACTCCGATGGGAAGCAACCGCGCAATTCCGCAGCGAGGCGCCTTAGAGAACTTGATCATTAGACCGCGACACATAGGGAGAAATTATCATCACATTAAAATAAGAGGCTTCAGAGCTTGAACGGAGAAATCTCGGTGTTCTTTCTTCCTGCACGCATTCGATAACGGAAAAGTAGATAATTACTTTTAATACGTTGCTTATAGTGGCCATTTGAGCAGCAGCTGAATACTATGTTTTTTCACTGTAGTATTTTGTAAAGAAAACGCCTTTCGCTACTGCAAATGAAGGGTTTTTATTTTTATAATTCACCCATACGCGTTTCGCCTCTTTTACAAAGCACCATTAGTAGGTGTCCTGAAATATTTACATGTTTCTGTTTACACATATAGGTTACGATTTTACATATGTACAAAACATTTCGTTTCTTATACAGAATGGTTCGTTTTTCTGTTATAAAATGGTGTACTTACAGCACTTGCTACTCCATATCTGCCTCTTTCCGGTAACCAAGTCGAAAAGTTCCACTATTTTCATAGTTCCACTGCCATCTGTTGCCATAACTGTGTTCACTATAGTTTGTTTTGTAAGTGTTGCCAACTTTCTCAGCTATTTTTGTGATTCAACTATTTCATTGAAAGTGTGTTGAAGGTATCTTTGTGTGTATTAAAATAAGACAAGGTGTCATGCATGAAGCGGATTTCTTCACCAAACTTTTATAGCCAGCATGTAAGAAACAAGACCTACACCATCACAGTCAGTCAAAAGTTTTCAAAGTCCAAAAGCGTGTAATACGTATTATTTGTGGTGTAAATTCACGGACATCCGGTAGAAGCCCCTTCAAAGAACTGGGTATATTAACTACTGCTCGTCAGTATATTTATTCCTTAATGAAATTTGTCATAAATAATATATCCTTTTCCCAAAAAACCAGCTCAGTTCATACCTGCAATACTAGGAACAAAAATTATCTACACAAGGACTTAAAAGTACTTACTTTAGTTCAAAAGGGGGTCCATTACTGAGGAACACATATTTCCAGTGATTTCCCAACAACCATTAAAAATTTAGCTACAAATAAAGATCAGTTTAAGAGGAGCCTAAAAGAGTTTCTAGTAGCCAACTCCTACTCCACTGACGAATTCTTAAATAGAACCAAATGTTGCATGTATCTGTATTCATATATTAGTATTATTATATTATCAGTTTGTAAAGAATGACTTGTTCCACATCCACGAGGATCTCCTCAACACGGATCTATGGAACGAAGCAACTGATCTAATTTAATCACCAAACGATCAGTGCATATGGAGTACATGAAATGATTACATTTACAGATCAGTAGCTCAAACGGTCCTGAGGTACCAGGTTTCAATCCATGCTGAAATACTAATATTATTAGCCTCTATGAGCAGCAATACGAGCGATGATTGCGGCATCCATTCGATCATACAGATGGTGAACACTGTCTTGGGGTAGATTATTCCACGCCTGCTGGACCTGTTCACTTGGTTATGCAAGAGTTGGGGGTTGACGAGTCGCACGAATCAGTTATCGTCTCTTCATGTCGCACACGTGTTCGATTGAAACAAGTCCTAAGATTCTGATGACCAGGCAAGTTACTGTTCGTCTTGAAGAGCACGTTCAGTTTGACATGCAGTGTGGGCGAGCATCATCATGTTAGAAGAACACGTAATCTTCCCGTTGCAAGAATGGCTAAAGAAAGTGTCTCCCAACATTCTACACCTACCGAACGCCGGCCAACATTCCCTGCACGAACAGCAAAGGTAAACGAGAAAAAATGTGCAGATGTCGGTAATTCTAAGGGACAAAACTGCTGATGTCTTCCGTCCCTACTGCTAGTAAACGGTTGGCAACAGGTGGTGTTGACACTTCTTGGCTCACAAAACCTCTTACCTGTGCTGTTCAAATATTTGTTAAGCCTATTAGACCGAACTGATACGGTCATCAGTCCCTAGACTTCAAAATAATTTACAATAACTTACACTGAGGACACCAAACACACACCCATGCCCGAGGGAGGATTCGAACCTCCGTTGGAAACAGCCTCCCAGTCAGTAGCATGAAGCTTTAGACCACACGGCCATTCCGCGCTGCTGCATGTGTTGTGGTATCTGTATGATATGCCACTATTGCCCTTACAATTCGGCGATCTTGGCAGGCATCTGTGCTCCATGGACGTCCAGAACCTCATCCACAGATGCGATAATGTTCACTTGGACATTACTACCATAATCGTTGCACAATATTTGCAGCACATCCAAATTGTGTGGCAATTGTCCGAATCGTCCCACCGTTCGGAAGCGACAGTTTCACTCCTTGAAAACTCGCTCAGTTGGCAGTAGGAAGTACTAGAGCGTTTCCGTGGTATGTCGCCTGTCTGCTTCACGTGTTGATGTCCACTGAGTCTTATGGCTATAAACATTTCCTACTAAAGGCTCTGACAGCTATGTCACTACGACATAAGTTGGTGGACGACTTTGAAACCGTTATCAGAACTCGTACTGTCATCGGATCGAAATCGACGTCGTCTTTCCAGGATACCAATTTTTTTCCGACAGTTTAGAACTGGTAGTATAGAAAGAAATATACATTAAGGGATTGGCAATATTTTGTTGTTTTCGGTGGCAGTCTCTTCAGCATGTCTTTGTCTGCATCTAGAATGGTACGATCTCTATGATCTGGCCACCTTCTGATGGCGCTAGCAGACAGGTGTGGAGTTTAGCACGAAAATGTGACAGACCACTTTTGGTTTATGCATGTGTTCGTGCAGTTCCTAGTGTTCGATTGTTACGTCCCCAGCGCAGCGTCCCACATGGTACGCTCTTGGGTGCTTTGCTGTTCTTAATATGTATCAATGACTTGGCAGTCTGTATCAAAGCAGATCAAAAGCTAGTGCCTTCTGCTGACTATAGAAGTATTGTAAACACACCCAACAAACAAGATTTAACTGGTGAAATAGTAAATAATGTCTTTCAGAAAATTATTAAGCGGTTCTCAGCAAATGGACTCTCAATAAATTATGATAAAATCCAGTATATACGATTGTGTACAGTAAATGGCCTGTCACCATTAATTAAAATAGAAAATAAGTCTGTACCCAAGATAGAACATTCAGAATTTATTAGGTGTGTGCATTGATAAGAGATTGAACTGGGAGGTTATTGCAAATTGTCGTGATAAACATGTTAGTAAATTAGCTTATTATGCCTATTTTTCAACACTTCTTTTCTATCTCATCATATTTTGAATTAATTAATTTGTGAGTAAAGAAGGTATTGCACAAAAACATGTAATCAGAATAATTGCTGGAGCCCACCTACGGTCATCCTCCACCCATTTATTTAAGGAACTAGGCGTATATATATATTATACTGCTCAAAAGAATTAGGGGGTTAGGTGAGACATCATATACAGTATACATATGGTAACGCATTTCATTCAGGTGTTAGTTACAATTGTAATTTGGGGTGATACATTACTATATTTTTCTCTCTCAACTCTTTACTTGAGGCTTACTTAGAGCGATACACCCGGGGGCTACCATAATAGTGAAAAAGTCGTTCTCGTTGCCCCTTAATATAGTGTATGATCATCTCGGAAGGCCAATACAGTTGCATACCATACCTGCATTGCATGGACAGTACGAGGTTGTCAGTCAGATCTAGTGGAATATTTGGCCATTCTCTCATGAGTGCAATATCTAGCTCTAAAACCGTTGTGGGAGGTGCTGTTCTGGCTGCAGTGTTTCTGCCAAGTGCATCCCAGACATGCTCAGTGGGTTTAAATCCGGTGGTCAAGCTAACTATTCCATTCGTTCAGTTCCCTTAGCTTCAGGCGTATTGTTCACCAATGCAGCTCTGTAGGGACGAAAGTTAGCGTCCACCAGAAGGAACCCATCTCTTGTGACACCAGCGTAGGGCACAACAATAGGTCGAAGTATCTCGTCTCTGTATCTCTGAGCAGTCAAAGCGCTATTCTGAACGACATAGAGGTCCGCTCATCCGCAAATACTTACTTTGAGCATAAAATCTTGACTTACCTGTGAACATAATCCTGTTCGTTACTACTCCAATCCTGATGTTCCTGCGCCCAGTTTCTGCAGTGTAAACGATGTCTTAGTTGTAATAGGACACACACCACAGGCCTCCGTGCGTAGAGGGCACATTATCGAATGCGATTTCGGACTGTTTGTGTTGATATTGAGCCTCCTATTGCTGCCTGGAGGGTGTGTTGCAGCTGAGTTGCATTCAGCCTCCTGTCTTGACGGACTGTTAACCGGAGGTAACGGTAATCTCTTGCTGATCTTACCCGTGGACGACCTGGCCAACCATTCTTTTGTCTGTTGTCTGAAATGGCATCTAAGCCCTGGTAATTACACTTTGGGACACTACAATAGCTACAGCGACGTCCCTCTTTGTCTATGCCCCTTCCTTCTTCCTCAGTGTCATAGTTTCGCGTAAGTCACATTATTTTTGCATTGCACTACCTGCTCACAACACTATGTGAGCCCGACTACTTGTGTTATTCGTTTGGTGGAGTAAACACAAGTCAACACCCTCTAGAGGAACGTCCTGTTATTACCACTATCTCTGTTGCTGTAATGTTGTCGTCACTTCATAGAATCGACAAAAAGACGTGGAGCCACTTTAGTTCATTGTGCCAATGACGATGCTTCGGAACCTAGATGTCTCAACTGATACCCTAATTCTTTTGACTAGTATATATTCTCTTATGACTTTTTTTATTAATAACCCAACCCAATTCAAAAGTAATAGCAGTATGGAAAATTTATAACACTAGGATAATTTATTACCTTTACTATTCAAGGTTACATGTTAGTTTGGCACACAAAGTAGTAAATTATGCTGCCACAAAAGTCTTTGGTACTTATCAAATCGCATGAATAGTCTGACAGATAGCAAACTAACTTGTAAAAGATGAATGAAAAGAATTTATAAATGACAACACCTTCTAACATGTAGGTGTATTTTTATGTATAAATTAGTAATTTTACAAAAAATAAAATAAGTAAATAAACAGTTTGAAGTACCTGGGATTTTCTCTGTATAGCAACAGAGTGAAAGAACTGAAATCGAAGTGCAGCACAGCTAATGCAGTGAGTGCTCAGCTAAGATCTACTCTCTTCTGCAAGAAGGAAGTAAGTACCAAGACTAAGTTAGCAGTGCACCGCTCTATCTTTCGACAAACTTTGTTGTATGGGAGTGAAAGTTGGGTGGATACAGATTACCTTATTCATAAGGTAGAGGTTACAGATATGAAAGTAGCAAGAATGATTGCACGTACTAATAGATGGCAACAATGGCAGGAGGGTGTCCATATGCCGGCCGCGGTGGCCGAGGAGACTGAGGCGCTTCAGTCACGATCTGCACGGCCACTGCGGTCGGGGGTTCGAATCCCCCCTCGGGCATGGATATTTGTGCCGTCCTTAGTTGTAGGTAGTTCATAAGTAGTTTGTAAGTTTCGGGACTGATGACCCCGTAGCTAAGTCCCTTAAGCTTAACAAACATCTGAACATTTTTGTTCATAATGAGGAAATCAAAGAACAACTGGGAATGAACACCATAGATGAAGCAGTTAGAGCGAACAGACTGAGATGGTGGGGTCATGTTACACGCATGGGAGAAGCAAGGTTACCTAAGAGACTCATGAGCTCGGCAGCGGAAGGTAAGAGGAGTCGAGGTAGACCAAGAAGAAAGTACTTAGATTCGGTGATGAATGATTTTGAAGTATGTTGATGATGAAAAAATTTTAAAATTTAAAGTATTGTTATATCACGTATGGATATAATGTACTAAACCGACACGTTCCACATCATAGTGATATGTCGTATACAATATGTATGGAATAAGTATTAATGTAACGTGATGCAGTGCCACGACGTAGCAGTGCAGCCCAGGGTACCCCATCTTTTGGTCCCACTGGTGTCCAGGTGGCGGTAGCCACTTCCGCACACACCAGCCGCCTTCCACCTGCAGACGGACGCATCATCACAGAGGGCTACCACCGCTGTGACGCCACAAGTCGCACCACATGGCTGGTGCGGAAGCCTCGCTGCCGGCTTACGTAACAAGGTCGCCGGCTCACAGCAGACTCTTTAAGCAATGCGGGGCGCGCAAGCATCCTGAAAAATGTTCAAATGTTTGTATAGCTTAAGGGACTCAACTACGGGGTCATCAGTCCCTAAACTTACAAACTACTTATCAACTAGGTAAGACTAAGGACGGCACAAACATCCATGCTCGAGGGGGGATTCGAATCCCCGACCGTAGTGGCCGTGCAGACCGTCACTGGAGCGCCTCAGTCCCCTCGGCCACCGCGGCCGACCCGATTACAGTGGACGTCTATAAAAGACCACCGTAATTAAAAGGTTTAATCGCATAGACGCCGTGCACCAACGCGCCACCAAACGTGCTGACGTTGTGTCGTTGCTAGGCAACGGCCAAAGGTCGTGCAGAGCAGGACGCAACAAACGACATGACTCATGCGTCACATAAACCTAGAGCGAGCGGCGCTCAAGTCAGCGGTGCGAGCGGGCGGTGAAGGCAGGGCAGGAACCCAAAAGCGACAGAGAAAAGTGTGTTAATCAAGCTGACGAGGTGTTCATTAAGGCATCTGCCGCCCTTTCGTACGCCAGTCCTATGTTCGCCTCAAATACGCCATGCAAGGGGCCAGGATTCGATTTTCGACAGAGGACTAGGTGCTGCATGTTTGTCCTTATCATCACTTTACTTTCATCGCCGTCGCCAAAGTGGCATCAACAAAAAGATTTGCAGACGCAGTCGATCCCTGACAGTGATATCCCGGCCACTAGCTACTGCTGGTCAGAATGTTTGCCGGTCGCAGTGACCGAGGGGACTGAGGCGCTCCAGTCACGGTCTGCACGGCTACTACGGTCGGGGGTTCGAATCCCCCCTCGAGCATGGATGTTTGTGCCGTCCTTAGTGTGAGGTGGTTGATAAGTAGTTTGTAAGTTTAGGGACTGATGACCCCGTAGTTAAATCGCACACGCGTAACAAACATTTGAACATTTTGAACTGTCATCGGACCCTGCAAACGGTCGACTGCTGCAGAAGTTAGCTAGGAAAGAGGTGTTTGATGAACTGGAGCAGAGTCCGCTAGAGAGCCGATTTCCACAGCGCTCCACCTTTGCGAGGCCAGTTTACGGTGTTGTACAGAAGTCAGCCGTACTTACAAGGCTAATGCAGTATGCTGGCCGACTTGTGGGAGGAATTCGTACTAGGACGCTCGGTGATGTTGGCTGCCGCGGCGTGTTTTCCGTGGCTGAGTGTGCAGCAAGCAGCCAACTTGTCTTCGCGACCGCCGCCGCCAGCCAGTGTTTTGGATTCCAGCAGCCTAGCACACTACATGCTGCAGGCGCTCAATGCCGCACGGGATTATCCGATTGTCTCGAAGCGGTGAAACTGTTAATGGTGAGCGTCGTTACGTTTGCGCCTGTTATTTGAAGTTGTCTGCGTTCCGGATTATTACTTAGTGCTGTTTATAAGTAGTGTACTCCCGCTTAATCACTTGGATGTTTTAGTGCAGTACTTACTGGAACCACGCATAGCGATTCGTCCTGTCGCTACGTAAGAATTCAGATGGAAGGTTAAACAGACGGAGTGAACGGTATCATGGTTCACTTGAAATCTAATGTTTTGCCGCGTCTGAATAGCCGTGCGTTGTGGGCTGTGATCACAGTGGCTTCGATATCGGTGGGTTTAACCGACGACAGACATCGGCATAATTCGGGATGGGGATACCACCCGTCAGCTTTGAACAATGACGTCATTATTCAGAGGGGTTATATGCGTGGCTATCGCATGTATACCAAAGAAGTTCATTTATGCTCTTTGGAACAAAGACATAAATTAATTTGAGTATTGATGAAACCAAATATATATAAATATATAACGTAATTTTATACGCTAATATTCGATTCGTGATATATACTATGAATTTATTGTAGATATTCATATGATGAAATTGCGGAAAATTAATATCACACAGAAAAGAGAAATAAATCACTGTAACGAGGTTATCGCAATAAAATCGGTATCGTGAACTCGAATTGACCTATATAGCTCAATTGCAGAAGAGGATACCAGTTGTAGGTTATTTACGAATTTAAATAGTTTAATAGAAGTCGATGTTTTTTAAAAACAAATAATAATAATAAAAATAATAATAATAATATGCGATCGGTATGGGACACTCGAATTGACCTATATAGCTCACTTACAGACAGGGATACCTGTGCCTAAAAGTAAAGGAAAATGCCAAGTAAAATGGTATCGTAAACTCGAATTGACCTCTATTGGTCAATTGCAGAAGAGGATACCAATTGTAGGTTATCCTCGTGAAACACTGCCCTCGAAATACGCGACAAATTTTTGGAAATTAATTAACGTTGTTCCTGCTCTATGGTTGACAGGTTCTCTATGTACCCTTGTCCGGTTAGTAAACCACATGTCCTCGTGTAACACTGCCTTGGGAAAACCATAATATTGATAGAAGTTCAACCGCTTCCAAAAATGTTACACATACGCGCTTCCACGCATGCGTTTAAATACGATATGAATCTACAAGTTTCATTTAATTAAAAAAAAATCTCAGGGGATTGCCCAGATATTATTCGTATTTCGTATTTGCATGTTACCGTGGCGGGAAAATGTAGTATTGAATGATAGTATTCGATGATTAATGCTATTACAGTGTGCGTGGTTGGCTGACTACATCACGTGGCCTGTGCTCAGCGTAACAAAGGAACATCGCATAGCGTAACCTTCTATTCAAGGAACTCTACCGTATTTGTCGGATTTCGTATTTAATCTTACTTACTACGAAAATTTGGAGGGAAAATGAAACATTGCATTAAAGATATTTCCATGACAGGCATTTTAAGACGAAGTATGCTTAGGAAAAGTATTTAGAAGTGACATTTACATACAGTAAAATTTATCCGACGAAAGTAAATTAATAACAAATTTCCAAATATATTGTTGTTGTTATGGTCTTCAGTCCGGAGACTGGTTTGATGCAGCTCTCCACCCTACTCTATCCTGAGCAAGCCTATTCATCTCATAAGAACGGCAACTTGAATCTGCTTACTATACGCGTCTCTTAGACTGCCTTTGCGATTTTTACCCAACACACTTCCCTCCAATGCTAAATTTACGATTTCTTGATGTCTAAGAATGTGTCCTACCAAGCGATTCCTTCTTTTAGTCAGGGTATGCCAAAAATTCCTTTTCTCACCAATTCTGTTCAGTACCTTTTCATTAGTTATGCGATCTACCCACCTAATCTTCAGCATTCTTCTGTAGCACCACATTTCAAAAGCCTCTATCCTCTTCCTGTCCGCACTGCTTATCGTCCATGTTTCACTCCCGTACAAAGCAACACTCCACACAAATGCCTTCAGAAAAGACTTCCTTACCCTTAAATTAATATTCGATGTTAGCAAATTTCTCTTTTTCAAAAATGCTTTTCTTCCCATTGCCATTCTGCATTTTATATCCTCTGTACTGCGACCATCGCATGTTATTTTACTACCCAAGTAACAAAACTCATCTACCACCTTCATTGTTTCGTTACCTAATATAATTCCTTCAGCATCGACTGATTTTCTAAGACCGCATTCCATTATTTTTGTTTTGCTCTTGTTAATGTTCATTTTATACGCTCTCTTCAACACACTGTCCATTCCATTCACCTGCTCTTCCAGGTCCTTTGCTGTCTCTGACAGAATTACAATGTCATCAGCAAAACGCAATGTTTTTATTTCTTCACCCTGAACTTTAATCCCTATTTCAAATTTTTCCTTGCTTTCCTTCACCGCCTGCTCTATGTACAAATGGATAACATCGGAGGAAGGCTACAACCCTGTCTTACTCCCTTCCCAACTGATGCTTTCCTTTCATGCCCTTCGAGTCTAATAACTGCAGTCTGGCTTTTGTACAAGTTGTAAATAACTCTCCTTTCCCTGTATTTTACCCCTTCTGACTTCAGAATTTGAAATAGTGTAGTCCAGTCAACATTGTCAAACGCTTTCTCCAAATCTACAAAAGCTAAAAATTTAGGTTTGCCTTTCCTTAATCTATCTTCTAAGATAAGACGTAAGGTAAGATAATTCGTGTTAAAATTTTGCAACCATGACTTATCAAACTGATGGTTCTGTAATTTTCACATCTGTCTGCGCCTGATTTCTTTGGAATGGGGATTATTACATTTTTCTTAAAGTCTGAGGGTATTTCGCCTGTCTCATACATCCTACACACCAGTTCAAATAGTTTTGTCATGGCTGGCTCTCCCAGAGACTTTAGTAGCTCTGAGTGTATCTCATCTGCTCCTGGGGCCTTGTTCCGACCTAGGTCTTTCAGGGCTCTGTCAAATTCATCTCTCAGTATAGTATCTCCTATTTGATCTTGATCTACTTCCTCTTCCCTTCCTACAACATCGTCTCTAAGTTAATTTCCTTTGTAGAGCTGCTCTATGTACTCTTTCCACCTTTCAGCTTTCCCTTCTTTGCTGAGAACTGGTTTCCCATCTGAGTTCTTGATATTCGTAGAATTGCTTTTCTTGTCCCCAAATATCTCTTTGATTTTCCTGTAGGCGGTATCTACTTTTCCCCTTCTTATACATTCTTCTATAGATCTGCATTTGGCTTCTAGCCTCTCCTGCTTAGCCATTTTGCACTTCCTATCAATCTCATTTCTTAGTCGTCTGTACTCCATTTTGCCTGTTTCATTTACTGCATTTTTATATTTTCTCCTTTCATCAATTAAATTTACTATTTCCTGTGTTATCCAAGTACCTTTGTAGGTCTTGCCTTTCTACCTATTTTGTCCTCTGCTGCCTTCACTATTTCATCTCTCAATGCTACCCATTCCTCTTCTACTGTTTTATTTCCCCCTGTTTCTGTCAATTGTTGCCTAAATCTCCCTCTGAAATTCACCAGAACTTCACGTTCCTTCAATTTATCTAGGTCCTATCTCCTTATTTTCCTACCTTTCTGCAGTTTTTTCAAGGACTCTGATGGAAAACCAGTTCTCAGCAAAGAAGGAAAAGCTGAAAGGTGGAAAGAGTACATAGAGCAGCTCTACAAAGGAAATGAACTTAGAGACGTTGTTGTAGGAAGGGAAGAGGAAGTAGATCAAGATGAAATAGGAGATACTATACTGAGAGATGAATTTGACAGAGCCTTGTAAGACCTAGGTCTGAATAAGGACCCAGGAGTAGATGACATACCCTCAGAGCTACTAAAGAATCTGGGAGAGCCAGCCATGACAAAACTATTTGAACTGGTGTGTAGGATGTATGAGACAGGCGAAATACCCTGAGACTTTAAGAAAAATGTAATAATCCCCATTCCAAAGAGATCAGGCGCAGACAGGTGTGAAAATTACAGAACCATTAGTTTGATAAGTCATAGTTGCAAAATTTTAACACGAATTATCTACAGGAGAATGGAAAAGCTGGTAGAAGCTGACCTCGGGGAAGATCAGTTTGGATTCAGGAGGAACTTAGGAACCCGGGAGGCAATACTCACTTTACTTCTTATCTTAGAAGATAGATTAAGGAAAGGCAAACCAACATTTTTAGCTTTTGTAGATTTGGAGAAAGCTTTTGACAATGTTGACTGGAATACACTCTTTCAAATTCTGAAATCAGTAGGGGTAAAATACAGGGAAAGGAGAGTTATTTACAACTTGTACAAAAGCCAGACTGCAGTTATTAGACTCGAAGGGCATGAAAGGAAAGCATCAGTTGGGAAGGGAGTAAGACAGGGTTGTAGCCTTCCTCCGATGTTATCCATTTGTACATAGAGCAGGCGGTGAAGGAAAGCAAGGAAAAATTTGAAATAGGGATTAAAGTTCAGGGTGAAGAAATAAAAACATTGCGTTTTGCTGATGACATTGTAATTCTGTCAGAGACAGCAAAGGACCTGGAAGAGCAGATGAATGGAATGGACAGTGTGTTGAAGAGAGCGTATAAAATGAACATTAACACGAGCAAAACAAAAATAATGGAATGCGGTCTTAGAAAATCAGTCGATGCTGAAGGAATTATATTAGGTAACGAAACAATGAAGGTGGTAGATGAGTTTTGTTACTTGGGTAGTAAAATAACATGCGATGGTCGCAGTACAGAGGATATAAAATGCAGAATGGCAATGGGAAGAAAAGCATTTTTGAAAAAGAGAAATTTGCTAACATCGAATATTAATTTAAGGGTAAGGAAGTCTTTTCTGAAGGCATTTGTGTGGAGTGTTGCTTTGTACGGGAGTGAAACATGGACGATAAGCAGTGCGGACAGGAAGAGGATAGAGGCTTTTGAAATGTGGTGCTACAGAAGAATGCTGAAGATTAGGTGGGTAGATCGCATAACTAATGAAGAGGTACTGAACAGAATTGGTGAGAAAAGGAATTTTTGGCATACCCTGACTAAAAGAAGGAATCGCTTGGTAGGACACATTCTTAGACATCAAGAAATCGTAAATTTAGCATTGGAGGGAAGTGTGTTGGGTAAAAATCGCAAAGGCAGTCTAAGAGACGCGTATAGTAAGCAGATTCAAGTTGCCGTTCTTATGAGATGAATAGGCTTGCTCAGGATAGAGTAGGGTGGAGAGTTGCATCAAACCAGTCTCCGGACTGAAGACCATAAAAACAACTCCACTACGGGCACGGTCACAGTGAAGCCGATCTCATCGCCCGAACGTAGACTTTGGACGACAGTCGGTGAAATTCAAATCAGTTTGTTTTTTTTTTCGGTCAAATCGACCGACGTTCAAACACGGTAGATATCGAATCAGAAACTGATACGGTTAGTGAAAGAAAGAAAGAGATTGTGGCACCCAGAAGACGATAAATATCACAATCGGGATATAAAGCGGAATCTATGGTCTAATATTACACTTTATTGGAAACCTCAAGTTGGTTAAATCCTTTATCATAAATTTTAAACGTAAATTATAATCCCAAAATATGTGTCCAATTCGGGATTGTGGCGTATCTTAATGTTATTGTAGTGGCTCTCTTACTTTGTTTTGAACTAAGATAATCGGGTATTAGATGTTCACAAATTATTCTTACTTGTTCTGCAGTTCTTTAAGAGGGTGGTGAGTCTTTTCTATCAAGTAACCTGCAAATGTGGTGCACTCCTACGTGTGTTTTCGCTTTTCAGTGGTTTCTTTGTCCAAAATTGTTCTTCATTTCACACTTGTATTTCACAAATATGTTGAAGATCCATGCAACTTCATTTCGTTCATTATAATCGGATGTTTCTGCATGGCTTATAACTGTGTTCTTCATGGATTTAAATACTGGAAAACGGCATTCATTATGTATTTTTATGCTTAGCACAACGCATTTCGAGAATTTTTCTCGCTTTTAGTGCATTTGTTTACATAAATACATCGTGACGTTTCCATGTGTAGATTTATGCAGCTCTTGCACAGATGAAGTCAAAAAGACTTGAGGGAAATCGTAGCCTACATAATAAAATCTTGTCAACTTTTCTACGTACTAAATAATACTTCTGTCTGTACTTGCAGGTATAATGTGTGCTCCGTTACACTGGATATCACAACACAAAAATCGACACTTACACTAGTTTTTGTACACAGGCCTAAGTCACGATTATTGTGTTTGATATTCTGAGTAATGGAAGAGGCACAATACCTTTAAGCATACAGAAAATGTTATGGTTTCTAACATTAGAATAAAATATAGACCTCAATATTTATTCTGTCCGATTTTCCGAACTTCACTAACCTAAAACAGACAACTGCAGTGCAAGAGTGTCAGAAAATCACACACTGAAACGCCCAAAAAGTACAGTACTTATGTCAAAAAATGCACTATGAGATGCGAATAAATCCTGGAAACTCGATGTGATAAGGAATAAACTTCCCTAACTGGTGTAGTTTTTCATTATTTGAAGCGCTGAGGTTAACTGGTGTCTGTCTGCACAACTTCAAATAAATTCAGCAAAACTGCAATATTGCTTGTCAATGACACCACGAAATGTCACTATTACGTAACAGAAATTTCTCCTTTTACCGGTACCTCATAGATTCATAAAGATTGTCTGGGAGTAGCAATAACTGAGGAAATGCATTCGACGTCTTTATTAATAACAAAAACCGCATTGTAGCACTCATTTCGAAGCATACAAATGTCATTGGAATCCAAAGCTCCCGACTGAATTGAAATCTAATATATTTCACATACAGCATAGATTCTAACCTAACCTAACATTCTCCTTAACCCAACCAAGCGACAAACTATATCGGATGCAGTGTGACCACGCCGTCGGTCGATGTTTTCAGTCGAACTCGGTCGACGGCGTTTGACGACGGTTTGTCGGTGCCACGTTCGCCGTCGGAGGTTCGATTCCTCCCTCGGGCATTGGCATGTGTGTTTTTCTTAGGATAAGTCAGTTTAAAGGCTAAAGTTACGTATAGGACCACCCATGCGAAATACATTATTTCGTTTATCAATTGCTATGGATTTACTTGGGGTACATATCTTGACGTTTAAGTAGTTTATAAGTTTAGGGACCGATGACCACTGCAGTTGGGTCCCATAACTTTACAAACATAAACATTTTTTTTTTGCTAATGTTTTCATGTGAATTACTGGATTTTGGCCTTCCTGTTAGAAATTCACAGTTTATTTATATACTAGCTGTATCGGGCCACGCGCTACTATGGCTTCTTAGAAAGTAATGGAAAAGAGAAAGCAGAAATATCTAATAGATGTACTTTCAAAATTCTTTGTGAATGGGAACTGGATACACATCCCACAATCCCTACTCTGCTTGCTTTCTGTCCTCTTTCCCTTGTTCCGCTCTCTTTGTACTTATCATCTTCCTTCCCCCTCTCTGTGTATCTCCTCCTTACCTTTCGCCGTGCATCTCCTCGTCCCACGTCTCTACGTCAATTACATCCTCCTCCTCTATCTCCTCTTACAGCTCTAACATATAGGCTTGTTTTTAGTGGTAATTCCTATATATTATATCTACAAAAGTTCTTTACCGAAAGTTTTGAAATTTTGACACAGTGTTGTCCTGGAATACGCATATGGTTCTATACACCTACCTATTTTTTAAAATATATCTCACATACGAATTTATATAAATTTTTAATCGAAAATCGTAGTTATCAAACATAGCAAAAGTTACATAGATATACACATTACACATTATATGTTAAATACATACAATATGTGATCAAAAGTATCTGTACATCTGCCTGAAAATAATTTACAATTTCATGGCACCCTCCATCGGTAATGCCGGAATTCAATGTGGTGTTGACCCACCCTTAGCTTCGATGACAGCTTCCACTCTCGCAGGCATACGTTCAGACAGGTGGATGAAGGTTTCTTGGGGAATGACAGCCCATTCTTCATGGAGTGCTGTGCTAAGGAGAGGTATCGATAAAGTAAAGTCGTACGGCATGAATGGCTGGGAGACTCCGAAGGGCAGGTTCAGTCGCCATATTTGAAAGGTTTTCCCTATCCTTCGCGCCCGCAGGCACCTTTTCTTGGCGAAGTATGAGAGCTGTGCCCTGAAGTGTCTATTTTAAGTGTAGGTGACTGTAATGGGTGCGCGTGTAGTGTAGTGTTCGTGATTGTAGCAGAAGGGAGAGGGTGAAACCCGGTGTCAGCAAAGAGCCTACTCCTCTCAAGAAGCACGAAGGTCCCCGCCGAACTTAACGTCCCCATCCGATGAATGGATCACCATCAACAGTGTCCCATGGCCTCACTCCGTGAGACACTGCGGAGAGGTTTGGAATTTAATCCAGGATATTGGTGCAAAGACTGGTGATCAAGGACTTTGCCTCACCACCCCTCCTGTCAAAGACAAAGGGAAAAGTGGGAACAGCGCATGTAACAGGACGGTTACCATTCCAAGTACTGACCACGCGCGACGGTGCTTAACGTCAGTGATCTGCCGGGAACCGTTGTAACAACAACAGCACGACCATTGACCAGAGCTAGCGATGTAGGCCGGTGAGGCCTGGCACGAAGTCGGCATTCCAAAACATCCCAGAGGTGTTCTATAGGATTGAAGTTAGGACTCTGTGAAGGTCAGTCCAGTACAGGGATTTTATTGTCGTATAATCACTCCGCCGAAGGCCGTGCTTTATGAACAGGTGCTCGATCGTGTTGAAAGATGCAATCGCCATCCCCGATTTGCTCTCCAACAGTGGGAAGCAAGAAAGTGCTTAAAACATCAATATAGGGTGTGCTGTGATAGTGCCACGCAAAACAACTAGGAATGCAAGCCACCTCCATGAAACACACGTTCACACTATAAAACCACCGCCTCCGTCTTTTACTCTTGGCACTACACACGCTGCCAGAAGACGTTCGCCGGGCATTCGCCATGCCCACACCTTGCCATAAGATCGCCACATTGTGTATCGTGATTCGCTACTCCAGAAAATGTTTTTCCAATGTTCAATCGTCCAATGTTTACGCTCCTTACACGAAGCGAGGTGTCGTTTGGCACTGAACGGCTTGATGTGTGACTTATGGGCAGTCACTCCAACATGAAATCCAAGTTTTCTCACCTCGCTCTTATGGGCGAGTAGTAAGTAACTCTCTAATGCCTTGCCTTCAAAAAGTCTAATTCTGATAAGTATTTCATTAATTTTATTATGATGGGTGTTTATTTTACCTTCTACAGAATGAAATTGTAGCCTTAACATTTTGCTTTCAGATTGGGCTCTAATCGTTTAAAAGTTTCATATTCGCATTTGTAACGGATAATTGTGAAAATTGTGACTCGTTTTTCTAATGCTGACTACATTGTGAAGTATGTAAATATGAATCTTAGGCACTGTTGCTTAATATGTATATTCAAGTAATCTCTGCTGGAAGTTTATCAATTAATTTCGTCTTGTACATTATTACTAGTGTCTTCATAGTACATGTCATAACTTAAGCCACAAAATTATTATCATCTTCGTCACTGGTTCTGAAATGTTGATTGCCTCACCTCGCTGCATTAAGTAATAGATTTCACAGTTAATAAGCGTGTTGGATTGTTTTGTCTTTTTGGATTGCCACTCAAGTACGTGTTCAAGGCTTAAGTGTATGCAAATATGTTTATTTATTTTCTGTACCTGGCATTAAGTAATTATATGATTGCTAGTGACCTATATTATTTTGAGCGTCTCACTCGCTAACTCTGATTTGTTTTATTTCTTAACACTTACTGGCCCGTGTTGTAATTAACTTGCCGTGCCGCGATTCTTCACTTTCTCCATCCTCCCCCTGCACTGAGGATGCTACATTTGGTTTTGTTGAGCGTTGCTCAAGTGTTTCATTACACTCTTCACAACATTGTTTCCACCATGTCTTCCTTGGCAATACGATTTCCATTCTCGCCATACCCACGCTAGAGGATTAAGTTCACTTCATGCCTTTGACTTTCTTGAAGT
Organism: Locusta migratoria; assembly: GCA_026315105.1. Lineage (NCBI taxonomy): Eukaryota > Metazoa > Arthropoda > Insecta > Orthoptera > Acrididae > Locusta > Locusta migratoria. The sequence continues at coordinate 485,276,704 of CM048744.1, read as the reverse complement.
GATGAACCTACATGACTCTGATTATGGCGTTATTCTGTCTCAACACAACTACCATACATGATATTAGCTCCCTGAATTGTGTTTTCCTTTCTGCACAGGTTCTAATATTTATCTTGATTCTAGTCAATTTGCATACCTGTATTATTTTATTTTATTTTATTTTTATTTTTTTAAATTATTTTTAAAAGATAGCTTCTTTCTTCCCTCAACTACAGTCTGGATTTTCAAATCAAACTTTGTGGTCGTCCTGGTGCGGAAGTGGCAATAAAGTAATCTCCTACGTTCGGTTCCACTTTGGTGATGCGGGTGCTTCCTTATCAACAATGATGTGGAATTTTGCTCTTAAAAGCTCTCCATATTCCCAAAGATAATCCTTGTTTGTGAGTCTTACTTGCATTTCTTTGCTCTTCTTGGTAAAATTGAGCTTAATCCGTATTTTCATGAATAGCAGGTTGTGGTCACTTCCGTAGTCGATTAACTCAATCTGGTTTCTAACTCTATCAGCAGTTGATGTCCAGATGTACAGCCATTTTAAGTGCTACACGAACATAATGTTACAGAAGGTTACTCACACAATAAGCCAGTTTTTATCTCACCTAGGACATAAAGTGCAATCGCAAATTGTTACTGTGAATCATGGGTAGTAAACCTAAATTTAATTTTGAAATATCCTTGTCTATCTTGTTAGAGATCTTACTAAGAAGTAATTCAGGTTTTTTTTTTATGGGACTAAACTACGGGGTTATTAGTCCCTAAACTTACAAACTACTTATCAACTACCTTATACTAAAGACGGCACAAATATCCATGCCCGAGGGGGAATTCGAACCCACGACCGTAGTGGCCGTGCAGACCGTGACTGGAGCGCCTCAGTCTCCTCGGCCACCGCGGCCGGCCAGGTTTGTTCATAGAACCCTCTGTCTTACTTGAAAGTCTCTCGCACATACAGCCGGAGTGATTGATCGCTGCAAAACGAATTTTCGACGATGTAACGTCTTCAGGATAAGCACGACTGACATCTTCGGCACTAAGTGTGTTTGCCTCTGTAACTTATAAAAAAATAGGTGACGGGAAATTTTAATGCGGTAGGTCAACACAAGAAATGTTATACTTTCTGCGGAGCTATGAATATAGTTTATTGTATCTTTTCCAAAGAGTTACAGCACAAAGATATAATTTTTTAAATGGAACAATAGTTTTTTCTATCATGCATTAGATTCGTTGAAACCAGGTGCATCCAACTCAATTTAAACTACATTCCTATCACTGTTAGTTTGGGAGCTACAACCCTTCAAAGTTTCAGGGGCAGATACCACAAACGCTGCTCATAATGCAAGGCGCCTTCTAAATATGGTGCGGTCGAGTTGTAACGTCGTCGGTGTCATGGAGCGAGAAGCTTCCTCGATGCGCTGTTAGACTGCCGACTGTCGCCGCACACCGCCGTATACCCGACCGTTGGAGCCACACAAACAACCGGGGCTCAATATAACACAGTTACTGACATCGGATGACGATGGCATACACGAACAACGAGTACGTTGTCATGTTGCTGATGCTCGGCGAGTGCCGACACGATCCCACTGAAGCAGCCACGGCGTATGCCGTGAGATATCCTAGGCGAAGAGCCCCGGCAGCCATTACGTTCTTACGTGCCGAACAACGACTTCGGGAAACAGGTAGCTTGGTAATGTGCCGCAGTAACAGACGAAGACCTGCAAGAAGAAAGGAGACGGATGTGTTTGTTTTACATCTACATATACATAGATACTCTGCAAATCACATTTAAGTGCCTGGCAGAGGGTTCATTAATCACTTTCATAACTTTTCTCTACCGTTCCATTCTCTAATAGCACGCGGGAAGAAAGAACACCTAAATCGTTCCGTTTTCGATCTGATTTCTCTTATTTTATTGGGATGGTCATGTCTCCCTAAGTAGGTGGGTGCTAGCAAAATATTTTCACATTCAGAACTAAAAGTCGGTGATTGAAACTTCCCAAACAGATCACGCCGCAATGAATAACGTCTTTCTTTTAATGATTTCCACCCCAATTCGTGCAACATTTCCGTGACGCTTTCCCCCCCGTAACGTGATAAAACAAAACGTACTGCCCTTCTCTGAACCTTCTCAATATCTTCCATCAGTTCCACCTGGTGATGGTCCCACAAGAGACAACAGTACTCCAGGAGAGGACGCACAAGTGTGATGTAGGCAGTCTCTTTGGTGGAGCTGGTGCATCTTCGAAGCGTTCTGCCAATGAAACGTAACCTTTGATTCGCCTTCCCCACAATATTTTCTATGTGTTCTCTCCAGTCAAAGTTGTTCGTAATTGTAACTCCTAGGTATTTGGTAGAATTTACGACCCTAAGGTTTGACTGATTTATCGTGTAATTGAAGTTCAGCGGATTTCTTTTAGTGGTCATGTGTATTACTTCACACTTTTCTTTATTTAGTGTCAATTGCCAATCTTCGCACCAAGTAGAAATTTTGTCTAAATCGCTATGCTGCACTACAACACGATCCCCATGTCAGCTTACGAGCTGTTGCTGCAGTCGCTGGTGTCAGTCTCATATCTGTGTGGCGTATAGTACACGGCCACAGGTTTCACCCGTACCGCCTGTCACTGACCCAGGAGCTGCGTGGGAACGATTTCCGTGCAAGAGTGACATTCTGTGAGTGGGCCATGCGTAATTTCACTCTGGAGTCTTTACAAAGTGTTATGTTCTCTGATGAGTCCACGTTCACAAAATTATGGTGCAGTCAATCGCCATAACATGCACTACTGGGCCGCAGACAATCCTCGGAGGGTACGACCTGTCGACCGTCAACGTAGGTGGTCTATTAACGTGTGGTGTGGAATCCTTGGGGATGAAATCATCGGTCCACACTACTTCCCAGGTACACTGACAGGTGAGTTATATCGCGCTTTTATAGCCGACAGTTTGGGTGGTCTCCTTGAAAACAAGTGTCTACACACGAGAGTCCATATGTGGATGCAGCACGATGGTCACCCAGCCCATTCTGCGCGTGCTGTTGTGGAAGAACTAAACAACAGGCTTGCAGGAAGATGGTTGGGGCGTCATGGCCTCATTCGTGGCCAGCAAGGTCGCCCGATTTAACACCAGTAGATTTCTTTTGGTGGGGATATCTAAATGATCGAGTTTATGTCACTGAGCCCACATCTCCAGATGATCTAAAACGGCGCATCGAGGACGCATGTCGCTTCGTCACGCCGGCGATGTTACATCTCGTCCGCAGATCCTTTCGACGGCGCATTGCATTATGCATTGAGGAACATGGACACACATTTGAACATATGTAAATCAACTTCCCACCGCCATAACATCCATCACCCACCACACAGCCATGTATTATGTACAGCGTGTGGTATCTGCCCCTGAAACTTTGAAGGGTTGTAGCTCCCAAACTAACAGTGATAGGAATGTAGTTTAAGTTGATTTGGACGCAGCTGGTTTCAACGATTCCAATGCACGATAGAAAAAAACTATTGTTCCATTAAAAAATTATATCTTTGTGCTGTAACTCTTTGGAAAATGATACAATAAACTATGTTCATAGCTCCGCAGAAAGTGTACATTTCTTGTGTTGACTTACGGCATTAAAATTTCCCGTCACCTATTATTTTATAAGTTACAGAGGCAAACACAGTTAGTGAAACACCCTGTATATATCACGTTATTTGGTTGTCTGGATCTTGAGTTATAAGAGAACAAACAGATAGACAGACAACAAATGCGTCAAGACGCATATGTTGTCTGTCTGTCTGTTACCTTATATATAAGACGCAATGTTGTTTGTTTGTCTGTTCTCTTATAACTCAAGTTCCAAACAACCAAGTAACGTGAAATTTGGTACACGTACACAAAATTACATGGGGAAGGTTTAGTTCCATTTTCTGAAAACCCAACCAGAAAATTTGAGAAAAAGTGAAAGTTTGTTTTCAATGTGTGCTTGTAAATCTATATCTTTACACTGATCTTGATGAAATTTTGCAAAATTGACCTTCAAACCAAGAGGAAGGCCACTGTCTACATAAAATTTCGTTCAGTGCATGGTGGACGGTACTTAAGAATTTCGCCAAATCCAGAGTTTTGCTCCGATCTTGATAAAATTTTGTACACTTCACCTTGAAAACAAGATGAAGTTCACTGTCTACATAAAATTTCGTTCGGTGCATGGGGGAGAGTACTTTACTTACAGACTTAGATTGCAATTTCTATACATATAACATAATGGTTGGGAAGGGAGTAAGACAGGGTTGTAGTCTTTCTCCAGTGTTATTCAATTTGTACATTGAGCAAGCTATAAGGGAAAGCAAAGAGAAATTTGGAGAGGGGACTAAAGTTCAGAGTGAAGAATTAAAAACCTTGCGTTTTGCTGACGACATAGTAATTCTGTCAGAGATAGCAAAGGACCTAGAAGAGCAGTTGAACGGAATGGACATTGTGCTGAAAGGTGCATATAAGATGAAAATTAACAAGAGCAAAACTAGGGTAATGGAGTGCAGTGTAGGAAAATCAGGTGATGCTGAAGGAATTAGACTGGGAAACGAAGCAATAAAGGTGGTAGATGAGTTTTGTTACTTGGGCAGTAAAATAACAAATGATGGTCGCAGTACAGAGGATATAAAATGCAGAATGGTAATGAGTAGAAAAGCGTTCTTGAAAAAGAGAAATTTGTTAACATCGAATATTGATTTAAGTCTAAGAAGTCCTTTCTGAAAGCATTTGTGGGGAGTGTTGCCTTGTATGGGAATGAAACATGGACGATAAACAGTGCGGACAGGAAGAGGATTGAGGCTTTTGGAATGTGATGCTACAGAAGAATGCTGAATCTTAGGTGGGTGGATCGCGTAACTAATGAGGAGGTACTGAACAGCATTGGGGAGAAAAGGAATTTCTGGTATACCTTGACTAAAAGAATGAATCGATTGATAGGACACATTCTTAGAGATAAAGGAATTGTGGATTTAGCGCTGGAGGGAAGTGTGTGGGAAAAAACCGCAGAAAAAGACCAGTAAGCAGATTCAGACAGATGTAGGTTGCCGTTTTTATGTGGAGTTGAAGAGGGTTGCTCAGGATAGGGTATTGTGGAGAGCTGCATCAAACCAGTCTCCGGACTGAAGACCACAACAACAGCAACAAGACGCATTAGTTGTCTGTTTGCCTGTTCCCGTATGACTCAAGATCCAGACAACCAAATAACATGAAATTTGGTACACGTACACAAAATTACATGGGGAAGGTTCTTAAATAGGTTTCGTTCCATGAGAATCAACAAGTCATAGGGCCATTCTCTTGGGATTGCTGGTATAGACTTACAGACACCATGCTTCTCTCATGGACAGTTATATGTGGCCTACTTCAGAGTGGACAAAGACGAAAATCTTTTTGTAAATACTCCAAATGTAACTGCCAAAAATGTTGTTTATCACATTGCTTTAACATGAATGTACCCTTTTATTACATGCAAATAAACGGTTTTGTACGCTTCTACAAAAGGTGCAAATGTTTGTGTAGCTTATGGGACTTAACTACGGGGTCATCAGTCCCTAAACTTACAAACTACTCATGAACTAACTAATACTAAAGACGGCACAAATATCCATGTCCGAGGGGGGATTCGAACCCCTGACCATAGTGGCCGTGCAGACCATGACTGGAGCGTCTCAGTCCCCTCGGCCACCGCGACCGGCGACGCTTCTACAGAAAACCTTATTGTAAACCCGGGCAAAGCCGGGTACTTGCAGCTAGTATATATATATATATATATATATATATATATATATATATATGGTCGCTTGCTTGAGTTGTATGTGTTTGGTGTTCCGAATCCGCTGCTAATGGAGAAAATTTCAGTGCCGCATCCTACGCTCCGCTGAGCTGAAATCCATTGTGCTTGTTGAGGACGTCCTTACATCGCCGACTTTAAATGACCACCTCATATTCACTGCCGGATTTGTTTTTATATTTACTCAACATTTATTGGTAAATAGTGCATATGGACTACACGAAATGAATAAATTTACAGATCAAAGGATACTAAGGTATCACATGTCGATCCAAACTGTAACAATCAAATTTGTACACTATATAATCTGACAGTTCAGAAATAATGAAACGGAGATTCTGTCTGATTAGTTCACCCATATTCGTCACAAGTTCATAATTCACTTATGGAGAACAGCCACTTCATTTTCCATCATGGCCGTTTGTGCGATCGTCACGAAATGCACGACACCAACATCAAACTACACTATCACAATGAATTACTACTGGTGTCTTGTTTTGCCCAAAAAATGGTGTTACTCAAGTACCTTGCACTTGACAGAATTCTGTTCCTGTACGCATTTTGAACAGCTATTTTGACGAGAGAAACGGCCAAATACAACTTCACTGTTTATTACGAGGAGTGTACTGAACCAAGCAACACAACGGAACAAATTTGGCGATGTTAGCGCCTCTAGTTTGCATAACGTAAGAGACCGGAACATAACTTCCGACTGGCTGCCATAGAACGTCGCCTTCGCTCCAGCGTTTAACTTCAACACCTTGTCTGGTCTCGGCTGTCCAGGGAGAATAGGTACCATTCCTTTGCAAACATTCAGACACCTCCCCTAGGTTGAATCATTCCATAAAATGTCATTAACATTAGTCAATAATATTATGCAATATATTTATGGTTGCTCCAGACAGCGATATTCCACAATATTAGTGTCAAATTCTCAAAACATGCAAAAATGGCGGATGTTGATTCCAGCCATTAGTTGGCTCTTGTTCTGGCTTTGTGATCACATCAGGAAAGGAGGAAGCGTAGATGGCTGAAGTAATGGTATTAGAAGCGAGGAAAATTGGCATTTGAAAATTTACTGACTTGAGGATAAGCAAGCCTAATGACTATTGGAATTATCTGAGGATGGACGCTCGCTCATTAGAAGTACAAAGTTAGACCTATAATTGTGATTATATCTGCGTAATATTTACTTTTATAAACACAATTTTATAAACACGTAGCACGTAAATTATTATTTTTATGGCAGTAAGAAATTTCTTGTACTTACAAAAACTCGAAGCAACAAAGTGTTGGCCACAGTATCCGATTAATATCAGCTCCGCTTTTGATGGACTCTTAATTATTCTCAATGATTTGTTTGTAATAAATTTAATGTATTTACTATGATAATTGAAGGTGATCTGCTTTTAGGTTAATTTTCCTCTATTTCGACTGTCATTGATCTTAATGTTCTGTTTTCTTTCGCAGATTACTATAACCGATTCATTTGACATAGGATAAGGTGGTACAGTTGCGATCATTTCGGACAAATGATATTGCAACTGGAAATACGAGGCGGGTCCTGAAAGTAAGTTCCGTTTGGTAATAAAATGAAACAGTACGCACATACAGAAGAAATTTTTATTGCACAAAATTCTACAACTCTTAAACTACTTTTCCACATAACTACCGAAATTTTGTAGGCACTTGTCATCGCGTGCCACAAGTTTTTGCATGCATCCTTCACAGAAGCTTGCCGCCTGTGTATTCCACCATGTGGTAACAGCTCTTTATCGTCGTTGAAGTGTTGACCACCAAGGACAGATTTTAGGTGTAAGAAGAGATGAAAGTCACTAGGAGAGAGGTCCGAGCTATATGGAGGATGATCAAAGAGGACCCATTGAAATTTTCGTAAGAATTTTTTGGTCACATTAGATGTGTGAGGTCAGGCAGTATCGTGAAACAAAAATCTTTTGACAGTAATCCTCTTCTAACACCTAAAATCTGTCCTTGGTGGACAACACTTCAACGATGATGACGAGGTGAAAGAACATGTTACCTCATGGTTGAATACACAGGCGGCAACATTCTATGAAAAAGGCTCACAAAACTTTGTGCCATGCTATGACAATTGCGTACAAAATTTCGGAAGCTATGTAGAAAAGTAGTTTAACAGTTGTAGATTTTTGTACAATCAATATTTTTTCTGTATCTGTACCCGTTCGTTTTATATAACCAAACGGAACTTACTTTCTGGACGCGCCTCGTATATTGAGAAAATAAGTAATTTTAACTATGGCACTTGTTCTTGGATGTTTGATGAATATGTAACACAAATATTAGACAATTACAAATGTTGGTATATAGACAAAAAAGGTTACAGAATTGACAAAAATCGATCGAAAATGTACCACACTAGGTACAATCGTGATCACTTCCGGGTAAAATTTTGATCACTGGCATCTTCATCATAAAAAGTATTTTTTCCTTCCGTCACCAACGCATATTTCGTGGTACCAAACATTGAATTTTTGGCAGCGAAACCAGTCACCCATAACTTAAATTTATAAGAGCGCGTTAGACTAAGTAGCTTCACTTACGTCTTAACATGAACAAATTTATATCTTCGTATTCTTGGAAAAGACAGGAGAAGCTGTAGAAACCTGCTACACTAGAACCCCCCACTACGCCACCCTACGAGACTAACAAGTGGCCGCGAAACCTTTATGGTGATCGGAATTGTACCAATATCGAATTTGTACCACCTTACCCTATTATAAGGCTGCTAACTACCTAAATACTTGCAACAATTCTCAAATGAAAATCCTTTCCGCTCTGTTTTCAAATCTATTTCAACTTCACAACACAACAAATTGTACAAAGCAAACAGACGAGACTGAACTGACAAAGATATACAGTTTTAGCCAGAGACTATAATGCAATCCAAGCAGTTTGCTCAATAAAATATAATTTCAGTAGATCCGTCAACTTATTATGCAATATATTGCACAAACTTCAATATTATAAACAGACGGTCAATAATATTATGCAATACAAAATATCTATAAGTATAAAAATCAATCACTGAGTGTTAGTATCGCTAAAACTCAGAAATGGCTTGAATAATTTAACTTTTTTTCGTTTTGTTAGCTTTATATTAAGGGTGGATTAGAAAAAATAGGTAAAATTCAAGAGATCAGCTGAAAAATCGGAAAAATCGAAAGTAGTAATTTTGTGTCGCCACTTGAGATTAAATTCGTATTTTATTCGCTGCCTTATCGTTTATCAGACTGCGATAAATTTGGCATACTTGACCTACAAAACAAGAGGTGCCCACTGTCTACATTATATGTATGGCCGAGGTTATTTTGCAGCAGACTTCGACAACAGTCTTGAGTTTTATGCCTATGCTGATGAAATTTTTCACACGACCTTCAGAGCAAGAGAGACATCACTGTTTACCTAAGATTTCGACGCCGTTTGACACGTTTCGTTGGATGTAAGGAAATACCGGCAAATCTCTTTTATTTTAAAAAAGCGAGTGTGATTGGAGGGAATAAGAAGAAGTCTGGATGACTGAAACCCGGCGAGTATGGTGGATGTTTAAGTTGCACCACCGAGTTTCTCGACAGAAACGCTTTGACGAAATAAAAAAAAAAAAAAAGTAAAATGTGTGTGGGCGAGCGTTGTGGTGCAACTTGAACATCCATCGTACTCGCCGGATCTCAATACTTCAGACATCTTCCTATTCCTCGACTCAATCTCTCTTTAAAAGTAAAGAAATGAAGCATCAATTTGTAATTTACTACGCGTATATACTACCAACTCCATTGCCAATAACATTTCGGATACTGTTTCCTAATAAGTCAAGGAATAACGCCATGGAAAACCTCCCCATCAAGCATCAGGTTTTGCTCTATCACTTCTCTATTACTAACAGAACAGGCGAAAGCAGAAGCTTTATGTAGAACTAAGACAAAAGCGTTGACAAAGGCACGTTTACAAAATCGTGTTGTAGAAACGTGAGACAGAGGCGCAGAGACAAACATAGCAGTTCGTTTCTAATATAAGACTGGAAAAATGTAGTCTATATATACCCGGGTAATACCGGGTATATAGTAATTAACTTAATGGAAGATCACTGATGTGACATTTCTCGCAAATGGCAGAGAACTTAGCGTTGCATTCTTCTCATATCGTCCTTACTGCGTTGTTAGCCGCGGTTTTCACAGGTTGTGTAGCCAGTTCCGATGCATATTTAGCAGTTGCTAAGGCCGATATTACACTATGAAATTTTCTTTGACGAAGTATCTTTGTCAAAGAAAATTGGACAGTGTAATATGAAACTCTTGTCAAATCTGCCTTTCGTAAAAAATTCGTTGGTCAAATCTAGCAGCTCACTGTAGATTTGATCAAAGTCAGCGTTCGTCTTATGTTAACTGCGGTGAGAAATGTGACCGCTTGAAGCGCTGACATCGCAGTACCAGTTTTTGGCATACTGATTGAAAACATGAGCACGAAATTCGTATGGTGTGTCGCCGCAAAAACAACATTTCTGCATTCGTAAGAGGATGGTTATAAAAACCGTCTGCGTCGAGCCGAAAGGTAGAAGTCAATTGCGGAGTTCATTAGCGATCAAGTTAGGACTGGTTGCAAGGCAGAAGATGTAAACAAGAAAATTATGGCCTCCGCAGCAGTTCTGCAGTGGATAAAGCAAAAGTATATATGGCATTGCTTAATTCCATGCATATATTTATTCAGACACATATTTTTTACACCAAATATATTTAAACAAATTACAAATAAATGTTTTGTTTACTACAGACGCGCTAGAGTAGCCTTCTGGCAAAAGGAGGAAACACGGCACAGGCTCCCTACCAGCCACAAATGTACTGGTTCCACCTCTCGAAATTTTTAGAGCAGAATACCACTGCAGACGCGTCACCAATGTTGTCAGTCTTCTAAATGTCTAACTGTTGCAATTACTGCAGGGCTACATGCAATCATCTTTTAATATATAAAGCAGTGTGTCCGTATATTTGTACGTGTTGCATAGAAATCTACAATTTTGTTCCAATCTTTATGAAATTTTGCACACGTAAGCTTCAATCCATGAGAACGATCGCCGTAAGTGTAAGAATCACATACGATATATAGTTCACGAGATATGACGTCATAAACAATGAGATGCAGGGAAAACTGCTGCATTTAGCGACAATACTGCTCATTTTCTCCTAATCCACTGGACCGATTTCAACCAAATTTGATACACACATTCCTTGCCGTGAGGTACAGTTGCTGCAGGGTTAAGAATCATATACGACGCATGGTTCAAAAGATATTACGTCATAACCAATAGAAATCGCAAAAAATGTCATATAAGCGGCGAGACTTTCGAAATACACTGTATGAGAATGACAGTACTTAGCGACTTGCAACAAACTTTAAACATAATTTCAAGCCTTTATTAAACTTTTTCTCGCTGGCAGCATTAGTAAAATGATGAAAGGAAAAAAGTTTCTCGCTTACTACTTTTCCGCTGTTTATGGAGTAAAACTACGGCTCTCGGGATGACGTTAAAATTTATAATTTTTACACTACAAATTGCAGCTGCAGGAAATTTTACAGACAGTATACGCGCATATAGTTGAGTGTACCTTCTAAATTATATCAAAGTACGACACATAATTAATGAGATATGAGCACATAAACAGTAACTTTCATGGAAAACCCCCATCACGCACCAAGTTTTAATCTATTACTTCTTTACTACTCATTGTATTCTCAAGAGATTTTGCAGTTATACAGCCCTTATACAAATGAATATATACCGAAGAAATGGCATGAATAAATAAATAAATACCCGAGCAACGCCGGGTTTTCAGCTAGTAGTGTATAAATAGATGTAAGTAACCAACAGCTAAGGTTAATAAAAGATATTCATCCGCCATTTTCGATGCACTTTGACAGAAAATTGGATAGTGTAATGTCCCATTTTCACTACGTCAAAGATTCTTTGTCAAAAATATTGGACAAAGATTTTTTTGTCAAAGAACATTTGATAGTGTAACTGCCTAGTGCCTAAGCACTGCCAGAGTTCTGGGGACGGCTTGAGGCGCGTAATAGCAGCGACCTTGAGTAACGCAAGACGGGAGGCGACGGCCGGCCCCGTGAAGGCAGGGAGCAGAGGAAAGCTGGCGCTAACGAGCGGCCGCGCTTCCGGCAGCCGCACCACGCCGCGTCGCCTCCTCTGTCGTCCGACGAGGGAGCGCGCCGCGCCGTGTCGAAACGCAACACACCGCCTGACGCAACGCGTCCATCAATTGCAGCATTATCTGACAGCTGACAGGGATGCACAAGCACGGAAACAACGCCAGTTAAACTATCTCAGCCTGCAAAGTTACAAACACTAGGTGAATAAAAAAAAGTGTCAGAGGCATTAGAGATTTATTATGACATCAAAGCATTGCAATCAGTCCTTAAGCACATGGGTCCAAAATCATTCTTTACCATATGGGGACGGAAGTCATGGGATATTCACAGACAGCCGCACGGGAATGGCTGCGCGGCCGCTGCTGCCGGAGGTTTGCTTCCTCCCCCGGACATGTGTTTGTGTCCTGGCTGCTCGCCGTGTGTATTCTCCTACAGTGGTTATATTACAGCTGAGTGCACAACTGCAGTGGCGTGAAGAGTCAGACATGTTCTCCACAACGTATGACGACAGTGACAGTGATTTGTTCGCAAAAAAATGTCGTTATTGGAAATGAGAAGAAAGAGGAGGTATGCAGTGCATCTTTTGAATGCTGAACGTCCGCACTACGGATACTTTCACAAGTACTACCAACAGCTCAAAAACTATCCAGATCCCTTTTTCAAGTATAATAATCATCTGCTTCAGATCTTCACTCATTGTTGCCTGTATACCGAAACTACCTGAAACAAACACTATTGCGCATGGTGGGCACGAGTTCCACGCGCGCAAGTCAAATGCCGCTCTGCTAGAGTGACCTTGAACCAACCAATCACAGTGGAAGTTTCAGCCCCGGCAGCGATGGTCATAGCGCAAAACGCAAACCTGTTTGATATCATCGCCTGGCGAAGATCGTAGCGAGTAGCGAGCTGGAGGAGCTGTGATAGTGCACGCTAAATAGACCGGTAAGACTTTGTGGGTCTGATTCATCGTTGCCGTGCCATGTCGGCAAGCAGCAAACAGCGAGGTGGCAACATAAACGCGCCTGAGTTGCGGCACGTGGCACGTGTGGGGCACGACAAAAGGTGACTCTCCCGCAACGGAGACCGTGGTCACCTGTTGTTGTTGTGGTCTTCAGTCAGCAGACTGATTCGATGCAGCTCTCCATGCTACTCTGTCCTGTGCAAGCCTCTTCATCTGAGAATACGTACGGCATCATACATCCTTTTGAATCTAATTACTGTATTTGTCCCTCGATCTCCCTCTACTATTTCCAGCCCACACACTTGTGTCTCTTAACCAGGATATGCCAGAAGCTTCTTTTCTCCCCTATTCTGTTCAGTGCTCCTCATTAGTTATACGACCTTCATCATTCGTCTTTAGCACGACATTTCAAAAGCTTCTATCATCTTTTTGTCTGAACTTCTTATCGTCCACTTTTCACTCTCATACAGTGATACACTCCAGATAATATAATTTACAACCGATCACTCAGCGAAAGATCCGTACCCAAAGACTGGAAAGTTGCCCAAGTTACTCCAATATTCAAGAAAGGCAATAGGAGTGATCCCCAAAATTACAGGCCAATCTCTTTGACGTCGATTTGCAGTAGGATTTTGGAACATATACTTTGTTCGAATATTATGAACTACCTCGAAGAGAACGACCTATAAACCAATAGTCAACACGGATTCAGAAAGTATCGCTCTTGCGAAACACAGCTTGCCCTTTATTCACATGAAGTGTTAAGTGCCATCAACAAGGGATCTCAAATCGATTCCATATTTCTGGATTTCCGGAAGGCTTTTGACACTGTACCCCACAAGCGGCTTCTAATGAAATTGCGTGCTTATGGAATATCTCCCCAATTGTGCGATTGGATTCACGATTTCCTATCAGAAAGGACACAGTTCGTTGTAATTGACGGTAAGTCATCGAGTAAAACAGAAGTGATATCTGGCGTTCCACAGGGAAGCGTTATAGGTCCCCTACTCTTCCTCGTGTTTATAAACGATTTAGGAGATAATCTGAATAGCTCCCTTAGACTGTTCGCGGATGATGCTGTCGTTTATCGGTTAGTGAAGTCAACAGAGGATCAAAAGCAACTGCAAAGCGATTTAGACAAAATTTCTACTTGGTGCGGAAATTGGCAATTGACACTAAATAAAGAAAAGTGTGAAGTAATACACATGACCACTAAAAGAAATCCGCTGAACTTCAATTACGCGATAAATCAGTCAAACCTTAAGGTCGTAAATTCTACCAAATACCTAGGAGTTACAATTATGAACAACTTTGACTGGAGAGAACACATAGAAAATATTGTGGGGAAGGCGAACCAAAGGTTACGTTTCATTGGCAGAACGCTTAGAAGATGCACCAGCTGCACCAAAGAGACTGCCTACATCACACTTGTGCGTCCTCTCTTGGAGTACTGTTGCCCCTTGTGGGACCCTCACCAGGTGGGACTGACGGAAGATATTGAGAAGGTTCAGAGAAGGGCAGCTCGTTTTGTTTTATCACGTTACGGGGGGGGGGGGGGGGGAAGCGTCACGGAAATGTTGCACGAATTGGGGTGGAAATCATTAAAAGAAAGACGTTATTCATTGCGGCGTGATGTGTTTGGGAAGTTTCAATCACCGACTTTTAGTTCTGAATGTGAAAATATTTTGCTAGCACCCACCTACTTAGGAAGACATGATCATCCCAATAAAATAAGAGAAATCAGATCGAAAACGGAACGATTTAGGTGTTCTTTCTTCCCGCGCGCTATTAGAGAATGGAACGGTAGAGAAAAGTTATGAAAGTGATTAATGAACCCTCTGCCAGGCACTTAAATGTGATTTGCAGAGTATCTATGTAGATGTAGATGTAGACAAATGCTTTCAGGAAGGATTTCCTAACATTTAAACTAATATTTGATGTCAAGAAATATCTCTTCTTCAGAAACGCTTTTCTTCCCATAGCCATTCTGCATTTCTTTACTTCGGCCATCAGAAGTTATCTTGCTACTTAGAAAACAAAACTCATCTACTACTTTTATTACCTCATTACCTAATATAATTCCTTCAGAATTGACTGATTTTCTAACAATACATTCCATTACCTTTGTTTTACTCTTGCTAAAGTTCATCTTATACCTTCCGTTCAAGACACTGCCCATTCCAGTTAATTGCCGTTGCAGATATTTGTTCTCTCTGACAGAATTACTATGTCGTTAGCAGCACCGCAAGGTTTCTATTCCCTCTCCCTGGACTTGAATGCCCTGACTCCTAAAGTCAGTGCATCACCCCACTGATTTTAAAGTCCTGCTGACTCTAATAAAGAAGGTTTTCGATAAACGACGGGAAACGTTAGATATCGATGAATTGTACGATCAGGCTATCACTTCGAATGGGAAAATTGATTTTGATTGTAGCAAATCGTGGCTGGAGTGCAACGTGTAGACGTAATTCCCCGAAATGGCGAATAATATCGACATTGGGCAACTAAATGCACATGACTGACTCATGCAGGAGCTTCGTAAGTTGGTGGAGGAGCCATACTCCCAAGTTGGGCGTATCTCCTATACGTCAGTCAGGTGGAAGGTGTTGGTCTCTACCCCCAGATCACAAGCCACTGTTTAAATCACAAACAGATCTTTCAGAGTCACAATATTAAGTCAGTTATACAACGACCACTATAATGTTGAAAAATAACAGACCACGGCAGGACGTACGATCCTGGTGAATATGTAACTTCAATACAGAGAGAACGTTAAACTGCACCTGATCCATCTGACGAACGTGATCACGGCATTGCGTGGTCACAAGATAGTCGTGACAGCAGACCTCAAAGCGGAGTCCCACCTGTGGAGCAGCCGTACTCACAATGCAGATGGGAATAAAACTAAAGATATGGTCATGGCTCTTCAGCCGACAGCAGCAGACACACCCGGAAACCAGACAACATATGTAGATAGAGGGGGTGAAGGTACGAAAATCGACGAAACTCAGGTTACACCAAACCTGGCTGGAAAGCATAAGCTGGAGAACACATGCCCAATTAACAACAAGTGATCGTCACCTCATCAATTTCAATATATTCGCGGACTAGTGAGGCTGAGAACAGGGTAGGAACTGTAGATGAATCATAATAATGCTGTTTCTGAGCACCTGGAAAGGGAGTTGGACATAGCAACATTGCTGGAGATAGGGCAGGGACTACCTATGGATGTTCATCAAGCTGCCAAAGTACTGATTGCGGCGCTGTCCAGAGTGGTCAAGGTAGCTGTACCATCCAAGAGGCGGACCGTGGCGGCCTCTCGCTCACCATGGTCAGCTGAGTTACGAAGGATGCATAAGTCGGTCAGTAGACCTCAGAGATACTACCAACGGGGCCTGGTCTGTCAGGAAAAGCAATATTGGCTTCAGAACTATCAGCAAGGAAAGGAGAAGCTCATAAAGAACTAAGAGTTGCCCAACTTCTGTGTGGGGAACAGTTTTTCAAGAGCCAACTAGCCACAGATCCCTGGGGATACCCTAGAAGCCTGTAAGAGAAAAGACAAGATCGCAAATGGTACTGTCTACAGTCAGGGAATGTAATCGGATGATGGAGACCGGCCAGGACACTGATGAGATCTCTTCTGGCCCCTACTCTCTGATGACAGACCAGAGATGGATACAGAAATCCAATCTAGAATACAAGCAGAGGATGCCACTGGGGAAAATAATGATACACCTGCCTACACCTTTTCTCAGGAGGAGGTGGCGGGAATGATCAAAACCCTCATGAGAGGGACAGTTCCCGGGTGTAGTGATACATTTCGTGGTTCCTCAGATAGTTCCTCAAACGACTGAAATTGGGAAGGAGTGCTTGATAATAGGCACACGCCTCACAATATAGAAGACAGCCAACATCGGTATCATTAAGAAAGGCACTGATAGGAATGTGGCTCTAGCCGAATCATATCGACTGATATGCCTCTTGGACATATTTGGCAGGCAGTTTGCTTCAGGGTGGGGCTATCTGCGTCTGATGGAACTACCCTGGTAGCCGAGGTCTGTAGTTCGACACCACAGAAGTATCTAGTAGGCCGCATGGTTGACATCTGTGGCATGTTCAACAACCTCTAGGGGCTTCGCTCTTTTCCAGGCTATGGGAAATGAAGTGCCCTGAGGCCCGATATGGTTGCCTGAGCAGCTATTGCTATGAAAGGGAGATCTTACTATCATCCCCTAGCACAAGCATATGTAAGACAGTATCCAAGGGGTGCCTTTAGAGCTCTGACCTGGGGTTCCTCTTCTAGGATATTAATATGGAGCCATTATTAAGGGATTTAGAGAAAAGCGGAGATATAGTAGCATACGCAGACGACCTCCTGCTGGAGGTGGCCGTAGCTGCGAGGACTTGGAACCAGGAGTTGAGTGGGCAATACAGAAACTTACAACATGGCGCCAAAATAACAAGTTGGCGGTAGCATCTAACAAGTTCAAACATCAGAATTGAGGGTGTACCAGTCATTAGGTGGAGACAAGCAAGGTATCTGTGTGTCATAATTGACGAGCACTGGAACTTCGTGTCACACTTTGATATGGTAGTAGAAACGGAACTAGTTGCTTTGAATAGTTTGGCTTGGATTGGGCATATACGGTTCCACCAGCAGTCCACTCTCATTAAACTATACCATAACAGCATTCTGACATCCATATGGGCTACAGTTCTCGCATGTGGGTACACAGGTAAACAAGGGTAGTGCCTGCCATGGCCGTCAGAAGGGTGTACTAAAAGGAGTGTATAAAATCAACATTAACAAGATCAAAACAAGGGTAATGGAATGCAGTCTTAGAAAATCAGGCGAAGCTGAATGAATTATATTAGGTAATGAATTAATAAAGGTGGTACATGAGTTTTGTTACTTGGGCAGTAAAATAACATACAGTGGTCGCAGTACAGAGGATATAAAATGCAGAATGGCAATGGGAAGAAAAGATTTTTTGAAAAAGAGAAATTTGTTAACATCGAATATTAATTTAAGCATAAGAAAGTCCTATCTGAAGGCATTTGATGGAGTGTTGCCTTGTACGGGAGTGAAACATGGACGATAAACAGTGCGGACAGGAAGAGAATAGAGGCTTTTCAAATATGGTGCTACAGAAGAATGAGGAAGATTAGGTGGGTAGATTGCGTAACTAATGAAGAGGTACTGAACAGAATTGGCAAGAAAAGGTATTTTTGGCGTAACTTAACTAAAAGAAGAGATTGCTTGGTAGGACACATTCTTAGAACTCGAGGAATCGTAAATTTAGCATTGGAGAAAAGTGTGTGCGGTAAAAATCGCAGAGGGAGAGTAAGAGACGCATATAGTAAGCAGATTCAAATGGATGTAGGTTGCCGTTCTTATGATGAGACGAAAAGGCTTGCTCAGGATAGAGTAGGGTGGAGAGCTGCATCAAACCAGTCTCCGACTGAAGACCACAACCAATCAACAGTGGCTCAAACGAAGATTGGGTATGTTGTCGCATAGGTCAGCGCCTCGCGTGATAATATGGAGAGTCATTAACAACGTAATCTGCTTTACATTACATAGGCGATAGTTTGAACATCGTATGTCGCACTTCTTACCTGCTAAGGGAGGTGACGGTGCCTTCTCATCGTGTCTCCGTGAGTTACCTGTATACACTAATCAAAACAATCGGGGGAAGAGGACTCTAGCACTCGCCTTATTTTGCTGAGCAACAAAAACAGAGTAATACTGTCATTCATACCGTCGTTCTGAGTGAGCGTTTATCAGCGGCACTTGCGTGGCATGCTTCGTGTGAGTTTACAGAGGCCACCTTCTAGTAGCCATCTGCAACGCAGTCCTTGTGTTGCCTGCCCCCAGTCTCTAGTTGTGACAGAGCAACTGTACACGTGACGGCTGTTGTTGGAGAGGTACAAACCCGTTACATCTCGCGATTTTATCTGGAAGCCACCAACTCTGCGTCTTCAGAAGTGTGTTCCAGTATCTGCAATGGATCTTGGTCCCTGGCTCTTTCAGAATCGATGGATGAGGCTGTAATTGTGATAAGTGGATACTCTTCGTCTATTCACTTGGCGATAAAGAGCATACTTTTTTAATTAAGAGATGCCACCCATTGTCTCTTCTAACTTTACACTCTTACTCTGTACTCCACCGTTAAATGAAAACACTTACCGCCTGTTTAGTTCTTTACATACTAGACTTCACTAACATCTTACGAGTCAACTGCTCAACATGACCACCTCCCCAACTGCCGAAGTTCTGAACCCTTCGTCCAATGAGAAGTCTGGCTTCTTTTTCTGCCATTATTTGGCGCCCCTGCCAGAAGCCTGGTGCCTAACCCTGTCGGCCAATTCTGTGCTAGTCTCTAAGTCCCTATATGGATGCCCCCAACTGCATTCCACGCCACGTTACTTGTGTCCCCGTACTGCAACCACTTTTCGAATTTAAGTATTACACCAATTATACCGTTTTACATAGTCAAGTATTACACGTTTCCACTCTTCAACGAGAGCCCTCGAGAGCTTTTGGAGCGCGTGTGGTAGAAAAGGACGACCAGAACATGTCTGTCAACCATGCTCGATGGGGTTTTGCTCTGGATTCACTGCTGGCCGTTCCATTACTTCAACGTCCAAGCTTCTCACTGCATGCATGGTGTCGCCAGCCACGTTGTCCGTAACGTTGTCATGTGTGAGCTGTAGTTCAGGGCCGTCGCCATATGCATTAGCCACAAAAAAAAGGTATTTTATATAAGTGTAAGATGTAAGCGATCAAACTACTGCGGTCACAGTCCCTAAACTTGCACTCTACTCTAAGACAAACACACACCCATGCCAACGGGAGGGCCTCAAGCATGAGCGGCCGCACAATCCGTAACGTGGCCTCTCAGACCGTGGTACCATTCTCACACGGACAGCGATTACACACATCACAGTCTTAACATCTGCCCAACGTACTGCCTGGCGGTAAGGCGACAACAATCTCTAAGGCAGTCATAGACAACGAGACTACCTCTGCGGCTCTCAACACTGATGTCTTCCCACACCATCACTGATCCTCGGCATAATCTGTTGATTTCCTAGGAAACATTTAGCACGTTCCGTCCACCACGGCGTCTTGTCACAGAAACGCGTCATCACGTTCTATCGGAGGACACCTGGCGACGTTTCTAAATAGCACATTTTGCTGGAAACGAAGTTGCGGCGGAACTGAAGGCAGCTCGTCAAACGGGGTAATCGGAAAGGACGACTGGTTCGTAAAGTCCTCGCCGTGTGGGAGCAGTCGAGCGGTGTGGAGCGCCACGTTGTAGATCGCGCGGCCTCCAACGTCGGAGGTTCGAATCCTCCCTCGGGCATGGATGTTTGTGTTGTCTTTAGTATAAGTTAGTTCATAAGTAGTTGTAAGTTTAGGGACTGATGACCCCGCAGTTAAGTCCCATAAGCTTTACAAACATTTGAACATTTGTAAAGTCCTTTATTGTATCTCCTTCCTTAGTCTAATTGGCCGCAGCGGCTCCTATGCCCCTCCGAAATACAGAGACGGCCAGATAGTCTTCTCACTTTGATGGGATGCGTTGGCGACCTTGTGTAAATCGTCTTTTGTTCTCACCTGTATGACAGAAGGCATGCGCAGTAATACGACAGAAAGTCCACCCTTAGATCAAACTGTACTAACATGTCGCGTGTTTTTTGATACAACTTCAACAAATAACTGTTGTCTTCTCTGTACCTGACTAATGACGACATAAATGGTTCTGATGATGATGATCGTGATTGGTATTTTAGGGCTCTAAACAGCAAGTTTATCAGCGGCCTTGCGCAGAAGAAAAACAGACGTTTACAAGTTGGGCCATGTTAAAATGATACACAGAAATTAAAACCATGATGTTGAATGACCAACCCTAAGAAATTAGACAACACACACCAGCATAAAATACAGTTACAAAAAGAGCTGTCCGTAGTTAGTGACTTTTAGAAATAAGTGGTTCACTAAATGACAATAAATCTTCAGAACCTAAGGCATAAAAATTACATCGTGTGATACACATACATAATTTTTTTAAAGTATCAAAAATTTGTTATATCTTGGGCCCACAGTGCTACAGATGTCGTAGATTGACATAATTATATTAGGTTAAACCAGATATAGCTGTGTTCTGGTTTAACCTAATATAATTATGTCAATTTATAAAAATAGTTACATAATGGACCCTACATGTACTGCGTACTGATTTACAGTGTCTGCCTTTATTTTTATACGTGCTAGTTTAAGTTAATAACTGTGAAGCGTTAAGTTAAAATACGCACCATGTTTTGACGTAACATATGTATTTATCAAAAGGGTCACAATTTGAAGCAGATTGTTAGCCTTGAGTCTGTTGTAACTGATCTGCCAGAGCATTATCACAACCCACCTACTACCGATAAAAACCGTCTAGGCGGTAGCAGAGTCATTCAGTATCCGTGTGTATGATGGGAAAGAGCGCGATCTATCAGAGTTTGACCGAGACAGGTTGTGACGGTCCGGAAACTCGGAACGAGCATTTCTGAAACTACACGACTTTTCGGATGGTGGCAGTGTGTGTCGAGCACCTCTTCTTTTCGTGTGCTAAATAAAATCTAAATTTGCGGTTGTTGTTGTTATGTTGTTATGGTCTTCAGTCCGGAGACTGGTTTGATGCAGCTCTCCATACTACTCTATCCTGAGCAAGCCTTTTCATCTCCTCATAAGAACGGCAACCCACATCTATTTGAATCTGCTTACTATATGCGTATCTTGGTCTCCCTCTGCGATTTTTACCCCACACACTTCCCTCCAATGCTAAATTTACGATTCCCCGATGTCTAAGAATGTGTCCTACCAAGCGATCCCTTCTTTTAGTCAGGGTATGCCAAAAATTCCTTTTCTCACCAATTCGGTTCAGTACCTCTATGCCTTCAATATGTTTATCTGCACTGTGTTTTAGTTATCAATTCCTGTAACGCAGTTATCCAAACTACTAAATCTCCAGGCTGCTGTATCTATATTTGATTTCATAATAGCAGGAAGATTATTTATTTACAAGACACCACTTATATAAACTGCCAAATGACTTTGGCGCTGATACGTCGCATCTGCCCTCATTCAAAAAATGTTCAAATGTTTGTAAATATATCGGAATCAACAGCTTGGCCATTAGCCGTAGCTTACAAACTAATTAAATTAAGGTAAACTAACCTAAGGACAACACAAACACCCATATCCGAGGGGGAACTCGATCCTCCGACGGTGAACGGCCGCGCGCAGCGCAGCACGGCGCTGCAAATTGACGTCAATGAAATAGTCCTGTAGGTTAGTGGGTTACTCCTACTGCCTTTCTTGAATATGGGTGTGACCTGTGCAACTTTCCAATCTTTTGGTACAGATCCTTCTTTGAGAGAGCGGTTGTATATGACTGTTAAGTAAGGAGCTATCGCTTCAGCATAATCAGATAGAAATCTAATGGGTATACAGTCCGGACCAGAAGTGTTGTTCTTGTTAAGTGAGCAAAGAGTTCAAGTGATTAGGACAGAAAAGGGTGGGTGAGTGTTTGAGATTACATTTTTGCTGCAAGCTCTGGCCGTTACACCACCCATCCAAATAGTTCGTCCGCCACATTGCTCCTATGCACACCTTGCACGTTATACAACGCTTAAAAACAGCTTTCAGCAACAGAAAAACGTTCAGCGGTAGCACGCTGTTGTAATCAACGAGCTTCGAAACGCTGGCAGGCATGTTCCAGATAAGTACTGTCTTAATAGGGCGGACCAGAGAACAATGATACTTCGTAATTCGCTTGTAACCAATGGCGCCCCAGAACTTTATTCATAAATGAATGTAAATCACTTGTAAACCTCTGCTCTTCATTAGTCGTTGCCCTATTACACAGCCAAATGAAAATTAGAATGCCATCTTACAAAAAGATCTCATGGGTAAAGGATTTTAGAATTTCTTTATATTTACGGTACGTGAAGTTCAGAACTTAAATAATAATCAATGAAAGCCATTAGACGCAACTCTCAAAACTTCACGAAAAAAATAGACTTTGAAGATTTGCAAAGTACACACAAGTACCAATAGTTAAAATACTTACAGCATCTGTCGGTGTGGCTCAGGTGTGAGGTGGCACCGCACCGGGAGCCGTGGCTCAGCGCGCCCGGTCAGAAGGCTGAACCTGAAAACCCCCGAAAAAAAAATCTGAGCCAAGAACACATAGAACAACAACGAGCAAACATGATCAGCGACTGCAAGGAACAGAACGACCAATAGAACAAAAAAAAAAAAAAAAAAAAGTGGTAGCGTTCTGACCTCACAACAATAGAATTGGTGGTTTGAATCCCACTGTGACAAATATTTCGTTTTTGAGTTCAATTATATAAAACATTTTGGGATCTCTAATTTTACGTGTTGTGTCAGTTCTTATTTATGCGTTTGTAAACGAGCTGAACGTCTTGCCGTCACCTAAACCGATGGTTGAGTAGGTTAGCCGCTTGGAAAGCCATTAGTAGCTATGGAGATGACTTTTCAAACACGGCGTCGTAGCTCTTCATAAACGAACAATCAAACACTACCAACGTCAGTTAATAGTGAAGCCAATTTTGTAAAAAAATGTAACCTTTTTTTTTTTTTTTTTTTTTTTTTTTTTGTTGAAACCATCGTTATGAACAACCTTCTATAAAATATAGAAAATTACGAATAAATATAAATACGTGCACTTTTCGTAAAAATTACCATTAGGTGTTAAAATTGTGTAAGTATTCGAACACGACAAAAAAATTAAAAATAAATTTCACGACTTGATTCGAGCAGCCGACCTTAAGTTTGTAAGGGCAGAACGCTTCCACCTGAGCTACACCGATAGCCGCTGCAATTCGTTTAATGACTGGTACTTACGCTTGCTTGTAAAACTTCAAAGTCGATTTTCTCGAGAATTTTTGAGAGTTGCGTTGAATGGCTTTGGCTGTTTGTTATTTGAGTTCTGATCGTCACGTTCCATAAATATCAAAAAATTCTAAAATCCGATCACCACGTGGTCTCCTTGTTAGAGTTTACCAGTTCGCTCAAGATTTGTTGTTGAAACAGTGCATATGGAGTACATGAAATGACTGCACTCACAGATCAAAAGCTAGGAACCGGTTGGCAACAGTTGGTGTTAACGCTTGTGGTCTCAAAAACCCTGTTATCCGTGCTTTGGTAGCTGAACGATCTGCCACTGCTGCCCTTACAGTTCGATCTTGGCGGACGTCTGTGCTGCGTGGACGTCCAGACCCCCGTCTACGGCTTTGAGAATGGTCACGCGACCACTGCAGCCAGCATCGTTGCACAACTGACGCAGATCATCCAAGTTGTGTGGCAATTCTCCGACTGGACCATTCCGCCAGTCGGAAAGGCACAATTTGACTATTTAAAACTCGAACAATTTGTTGTAGGAAACACGAACGCGTCTCCCTGACATGGTGCCTGTTTCCTCCACTTAGATAAAATATCAACATGGTGCAAAAAAGTGGCAATTGACCCTTAATTATGAGAAGTATGAAGTCATCTATATGACCACTAAAAGAGGCCCGTTAAACTTCTTTTACACGATAAATCAGTCAAACCTACATGCCGCAAATTCAACTAAATACCTAGGAGTAACGATTAAAAACGAATTGGAAAGAACAGATAGAAAATATTGTAGGGAAAGCGAACCAAAGACTACGTTTCGTTGGCAGAACACTTAGAAGAGCTACATCTACATACATACTCCGCAATCCACGTAAGGTGCTTGGCGGAGGGTACAATGTACCACTACTAGGCATTTCCTTTCCTATTGCACTCCAAAATAAAATGACGAAAAAAAGAATGCCTATATGCCTCCTTACGAGCACTAATTTCTCTTATCTTCTCTTTGTCATCATTACGCGAAATGTAAATAGGCGGCAGCAAGGTCCAAATTCCAGCCCTCTAAATTTCTTCAACAGAATTTCTCAAAAAGGACGTCATCTTTCCTCCAGTCGCCCAGTGTAAGATCCTTATCAGGTGGGTTTGGCGGAGGACATCGAAAGAGTCCAGATAAGGGCAGCTCGTTTCGTATTGTCACGATACAGGCGAGACAGCGTTACGGAAATGATACAGGATCTGGTTTGGTAATTATTACAACAACGGCGCTTACCGCTGCGGCGTGGGCTACTTACGAAACTCCAATCGCCAACATTCTCCTCCGAATGCGAAAATATATTGTTGACTCCCACTTACATAGGTAGAAACAATCATCAGAATAAAATACGAGAAATGAGAGCTCGAACGGAGAGATTCAGGTGTTCTTTCTTCCCGCGCGTTATTCGATAATGGAATGGGAGATAAATAGTATAAATGTGTTTCGATGAACCCTCTGCCAGGTACTTGAATGTGATTTGCAGAGTATCCCATGTAGATGTAGATTTGATTTCCAGGAGCATTTCCGTGACACTTGCGCATTGATGGAATCTACCAGTAACAAACCTAGCTGCTCGCCTCTGAACTGCTTCTACGTCCGCGGGTCCCAAACGCTCGAGCAATACTCCAGACGTGGTCGTACAAACGTTTTATACGCGGTCTCCAAATGTTCAAATTCAAATGTTTGTAAATCTATCGGACCAAACTGCGAGGTTATCAGTCCGTAGTTTACAAACTACTTAAACCTAGTAAACTAACCTAAGGACAACACACACACACCCATGCCGCAGGGAGGACTCGTACCTCCACGGCGAGCAACCGCGCGCTCCGCAGCGAGACGCTTTAGACCGCTCGGCTACTCCACGCGGTCTCCATTACAGATTAAGTACATCTTCCCCGGCTGTCCGACTTATGGTACTATTGCCCGCGTATTTCGTCGCGACTGCTCGCCGCAGCGGCCACGCCACTCAGTGTCGTGTCTCTGTGGAAGAACACGCGTGCACCGATACCAGTCTAGGTTATCTGGTGGACGAGGAAAAAGAGAAAGAGGAAATAATGGCACTGCTTAGGATATCTTGCCCTTACAGCATTTCCCAAACACGGAAAAGTGAAGGTACCTACGCTAACTTAATAACAGGCAAATTGTGAAACGACGAAGAGAGGTAAAGAAGATTAATCCATCTCAGTTCCATTTTATTTTAAGCGTAGTGAAAGAAAATATAGCATGTACAGCTTTCAGTACAGCCAAACTCTAATACAAAATGATGAATAAATGACACTGTCTTTACGTTAAGTTGCTGTATAAAAAATTACGAATTTATAACATCAGCTTAATACAGATAATTTTGCATTTATATTAAATAAAATAAAAGTCTGCGAAGATAACAGATTTATATGGAAATGACTCAATGCTTGTACAGTCAGTTGTAATTTTTACACGTTGTGTTTACAATATTACAACTAATTATTTTCAAAAGTAGTAACAATATAACGTGCCTTTGTCTCCAACCGACGAAACATCTAAGTGTTGTAAAATTCGATAAGAGCAACTCGAAAGATTCCTGATGTCAGTTAGTAAGACGAGAGACGATTCAGAGGAACATTGAAGTCTCCTAAGTTAGCTTGAAATGTCAACTGTTGGTTCATCAATAAGGTGACGTGGCAGTTTACTGATGGACGCTGTGATACTTCTTATGAATATATATCTCTATATCACGTCCGGGCTCCTGCTCATCAGCTACAGAAATTCTTACTTTGAACCTACAACCGGGAGAAGAACTAAGGCTTAAATAAAGGAAATAATCTAGCTTCAATATTGTAAGATTCCTTCTTTTTATCTTCTTCCACACTTCACCATTCCTTCGCCACATTTATGAAATCTGTATGCATATGGTCGTACAAAAGAGTATCTGCTCACATACTTCACTGACTGTTTGTCGCCACCGTGTAAACCTTTCTACGACGCTGCGCTTATTGCAGCGGTCGCGGTCGACTACCAGACTGCTTCCAGAGCGGTCGAGACGCGGCAGTCGCGGTGACGTCACGGCCGTCCACTGGCGAGCAGTTACAGCGACATACAGCCTGAGAGCAGTGGCTGACTGCCCGCAGTCGCAGCCAAATAGTACCTCTACTCACAACTGTCCTTACATGTTCGTTCCATTTCATATCGCTCTACAATGTTACGCCTAGATATTTGAACGACGCGACTGCATCAAGAAGCTTGCTACTAATGCTGTATTCTAACATTCGAACATTATAAAATTGTTTTTCCTACTCATCCGCATCACCTTATATTTTTCGGCATTGAGAAGGTAGCTGCCATCCTTTGCACGAACAAAAATTTTGTCAAGTCATCCTGTATGCTATTACAGTCAATTAAATACGTCACCCTCCCATACACCACAGCATCATCAGCAAACAGCCGCAAATTACAAGTGTCCATCAGATCATGTATATAGATAGAAAATAATAGCAGTCCTATCACACTCCCCTGGGTCACGCCTGGCGATACACTCATCTCTGATGAACATTCGCAGCCGAGAACAACGTGCAGCGTACTACGAGTATTAATTAGGAAGTCTTCCAGCCAGTCACAAATCTGAACATGTGTGATATTAGGTTGTCATCGAAATTTAAGCTTTAAAAATATGTATCTTTTCTTGTAACGTCGTGGTACTTGCATTTATTTGAACCGTGTCATTGTTGTGTATGGTTTCCGAGATTTCGGTTAGACAGACATGTGGAAATTTCTGGGTAAGACTCTTCCAAGAGCACCGAAAAGCGATAGAGTACACTCAACATTCGCACATCACCTCCTCACACACAACCACCACTCCAATGGCATAGGAACAGACCTCCACATCCTAAAACACAGTATTCATTTGTACCATTGCTTAGAAAAAGAAAATTAGCAAATTCAAAAATCTAGCACAGAGCGCAGAAAAATCATCAATAACCAAACTGCGTTCTGAAACAAAACAGTATACAGCGCTCTAAACGAAATGTCAAACACACTACAACCCTCTCCCGCCCAACACATATACAACGCAAACTGAATAGAAACAAATGGAACAAATTTAAAATTCCGCTGCCTTCAGTTAAAAACCAGATGACACTCCAGAAAAAGGAAAATAATGCACCAGACACAAAACAGGCATTGACACAGTTTTCTCGTCATATAAAAATGTTCGATGTTGTGTATCTGAGCGACCAAACTGCCGTGGTCATCGGTCCCTAGACTTGCAGATTGCTTAAACTTACGCTAAGGACAACGCACTCGAGGGAGGGCCCCAAGCTTCCACCGAGAGCGGCCGTGTAATCCATGGCATAGCGACTCAGACCACGCGGCCATTGCCTTGCGGCTCACGTCACACAGATAATATGGAAATAAAGAACTACATACCATACTTTCAATACTATAAACCTTTATTGAGTATCACTAGTGGGCAACAAATACTATGTATATAAATTGGTTTTTATTCCCGTTTCCTATATGAATACAGTAGTTGTCTAGGCAGCTATTTAATTCGTTCTAAGACATCCTCAAGATCTCTACATCCCTCTAGGGAAGTCGTTTGACATGAAGATGTCTATGCTGCAGGAGTCATTAAATCCTATCTCTCACAATGACTGTGGTTTTTTTTTCTTTTTTTTTCTTTTTTTTTTTCTTTTTTTTCTTTTTTTTTTCAGTGGTCATGTCCCCCTTTTGCTATCAACAATGCAACGTGGGTGCAAGTTTTAAACGCTGGAGTGGATGGACAGTTAACCTGCTCATATTTCGGACAAAAAAAATTGCCGCGGTTGAGTAGCCGAGCGGTCTAAAGCGTCTCGCTGCGGAGCGCGCGGTTGCTCGCCGTGGAGGTTCGATTCCTCCCTGGGGCATGGGTTTGCGTGTTGTCCATAGGTTAGTTTACCTAGGTTTAAGTAGTTTGTTAGCTACGGACTGATGACCGCGCAGTTTGGTCCAATAGATTTACAAACATTTGAACATTTGATTTTTTTTATGAAAAAATTTCAAATGTTTGTAATTCTGTAGGACCAAACAACATTAGTCATCAGTCCTTAGATTTACAAACTACTTAAACTATGTTAAACTAATCTAAGGACAAAGCACACATCCATGCCCCAGGGAGGATTCGAATCTCCGACGAAGGAGACCTTGCGATCCGTAACGTGGCACTCCAGACCGCTCAGCCATGGACGTATATAAGGGAGGGTTCCAGGGGGTCCGGAAACCCTCCTTAGCTTACATTTAAAACAAAACTAGAATACAGAGTGAATCACCTAACACTTGCACCACAAATATTGCGGAAACGGAAAATACGATTGATGTGCGTTTTTCACAGAATAGATTGGTAGTCAAGGACTCGTATTGTTAAATAGATTGTAAAAATACCTAGAAAGTGTATTTTTATGCAAACATACAATTTTTCAAATGGAACAATGGTTGTTTCTTTCATGCTCTGGAATTTTTGACACTAGCTGTGTACAAAGAATTTTGAATGACTTTTCATCACCTTTAGTTTGGCAGCTATAACTATTCAAAGTTTTGGGGGTGGAGGCTACGACTGCGTAGCTGACTGGCTGGTGGTCATGAGACAGTGGGCCGTGCCCCAGGGACTAGCCACTCGGCCAGTCAGCTACGCTGTCGCAGCCTCCACCCCCGAAACTTTGAACGGTTGTAGCTGCCAAACTAAACGTGATAAAAATGTAATTCAAAATTCTTTGTACACAGCTGGTGTCAAAAATTCCAGTGCATGATAGAAACAACCATTGCTCCATTTAAAAACTGTATGTTTGCATAAAAACTACACTTTCTAAGTAATATTACAATCTTTTGTTGGCTAAAAATACGAGCCCCTGACTACCAATCCATTCTGTGAAAACCGCACATCAATCGTGTTAGGTGATTCGCCCTGTATTTGCCAATGCCCACTTTCTTGAATCCTTTGCCTAAAAATTGTGGTCACAGGAGTGCTTGGTTTGCATAGCAATAATCTATATGGAGTTATGACTCAACAAAATATCTGTCTCTTGTAGCTGAGTGTATTCCCGTTTAACTGTTGACCTGACTCAGTTAAAACAACTACGAAACGAATAAGTTAGATATTTTGGGTTAATGAATCGCCAGTTGCTGCTTTTTGCATTCTACCGATCCCTTGTCTATAACATTTTGTAAATGGTACTGATTTTTTGATGATTTTACTAGACTGTCAAAATCATCATCATCATCTTGTGCAAAAAAACCTAAAACATTGCTCAATTTCTTTCCTTGATCATTCCTATACATTAGGAGAAGCAGAGGACTTATGATACTTCCTTGGAGAACCCTAGATACAAGACATGATTTTCCGTCTATTACTGTGACTTGTGATCTTTATAGGGAATCATTAATCCAGTCACACAAATAAGACGATAATTCGTAGGCACGCAATTTGATTAAAAATTCCTTAGTGTAAAAAGTCTTCTGGAAATTTTGAAATATGGAATCAATTTGAGATTACGTGTCTAATTAGTTACTGAGAATAAAGAGCTAGTTATGTTGCAGAAGAACAAATTTTTCTCAATTCTTATTAGTTGTCCCGGAACAGATCGTTTCCTTAAAAGTAATCGTAATGTGCAAGCCATTACAAGCTGCAAAATCCTACTGTATATCGACGTCAGAGGTAACCCATTGAATTACATGACCATCTCAGTCTTTCTTGAGTATTGGTGTAAACTGTGCCAGTCTCTAGACACTGGTGTTTAATGGAACGATAGTTGTATTACGGACCTGTTATATTGCGGTCTCTGGAAGAAACCAAATTTGCTTGCAATTTAGACCAGAAATGATCAAATGTATGTAAACCAATGGTTCCAAACTGCAGTAGTCTTCAGTCGCTAGACTTACAAAGTACTTCAACTAAATTACTCTAAGGACAAAACAGACACCCATGCCCGAGGGATGACTCGAATCTCCGACGGGGAGCAGCGGCGCACTCCGCAGCGGGACTCAGAGCGCTCGGCCACTCCCACACGGCTCTAGTTATGAATTGTGAGAACAACCGCAGAACAATCCCTTAGAGCCCAATTCACACATTGTTTGGCTCAAGTTCTTAATTTAGTTACAGCGTATTCGATTCATATGAGATAACTATGAAACGGAATTGTATCAGAACAATAAAAAGTATAGTAACCTCCATTTACAGGCTACCTTTTGAAGAAATGCTCGGATCAAATTGACTCAGATTAGACTGGATTAATACTTCTTCCATATATCATGAATACGAGAATTCACGTATCAGTTTAGCAAAAGTTAACATTACATGACATATATATTTTTAATTTTTTTTTCTTTTTTTGTAAAATCAATAATTTACGTTCAACATTATTCTTACTTTGTGACATACGATGGACGGAAGAAGTTGTGGTTGTAGAAATATTTGTGAAAATGATTCCCGTAGTGCATACAACACTTGAGGCACTTGAAGATGCTGTAACATGGATGCCCTCTTCTAACAATGCCAACTAAAGACCGCCATTGAAAATAACCAGTTTATCATGTCGTTAGTTATACTGAGAAAATTTTTCCAAAACAGCAAACCTAGGCGAAGCAATGTAGAAGGTCAATATGGGCTTGTTTGAAAATTGTAGTATACAAAAATAATGAAAAACCAAAATATTAGGAATTAAAATCAAATGTTCAATCTTTTAAGAGCAGGTAAAGTAGATTAGTGAAATAGTTGTTAGATCAACTACCAGATGGCAGTAATGGTAATAGAAAAAAATGCCGACATATTTTACTGTGGAAATATATTTTCCCCTTCTATTAAACATGTAAGTCCAGAACTCATTGCTCGTTCTAAACTTCATGAAAAAAAAAAATTGTCGAGATTCGTATGATTTCTCCTGCAAAGTCCAGTAATGCATCCAGCACAAAGAGAAACATTAAAATGGTATCATTTTCTTTTATTTTTTTTAATGCAAGCACAGCGATTCAGCATGACTGTGAAATGTAGCATAATAACTTGAAACCTCTGGAACAAAAACTTGCCACTGCAATCGTAGCTTTTGAACAGTATGGTGAGTAGTTATTATTATTATTATTTCGTTTGACTGGAATGATTTATATACTGTAGATATAAGCTCCCAGTGTCCTCAAAAACTACTTTTTTTTTTCATTCTAAAGAGGTCCAGACCTTAAATTAGAAGAGTGTCTTTCTGATCTTACTCCAATTAGAATTCATCGAGATTCATAAGAATTGAAAATATTAAAATTATGCTGATTTGTTTTTTAAGTACACACCACTTAACAGTTGTCACTAGAACCAATTTTTATTCAGGCACTGCCGATTTCGTGCATATAACTGTTGAAACAGGAAAGTCATCGTGTTACAGATGTAGCTGCCAACCGTCAATATTAAAACCGATTTCTTTAAAAAATGTACTGCCAAAGCTACAGTAAGTCGTCTATAAAAGTTATGACTTTTAGAGTACACGAACGTATAACACACAGCTACAGCTAAATGCCAAAGTGACGCAAAATTAAATACAAACGTACAATAATGTAATAACACACAGTTACCTACTGTTTAGGTTTGTTACTTTCGTCATAAATACTTTCGTTAATATGTACATTTCATTTGTTTTATGCAAAGGTGTTTAGATTAATTAGTATTTGTAGATTCCAACGAGTTCGTGGAATTTTTTAATTTTCAGTTAATTGATTTTGTTGGGGTTAACAGTGGAACTTTGTTATAGCGTGAACGAAGTTGCAAGAAAAAATTGTTTCCTTTCTATAGAACAGTACTGGACATCTCGCATGTCAAAGCTGTAGGTACGTCAGTGCACTCGGCTACTCCTGCGCGGCGTATTTTGGATGTTTGTCTTAAAAAACTCCTTGTACTTGAGAGCTGAACCCCTCCCCGTCCCCTGCTATCAAGAAGAAAACTGGATCCACCTGATCCCCACAATAATGAATTATGTAGCCTACGCCCTGTTGCTGTTTGGCTCTCAAGAACGCTAAGTACGCAGTCTGGCATGCATTGCATCAACAAGGAGTTACCTCATTTATCCAGTAGGACCACTTGCGTACAACACACCTCAATTCTGAAGACATTATAAAAAGAGAAGAATGAAGAATGGAGAGGGCGGGTAACGGGATCGTAGCGGTCAACATAAATGGCGCCTGCGCTGGATGGTACAGGCAAACGCTAAGATGGCGCAACGGCGTTTTTTCCGCAGACAAAGGCATGTAATAGCATTAATGGTGGGTTTGGTGGTGCTGCGTTCTCGTAGGTGGTGAGTTGGCAATAGCTACAACGGGTTGCCGCCCGCGTCTTCAATTCGTTCAGCTTTCGCACAGACACGAGCGTCCTCTAGCCGCATTCCGACAGCGTCGTACATACCACGCTTAAGATGGCATCCTTGCTGGCCGTCTGAATGTCTCAGTCCGTATTGCCAGGTGCTCGGAAGAATGAGTGATAAACGAGAGGTCACTCATCATCACCATCATCATCATGAGTGTTCTGCCAAAAGGCAGGTTTTCACTTGGCGGTTCTCCACACTGTCCGGGCTTCTGCCATCCTCTTCAAGTCCGCAAAATTTCCTCTTCCCTTTACGTCATCTATCAACTTGCATCGTCTTCTTGTTCTCAGTCTTCTCCCACTAACCAGTCCTTTCAAGGCATCTGTTAACAAGCACTTCTTACTCAACGAATGTCACAACCAGTTCTTTTTCCTTTCTCTAATAACCTTCTGCAGACATCTTCTCTCCCCAACCATTTCCAACACTCTTTCATTTGTCACTCTTTCCATCCAGCTTATCCTCTCCATTCTTCTCTACATCCACATCTCAAATGCTTCTAACCTTTTCTCATCTTCTCGTCTCAGCGCCCATGTTTCTGCCCCATATAGTGCCACACTCCAGACAAAATATTTGCCAAACATTTTTCTTAGACCTGTATCTAAATTTCCACATAACAGTTGAATGCCTCCTTCGCTATGGCGTTTCGTGTTTTCACCTCCCGGTGGCATCTCAAGTCTCCAATTATTGTGCTTCCAAGATATTTAAATGCACTTACTTGGCTAATGGTAGCTTTGCCTATTTTAATATTGGCCAATCTCCACCTTGTACTGATGACATACTCTTTGTTTTTTGCTGTGCTCATATTCCACACGTGTTTCATTCATATCTTTCAGTATCTTGTTCGCTGTACACTCACTTTCTGCCACTAATACCATGCCATCAGTAACTCTTATACGTTCTATTCTCTTTCCACAAATAAGTATTCCTCTTTTTCCATCTAAGCCTATCGCAATAATCTCTTCAAGGT
The DNA here is from genome assembly GCA_026315105.1 of Locusta migratoria. Lineage (NCBI taxonomy): Eukaryota > Metazoa > Arthropoda > Insecta > Orthoptera > Acrididae > Locusta > Locusta migratoria. The sequence continues at coordinate 485,242,476 of CM048744.1, read as the reverse complement.
ATACGTTAAACTACAGATGGGAAAGGAAACAACCTTGTCTTACACCTCGCCCAATTCTGGTTCCTTGTGATATTTCATTTCCAATCCTTATCCTTACTTTCTGGTGTAAATATAGATATTGTATAAGTCATCTCTCTTTCCAATCTACTCCTTTCCTCTTCAAAATATCCATCAGCTTGTCCCACTGAACTCTGTCAAAAGCCTTTTCTAAAACTATAAAAACAGCAAAGATTTCTCTCCTTTTTCCATATATCTTTCTCCTACAGTTCTTAACAGGCTAATAGCATCTCTTGTTCGTTTTCCTGTTCTAAATCCGAACTGCTTCTCTGCAATCTGTCTATCCATCTGCCATATAGTCTTCTATTCAACACTCTCAGCAACACTTAAGATTGACGGTCCTGTGCTCTTCAGATTTTTTAGTGTTTTTCTTTTTCTCTATTGGTAAGAAAACTGTTGCAAGGAAGTACTCAGGCCATTAACCTTTGTCACATATCTCATTACAGAGGTGGACTAGTTCCTTTCTAGCCTTGTTGCCCAGACTCTTCAGCAGTTCTGCTGGTATATCATCAATTCCACATGCCTTCCTAGTCTTCATCTCCTTCAGTGCCTTTTCTACTTCAGCTTCCAATATGGTGTATCCCTTACCATCTTACGGGACATATTGCTCCCCTTCAACTTTACTTTCGCTTTGTATTTCATCCCCCCTAAACAGTCATTCAATATATTTCTGCCATTTGTTCAAAACGTCCTGAGGTTCTTTTGCTAGAGTACCATCCACGCTTTCTATTTCCATGTGGTAACTCAAGACATAAAAAAATGTTCAAATGGTTGTAAAGCTTTGGCACCTTCCTGCAATGGTCATCAGTCGCTAAAATTACAAACTACTAAAACTAACTTATGCTAAGAACAACACGCACACAACACCCATGCCCGAGGGAAGACTCGAACCTCCGAGGGGAACGGCCGACTGAAGCCATCATCAATACTATGCAGAATCGTGTACTATGCACAACTGCATACTGCAGATGATCCCGTGGAACCGTTTACTGACGTTAAGGTTTCGACTCTAGGTCAAAAGATTGCTCCTGAACAGAATCGTAAGTTTTAGCTGACTTTCAAGTGTTTGATGTTATCGCCTATTCCCCTTTGACAAGTCACCTTGTCCAGGTGGCTTTCTGAATGAATCTTGTTTACATTATTGGCATCTCTTAGGTTTCACTCCCATACTGAACGAGATTTTGCAGGGAGTTGCTGTTCTTGCGGGCTTCGAGGAGGGGAAAATTGTTCTCATAACCAAGCACTGTGGCCGTTTAACGGAATCAGATTTATGTCCTCTCACGCTACTCAGTACCACGAGAAGTGAACAGTAGATTTTCCCACGTGCTTGACTTTGTGTTCGCAAACATCAATGTTGCCTTCCCAGCCGTATGATCCTGACCTCCAGAGGCAGAATACAGGGACGTTGTCTCAGTAGCAGCTGTTACATCTATTCATTGTTCTTTAGCCTTCTTGGGATTTTCCAAGGCATTTGATCATGTCAACCATGTGTAACTTGATCACCTCTTGCAGACTGTAATATTTCTTGATCCGGCACAGTGGCTGAAACGCCCCTACCCCCAGCGCCTCCGAAAGATTTTTTAATTTTAGTATTGTTTATTGTTTTCATTTTTTATTTTTTAAACATAACGGCACCGGAAATTTGAAATAGTACACATGTAATAAATCACAACGTAACTATAATTTGCCAAGCACAAGTGAACTGGACAATGGGTCGCCAACGTGATGCCGCCACTGAGGCCGGGTGCTGCTGTTACTGTGTGCGGTTTTAATGCCGCCGCGACCAGCTTCGATGCTGCCGCTGTTGTTACTGCTATGCTGAAGTTAAGAGCCGATTGTTCATATGAGCGACCCGCTGCTTAGCAAGTCAGCGGCGTCACTGAGTGGAATCTTATGAACAACAATTTTAGTTCAATTTTTACACATAGAGTCTCATGTTAATTAAACTGTAATGACCTTTCTCTTTGGCTAGTAACATAGAAACTGCTTAATTATTTTACGAGCTTATTATATACACTCTATTTCCACCATTTTGTTCCCCTTCCACTTTTCAAATTAATGTGAGCCTACTCATTTTATTTCTTGTGCAATTGTTTTCATAGTATAATTGGTTAAATTATAAAAAGTGTAAAAATAAGTCATAGATTAATAAATTCAATAGGGTTTATTATTTAAAAAATTTCCCTCCTCCCCCCCCCCCCCCGAACCAAATTCTGGCTGCGCCACTGCTCTGGTATGATGTGTTCTTTCTACTTTGTACCGGGACATTACTCCGTCAATGTGAGGAAATGCCATAACTGAAAGAGATAATTGATAGTTATTGTCGCATTTCAGGTGCGCAATTAAATGGTAAAGGTAAAGCAGTCAACAATCCGAAGATTGGTTTGAACACCACAGTGATTTACTGGGCATGGTATTGTTTGGAGGTGGTGCAAAGTTGTTTGGTTGGGGGATAAAGGGACCAAACTACTATAGTCATCAGTCCCTGATGGTACAAAATGTAAATCAATCAATATATGAGTCTTCGATTAAGTGATCCTTTCCTGGGCATGTTTAGTCAATCGTCATACATCCTCGGGGTTGTTGTGTGCTGCCCACTGAAAGTTGGGATCCTAAAAATTGGAAATCAGTTACTGATAAAATTCAGGGAACATGAATGACACATTGCAGAATATTGATTGTTTTTCAAGATATATAGATATTTAAAAAAACCTTTTCGGATATTGGCTAGATCTTCTCAAGGGATCTACATAAAGTAACGGTTTAGGACTATTTTTCTCGTAAATAAATGTACTTCCATGCTATTAAATACATTTCAGATTTTGTTAATTGCAAGAGTCCAAAAATAACTTCTAAGAACTTGCATTTCTCTTAGGGTTATTTTTCTAAACTGGCTACCTAAATTTCTGTGTTATGGAAATAACGCAAATAAGTAAATTGCTGAAATTTTTCACAAATTGGAATAACAATACTATGTTTGGTTGTGTGGCCCTCTTCCGCAGCAGCTTTTGTAATAACAATGCTTTTCTACAACTTCATGGACAGGATGAAATTTGTTTCTATAAAAAAAAATCTGGTGGGCGTTTTAACCTTTTAAAAATGTCCTTAAAGAAAGTTATACTTAATACTCATATTTACGAGAAAAACCCTTGGATTTATTAAACTTTTTTTTTTTTTTTTTTTTTTTTTTTTTTTTTTTTTTTTTTCTAGGCTGTAGCAGGCGGCGGAGTTGGGTAACATTAACAAGAGTAAAATGAGGGCAATGGAATGTAGTGTCAGAAAATCAGGCGATGCTGGTATGAAGTCCTTTCTGAAAGCAATTGTCTAGAGTGTAGCATTGTATGGGAGTGAACAATAAGTAGTTCAGACAAAAAGATGAAGATTAGATGAGTAGATTGCGTAACTAATGTGGAAGTGTTCATCAGAATTGGGGAGAAAAGGAATTTCTGGCATATCCTGACTAAGAGAAGGGATAGGTCGGTGGGACACATTCTGCGACATCAAGGAATCGTAGAGGGAAATGTTCAAATGTTTGTAAATCGTATGGGACTTAACTACGGGGACATCAGTCCCTAAACTTACAAACTACTTATGAACTACTGACGAACTAGGACGGCACAAATATCCATGCCCGAGGGGGATTCGAACCACCGACAGTAGTGGCCTCAGTCCCCTCGGCCACCGCGGCCGGCTCGTAGAGGGAGACCGAACGACGTATGCAATAAGTATATTCAAAAGGATGTAGGTTGCCGTACGTATTCTCAGATGAAGAGGCTTGTACAGGACAGGGTAGCATAGAGAGCTGCATCAAACCAGTCTGCGGATTGAAGACCACAACAGCAAACAACTGTGCAGTGAAATCGCTGTTAGAAGCACTTAAGACACTCTACAGTGCAGAAACTCACACTGTAGCTATTCACTGATATACCACACCCGCCAAATCTGGTAAAAATATGGCGTTCTGGGCTCTCAGCGAATCAGCAGGGACATCACTCATCGCCACTCCTCCCTAAGCAGGCTCTCTAGTACTGGTCTAGCAAGAGAGCCATCTATCGATAGAACGGGTGGATCTACGAGGTCGACAATGTCAGCAGTGGAAATCAATAAATCACAGTAACGGAATAACGTTAGTAGTATAGCTGTGGGAGTTACACCCCACTGAGATTCGCGCGTCTTTTGTTTTTTTGGCGGGAAATTTGAATTACTTCCCACCCCTCCTCCCTAGGCCAATTGCCGAACCACAGATCAAAGGATGCCGCCAAACTCGAACAATAGCGCACTTAAGGATGATTGATAGTTTACATTTAGGTCCTTTTGATTCGCTACTTGTCCGACCGCTAATCAAATGACGCCGCCATAACGCAGTTAAGGATGATTGACAGGTTGCAACACCTCCCTCGGCCACACACGACGCCCCCCCCCCCGCCCCCCCTCCACCCCTCGGTGCCGCCGCCAGACAAGCGGCACCTCCGACAGGTCCAGACCTGTAGACCCCTCGACATGTCGGTACTCGCACCCTGGACCACACACCTGGCCGGTTCGACGCCCCCCCTCCACCCCTCGGCACCGCCACCAGACAGGCGGCACCTCCGACAGGTCCAGACCTGTAGACCCCTCGACATGTCTGTACTCGCACCCGCGACCCCTACTCGCTCGGCCGATTGCCGGACCGCCGCCTCCGCCGCCGCTGCCGCCGACAGATGCTACCCCCTCCTCCTCCCACGCTCGCGACCGGTTCTCAAAGGACGCCGCCACCCGCCCTACCCGCGAGAACAAACAATACCGCGACGATTGTCTTGACCGCACCGACACCGCCCCCACAGGCCGACCCCTGCTCTCTTTTTACTGCGACCGCGCCCCGACAGGTCAGCAGCCAATTAAATTGCATATTTATTATTAAGCGCGCCGCAGCGATCCGTACGCCAGATCTCGATTTATGTAACAACAACAATTTCCGCCGTTTATTATTATTCTTGGAAAAAAAATAAAGCTACCATAGTGTTCTTCGTATGCTAAAAAACAATTTAGAACAGAAATGCTTAGTTGGTCTCGTATACTACAGCATGTAGTAGTAAAATATTAAAACTCGTATGCAAAATTTGCAAGTAAGAATTTCCACTCCAATCTCTCTCCATGCTCTTCGCATAGACTACAACCGACAGACGTGTTTAATAATAATAATAGCGCAGGTTACGGTAACGAACGCCACAAACTTACGTATCCATCTTAACATATACTCTTTCGATATACAGAAACAATTCTAACGAAAAGAAAAGAAATGGTCCGTTTCGGAACACGACCGCAACCTTAGATCTATAAATGTATCTCTTCGTTTAGACGATGCAAGCAACAGCCATCGAACGGAATGTAACTTCTATGCCAACAACTCTTTCGATAAAACAGCAACAGCGGCGGCAGCAGAAGACGGCATATTGTTTATACAAAAATTCCAAATAACGAAAATCGGCAATGACATCTAGCACAACGTCTCTAAATATACATCTGCAAGCACCGTTAAACTCGTATGCAAAATTTGCAAGTAAGAATTTACATTCCCATTTCTCTCCAGGCGTGTTTAATAATAATAGCGCAGGTTAGATAATAAACGCCACAAACTTACGTATCCATCTTAACATATACTCGTTCGATATACAAAAACAATTCTAACCAGAGCCAATTAACGAAACGAAAAGAAATGGTCCGTTTCGGAACTCGACCACAACCTTGCATCTATAAATGTATCTCTTCATTTAGACGATGCAAGCAATAGCCATCGAACGGGATGTAACTTGTATGCCAACCACTCTTTCGATAAAACAGCACCAACAGCGGCAGCAGCAGAATACGACGTAGTGTTTATACAAAAATTCCAAATAACGAAAATCGGCAATGACATTTAGCACAAAGTCTCTAAATAAACATCTGCAAGCACCGTTAACAATCGTCCAGAACGCAGAGCGCTCTCTCGGCAGACTACATAAAAGAAACATATGCTAAGTGTTTAAACAAAAACACCTAAGTTACATCTCCAAATGATCAAAACCTTCTATGCAGACGCACCATTCTGACAAGGATAGCTCGCAATGCATTTATTTAATGGAGCTGAGCCACGCCGAAAGTTCCGAAATTTAACACACTCTCTCTCTTTAGCGATCTTGCCCTGTTACGTTTCCTTCTTCTTAGATCGAGGTATAACTGCGCATTCCGAGAGTTCGGGTATTTTAATTTTACCTCTTATTTCCTTGCTACAGCAGTACACATCCCATCTAAGAAATCTCTATGTCCTGTTACGCTGCAAACTACATTTATCTGACACCGATATTCCAGCGCCCCAGAAGACATTTAATCCCTATTGTGCAACGGAGAGTCGAAATAAAAGAAAAATACGTGAAATAATTTACCGATTTCGACCGTCTACACTAAAACTTTTCGAAATTATTGGCCTAACAACACCCTTATTCGACAATACAGCAACCACAGAACCGAAGTTACCTGCCCAATGCAACACAGATTTCCAGCTCGACCCACCCTTTACCCACAAAATTCCTACTCCGAACTAAGATTTATTATTTTAATTACAAGTAGATGTCCACCGCAAACGAAGACGCTAACCTACACGCCACAACACATGATTCTATATAGGACATGGAGTGTTTACAATTTTGTTTTGTTTATTACAGTACAACTGAGTACATGCAACGTAATGTTCGCAAACACTTATATCGCAACCAACTCCCGCACACTTCGATCATAACCTGCTCTCTAAGGAATGGATTGGAGTCACACACAGTACAAACACGTTTGTCATGGGTTCCGCTAATTTCGGCCAGTACAACTATGCGAGACCAATCCCCCCGCCTGTTTACTGTAAAAGCAAATATTTTTCCCCACACTATCTGTTTAAACCGGGCTTGCACATATACAATAGCCTCCTTTTAAAAGCATGTGTCTTCGCCATATAACCCAGTTTTCGTTTACCCTTCTTCTTCTTCTTAGGACTTGTGGAATAACGTAGACGATATCTACGTCTGTGGATAATAAAGTCCTGGAATGCTAAAAAAAAATATAGTTCCTTGCTCGACTCTACAAGTAATTTACAGTCGAAACTAAAAAAAAGACATAATGTCCGAAAGAGCGGTCAATTTTCTGGTACTCTTAATACCCAAGTATCAAATCTAAAAGCGTTTGCACAGTACAACGGCGCACTTTGTAAATACCGTATCTTCTCTTTTAGAACACTTAAACAATCTTCTTACACAATCCTCCATCCTGGCAATACCATCTTCACGACCCGGCGAAAAAATAAAAGTCCTAACAATCAACTGCCTGGACTCTCTATAAAATCGATATCTTTGCTTACACCAGGGCTCGTGATTTTTTCGACAAATTTATTTTGGTTCTACAATTCAACGCCAACCACGTTAAGCAGTCGTTTCCTCGCCCGCAACCACTTTGATATTGCTCCTCCCATCCGAAAGTCATGCTCGGATACGAACGCCACTCGGTTAAAGTATTGTCCAAAAATCCAGGAGATAGAAGCCATCTACACGAAACTGCTGCTGTAGTATAGATGGGAGCGCCTCCATTAAAAAACATCGATTAGCTGCAGTTTATAAGGTATATACCCACAGGACGTACATATTTCCCCCATGTATTCCAGAAATAGTAACTTCATCTTGTCTCCAGCGTTTGCAGTATCGAACTTGCTGAATTCACTACACTCACACGCACTCCATTGGCTACAACTAGCGCACTTTAAGTTACCAAACTGTAGGAGTTTTATAAAACACGTTGATTTTCGACGAAAGAATTATGATTTACCGCAGCAGACACATCCGCTACGTAACGTAATGCACACCAGCCGTAAAGTAGCCAACACTAGCATACGATTAAACAGGCGATGCTTCGACGAAAGATCAATGCACCACCAAAGTCGGTTTTCTTTAGAGCTTTACCGTGACGTATATATTTATGGTAGATCAACACTTTTTACTTACATTCCGTCCCATATAGCCTACAACACTCTCTGTAAGCGCCAAACATTTCCAACACAGTAACAGAAGTACACCTACATTCAACACGAACCTACAACAACAAACGAATCTAGCCATTCCAACTCGATTTTTATCCCAACTAGCATGCTGCAAGCTATGTATACGTTCTTAACAACCCAGACAGAGCTATCCTTACATCCGTCACTAGCCCAGCAACAACTCTAAACAAGTTACCACAGATGGTGTTATAGCCGTGATCTGTAACAGACAAGATCTCCCAGACACACAGCGTTTTAATAATGTTTCGATCTCTCTCTCTCTCTCTCCACCCAATAACTACGTTGGTTGCTTGACCCGTCCCTAACATCCAACCACAATTTTGTTTCCAATGCATAGCCCGGCAGACAATATTTCTGGAACGCTTTCTATCAGCCAATACCCCGAGCATTCGCGCACAAACCACCATCGTATTCCACTGCTTCTAACAAATTATTACTCTCGTTAAACATCTGTAACACAGTGTAAAAAATGATCGTCGTACACGCACAGAACAGCTAACAAGAAAAGATCTAGATCAAAGCCAAGTTCTTATAATCCTTACAAGCAGCAGCGCAAAATAGTCTACACCATTTCGAACTAATGCAACGCGAGATTTTTTTAACGATCTCCAAGAGCAATCCTTTAGAGACTAAACATACGATTAAATGCACCTCCAACGTAGGTAACTAATCCTCTAACTCGATGCTTATCGACCAAAGAACATTAATTTACCACTGCAATCATCTCCAATACGCTACCGAGAGACGTCAATTCGTAAACACAGCTAAAAGAAGATATAAATGCCCCACATCCATGCTACTAAGTATCTATATGTATTTCCACAATTGTGGGTCATATATGCGTTGCATCGTTTCGCGCGACTAAACAGTTCGAAATAGGTACTTCGCGCAAGCTAGCATGCATGCATACTCACATTCCATGTTATTTCTGGCTGTAGGCGAGTGCGGACCTGTTGACTCATCGTAGACTCCGGTTTGGAGCGTGTGTACGTCCTATACATGTAAACATACCTGTCCACGCTCGCACCTGACCTGGAGAAGTTTTCGGTTTAATTTTTCCCGACCGCACCAGATTCCGAATACAAGAGAGCTATTTTCGCGAAGATACATTTCCTCGCAACTGACACAAGCAATGTTTTTACCGTACGAGCTGTCGTTATAACTTTTATAAGCAGATACATATACAGCCAGTAGGATGAGCGCAAATTTGCGATGTAGCTCTTACAAAAACGAAACATAGTTTTTTTAGAAAAGCAACCTGTCTTCTGGCATCTTCTCCTACACCCTATAAGACCGAAACTTTCTACTCGAGAAGCTAGACACAGAGTACAAATCGTTCTTTATTATTCTTGTTATGTGTAACTTTAATTTTCTCCACTGTAATTTTTTTTAACTCGTAGTTTAAATCCACATCGGCGTCTCCTATTACCGTTCCAGCCAGAAGTTCGAAAGGTAGAGGGAAGGTATGTTCTCGAACTCCATTACGTATCTTCGTTTCCTCCTGCATTCCAACTCCTTTATAGCTCTGCACCTTCGGGCAATGCTTCTAGACGAGAACAATCGGGTATTTTAACTTTTCCCATTATTTCCTGTATAGCAATATGCGTCCCTATGTCTGTACGTTACCAACTCCTGTGGTAATTTCCGTATGGAGCACTAGGTTTACGACTATTGCAAACGATTGCTTGTTATTCCATCCGTTTTTAACTCTGCAAATGACTGTCCCAGTCCTCCACTTTGGATGCAATGTAGTCCCTTCTCCAAACGATAATGCAATACGTTTTTCGTGTGTTCCGCTATTTTCGGTCAGTACACCGACGCATGACCAATCTCCCTGACTGTTTACTGTAAAAAGCAAATATTTTATAAGTCCCAGTCGTAACCAGATTTCTCCACACCCTCTGTTTAAGCCGGGCTTACACATATGCCATAGCTTCGTCTTTCTCCAGCATTAGGTTGTACTCGTCCTTTATGGCAGTTGCTTTAGCCATATATTCTAGCTTCCTTCTCTTGGTCTCGATATCCGCCATTTCCAGTTTTTCTTTTCGCGCACAGAAGATATTAACTGCAGGTAGCGATGTAATTTCTTTAATGGGACGGCTTAAGCCTGTGTGATACATTTACTCTTTTCGCTGGACTTGAAGAATGACATTGTTTATAGGTACTAGACCTAATTCGGCGATATCTATATCTGGAGGCAGTGTGGAGAACAATGTTCTGGATTGGGAGAAGTATGTTTCCCCTGCTTTAATGTAGCTTTTAAGTGTACTACTTATATCGTCTTTGCCGATGTCAGTATTACGAATCTCCACCTAATTTACAGGTAGACAATGGAAACTAAAAGCTGATAGAACGTAACGTATAAGCTTTTATCGATCTGGAAGGTTTAACTTGTACACCGATTAATTTTCGGGTATTTTTATTACACCAGTACACAAATTGCAAGACACTATTAAACACTAAAAAGCATCTGTTGTTCCAGATGTTTGTTATTCGCCCCCCCCCCCCCCCCACATGGTGGAGAAACACTTTGCAGATACAGTTTAAAAAACTTAAAGAGTCTTGCACAAGATCAAAAATACTCTCCATCCGGTAATCGTATATTGTAATACCCCTGTTCTCGACCCAAAGACGAAGTAAGTGCTCAAATCGACCTCTAGCTCTCTTTTTAGGGTAAATCGGGTCTCCATCGCCAAATCGCCGATCTGGAACAACAGATGCTTTTTAGTGTTTAATAGTGTCTTGCAATTTGCGTACTGGTGTAATAAAAATACCCGAAAATTAATCGGTGTACAAGTTAAACCTTCCAGATCGATAAAAGCTTATACGTTACGTTCTATCAGCTTTTAGTTTCCATTGTCTACCTGTAAATTAGGTGGAGATTCGTAATACTGACATCGGCAAAGACGATATAAGTAGTACACTTAAAAGCTACATTAAAGCAGGGGAAACATACTTCTCCCAATCCAGAACATTGTTCTCCACACTGCCTCCAGATATAGATATCGCCGAATTAGGTCTAGTACCTATAAACAATGTCATTCTTCAAGTCCAGCGAAAAGAGTAAATGTATCACACAGGCTTAAGCCGTCCCATTAAAGAAATTACATCGCTACCTGCAGTTAATATCTTCTGTGCGCGAAAAGAAAAACTGGAAATGGCGGATATCGAGACCAAGAGAAGGAAGCTAGAATATATGGCTAAAGCAACTGCCATAAAGGACGAGTACAACCTAATGCTGGAGAAAGACGAAGCTATGGCATATGTGTAAGCCCGGCTTAAACAGAGGGTGTGGAGATATCTGATTACGACTGGGACTTATAAAATATTTGCTTTTTACAGTAAACAGTCAGGGAGATTGGTCACGCGTCGGTGTACTGACCGAAAATAGCGGAACACACGAAAAACGTATTGCATTATCGTTTGGAGAAGGGACTACATTGCATCCAAAGTGGAGGACTGGGACAGTCATTTGCAGAGTTAAAAACGGATGGAATAACAAGCAATCGTTTGCAATAGTCGTAAACCTAGTGCTCCATACGGAAATTACCACAGGAGTTGGTAACGTACAGACATAGGGACGCATATTGCTATACAGGAAATAATGGGAAAAGTTAAAATACCCGATTGTTCTCGTCTAGAAGCATTGCCCGAAGGTGCAGGGCTATAAAGGAGTTGGAATGCAGGAGGAAACGAAGATACGTAATGGAGTTCGAGAACATACCTTCCCTCTACCTTTCGAACTTCTGGCTGGAACGGTAATAGGAGACGCCGATGTGGATTTAAACTACGAGTTAAAAAAAATTACAGTGGAGAAAATTAAAGTTACACATAACAAGAATAATAAAGAACGATTTGTACTCTGTGTCTAGCTTCTCGAGTAGAAAGTTTCGGTCTTATAGGGTGTAGGAGAAGATGCCAGAAGACAGGTTGCTTTTCTAAAAAAACTATGTTTCGTTTTTGTAAGAGCTACATCGCAAATTTGCGCTCATCCTACTGGCTGTATATGTATCTGCTTATAAAAGTTATAACGACAGCTCGTACGGTAAAAACATTGCTTGTGTCAGTTGCGAGGAAATGTATCTTCGCGAAAATAGCTCTCTTGTATTCGGAATCTGGTGCGGTCGGGAAAAATTAAACCGAAAACTTCTCCAGGTCAGGTGCGAGCGTGGACAGGTATGTTTACATGTATAGGACGTACACACGCTCCAAACCGGAGTCTACGATGAGTCAACAGGTCCGCACTCGCCTACAGCCAGAAATAACATGGAATGTGAGTATGCATGCATGCTAGCTTGCGCGAAGTACCTATTTCGAACTGTTTAGTCGCGCGAAACGATGCAACGCATATATGACCCACAATTGTGGAAATACATATAGATACTTAGTAGCATGGATGTGGGGCATTTATATCTTCTTTTAGCTGTGTTTACGAATTGACGTCTCTCGGTAGCGTATTGGAGATGATTGCAGTGGTAAATTAATGTTCTTTGGTCGATAAGCATCGAGTTAGAGGATTAGTTACCTACGTTGGAGGTGCATTTAATCGTATGTTTAGTCTCTAAAGGATTGCTCTTGGAGATCGTTAAAAAAATCTCGCGTTGCATTAGTTCGAAATGGTGTAGACTATTTTGCGCTGCTGCTTGTAAGGATTATAAGAACTTGGCTTTGATCTAGATCTTTTCTTGTTAGCTGTTCTGTGCGTGTACGACGATCATTTTTTACACTGTGTTACAGATGTTTAACGAGAGTAATAATTTGTTAGAAGCAGTGGAATACGATGGTGGTTTGTGCGCGAATGCTCGGGGCATTGGCTGATAGAAAGCGTTCCAGAAATATTGTCTGCCGGGCTATGCATTGGAAACAAAATTGTGGTTGGATGTTAGGGACGGGTCAAGCAACCAACGTAGTTATTGGGTGGAGAGAGAGAGAGAGAGATCGAAACATTATTAAAACGCTGTGTGTCTGGGAGATCTTGTCTGTTACAGATCACGGCTATAACACCATCTGTGGTAACTTGTTTAGAGTTGTTGCTGGGCTAGTGACGGATGTAAGGATAGCTCTGTCTGGGTTGTTAAGAACGTATACATAGCTTGCAGCATGCTAGTTGGGATAAAAATCGAGTTGGAATGGCTAGATTCGTTTGTTGTTGTAGGTTCGTGTTGACTGTAGGTGTACTTCTGTTACTGTGTTGGAAATGTTTGGCGCTTACAGAGAGTGTTGTAGGCTATATGGGACGGAATGTAAGTAAAAAGTGTTGATCTACCATAAATATATACGTCACGGTAAAGCTCTAAAGAAAACCGACTTTGGTGGTGCATTGATCTTTCGTCGAAGCATCGCCTGTTTAATCGTATGCTAGTGTTGGCTACTTTACGGCTGGTGTGCATTACGTTACGTAGCGGATGTGTCTGCTGCGGTAAATCATAATTCTTTCGTCGAAAATCAACGTGTTTTATAAAACTCCTACAGTTTGGTAACTTAAAGTGCGCTAGTTGTAGCCAATGGAGTGCGTGTGAGTGTAGTGAATTCAGCAAGTTCGATACTGCAAACGCTGGAGACAAGACGAAGTTACTATTTCTGGAATACATGGGGGAAATATGTACGTCCTGTGGGTATATACCTTATAAACTGCAGCTAATCGATGTTTTTTAATGGAGGCGCTCCCATCTATACTACAGCAGCAGTTTCGTGTAGATGGCTTCTATCTCCTGGATTTTTGGACAATACTTTAACCGAGTGGCGTTCGTATCCGAGCATGACTTTCGGATGGGAGGAGCAATATCATAGTGGTTGCGGGCGAGGAAACGACTGCTTAACGTGGTTGGCGTCGAATTGTAGAACCAAAATAAATTTGTCGAAAAAATCACGAGCCCTGGTGTAAGCAAAGATATCGATTTTATAGAGAGTCCAGGCAGTTGATTGTTAGGACTTTTATTTTTTCGCCGGGTCGTGAAGATGGTATTGCCAGGATGGAGGATTGTGTAAGAAGATTGTTTAAGTGTTCTAAAAGAGAAGATACGGTATTTACAAAGTGCGCCGTTGTACTGTGCAAACGCTTTTAGATTTGATACTTGGGTATTAAGAGTACCAGAAAATTGACCGCTCTTTCGGACATTATGTCTTTTTTTTAGTTTCGACTGTAAATTACTTGTAGAGTCGAGCAAGGAACTATATTTTTTTTTTAGCATTCCAGGACTTTATTATCCACAGACGTAGATATCGTCTACGTTATTCCACAAGTCCTAAGAAGAAGAAGAAGGGTAAACGAAAACTGGGTTATATGGCGAAGACACATGCTTTTAAAAGGAGGCTATTGTATATGTGCAAGCCCGGTTTAAACAGATAGTGTGGGGAAAAATATTTGCTTTTACAGTAAACAGGCGGGGGGATTGGTCTCGCATAGTTGTACTGGCCGAAATTAGCGGAACACATGACAAACGTGTTTGTACTGTGTGTGACTCCAATCCATTCCTTAGAGAGCAGGTTATGATCGAAGTGTGCGGGAGTTGGTTGCGATATAAGTGTTTGCGAACATTACGTTGCATGTACTCAGTTGTACTGTAATAAACAAAACAAAATTGTAAACACTCCATGTCCTATATAGAATCATGTGTTGTGGCGTGTAGGTTAGCGTCTTCGTTTGCGGTGGACATCTACTTGTAATTAAAATAATAAATCTTAGTTCGGAGTAGGAATTTTGTGGGTAAAGGGCGGGTCGAGCTGGAAATCTGTGTTGCATTGGGCAGGTAACTTCGGTTCTGTGGTTGCTGTATTGTCGAATAAGGGTGTTGTTAGGCCAATAATTTCGAAAAGTTTTAGTGTAGACGGTCGAAATCGGTAAATTATTTCACGTATTTTTCTTTTATTTCGACTCTCCGTTGCACAATAGGGATTAAATGTCTTCTGGGGCGCTGGAATATCGGTGTCAGATAAATGTAGTTTGCAGCGTAACAGGACATAGAGATTTCTTAGATGGGATGTGTACTGCTGTAGCAAGGAAATAAGAGGTAAAATTAAAATACCCGAACTCTCGGAATGCGCAGTTATACCTCGATCTAAGAAGAAGGAAACGTAACAGGGCAAGATCGCTAAAGAGAGAGAGAGTGTTAAATTTCGGAACTTTCGGCATGGCTCAGCTCCATTAAATAAATGCATTGCGAGCTATCCTTGTCAGAATGGTGCGTCTGCATAGAAGGTTTTGATCATTTGGAGATGTAACTTAGGTGTTTTTGTTTAAACACTTAGCATATGTTTCTTTTATGTAGTCTGCCGAGAGAGCGCTCTGCGTTCTGGACGATTGTTAACGGTGCTTGCAGATGTTTATTTAGAGACTTTGTGCTAAATGTCATTGCCGATTTTCGTTATTTGGAATTTTTGTATAAACACTATGTCGTATTCTGCTGCTGCCGCTGTTGGTGCTGTTTTATCGAAAGAGTGGTTGGCATACAAGTTACATCCCGTTCGATGGCTATTGCTTGCATCGTCTAAATGAAGAGATACATTTATAGATGCAAGGTTGTGGTCGAGTTCCGAAACGGACCATTTCTTTTCTTTTCGTTAATTGGCTCTGGTTAGAATTGTTTTTGTATATCGAACGAGTATATGTTAAGATGGATACGTAAGTTTGTGGCGTTTATTATCTAACCTGCGCTATTATTATTAAACACGCCTGGAGAGAAATGGGAATGTAAATTCTTACTTGCAAATTTTGCATACGAGTTTAACGGTGCTTGCAGATGTATATTTAGAGACGTTGTGCTAGATGTCATTGCCGATTTTCGTTATTTGGAATTTTTGTATAAACAATATGCCGTCTTCTGCTGCCGCCGCTGTTGCTGTTTTATCGAAAGAGTTGTTGGCATAGAAGTTACATTCCGTTCGATGGCTGTTGCTTGCATCGTCTAAACGAAGAGATACATTTATAGATCTAAGGTTGCGGTCGTGTTCCGAAACGGACCATTTCTTTTCTTTTCGTTAGAATTGTTTCTGTATATCGAAAGAGTATATGTTAAGATGGATACGTAAGTTTGTGGCGTTCGTTACCGTAACCTGCGCTATTATTATTATTAAACACGTCTGTCGGTTGTAGTCTATGCGAAGAGCATGGAGAGAGATTGGAGTGGAAATTCTTACTTGCAAATTTTGCATACGAGTTTTAATATTTTACTACTACATGCTGTAGTATACGAGACCAACTAAGCATTTCTGTTCTAAATTGTTTTTTAGCATACGAAGAACACTATGGTAGCTTTATTTTTTTTCAAGAATAATAATAAACGGCGGAAATTGTTGTTGTTACATAAATCGAGATCTGGCGTACGGATCGCTGCGGCGCGCTTAATAATAAATATGCAATTTAATTGGCTGCTGACCTGTCGGGGCGCGGTCGCAGTAAAAAGAGAGCAGGGGTCGGCCTGTGGGGGCGGTGTCGGTGCGGTCAAGACAATCGTCGCGGTATTGTTTGTTCTCGCGGGTAGGGCGGGTGGCGGCGTCCTTTGAGAACCGGTCGCGAGCGTGGGAGGAGGAGGGGGTAGCATCTGTCGGCGGCAGCGGCGGCGGAGGCGGCGGTCCGGCAATCGGCCGAGCGAGTAGGGGTCGCGGGTGCGAGTACAGACATGTCGAGGGGTCTACAGGTCTGGACCTGTCGGAGGTGCCGCCTGTCTGGTGGCGGTGCCGAGGGGTGGAGGGGGGGCGTCGAACCGGCCAGGTGTGTGGTCCAGGGTGCGAGTACCGACATGTCGAGGGGTCTACAGGTCTGGACCTGTCGGAGGTGCCGCTTGTCTGGCGGCGGCACCGAGGGGTGGAGGGGGGGGCGGGGGGGGGGGGGCGTCGTGTGTGGCCGAGGGAGGTGTTGCAACCTGTCAATCATCCTTAACTGCGTTATGGCGGCGTCATTTGATTAGCGGTCGGACAAGTAGCGAATCAAAAGGACCTAAATGTAAACTATCAATCATCCTTAAGTGCGCTATTGTTCGAGTTTGGCGGCATCCTTTGATCTGTGGTTCGGCAATTGGCCGAGGGAGGAGGGGTGGGGAGTAATTCAAATTTCCCGCCAAAAAAACAAAAGACGCGCGAATCTCAGTGGGGTGTAACTCCCACAGCAATACTACTAACGTTATTTGTGCCGTTAGATAAACACGAACACTGAAGTAACATATTTCAATATTAATTATACAATGACGCTAATAGTTGGAGAAATGTGAATAAAATTTTATGTGTGCGTGTGAACAAGAGGCAAAGTGCGTCGTGCAGGACACAGTAGACCTCTCTGATTATATAGAAGACGACTGTGCGTAGTTACCTTAGCAACGGAGTTTAATTTATTACATGTAATCTGTGCTTTATGAAATATAGTTTTTTCGCGTTATCTGGAATTAATGTGTTCCGTCTTACCTATTTCATTGCGTTACTTCACTGCGTTAGATCTAATTGGTTAATGGTCCAAACAGCTGGAATGCAACAAAATAAGTACAGTGTGTGTTTAGAAGGGAAAAATTGACGGAATAATCCCGAAGGGTATAGTGCCTGACGTTTTGTTTATGCTGTTCGAAAGACTTTTGCGTGACTTAAAACCCAGTAAAGTTATACCAAAAAATGAATGCAGCACAAATACCACAGATCCAGAGACTAACAGGTCGCGAAAATTATGGTACGTGGAAGTTCGCAGTGGAAGCGTATTTGCATCCGGACGATTTTTGAGACGTAGTGAGTGGTAAAATGAAGTCCACAGCGTAAAACCACGCGAGTAAAGATCGAAAGGCAAGAGTTAAACTGATATCACTAATTGATCCAGTACATCCGTATATGTAGAAAATGCCGTTACAGCAAAGGAAGTTTGGGACAGATTAAAGAGTGCATTCTTCGGAGACTGAATAAATGCAAAAACGTGGAGGAGTACGTTAACGGAATAGTTTCCATATCGGATTCGAAATTGCTGACCAATATATAGGAACATTATTATTAGCTGGACTTTCAGGAAAATACGCATCCCATGACTATGGGAATGGAAATCTCGTGTATTCCGATTACTGGAGCTGACCTGAAAGTGAAAATTCTGCAGGACGTGGAAAGTACACGAGTGTGTCAAGGTCAGGGCCAATCAACAGCCTCAGCGCTTTAGAAGAAACCAATGAAATGCTGTAATTGTCAGAAGATGGGTAATATTGCTCCACAATGTCGAAAAATGTCAAGTACAAAAAAACAAGGCATGGTACAAATAGTTCAGAGACGAAACCTGCTGACTAAGGTAAGGCACTCTCCATTTATAATTCATCTACAAAAACTAACATAAAAGAGCTCGCGTGTATATTAGACTCAGGGGCGGATAATTTCGTAAAACGCTCGCAAACGATATATATCGAAGTTGCGTCAGTGATAGATATATCAAGCAATCTATCGTCGAAGTCAAATATAGGGGTTATATTTATGACCTTCAGAAGACCGGTTCTCGATAGACGAAACAGTCGCTTTACGAGAGTAGTTAATTTACTGACTGGACAAGGGTACATCAAGAACCTGTCAACCATAGAGCAGAAACAGCATTAATTTTTGTTCATGGTCAACACAAAAGACTCAGGCTATTTAAAAACTCATTCACACAGATTGAGGGGAATAATCTTTTGTATTAGGCATGAAATGAATCATTAATGTTGTTCCTATTCTATAGTTGACAGGTTCTCGATATACACTTGTCGGGTAAGTAAATTAATCACCCTTCTAATTATTACAGGTATAATGTAATGTAGCTACTAATCTAATACCTGTGAAACAAGCAGTAGCGTTGTCAACAATCGCATTACACCGAGAACAACAGGTGTATGCAACTGCCTCTAGTGTTTCTCTATTTATCTTAGTGATTATTATCAATGTAATACTATTTCACTTAACCTTATTATAAGTATTAACTTCAACAATTCCTAGGAAAGTGTATGCAACAGGTGCAAGTCCTTTTTCCCATGCCCAGAATACACGCTTGCACTGTCTTTTAAAAAGACTGATAAGATATCGGGGTGAAGTTTGATGTCACGTAATTTGAGGTTGTGGAAGTAGATGTTTTGAAAGATCTACAGTTCGTCGAGCTCTCCAGGAGGGGCACCCTTTTTTATGGAGGACTTGGAAGTTTTCCAAATATGCTCGATGGTCTCAGTATGTATGGATCGATCGTCGGTGGATACAAATTCCAGAGAATTATTCCCAAACACGTGGTCAAATCCTTCGTTTTTTAGGATGTTACACGATTGAAAGCCATCTGTAATCTCCCTTGTTCCAGGCAGTATAAATATCTTGGTAATTCGGTAGAATACTTACAAACGATATATATCGAAACAATAAATATCGAATAAGCAAATGCAGCGCATAGTTACATAGAATATGTCATGACTCTAAAGGATGTCTTTATGCAGGAACCTAAGAGTACAGTAAATTGTTATGAGTAAACATAATTATCGGCAGCGTTGCTTCTTCATTCGCAACGATTTAATCTGTAAGTAGCCCATGCCGCAGCGATAAGCGCCGTTGTTATAATGATTCCCATCCCACATCCTGTATCATTCCCGTAACGCTGTCTCCCCTGTATCGTGACAATATGAAACGAGCTGCTCTTCTTTGGACTGATAAGGATCCCACACTGGGCACCAATACTCAAAAAATGAACAGACAAGCGTAGTGTATGCAGTTTCTATTGTAGTTCTGTTGCATGTTTTAAGGGTTCTGCAAATAAAACGCAGTCTCTGGTTTCGCCTTTCCCACGACATTATCTACGTGGTCTTTCCAATTTAAGTCTGAAGTAATAGTAATTCCTAGGTATTTTGGGGAGTTTACGGCCTTCACTTTTCATTGATTTATCTTGTAAACAAAGTATATATCGTTTGCAAGCGGTCTACCAAATTAGCAAGATTAAAGCTACCAATGTAGCTTTTGTCCTGGACTGCACTTTAACAATGAAGCATTTTTTTAAATCTTTTTAACCCTCGGAATACCCAGATGTGTTGGGATTCGTGTTTGAGGAACCTCCCTTTTCCAGATTCATGCGTTTTAAATGGGATTCGTCTATTTCTACTCTTTTGTTTTCGCCATTAATAGCAGTTGTTTCATTTGTCACTACAAAATACCAACGGTTCGTTCAAAGAGCTGCAGGACTGCAGCTTCCTGCAACTTCCTGCAGCAGCAAAGCAGGCACTACCGCGCATGCGCGGTACCGATGACGTCAGTCAGGCTGCAGGAGGAAATTTTCCCTGCAGGTCATACAGCCAGAAAGCTGCAGCGGGGAGCTTCCTTGAACAGCCGGTAGGCTGCAGCAAGCTGCAGGCTTTCTCTTCGAACACGAATGTCCGTACTGCCCATTCGCGGTTGCAGCCCTGCAGCTCTTTGAACGAACCCCAAGTATTCACAAACTGTTTTCACACACAGTCCTGCTTCAGAAGCGACATTCTGTACTGTGTAGGTCCTTATCCATCAATAAATGACGATAATACTCTGCTGAATTTTTCATTTCGAATTATTGAACAAGTATTCTTCTTGATTGTTGTTATTTTACGGTACTTTGAACAGTACAACTGAAATGGAAAACCACAATCAGAACTTATTGCACTTTCTTTTACTTTTAACTGGCCATTACAATCGAAACATTTTGTCCTCTTTATTTGGTAATAAATTACAATCCCTGCTAAACTCAATACTACTTTCTATGGTACTTAATCACAGAATTAAATTACGCCACAATAGAATGATAGCACTCAATGAACTACTCATGTTAGTAATGTTTCTTGCACATAGAGCTTACGATTAACATAGTCTTGGAACCATCGAATTTGAAAGTCCGCCGTTCAAGACAGGTCAACGCTCTATTGTTTCATTTATCGTTCTGTCAAGTTGCAGCTTCGATAGCCTATATATCTTTTGTAGGCGTTTTACCATATTACCCAGGGTAGTTATTACATATGATGTGACTGACAGTGCACATATGGTTATAACTACAGCTGATGGTTGTAAGTAAGAATGTCAAATGTCTGGGGAAGTTGAACTGAATGTAATCATTAATGGGGAACAAGAAAGTATTAATGCATAATAATGTTTACTATGTAAAAGATGTTGCAACCAATTTGTTATCTGTAAATGAGATAGTCAAGAAAGGTAATACTGTAACTTTCAATGCAAATGGAGCAAAAGTAATTAACTAGTATGGAGATACTATTACTACAGCAACAAATGAAAAAGGAATCTCCAAATTAAATACTGTGGAAGATGGCAATGAGGAGGTAAAACACTCTGCATATTCAACAAAAGGTATTTTATTGCACAGAAGGCTTGGACACCTAAATAGAAAAAGTATGTCATTCTTAAAGGATATAGTAACATATACGATGGATTGCAGTAAATGTAAAATATGCATTCAAGGCAAACAGGCTAGATTATCCTTTAAGTGTAGTGAAACCAGAGCCAAAGAGGTATTACAATTAATTCATACAGACATGCGGACCAATGGAATATGAGTCTAAAGGAGGTAGCTATTACTTTATTACCTTAATAGATAATTCCTTTTCAAGTTAAATACTTTTTTATTTTTTGTCTTTGCCAGATCATGTGAGTTGGACATTTGATAACTTTTGCAATATTGTAGAAAGCAAAACGGGAAAATAGATTAAAACTGTCAGATCTGATAATGGGATAGAGTCCACCAATCAAAAATTCAAGACAGGTTTGAAGGATCTGGGAATCAGACATCAAACCACTGTCAGATATAGTCCATCCCAGAATGACGCTGCAGATAGGGCGAATAGAATTATTGTTGAGAAAGCAAGAAGTGTATTGATTGATGTTGGATTACCTAAAAGGTTTTTGGTAGATTCAGTGTCTACAGCTGTTTATTTGATCAACCTATCACCCACTAAAGCAGTGAATAATAGAACCCTTTTGAAGTACAGACAAGGAAGAAGTCAAATCTAAGCCACTTAATTTTTTTTTTTTGGGTATGAGGCTATGGTGCAGATCCCAAAACAATTAAGGGGAAAACAGGACCCAAAGTCCGAGGAAATATATATATTTGTAGGCTATTGTGAGGAGCCAGATCGATAAAGACTCATAAAGCCTATGCATAAAGCCTATGCATAAAAAGACTAGTAGAGATGTCATATTCCTTGAGAATATCAAAAGGAAAATTAAAGAAAATCTCCAAGACAACACAACTGCTTCCTTACCACAATTGAAGTAGAAAAGATATTAATTCTGGGAAAGAATCTGAAGAAGCAGGAGATGATGGCACTAGACAGTCTTATGAAGATGAAGTTCTAGAGGAAGAAAATAAGGAAGAAGAAAATGATTTAAGACATTCTTCTCAAACACCTAAACCCAAACAATATCCAAAGTATGAAATTTATGTAGTCCAGCATTTTAATGATGAACCCACAACTATTAAAGAACCTATGAGTGGTACAAGTGCCCAGTGTTGGAAAAAGGATTGGAGTCATTTTACGAGAATGAAACATTTGAATGCACTGAAGTGACACAAAGAAAGAAATCTTTAAAAGCAAGATGGTTGTTTAGCATAAAAAGTCAAAAATACACAGCACGTCTTTTAGTAAAAGGATATTCACTAAAGTAAGGGATAGACTACAAGGAAACATTATCACCAGTGGTAAAGTATGGATCACTTAGGTACCGTTTAGCCCTAGCAATCAAAGAAGATTTACTGATGTGAAAACTGCTTACATAAATGGGGAATTAGATGAAAAAACGTATGTAATATCACTAGATGAAGCCACAAGATCTCATCTAAAAAAAAACAGAAGGTTCGTCATTAAAAAAAAGTATTTATGGTTTGAAACAGAGCAGCCATTGTTGGAATATATGTCTGCACGAGACCTTGATAAAGATAGGTATGAAACAATCAAAAGCAGATTCTGTTCTTTTATAGAAGGAGCAAAGACGATCCAGCAGTAATGGCAGTGTGGAAAGGTGATCTTTTTCTTCTTAATAAAAATGAAAAGCACATGCATGATTTCAAGGTACAATTAAAAATTGATTAACATCTACAAACACAGTCACAATCCACCTGAAGGAGCGTGGCGGAGGGTACTCAGTACCACTACTAGTTACTTACCTTCCTGTTCCACTCCCATATAGAATGAGGGAAAATCCGAATACTTCTATGCATCCATACAAGCCCTAATCTCTCTAATCTTCCCTTTCCGGCCTTTCATGAACTGTAGGATGGCAGTAGAAACGTTCTGCAGTCCGCCTCAAATTCCGGTCCTATAAATTTCTTCAACAGTGCTTCTCGAAAAGAACGTCGCCTTCCTTACAGCGATTCCAAGTTGAGTGCGCGAAGCATTTCGGTAATTCTCGCGCATTGATTGAATCTACCAAATTACAAACCTCGCCATCAGCCTCTGAACTGCGTCTATATCCTCCTTTAATCCAATCTGGTGTGGATCCCAAACACTTGAGCAATATTCAAGATAGGGTCATAAAAGTGTTTTATATGCAATCTCCTTTATGGACGAATCACACATTCCCAAAATTCTCTCAATAAAGCGAAGTCGACCATTTGCCTTCGCCACAACTGTCCAAATATGCTCGTTTCAATTGATATCGCTGTGCAACGGTACGCCTAGGTATTTAATTCTCGCGACTTTGTCAAGGAGGGCACTACTAATGATGTAATAGAAAATTACAGGATGGATTCTCCTACTCATCTGCATCACCTTACATTTTTCTACATTTAGCTCTAGTTGCCATTCCTCACACCATCTAGAAATTTGGTCCAAGTCATCCTGCATCCTACTACAGTCCTTCAATGACGACACCCTCTTGTACATCACAGCATCATCAGCAAACAGCCGCAGATTGCAACTTACTCTGTCCATCTTACTTACTTACTTTACATGTTCATGCTCAGTGGACTGCGCGATGATATAATCAAGGCTTTCAATTCATTGTGATTCTTCGATGTCTGTTTCTAGTTCTTTCATGCCTCAAGTTTTTGCACGTCTTATTCCACCCGTCCATTTCTTCCTTGGTTGTCCCAGTGGTCTTTTGCCTGTTGGTATCATCTCCATGGCCATTCTAAGCAATCGCTCCACATTCATACACACCAGATGCCCTGCCTATTCTAATCTACTTCTCATCAAGCCCACAATGTTCGGTTCACTATAGAGTTATTCTAATTCTATATTGTGCCTTCTCCTCAATTCTCCTGTTATGTTGTCTTGAACCAGTCCAAATATTTTCTTCGGCCTCCTTTCAAAAACTGTGAGAGGTAAAACAGTACCTAGGTATGAAGATTGTCAGATATAATAAGAAAGAAGAATTATGTGTAGATCAATCCTCATACACAGAGAAATTTTTAAAAAGGTTTGGTATGGATGAATGTAAACCTATTTCTACACGGATGGATCCGGAACCAGTTGAACAGAAACAGTATTCATAGGGACATTGGCTACAATATAAAGAGTGACCTGATTACAGTAGCATCTGCAGTAAGCCATACAAAAATTAAAAAGTTTGGCTGGCGCCTGCCTTCATGTGGTATGATCTGCTGCAGTTGAATAGCTCTGTAAAGAGAGTCAACATGGAGCTAGATCAGCTGCTGAGGTAGGATATTTGTTCAGACACGGATTTGGTTTACGTTGATGCTACTGGTAGGTGGGATTTTACGAGCACTAGGCATGATCTGGCCTGCACTTTTTTTTTTTTTTTGCAGTGTCCAGTAAAAAGCTCAGACAGGAGGATACTAAGGTTCTTAAAACATCT
This sequence comes from Locusta migratoria, assembly GCA_026315105.1. Lineage (NCBI taxonomy): Eukaryota > Metazoa > Arthropoda > Insecta > Orthoptera > Acrididae > Locusta > Locusta migratoria. The sequence continues at coordinate 485,217,614 of CM048744.1, read as the reverse complement.
CAAGATTTTCACAAAAGTACAGTGAAAAATAATGTTACTATATTTCATCAAAATCTTGTGGGATTAAAGAATAAATTAGATGAGCTTTTGGTATGTGTGGAGAATACAGAAACTGAGTGTGTAATAGATGAACTATGCCTACCTGTACATCACATTGTCACTGATAGGCAAAAAGGTAATGTCAATAGATGCTGACTGACAGCACATCTAAGTAGAGACAATAAGGAGAGGGGCAGTTGCCATTTATTTGAAAAGTTATCACTGTGTAAAAAACTAAAAAGCAAACCAATTTTGTGTAGAGTAAGGATAGAACATGTGCCTGTAAGCTTGAACGTAATGATAGCACTTTTATAATTACTTGATGGGGACCTATAACAATGTATAGGTCCCCATCAAGTAATTTTCATGTATTTCTGAAAAACGTGGATGCCTTGTTGTGATATCTATCTGACAGGAAAAAGCAAATTATTATTTATGGGGATTTCAATGTTGATTCTTTAAATGGTGTAATAGGAAGAAAGATCTTGAAGTATTACTTGGTTCTTTCCATTTGACATCTGCTATTGATTTTCCTTCTCGGGTAGTAAAGGACAGTAGTGCACTGATAGATAATTGTGCATTCAGTATTAATGATTTAACAATTGCCAAGTTTATGGAAAACTTACAGCAGGTAGACTGGGATGAGGTATACAAGGAAGCCGATGCTAATTTGAAATGTAACATATTTTATGCTACATTTGTAAGTGTATTTCAAAACAGTTAGATATAGTTGTAAGAATCCATGTAAAAACCATGGCAAAGTAAAAGAATAAAAGTATCTTGTAACTGTATCTAAGAGCAAGAGAAAGTAATGACTCAGAAACAGATAAATATTATAAAAACTATTGTGTGTTATTTAAAAAAGTTATTAAAAAGTCCAGAAGCATGTGTATTATGTTTGAGATTTGTACCTCTGATAATAAAATTAAAACAATGTGGAATATAATTGAACGGAAAACGAAGCAGCCAAGAGCACAGGGGACTGTATTAACGTTCAAATGAATGAAAAGTTTACTAACAAAGAGTCAAATGTTGAAAATAGTTGTAATAATCACTTTTTAAATGCCATGGAGAAAGTAGGATCTAAATGTTCCATAGAAGAGGAAAAGTTTATAACTGGAAAAGACGATACCCATGTAATCTGATACAATTGAAATTACACCCAACTCTCCCTTTGAAATTAAGAAAATAATAAACTTTTGCAAACGTAAAAGCTCACATGGGATTTATAGCATTTCCAACAGGATTCTCAGCCACATATGTAATAGCTCTCGAGAGCAGGGTATTTTCCCAGATAGACTAAAATATGTTATTGTTAAATCATTGCATAAAATTTCTTGAGAAATTCATGTGGTCAAGAACAGCTTCCTATATTTGTAAAAAATAAGATACTAACAAAATGTCATTTTGTTTTCTAACAAGGCTATTCAACAGAAAATGCTATATATGCTTTCACTGATCAAATAACCCAACATCACCCATTGGGATTTTTTTATCTTGCAAAAATTTTTGATTGTGTAAATCATGGAATTTTTCTAGACAAGCTTAAGGATTGTGGTGTTAGTGGAGCAGTGAACAAATGGTTTACTTCTTACTTTGGGAGAGTGTACAAAGTAGAAGGAAGTGTTTCAGATAAACTGCAAAATCAGCTGATTCCTCAGGCTGTGTGTGTGTGTGTGTGTGGAGGGGTGGGGAGTTCAAGTACTGGCTCTGACATCATATGTAGAAGGCGGCTTTCACAGAGGAGTGAAAACATCAGTTGCATCTGTAGACATAGCAGCTGCCTACGATAATGAATGGCTAGATGGACTCATTCTGAAACTGATCCCATGGCTTCGTCTCATGACTATCCTGAAGATATACTTGTCAATCGCTATTATAAAGTAACAAATGGAATGGACACAAGGAAATGCCTCAAGATCAAGAATGGATTACCTCAAGGCTCAGTATTAACACCATTACTATTCAGCCTCTACACCAGCAATATGCCTTTCACAGTAAGCAAAATATTCAGATATGCGTATGATCTGGCCATAGCAGTGCAAGGCATATCTCTTGAAGGAGATGCAAAGACTCAAACAGATATCTTGAAATCCTCAACAAATACTACAGAAGAAGGTGTGTGTGCCCAAAGCCCTCTAATATTGAAGTTTGCGCTTTTCACCTCAACAACAATACAGCTGACTGTGTTAGTTAACCAACAGATAGGGAAGACAGCTTCCATCCTAAGTATCTAGGTGTTACGCTGGAAAGGTCCCTTACCTATAAATAACACCTTAACAATGTTAGCCAGAAACTAAAAACACTAAATAATATTATTAGAAAATTGGCAGGCACTTCTTGAGTGCAGATGCATTCACATTGCGAACTGCAGTAATATCAATAGTTTACACAATTGCAGGATACTGTGCTCTGGTCTCGTAGAGAAGCCACCACATCAACAAGGCAGATGTGCAGCTTTATGAAACCATGCGGATAAACACTGGCACATGAAAATTTACTCCAACACAGTGGTTCTATGCATCGCTAACGTAGCACCACCAAAAACATCCATTAAAGAATGGGGAAAAGAAACAGTACAAACAATGCCGCAGTGGTGTGGCCGAGCGTTCTAAGGCGCCTTGCTGCAGAGCACGGAGTTGCTCGCCATTGGATGTTCGAGTCCTCCCTTGGTCATGGACGTTTGTGTTGTCCTTAGCATAAGTTATTTTGAGTTAGTTTGTAAGCCTAGGGACTGATGCCCAACATAGTTAAGTCCCTTAGATTTACAATCATTTGAATTTGAAGTACAGTCAAACGAAAGATAATGTTTACCTATGCAGGATGTCATAAAAAATTTGACAAATTACTGCTTGAAATCACGAAAGCCAATATAGAATAACTGTTGCATAAGAGGAGAGGTTACCTACAACTTGAAAGACAAATGGAAAAAGGAGGGGGCCACACCTCATAAGTGATCCTCAGAAGCATTCTAAAAGAGTTCAACTTCGGAAGAAAAGACTGAACTAAGCTCAATCGCATCTGAAGTGGCCACACAGGATGCAAGACCATTCTTTATAAATGGTGCCTTATGGACAGTCCAATTTGTGATTGTGGAGGACCTGAGCAGATGCTGGACCTCATCATAAGTGTGTGCCCAAGAAGAAACTATTGTGACTCTGCTGAGAACTTTATAGAGATCGCACGTGAGGTGATGATGTGGACTCAAGAACTAAACATTGATGTGCAGCCAACGAATTGTGTGACATGATACGTGTCCTAATTCCATGTATCCTGTCACACATACTACAGTCTTCACTTACATGTACTGATAATGTGCTCTTATACAGTCTTTATATATATATATATATATATATATATATATATATATATATATATATATATATATATATATATTGTTTGTGTAATTATATTTGTATATATGCTGCTGTCATACACCATAAGACAACTAATAATTACTAAATCTCGTATTCATGATCTATGGAACAAGTATTAATCTAATCTGACCCAAGTTAACAATAGTTGATGCAGAAGATGTGGACTGCAACGAAAATGTTCCATATTTAGAGGCAGTTGGAAGACTTCTATACTTGCCACAAACATCAAGACCTGATATAACAAATGTTGTTAGCAGGCTCTGCAGGGGTCGAAGAAGAAACATTGGAAAGCTATGAAAAGTTCATTTAGATACCTTAAGGGACCAAAGACAACAAATTATAAATAAAAAAGGGAAATAGAGATCTCGAAGGCTACAATGATACAGATTGTGGAAATTAATTAGCAAATGGCCTTGAGCACTGTAGAAGCAGAAAACATGGCAGTGTGTGACACAATTAAGGAAACATTGCTGATAATAACTCTCTTAAAGGAAATAGTACCTAGCAGTAGATGACATCCATCAATATTTATTGTGATAATAAAGTAGTATTAAATTTAGCAAAAAAAGTTACAAGTGCTAGAACAAAGCACACTCACATTGAAGAAAATACCAAACTAGATTATTTGTGTACAGAAGAAATACTGGCTGATCTATTAACCAAACCCTCAAATAAAGACAAATTCTAAAAGATTGTGATACAATATTGTTCAACTTATGAGAATTACATACAAAATATGTGTTCAAAGAGGAGTGTTGGAGAAATGTGAACAAACTATTTCTTGTGCATGTGAACAAGTGGCAAAGTGTCTCATGCAAGACGCAATAGCTCTCTGATTGCCTTAGCAACAGATTTTAATATACTGTATGTATTCTGTACTTGATGAAATTTAGAATTTTATTTTGTTTTCCAGAATTAGTGTCTTCCACCTTACTTATTCACTGTGCTGTTTCTCTGTGTTGGCTTTAACACCAATGAAACTTAAATAATTCCATAGGGGCTTTGCCATATATGCTTACAAAAAATATATATGTGTGTATACATCTATTAAGAGTAGTTAAAGGAAGAGAATGTTTTCATATATATAAGCAGGTATTAGATGACGATATGCCACGAAAGCTACAGGTGTAGCCGACAGCCATCTAGAGGCAGAATGGGTGGAACTATAATGTCGACCATATTGTCAGTAGTGTAATCAATATTTCTCATTAACAGAATGATGTTATTTATTTATGTCCCTATTTTGCGTGTTATTCTTAAAGAATAACTCTGTAGTGATTTGCTACTGTTACCAAACAATTCAATTAAGTACCAAATATTTAATTATTTAATTTCGTATATCTAGGACTTCCTATTTCCCTCACTATATAGAAATACAGGCATAGGCAGGGGCTAAGAATGTACTTACCAATAAATTCCATTATAACAATTTTGAGTTTTGTTACTTTGCAAACACAATTGTTCAAATTTCATGCACAGGCAATACTATAATCAAACGTAATTTCCTTTCTTTACGAATATGACATGACTTTAAAGGATGTCATTTAGGTATATTGAACATGCATATATGTGACCCTGTTTATATAAGCTCCCAGAACCGGATTTGAAACCAATTTCCCAATTCCAATTTTGGTTGGCCATATTAGCATTCCAAAGTCAATTCTGGAAATCACTTTTATATATGCCAATTCACACTGAGCATCATGTCAATATCACGTCATGGCATTGTCATGTCAAGGCACTATCACCTCAAAGTGTATTCCCGATATCCGTCAAGTCAATTTGCTTAGCCCAATACCCAATGATGAAATTGAGGTTTCGAGTTACCACTCATAATGTAAAAGATCAGAGTTTAATATTGTAAATCAGGCATACATAATATATGCCTACTCTTGTTTTCCCGAAAGTTTCAATTTTGGGGGGGGGGGGGGGGGAATTTTTCAATTTTTTACTCCATACATATGACAATTAAGGGTATAAAAAACTAAAATCAGCTAATTCTGTCAAACAGTCCTTAAGAAATGGTATTTTGTATGATTTTTTAAATACAAATATAGTGAGAATAGGTTGCAACTCACTGCCACAGACAGGTACATAGAAATGATGCTCACACTCACAAAAGTCAACTTTCAACCACAGCCTCCATTAGAAATTGGCACACTTAAAATCATACAGACCATTGACTGATGAAGAGTGTAGTCAAAAGGTAAGTTGTATGAATATGACTTTCTTTTCCATGTGCTCGTCTGCAGCTCAGCAAACGTCTCTACAATGAGTTGCAACTTATCCGCATTAAATTTGTATAAATAAAAATCAATTACTGCATGTATGAAATATCATTACTTCAAAATGGCTTGACAGAATAGGTTGTGTAATTGTTTCGATGTTCATAATTTCGAGGACAATGTTTGTAAAGAAGAAAAATTTGGAATAGTTTCCTATGAGATTGGAAAATTCAAGAAAAGTAAGGAGCCTTTTGTATGGAATTTTTGTCCAAACTCAAGACTATAATTCACGATTCAGACGTTGAATAAACTTGATTTTAGCATTGTTTTGGAACAGTTTCCAGGAAAAAAATTGGACACTTAAGAAAAGTCGAAAAAATTGCTCAAACTCCAGAAATCATGTTTTGAATGCAATCATGACTAATGATAGGATAGATATATTTTGGCAGATAACCATGAAGTTTGCCACATACATACACATACGTTTAGGACACCATATAGCTGATAATCATGAAAGTTGGCAGATATTTGTAATTTCTATAGATGTCGAGTAAGAGACAGGGGAGGAAGAGTAGGAGACTGAAGCAGAAATGGTGAAGAGATTATAGGTCAAGATGGGGGGAATGATATTGGCAGAGAGAGAATGGAGGAGGGGACAGTCAGGTGTTTAGATTAGATTAGATTAATACTTGTTCCATATAATATGAATACGACACTTCGTAATGATGTGGAACGTGTCAGATTAATGAAGGGTGTCTGTACAAGACGTTACATTACACAAAATACACATATTTTTATTTTAAATTATATTTTTATTCTTTTTGCAATTACTAATTTATATCTAAAAACTCAATCAATGAGAAGGAGGAGTTGTTATTCAGAAATTCTTTTAATTTATTTTTAAATGCTAGTTGGCTATCTGTCAGGCTTCTGATGCTGCTTGGTAGGTGACGAAAGACTGTTGTGGCAGCATAATTTACCCCTTTCTGTGCCAAACTCAGATTTAGCCCTACATAGTGAAGATAATCCTTTTTCCTGGTGTTATAACTGTGCACACTGCTATTACTTTTGAACTGGGTTTGATTATTAACAACAAATTTCATAAGTGAATATATACAGGGTGAATTTCCTAACACTTGCACTGCAAATATTTCGGAAACAGAAAGTGCGATTGATGTGTGGTTTTCACAGATTGGATTGGTAGTCAAGGACTCTTATTGTTAGCGAATAAACAGATTGTAAAAATACCTAGAAAGTGTATTTTTATGCAAACATACAATTTTTCAAATGTAATACTGGTTGTTTCTATCATGCACTGAAATTTTTGACACCAGCTATGTACAAAGAATTTTGAATGACATTTTTATCGCATTTAGTTTGGCAGCTACAAGGATTCAAACTTTTGGGGGCAGAAGCTACAACAGCGTAGCTGACTGGCTGGTGGTCATGAGACAGTGGGTCGTGCCCCAGGGCTAGTCACTCAGCCAGTCAGCTACGCCATCGCATACTCCATCCCCGAAACTTTGAACGATTGTAGCTGCCAAACTAAACTTGATAAAAATGTCTTTCACAATTTTTTGTACACAGCTGGTGTCAGAAATTCCAGTGCATGATAGAAACAACCAATGTTCCATTTCAAAACTGTATGTTTGCATAACAATACACTTTCTAAGTAATATTACAAGCTGTTTGTTGGCTAAACATACGAGCCGCTGACTACTAATCCATTCTGTGAAAACCGCACTTTCCATTTCCACAATATTTGCGGTGCAAGTTTTACGTGATTCACCCTTTATATTGTAAAGTTACTGTGAGGATACCTAAATCCTTATATATATATGTCTGCAGAATGATCATGGGTGGGCTCCATCAATTATTCTGATTACATGCTTTTGTGCAATGAATACGTTTTTACTCAATGATGAATTACCCCAGAATATGATGCTATACGAAAGCAGTTAATGAAATTAGGCTTGTTAATCTAATTTACTGAGATTCTTATCGCCAAAATTTGCAATAACCCAAACAGCATGCGTACCTGAGCTCAAACATTTCAGCAGACCAACTATGTGATGCTTACAGTTTAATCTTTCATCAGTGCATACACACCTAAAAATTTTGAAAATTCTACCTTAGTTACAGACTTCTGTACAAAGTCTATATTTATTACTGGAGTTGTGCAATTTACAGTGCAGAACCGTATACACTGTGTTTTATCAAAGTTTAATGAGAGTCTGTTTGCATAGAATCACTTATAAATTTGCAAAAAACATTATTTACAGTTACTTCACTTACTTCTTGTTTTTTGGATGTGATTACTATATTTGTATCATCAGCAAGAAAAACTAACTTTGCATCTTCCTCAATGTAGAATGGCAAGTAATTTATGTATATTAAGAACAGTAAAGGACCTAAGACAGAACCCTGTGGCACCCCATCCTTGTGAGTCCCCCCCCCCCAGTTTGAGAAATCGGCTGATGTTTTGACATTACATGAACCACGTATTTCAACTTTTTGCATTCTTCCAGTTAAGTATGAATTAAACAATTTGTGCACTGCCACAGTCAAACCATAATGATTGAGCTTATCTAGAAGAAATCCATGATTTACACAATCAAAGGCCTATGAAAGATCACAAAAAATACCAATGGGTGATGTCCAATTATTTAGAGCATTTAATATTTGATCGGTGAAGGCATGTATGGCATTTTCTTTTGAAAAGCCTTTCTGAAAACCAAACTGACATTTCAATTGATTCGGTCGATGGAGAAAGGAACTATGTCACTTTTTTGTACTTTTCAGGAGAGTCAAAAAACTGTTTTATTGTTAAACTATTTAACAGATTGCATTGAAAGTTTCGACATTTGCTGTACTCTAACCATACATACTGTGAATGTAAATAATTTTGGTATATTCTACAAAATATCTTCTGAAAAAAAAATTAAAATTTGTAACATAGTTCCTTTCTCCAGTCAACGAAGGAATTAGTACTTTTTGAGAGTATAATACATTCAGAGATACACATTTCTGGATTAAATCTCAAATTTATTGCTAAATTATATTCAGCTGAACATGAAAACAACTATTTAATAGAATTCAAAGATCGGCATAGTTCATATCACAGTGAGTTATCACTTGAAGGTAGACATTTCAAAATCTCTTCATAAAAAATCTCAATGTCTTTTCCAAGAATGTGTTTCATCAGTTTCCTAAAATATCTTCAATTTTTTTATATTGAACAATATACAAAAAATAGTCTTGATCACAGAAATTAAGTTTCAATTAACTGGTTTCGACCTGATGTAGGTCATCTTCGGAATTACAAGTAACCCATGTGGCCAGTGCTGCACTCGGCTGGGCTGGGCTGTTCTGGGCTGTTAGAAGAGTTACCAACTGGCAGCAGAACAGCCCAGGACAGCCCAGCCCAGCTGAGTGCAGCACTGGCCACATGGGCTACTTGTAATTCCGAAGATGACCTACATCAGGTCGAAACCGGTTAATTGAAACTGTTAATTTCTGTGATCAAGACTGTTTCTTTTTTTATATATTGATCATACCACATACATCTCTGTTTTCTCCTCTGACAATGTTGTTAAAATTAAATTTTTATATTGATACGCACTTTGTAATTTTCATGAAAATGTTTCCTATAGAAGTCGTATTTCACATTTATGTCTGGATATTTTTTGCGGAACACATCGTGCAACGTTTTCAGAGCTTGCAACTAGGTATTTCATTTCCTCCCCAGCATAGTGAGTTTCTTTGAGTGGGAAAGATGTGATACTGGGTACTATCAAATTTATTACATTTTCCGGAATTTTTGTTATGCATGGATTTCTTCCACACATGTCCTTTTGACATTTAGAAAGACGGTATTCAATCACTTACAACACTTAACAATAATCGTGACACCTGACGAAGTTGACACGAAATTACTGTTTTGTTGCTCTTTCTACACTGGCATGCTGCAGACCAACGCCATCTAGCATGTAGCTGGTGGTACAAGCTCGCTGACAGTAAAATCTACTGATGGGATGTGATGTGCGGCGGAGAAAGGAACTAAGTCATTGACTTGATTCGTTTCTCCTCAGTGCAAATAAAATTGACCTCATGTTATTCCCACAGGAAGAAGCCAAACATAGTTCCTTTCATCACAGTAAGGTGTATCTTGGTCTGTTTACAGCATTTATGTAAAAAAGTGAAAATCACTAAAAAGTGACTCAGTTCCTTTCTCCACTGACCGATTCAATTATATGTATATATTATATACGTATATATATTTTTTGACGACACTACAACGTTCATTTTTAATGAAATAAATAGCAATTTGCGATCACTTATGGCTTCACTGTACTTGGTTTAGATGTAATACCAATTCCCGGCTGGAATGAAGAGGCTGTGGTATTAGGAAAGAGACAGTGTGGCGAATGGAGATTTGGGTGTGGTGGGAGATGTACAGGAAAGAGTCCTCTGCAATCGGGTTGGTCACTGTGTCCTCGGTGGAGGATTGGACAACGCGTCTGCCTAGTAAGCAGGAGATCCCGGGTACTATTCCCGGCCGGGCACAAATGTTCATTCACCGCACATTGGTATTACATCTAAACCAAGTATATTGAAACCATAAGTGATCACAAATTGCGATTTATTTCATTAAAAACTGACATTTGGTTAGTACTTCGTTTTTACAAATATGGGTGGCTACTCTTGAATATATTACTTTCTCAAAAAATTTCGATAAAGCTGTCAGAAGAGAGATTTTTAATGCAATTGTTTGACAATGGCATATTTCAGGCTATCAGGGAAAACACCTTGCTTCATATAGCTGAAGAGCTGAGAATCCTAATTATCTGTGGAGAAAAAGCTTTGAGTACCCGGCTGGAAATGCCATCATTTCCGTAAGAGTTTTCACTTTTCAGTGAGTTTATTATTTTACTGATTTCAAAGGGGGAGTTTGGTGGAATTACAATTGTATTACCCTTGTAGGTATGGCCCTTCTATTAGTAGCCTGCCTTCTTATAAGGAACATCTAGACCCTATTTTCTCCACAACATTTAGAAAATGATTGTTGAAAATATTTTCCGTTTCTGACTTATTTTTAGTACATTTATCATTCAGTTTTATGGTAATACAGTCTTCCCGTGCTTTTGGTTACCCTGGTTCCCTTTAAATAATACTCCAAATAGTTTTAATTATCAGAGGTACTGATCTCAGACATGATACACATGCTTCTAGACTTTTTAATAACTTTTCTTAGTATTGTATAACATTTTTTATAATACTGAACAATTTCTGGATCAGTACTCCCTCTTGCCATTAGCCCGTTTTACAGTTGCAAGATATTCTTATTCCTTTGGTTAGCCATGGTTTTTACACATTTTCCTAGAATTTTGTTTAACTACTTTCTTGGAAAACCATTTTCAAATACCCTTAGAAATGTATCATGATATAAGTTATATTTTATGTTTGTCTGTTAAGTTTATGGGACTTAACTGCAAAGTTATATGTATACGCCTCATCCCAGTCTAGGTACTGCAGGCTTTCCCTATAGTTTGGAATGTTTATATTGAACATACTACTTTGAAAGTCTGATTTGATTTACTGCATGGAGCTATGTCATGTACAGCAACAAGCTCAGCACAATGGTCTGAAAGGCCTGTCTCAAGAGTATAAGCATTTATGTTCTTGAACTTATCTTGGTCTATAAAAAAAGTTATCTATCGATGCACTGCTGGTCTTTGTTATCCGAGTAGGAAAACCAATAATGGAGCTTAAATTGAAATTTCTAAGTAATACTACAAGTTCATTCTTCCTATTACACTTTTCCAGTGATTTAACATTAAAATTCCAACAATATGCTTCCCCCTGTCTGACAGATAGCACAACAAAGCATCCAAGATTCCTTGTAAAAGCTGAAAATTCCTGAGGGGGACCTATACATTGTTACAATTATGAAAGTGCCCTCATTTAATTTAAATTCAGTGGCACATGTTTCTATACTTTGCTCTATACAAAATATTTTTGTTTCTAAATTTCTCACATTGTGTAATTTTTTGATGTATGGCAACTCCTCCTCTCACCATATTATCTCTACTTACATGTGCACATAATTTGTAGCCATTACCCATTATCCTTTCCATATCAGTGACAATGAGATGCTCCAACAGGCATAGTACATCTATTGCATTATTAGTTTGTAAATCTTCTAAATAAACCAAAAGTTCATCAACTGTATTCTTTACTCCCCCAATATTGTGATGAAATATACAAACATTGTTTTCCACTTTACTTTTATGAGTATCTTGAAAATTTTTAACTTCTTTAGCACCTGTCTGACTGAGTTTCTCACTGGACACTGATCTTAACCTAAAAAAGAGTTTCTACAATGAGTTGTAGCTCCTTCCCCCTTGAAGGTGAAAGGAAGAAGTCAAAAGATGAAAGGATATAGAGAGAGGCAAGAGGAACAGATAGATAGAGGGGATGCATAGGTAAACAGAGAGGGGGGAAGTAAGAGACTGACGTAAGGAAATATGGAATAAATACATAATTTCCAAAACGTAAATTTGAATTAAGATGTGTGTTTTTGAAGTAAGTGCCGTTTTACCACACCGCGGCGACAGCCCTGCGGTTGGCACTCTATGCATGTGCACTGACTACCTACATCTGTAATCTGCGCAAGATCGGACATGCTGTTGAAGAGCGCTCGTAAAAGATAAGGAATTTAGCTAGTAATAAATTGTAATTTAACGTTTTTAACTGATTAAATACGTTTATTGGTGTGCTCTTAAAGCCCACCAATAAACGTTTTTCTTTTATTTGCCTATTGTTTTAGTAACAGCGAAAAGTCGGTTTTGTTTACTTACTGCTCTTAGGCCTAATTTCCGAGGGTGCATATTTAGTATGACACCTCAGTTTTATGAGCATTTTCTAATAGTTTCCATACATATCAGTGTCAAATACATAAATATATTCGTGGTTAATACATATATTACCGTTATCAATTAAGTAAATTAATTTGTAAACAATCCTGAATTCCAAGTGTGTGAGCTGTCATAGGAAAGTTAATTTAGGGGTTTCATGCAGCTGTTGCTATAGGTGGTTTCATTGAGGATGTAGCGGTGTAGGAGTTGGAGAAACAAACGAGACTCTTCCATTCTTTTGCAGGGTTTGCTCAAGAGATATGAGAATAGCAGAAGAGGAGGGGAAGATTAGAGCTCTTCAGGCTGATTTGGATAGAGCGAGGGAGGAACTCATGAGGTTAATGGGGGAGGAGAGTAACCAGAGGTGGTAAGTGATAGCTGGGAACAGGGGCCAGAGAAAGAGAACAGTGTCTTACAGTTTTGCAACTGGCACAACCAATAGATTTTTCCTGCTATCACAGTTGAGTAAGGAAGAGGGTCCAGTAGAAGTAGGAGTATACCCGGGCCGCCGAAACTTTGCACTTGACGTTTACAAATAACAAGTGAAGAGCATGAAGCGCGATGCGCTAGTCGCTAGGAACGGTCCAATCATAGCGCGGTAAACACTTCCAGCGATCACGTGCCGTGACGTCAACGTTCCCGCGTTGCCGGCTTTGTTCAGTTCTACCGTAAACAAAGTTGTGTATCGTGTTTATCGCGTGTTTATATTGTGTAGGCTTTTTTCTCTGCGATTTGTTTTACTGTGAGTGGTTTAACTTGACTTTCCGAGTTCAAGTAATTAGATAATGTCATAGAAAAGACGTTTGTCTAGTGATATTTTCTAAGTTCTCAATTTCGTATCAATAAACGAAGCATATGCTCTGAGCAGGAAGTTCATTCTCGCTTCAAACGATTGGAAAGAAGATATGTACAGTGGTTATAAGAAAGAAATAATGCTGCAGATATGTCAATGTCAAAACGTCTTTTATATTCACTCGTGCCACAAAATAAGCCTGTTACACCCACATATGCAGTAGTCGAAATCGCAAAAGAGGAGCAGCGTCACAATGCAATAAATCTGCCCCCATTTCACTGCTGTTTTAACCCTATAAAATTGGTAAGGCGTGAAGTAAAGAATTACTTAAGGAACAATAAGTCTTTCACAATAACAGATGTGAAAAGCTGCTGCATGAATCTGTTGCCAATGTGGATGCTGCATCTTGGGGAAAAAAAGGGTCGAGCACGTTAAAAAACTGATTCGGGTAGCGAAACGATGGAAGGGATCATCAGTAATCATAAACGGTTAATGCTTTGTCTTGGTGATGACAATTTTGGCGGTGACGATAACAGTGAAGATGGGGAGCTGGATGTAGTTGTACCATTGTCGCCGTAAATTGGTGAGTGAAAAGCATTCTGATTATAAAACTGTAGAGAGAGAAGTTACTATCTATATTATTGTTTATTTCGTATCCGTCGTGATCGAATGTTTTTTTCCTATATTGCTTTGCTCCTTTATTGAAAGCGTATGCATTGTTGTGCTCTGGTCTTCATTAATATGCTGTTAATTGCTCTTCAAGAATGAATCATTATATGTACTTTTATTGCTCAAGAGCATATATTTACGAGATGCAACTAAAAACCGTTTCGTCTGCTGTGTTTATAGAGGCTAGTGTTGCAACGTCGCTAAAGCAGTGTAGCCAACTTAACTCGCCGTAACGCGAAACGTCAAGTGCAATGTTTCAGCGGCCCGGGTATAGTTAAGATGCAACAGAACTTCATCAGGAAACCATCAGTTAAAAAAAAAGTAGAAAGTAGGAAGAAAGTTCTGTTGCTAGGTAGCAGCCATTAAAGAGATGTGGACCAGATTTTGCAGGAAAAATTAGGTGACAGGTACCATGTCACAAACGTTATCAAGCCCAGTGCAAGTCTTAGCCAGGTGGTAGAGGATTTAGGTTCCCTGTGCAAAGATTTCACTGAACGAGATCAGGTTGTGGTAGTGGGTGGAGTATGAAACAGTATCGATAGGGATCAGGGCTACAGTATTGAGTGTGACCTGGTGAAAATGCCTCTGCAACGACCCACAATAATTTTGGTCTGGCCTGCTTTCGTGCAACATGATCAGCCCCAGTTGAACCACTCTGTCAAGAGAGTCGATATGAAGTTAAATCAGTTGCTTAGGGCGGCCACTCTGTCAGACATTGGTTTGGTTCCTGTTGAGGCAATAGATAGGTGGCCTACACCTCAATAGGAAAGGGAAGGATAAACTGGCTGGGTTAATAGCAACAACCTTAAGGGGGGGGGAACTATTCATCAATGTACCTATTTTTAGGCTAAGACCAGGTTCCAATGGGAAGCTCAGGCAGGCATGTGCCAAAAATGCTCAAAACTCACATGAATCTGACCAAATTAAAGTAGAAAATAATGTTACCATATTTCACCAAAATATTGGGGGATTAAAGAACAAAGTAGATAAGCTACTGGTTTGTTTAGATGACATAGAATCAGACAATTTAATAGATATACTATGCCTATCTGAGCATCACATTGTAACTGATATGGACAAGGTAAATATAAGCAGTTGCAAACTAGCAGCACATGTGAATAGATAGAATATGGGGAGAGGAGGAGTTGCCATCTATGTCAAAAGTTATTACAGTGTAAAAAGTTTAGACACACACAAGTTTTGTGTAGTGCAACGTATAGAAGCATGTGCCTGTGAGCTTAAACTGAAAAAAGGTCCTTCTTTTATAACTGTAACAGTATATAGATCCCCTTCAAGAAACTTTCAGTTATTTATGAAAAAATTGGATGCCTTGTTGTGCTATCTGTCAGATAAGGGAAAACAAATTATTATTTGTGGGGATTTCAATGTTGACTCACTAAGGTAATGTAATAGGTAGAATAACCTGGAAGTCTTACTCAATTCTTTCAATTTGTCATCTGTAATTGATTTTCCAACTCGGGTAGTATAGGACAGCAGCACACTGATAGATAACTTTTTTATAGACCAAGACAAATTTAAAAACATAAATGCTTGTCCTGTTGAGAACGGTCTTTCCGATCCTGGTGCACAGCTATTTACAGTAAATGACATAATTTCTCTCTATAATCCAAAAGTTTCCTCCAAATAGTGTGTTACGTTAACGATTCAACAATTACAAATTTCAGGGAAAATCTTCAGCAGTTAGACTGAGATGAGGTGTATAAGGAAGCTGATGCTAATTTAAAATGCAACTTATTTCATGATACATTTGTAAGAGCATTTGAAAATTGTTTCCCCAAGAAAATAGTTAAATATATTGATAAAAAACCATACTAGAAACCATGACTTACTAAAGGAATAAGAATATCTTGTAACCGAAAAAGGGAACTGTATCTAACAGCAAGAATGAGTAATGACCCAGGAACAGTCAAATATTATAAAAAGTACTGTGCTACATTAAGAAAAGTTATTAAAAAGTCCAGAAGCATGCACATCATGTTTGAGATTAGTACCACTGATTACAAAATTAAAACAATTTAGAATATTATTACTAGGGAGACAGGGCAACCAAGAACACAGGGAGACAGCATTACCATCAAACTGAATGAAAAGATTACAACTAACAAGCCATAAGTTGAAAACATTTTTAGTAATTATATTTCAAATGTTGTGGAGAAAATAGGATCTAGGTGTTCATTAGAAAAAACTAGATAGTTAATGGAACAGGCCATACCTACACAATTTGATACAATAGAAATTCAACTACCTCTCCTTCTGAAATTGAAAAGTAAAAAAACTCTCTCAAGAGTAAAAGCTCACATGGAATATATGGCATTTCTAGTGGGGTAATAAAAGCTTGTTCTCAAGAAATAACTAGTATTCTTAGTCACATATGTAATAGTTCTCTGAAGCCGGGTGTTTTTCCCGATAGACAAAAAAATGCTATTATTAAACCACTACACAAAAACAGGATATGTCTGATGTCAACAACTACCGCCCAATCTCACTTCTGACATCCTTATCCAAAATTGTTGAAAAAGTAACGTATTCTAGAGTAGTTTCACACATAGGTAAAAATAAAGTGCTAACAAAATGTCAGTTTGGTTTTCAGAAAGGCTTTTCAACAGAAAATGCTATATATACTTTCACCAATGAAATATTAAATGCTCTGAATAACTGGACATCACCCGTTGGAATTTTTTGTGATCTCTCCAAGGCTTTTGGTAGTGTAAATCATGGAATTCTTCTAGATAAACTAAAGTATTGTGGTATGAATGGGACAGTGTACAAATGGTAAATAATACCTAACAGGAAGAGTGCAGAAAGTTGACATAAGTAGTTCATATAATATGCAAAAAACAGCTGTTTCTTCAAACTGGGGAACAATCAAAAATTGGGTGCCACAAGGTTCGGTGTTGGGCACTTTGCTGTTCTTAATATATATTAATGACTTGCCATTCTATATCCATGAAGATGCAGAGCTGGTTCTTTTTGCTGATGATACAAGTGTAGTTATCACACCTGACAGACAAGAACTAACATAAGAAATTGTAAACGTGTCATTCAGAAAATCATTAAGTGGTTCTCAGCAAATGCACTATCATTAAATTTTGATAAAACACACTTCATATAGTTCCCTACAGTAAATGGAATGAAACCATTAATAATTATAGACTTTGATCAGAAATCTGTAGCAAAGGTAGAATATTCAAAAGTCAATGCATTGATGAGGGGTTGAACTGAAGATCTTCTGAAACGTTTGAGTTCAGTTACTTATGCTATTAGGGTAATTGCAAATTTTGGTGATATACATTTCAGTAAATTAGCTTCCAAAACCTATTTTCATTCTCTGCTTTCATATGGCATCATTTTCTGGGGTAATTCATCATTGAGTAAAAAAGTATTCATTGCACAAAAGTGTGTAATCAGAATATTGCTGGAGCCCATCCAAGATCATCCTGCAGACACTTACTTAAAGAGCAAGGGATCTTCACAATAGCTTCACAGTTTATATATTCACTTATGAAATTTGTTGTTACCAATCGCACGGAATTCAAAGGCAATAGTAGTGTATATAACTACAACACAGGAGAAAGAATGATCTTCACTATTCAAGCTTAAATCTAGCTTTGTCACAGAAAATGAATTATGCTGCCCCAAAATCTTTGGTCACCTACCAAACAGCATCAAAACCCTGACAGATAGCCAACTAGCATTCAAAAATAAATTAAAAGAATTTCTGAATGACAACTCCTTCTACATTAGAGGTGAGTTTTTAGATATAAATTAGTAAATCTGAAAAAAAATTAAAAATTTAAACTCATATATATATATATATATATATATATATATATATATATATATATATATATATATATATGTGTGTGTGTGTGTGTGTGTGTGTGTGTGTGTGTGTGTGTGTGTCATGTAATATTTATTACAAAGTAATATTTTGTAAAGACACCTTTCATTAACCTGATACATTTCACATCATTACTAAGTGTCGTATTCATGTTCTATGGAACAAGTACTAATCTAATCTAATGTAACTGACATCATTACAGTCTTATTCATCCTTGTTTAAGTTGTGTACTCGGTGTTTAAGATGGCTCCAATAATCGTGAGTCCCGCTGATTGTTAATGAAAGTTTGATGCAGGAACTAGACTATAAGGTGATTAAAAACAGACGCTTTACGATTTCCTCCTTGCAGAATGACTTTCCTAATGTTTCTCATAGTGTTTTGTATGGCATTGTGACCAAGCACTTTAATTGCCGAAAATTGTGCACATGTTGGGTACCGAAAATGTGGACGAATTTAAACAAAACCAAACGTTTACACAGTGCATTGACTTTCCTTGAGCGGTACCATACCGATGGTGATGATTTATTAAGCCAAATTGTTACAGGCAATGAAACATGGGTGGCCTACATAACACCAGAATCAAAGCAACAATCCATGGAATAACGGCATTCAGATTCACACAGTAAAGTGAAGTTTAAGCAAACAATTTCTGCCTGGAAAATCATGTGCACAGTTTTGGGACAGAAAAGGAGTATTGCTTATGGAATTTCTGCCTCATAATGAGACAATCAATGCAGCAGCTTACTGTAAGACATTGCACAATCTGCGCTGTTCTATTCAGAACAAAAGACATGGCAAGTTCAGCAAGGGCATCATTTTGCTGCAAGATAATGCCCATACACATGTGGCTTATCAGACCACAGATCTCATCACATCTATTTCATGGGAACTCTAGATGAGGAAGTAAAACAGTTGTGATGCAGTGGTTAAAAAATCAAGCGGCAGACTTCTATGAGGAGGGTATTCAAAAACTGGTACAACATTGTGACAAGTGCCTCAATATTGACGGACATTATGTAGAAAAGTATATGATTAAGATGCAAGCTTTCATGTAAAAATAAAATTATTGACTTATCTTAGCACGTCTATTTTAATTTCATTACGGTACTTACTTAAAAGCATGCCTCGTAGATGTACATTACAGATATCATCGATTATTTCAGGAGGAGGAGATGAAAAGTGAGTGGAGTCAAGTGTATATGGAATAAAATAAATAAATTCCAGAATGGGAAGCCAAAAAATTTCATTTATCACGGAACTTTGCGATGAATGCATTAAAAACACAATAAATTACTCTCAAAACAGTGAATTCTGATTCCATTCCATGATAAATAATTATATGAGAAGCAATGTCTTTTGCAACAAAGACAGCTCACTAATTTGAAATTCGTTTTATTTGTTTTCAATAACATCAAGTTCATATTGAAGTGTCTTGTTTCAAATTTTAGGAATGATTCGGTTGGATGAATCTCTTCTACATGATCTAATTGACTTAATGATAGATTAGCAATGGCGACATAGATGTGTTATTAAATATAGTACTTTTTGGCTAAGTGCACCTCTCATTTTATTCATTAGCAAATTGCACCCATGCAAAGCTGGGGTGAGTCGCTAGTTTGTAATGTAAATACAGAATGCCAATATTGCTCAAGAATTGTTGTCTGACCTTTACTCCCCAATTACAGATTGTGATGTTTGCATTGCAATATTTTTCTTTCTCAAGACAGTGGACCCACAAAAATTATTACAAATAACGTTAAATTAAAATCAGGATCCTGTAAATACACTTTCCTGTGTGTCTCAAAACATTGTGTTGATCATCAAAAATCGTCCAAACGGCAATGGTTGCATTTCCTTTGAAACAAAGTTGCAAAATTCAGTCAGTAATATATGAACAGGAGACACATAGGCTAATCTGATTAGCCTGTCCTGGCTTTTTGCTCGACTGTACCAGAGTATATTGTTTATTAGGTTATCATTATTGGTTTTTGTTATAACTCTTAAGATTGCACTCTGCCTTCACAAAGCTGGCTATTCTACATGTCTTTCCCTTTCGGAATTGGCTGGTTAGTGCACTGTACCTCATCTATAAGAGTACTTCCTTCAGGTGTTACTAATTTACCTAAGCTTTTCCGCAATGAATTACCCAGGTTGTGCTTTCCCCTTGTAACTTTCCTAAATAACGGAAATACTACTCTGTCTGATGTTACAATTCAAAATTCTAGTTACTATAATTAAGTTTCCAGCTAGCTCTATACCTGAAAACAGTATCTTCCAAGGCGAACTCAGATCTCTGATATGTATTTTATACAAGACTCAATATTAAGTACGACTGGAACAGAAGTACCTTCATACCTTGTTACCAAAAAAAAAAATCTAGTTTAAAAATGGTTTTAGTGTAGATGAAATGTTTCTTGCTATTTTACTCATGAAGTATTTAAATAAAGAATTAAATGATTTGCATCACTTGTTTTAATTGGAGAAGCTAGTCATCTACAGTACAAGTATATTTAAAGAAAGGATGTAAATTACAGAATGTGCTGCCTTACCAATCTTTCTTCTTCATTCTGAAAAAAAAAAACACAAACGAAAATTTACTTCCAATAGCTAATTCGGTCGAATACTATCTTATAATTTGATAGTTATAGTGGTTGGGGGTGTTTCCTTTAATATGATTGGCCTTTCATTAGATATCACTCACACCTTGATAGTTCTAATGAAAGTTTTAATGAATTCAGAACCCCATGAGAAGTCTGATTTTGTAGACTTTACTTTTTGTAGACTATAATTTTTTGTAGACACTGCATTTTTATAATTGTATGTATGCTGCGCCATTGTAAGTCAAAAGCCCAACAACAAAAATATGAGACATTCATGGTGGAGTTTTGAATGTGTAATAATAATTTATGAATGAAAGAGAGCCTTACAGAAAGACAACTAGTTACAAAATTAATCAGGCAAACATAGGGGAGACATATGAAGAAACAAATGCACTCCATCGAGAAAGACATCAGAGGTTGCAACAAATGAGATTTCAACCTTAATAAAATCATTAGAAAATCGGAGAAAGAACTCAAAGCAAACTAAGTGTGTCATGTGACATTTACAGCCACTTCCCTTCCTGTTTAATTAAATTCTTTTTATGGAGTGCAAAATGTTACGGACAAGTTGTAAGAATTCTGGATAGTGTAGGCCACATAATACCTTCTTTTTACGTTTTTTAATTTTCTAATCCATAAACGAAGATGGTGGCAATGTTGTCAGTTGATTTAGTCACCTTAAATGTGTGCAATAAAATATCGACAATAGTACCATACAGGAAATATAGCCCTGTACTAATACAAAGAAACATTCATAGTACTAAAGAAATATAGGAAATGCACATAAAATGAATAAACCTCTGCCTAAAAACTCGAAACTAACAACACAAAATAGAATCATTAATAATAGATATCTAACAATTTATTTGGCGTTTTTAACATTACAGAAATACCAAACCATTTTTGAACTGATTTTATTTGCATCTATTACAGAAAATTACTAAATATTATTCCAAATCATTCAGAAAGGTTTTCCTTACATTTGTCAATGTAGTTCACACATTTTACAGAGTCCTCTATCCCTCACATTATTTTATGAGGTATACTTACATTGTTGCAATATCGTTTGCAAAATGATTTCGGTTTTCATAACGTCTAATATCACGTTTTTTTCTTTAAGTCACAAATTTAACAGCAATAAAACAGGCTCCAATTTAATACTGTATAAAAAGTACTTGCAGTTGAGAGAAAACAGATTAGCCTACTACATATATTGCAATGACAGTGCTGTCACTGAATGTTACCTGTATATCTCAGACCATACACACTACATGTGTATTGACACTGTCTCACTTGGAAACTTGCATGGGAATAGCCATGCACTTTAAGGCACGTTACAGAGGAGTGCACTGCCGTTCCATGTCGGAGGCTCGATTCCTCCCTTCAACATGGATCTGTGTATTATTGTTAGCATAAGTTAGTTTTGGTATATCGCTGGCCACTGCATTTAGATCCCGTAGCTTTACAGACATTTGAACATTTGATCATTTGTAAAATGGCTGGTGCAGTGTTCATCAAAGCTGTCCAGTTTAAGGAAAAATGAAATCAATAATTATGATCCTTTCAACAGCAGAATCAATGTAAAGGCTGCCTATTAAAATCTGAAGATTTCTTATTTTTAGCAATAAATAAAAGACATTTCTTTATGTAAATTCAAATATTGCCAGTGAACAATTTCAGATCCCTCTGAATTTCAGGCTCCCCTCAGCTTCGCCCCTCCCCCTCAATCTCCTTTCCCACTCATTTTCAGTATCCCCCTCCCTTAAGCTTGATGCCCCCCTACTCCAGCTGCTGCGGTTCTTTTGAAAAACAACCTATTTACTTACAGAATTTTACAACGATACTAACCTTAACAGTATTTTCTGCTCCTAAATAGCACAGACACAGCCATATTACACTTTACTCTCTGTTTTGATGGTTAAGTATGGTATTGATACAAGGAAATCTTTTTAGAAATACCGATTTAGAACTGTTATGAAACTGTTCACCATCTACTCTTCTTTACAAAGAGTTGAAGACACGTCTATGATTCAAATACAATCGCTGCCACTTGCTACTGACAGGTTACCAATACCTAAACAGAAAAAAGATCTGGGGCAGTATTTGACCTCCTACCTGCTAATTATCTTTTGGTCAACTGGCAACGATACAGGCAGATATGTAGTGTAAATGGTTACACTTAAAAGTCGACCACTGTACGAAACAAGAACTTTGTTTTATCACTAAAATTAGCAAATAAGGTCCGTGTGAACTACTGGTTACTCCCTGCTACAAACCCTGGCCCAAACTGAGAACTGACTCGTTTCAAATTACTTGAATAACAGGAAGTTAATACTACAGTGGTCAATATACATAGCAGCTCACAAGTTATTACACACAGACATTAATATGAGAGCCACCACAATTAAAGTTATTTTAGAAAGGTGGCTAACAAAACATTTATGGCGCAATAGAATTTAGACATAAGAAAAATTGCATCTGAGCTTGTTCTCAGCACTTGTGAAGAACAATATTAAGTAAAAGAGGGAATGTGCTCTAAAACTACAATTTATAGGCAACTTATGGATTATGCTGAACTTAAACTTGTTTATTCAGATAGAAAACAAGCAAAATAGGAACCAATTTTGTTACTACAATAAAAATGCATATCTTAGAAGGATTAATGCAGACGGTGCCCAGCCTAAATTATACATGATTTAACACTACTGGGGGGAATGATTCAAAAACAATACTCATTCGCTCACACACACGCAATGTCACAGTGAAACGCACCAAAATCAGTGTGCTGAGATGAGGCGGTAGCAGGCGTCGCTATCGTAGGCGAAATTCAGCAAGTTGGAGGTAGCACAGAACACAATATCGAAAATACTTTGAAGCTGGCTCTGGTCTGTTGTGCCTGTTTTGAGATTGTGCGTGTGTATAGCCAAGTTAAATTACATCTGAATTGTACCACAAGCAAACACACGAGCATACACGCGATAGGGAGCGCTTACAGAGACGGACGAAGTCCAGTCTCAAAAAAACTCGTAAAAGTGAAATAATTACAAAATCGGAAAAATAAAATTAAGAATTACAGCATGCAACCCATAGAAATATTTAGAATTACATAAGAAAGCTATTGAAGGAGGTAGTACAAGGCTCAGAGAGAATTACTGACAGTACGTACTACCAGTCGGAGAAGAAACAGCAAAATTAAAATAGGCGGGCAGAGAAGAATGCGAAATATTTGTGGAAATCAGATGGATACCCACATAGTTACTTGCCTGATGGGCACGGATCAAACAAGAGTGGAAGCTGAAGGCTTTGTTCTATGAACCAACCACGTGGTGGAACACATATCATTCACTGATGGAACTGGTGACAAGATTATTATATGCACTGTACAAAAATGAACATTATCACCTATTACAAATCGGGCCCCACAAAGCTAGAAAGTATTTACACAGAGTTCATACACCGGCACATGATCACAAAAGGTTTTAACATACCAGGCCGTTATCAAACTGCAGCTAGATTCACACACACTGCGTTTATCTATTGTAAATCAATGAATTGAAAAACGAGAACACATTTACGCTCACGATCGGAGAAAATATACCAAAAAATGATTCTAAGTTCACAAGTCTAAGTTAAATGTGCTAGACAATGAAACACTACCATCTCACGAACAACAGAGAAAAACCAACCTTAACTTGCCAGACGCCCAGTATAGAAAGAAGACGCAGCGGTCATGAAGCGGGAAACTGCTACTGGAATTGGAAACCCCAAGAAACAGCAGTGGTGGGGGCGGAGAGAGAGTAGACTCATGCTGAGGGAAGGCTTACCGACTAGCTTGCAACCAAAGGGTGTGGGAACCTCTGTGGTGGTACAAGCAGCTATCGACTCTGAGCCAGAGAGAACGATGCAAAGTGGGCTACTCCTACCCACATTCAGACAGCTATAGCTTCTCGCACCCACTTAAAAGTAAAACAACTACACATTCTCACAGGGACAGTGGCGTAGTGGAGAAGCCGTACTTATGCCACATTAATTAATATAATAATAAATTATTAAATTAACAAAATAAGAAAAATCTAGCAATATTAACTAATATTTTAACACAGGAAATAAAAATGCTATTCCTCAAGTCTTGAAAAGAGTGGGGTTCAAGTTTTAACAAAATGATAACCTAATGACATTAAATAAATTATAACATTACAGAAATATTCAAAAAAATATATGGAAGACGACAGACGGTCATCTTTCACACTACACCATCAGATACAAATTTCCAGCTTCACCCTTCCCCTGTTTGTGGCCCTTACTCTTAAGGGAATTAGTTTCAAAACTACGAGTTTGAGTACTGTGGGCAGGGTGAAGCTTGCATTTATATCTGACAGGAGGCGTGCTTAGATAGTCCTAGCAGGTGCTGTGATCACTGTGTCCCCAGTGGTGTAGTGGTCAGCGCAACTGCCTAGAAAGCAGGAGACCCTGGTTTGAATCCCGGCTGGGTACACATTTTCAGCTTTACCCATTCACAGTTGATATCATACATTCTGTGAATATGAAAGTTTAACAACTGCAGCATCAGAAGTGACGTCTGTTCTTTCAGAATAAATGCCACATTAGAAATAATACAGCCTGTTTATCCATTTTTTATCCTTCATTAATGTTGACTTTTTATTTTAAAACGCTATTTAATGAAAATTGCTTCATCAACTTACAATCTTATTGATATAAACAGTTTGTGCCAATATTTTCTGTTAGTATATTGTAAAACATAAGCCTTTTTCAGTTCCAGATACCTGACCTTGCTTTTAAGACAAATAAAAAAATTAAGTCATCATGAAACATTTGCAATTTACCCTTAAATCAATGTATAATACAGAAATAAATATTACGATGTCACTGTCATGTATAACCATCTACTGTAACGTGAGTGAGTGAGCGTTCAATGTTAGTAGACGACCGTTTCCTCAAAACTTTCTTCCCGAAAAACCTTTAAGTGATGTGATGGTCTGGTGACGTACAGTCTAAATGCCACCATTAAGGCAGGTCCACACACAACGATCTGTCAGCGCACATCTTACAGATCGGTGCGTGTGGGCAGGAGGTTTGCGCAGAAATGAGATGTGCGTAAACATGGAAGTTGGAGTTGGATATTTGGAAAAAAAATCCGTAAATCTGTGTGTTCATATCACATCTTCGCAGACAAATTGGAGTATGAGGACAGAAGATCATTACAAATCCGAGTCAGTCTAGCCTTTTTTCGTAATGTATGTACACAGTGAGTGAAAATGGCTGACATACATGTCTGGAGAATTTACTGCACTGATATTCAGTGAAGCTATACTTGCTTGTGGAAACTGAAAAACATAGTGATAAGAGAGAAAAAAGCAGCTCCATACAATACTGTCATAGAGGAATTTCAGATGGTTGGTTCTTCTGCTAACAGGGAATGTGCATGGCCCCCACAAGGTTGTGGCTGGGTGGACCCATGGGTCCAGGGCCCGATGCTGAAGGGGGCCCGAGCCCAGCTCTAAATAATTGAATTTTTTGGTTACTGAAATTAAAAACAAAGTAGAAAAAACATGTTGAATATTTTTCAACGAAAATTTAGAAGATTCTACAGGAAACTGTAGTAGATGTTTCTTATAGACCGCTTATCTTAAAGCATTACTTCGATTGATGCTCTTAGTGATTGCCATTGGTTGGTATTGTATATGTATATTCAACTAAGGTGACCAACCGTACCATTTTGGGGGGAGGGGGAGAGACAGTCGCCGGCAGTGGTGGCCGAGGGGATTGAGATGCTTCAGTCCCGGTCTGCACAGCCACTATGGTCGGGGATACGAATCCCCCCTCACGCATGGATATTTGTGCCATCCTTAGGATTAGCTAGTTCATAAGCAGTTTGTACGTTTAGGGACTGATGACCCCGTAGTTAAGTCCCTTAAGCTATACAAACATTTGAACATTTTTTTGAGGGACAGTCATGAATTTTGTGTGTCTGTTCCGAATTTTTTCAAAGTAATTCGGTTGCCTTATTTGTCCCGGATTTAACAATGCTCTTCTGATTTAAAAATTTATCTCACCTTTATCGGTCTATTTTATTATTAATTTTAATTATGATGGTAAAATGTTTAACAAAAGGTTCGTAAGACTTAAGGTACTTATTACAAACTGTCGAAACCCTTTCAAACTGTTTCCACTGAGCATATGTGCGCAAACTATAACAGTGAGAAATCTGTGAATGGACTGCTAACACCACTTTTCCAGGTCAAAGATTGAGAAGATTTCTCATTTCAGACAGAATCATGTGCCTAAGCTAGTGCAGTTTCTCTTCTGCCTTTCCGGAAATAATGCTGTTACTGAAATTGTATTTTCCCCATATGAATTATACATGAACAAATGAAAAAACACGGCTTGCTCTGGAAACTGTGAAATCAATATTAGAAACTAGAGTAAATTATTATGAAACTCGTGTAAAAAATACAGATCTGCTGAAGAAAATTCACTGCAGTGTTAAATACAGTTGTTCTGTTCTAATTCTTTCATCGTATAAAGTACTAATAAAGAGTAAATTAATGTACCTTTTGTAACAACTTAAATCTTCTTCTAATATAATGAAAATGTATATACAAATAATGAAATTTGTAATGTATCCGAATTTCGGTCTAGAAAATGTGGTCACTTTAGTATTAACACAGTATTCAATGTTTTCTCCTCATGGAGTACACTCACTGAACAGAGACAGTGCTTAGGCTGCTGAACTGAATTATGGTGTGATTCTTTTTTAGTAATGTTGAGAGTTTTTATTCTTTTTTCTCTATTAGGGCTGGTCATTGGGTGTTGTTGAAACAACTTGTCCCTTTTCTAAGTCTTGTTGCAATCAAAAGCTACAAATACTCCACCAAATTTTGAAGCAACATCCTTTGATCTTAAATGTTTTAGACGTGTTTCTGCTGTATTAACTATATCAGCAAAAAATATTGATTTGGATCTCAAGAAGTACTTGACTGCTTTCAAAAGCCTCTTAACGTCATTTTGGCGCAGTATCTTGACCTCTACTGATCACAAAAATGTCGTTATAGAGATCGAAGGAATTTCCCTCAATGTAGTGATGCCGGTGATTAACTTAAAGACATCATGACATGACTTTGAATGAGGAAAAAGTAGTTGCTGAGGCAGTTGGCATTTCATCAGAGATTATCAGTAGGGAACCTGATGCAAATGAAAGAACAGCTGAACAACTTCAGCCATAGGCAAAAAATTAATTTAGATCTTTTTTTGTCTTTCCTGTTTTAATTTTGTAATGCAAGATTTGACAACAATATTTTAGAGCTATGAACAATTTTTTCATCTATTTTCACCAGTTTTTCGCTTTTGTGGACGTAGAAAGTAATGAACTGAAAGTTAAAATTACCAATCCCAACTAAAAGTATCCTTCAGATTTAGCAAATACTGTCAGCTTCTTTGAAATTCTACCCCTGTAGCCGTCTTCGCAGATACTGACAGCTTCTTCGAAGTTCTACCCATGAGAACCGTCTTCAGGAGGCCCGCAGTGTGTCAACCATAAAACGATCCAATGAAGGTTCTCAGCGTGTTTATGAGAAAAGCTTCAACCAATTTTTTTGGTACTGAGTAGATCAATTATACGTTATTGTACGATTCAGGACCGGATTAAGGCAATTGCAAGTACCGTGGCCGCCGGGGGCCCCGAAGTAGAGGGGTCCCCGCCATGATCGCCTTCAATGTATGTCACTATTTAACGAAGAGTTTTTTTTCTAGTAACAGTAAAAAAATCACGGAATTTAGAACATTATCATCAGGTATTCCTACTGAACCCGCCATCGAGAATACCTTTATTGTTATTTCTACATTTCCTTTAGCGGGACATTACTGCTGAATATCACAGCAAACTTACTTCACATGAACCAGCAACAATACACATTTCGATTTGTCACCCAGATGGCCGCGATTTCTGTCGAAAAACCAGAAAAGTTTGATATCACTGACGGGCGCAGTTCGCCTTTTTGTGTACAATGCGGCGTTTTAGGCCCACAACAGTGGGTAGTGTCTGCAGAGGCTGCCCTCAGCCAGTGCAACATCGGCAGTTCCCTCTGTTTCTACGAGTAATTTGTAAGTAAAAATTTGTTATTAGATGAAAAATTCTGCATATTCATATCTGCTGTGAAATTATCAGCTTATAGAAACACTACATCAGTCATAACAATACCCGATATAGCAATTTCTATTTCTATTTCTTCAGCCAGAGGGGACTCCAGAAATATGCGAAAAATATTCTACCAGATGTTAGGAAGCCTTTCTTAAACATTTGGAAAAATATTTACCAATTTACTATAAAGTCATAAAAAAGGTAAATATAGAATAGTTTTAGTGTCACTGTAATATTAAAAACACCTAATACATTGTTATATTCCTATTACTCCAGTGTGATGTGTTAGTTTTAGGTACAAGTTCGTTGTTTTTAAGCTCATATTGATATATTTTGTTCAATATTTTCCTTGTTTTAGCTTACATTTCCTGCATTTTGTGCCCATTTCACTTGGCAGAGCCAATTGGTGAACTATCCTGGCAGTAGTATTGTCGTGATTAAATGCAGAACAAAGATAAACAAAGTTGATCAGAAATTAATCTACCAGGTATTTTGAAAAGTACAGCTTAACACATTATAGGCCATTTAAAAATCATTTAAGACTGTAAGGATCGAGAGTCCGAATTGGCCCGTTTACAAGTTTTTCCCATGTGTCCTGATGAAAATGAGCTGACTTCTTTTATTTTTTCATCTTTTATGTAACGTATTCTGCACCCTCTTTTAGAGTGTTCTACTTCAAATAGATTCCTAAATTTTAAGATTACAACTTAGAAGGACTGCAGGGCCAATATGGCCCTCATAGCGTTTCTCTGTTTTTTTGGCATGTTTCCTCATAATACTGTGTATGAAACAAAACCAACTGTTGTTTCCTTGGTGTTTCAATATGCAACAACAATGCCATACATTCCATCACTGATTGCGGTAGGGCAGCTGGGGATGGCGGTCATGTACGGATGAATTATACCTGAGTGATTGATTGTGTGAGTGTGTGTGGCCTTTTCTGATGGAGGTCATGGCCGAAAATTTACAAGATGTATGAATGTGACTATGAGTTTGTTGGCAGCTCAGTGATCATCTGTATGGTGAGTTGCTTGCTATCCTCATATTATCAACATTCCAGTCTGGACCTTCCATTGTTAAAAATCAATAAAAGTACGTATGATGGTTACACTGAATTATCTTTCAGTCTTGCTGTATAAGCAATAAAACTGCATGGGGCCAATTTGGCCCCAGAGGTTCTCATATGTAGTAGCCTGCATTCGACCCTTCTAGTATTAAATGTGAAGTAGACTAAATAGCAGCTGTAAAAACATAATTAGTTCCTTTGTCCATTTTACTCCGGTTGTCTTACCGCCTAGGGATTCGTTCTCAAGTCATGCCATTAGCACAGCAGTTGAACGTTATTTCTGGCATGGTTTGAAAAGTAATTGATGGATCAGCTTTCGGTGTAATGTAGTGATAGATGTTTTTTTTTTTTCTCTCTTTATGCCAACTTTCTGCGAAGATGAGATGTACAGCAATTCCGCCTTACGTGGCACAGCGTCTGCCAGAAGTATGAACAAGTGTTCTGTTAAGCTCAGCTAGGGCTTACTGTGGCCCAGTGCCATAGCCAAGGGGGGATGAAGGGGATCAAACCCTCCCCCCCCCAAAAGCTTCACTGTTCATGTAATTCCTGATGAAGTAATTCAAAAGTATGCTTAATTGGCTAATTCCTCCCCCCCCCCCCTCCATGAAACCAAATTCTGACTATGGCCCTGCTGTGGCCATTGTAAGTAAAGTCTCAATTTTTAGTTAAATAATTTTATAAATGAAGCTTACAGTATCAAATTTACACCTTGTTATACCAAGTTAAAGAACATTCTAAAAAGAGTATGTCTAAGATATAAGCATGCAATTACAAACAACTGCACACAACAGTAAAGAAAAACAGGGGGTAGGGCCCATCTCTGATTCTGGGTCCAGGGCCCGCAATCGAATGTGGGACCTATGGAAATGTGTCATAAAAAAGTAAATAAATAAATTCGAACAATATATCGTAAAGAACTGTCGAAAGTTTCAAACTTTGTTCGAACTGGTGTAGGAGGATACGAAGTTTACAGACCAAGCCTATGGTATTTTGATAGCTACTGCCTGTACCGTTTACGACTTTTCCGTTTCTAGCGTTTTGCTTGCATTCTTTATGCAAGACATATTGCAATCAGCGCCCATAACAGAATTTCCTCCATCTCTGATAGAAATAAATAAACTTATTAAAAGAGAGTATTTGGTTTCCAGTGTAACTGTAGTCTGTGCTATGGAACTGTTATTCTCTACACCGACAGATCGCGGGTGGTAGATTTTATAGCGACCTAAACACCGGTCCACACGTTACGATCTGTATGCGTAGAAATTTGCACAGATATAACCTATGCGCAAACAGATCGTTACGTATTTACCAGCCAGAAATACATTGTGGAATTTTTTTTTTTTTTTTTTTTTTTTTTTTATTTTTTTTTTTTTTTTGCTCTACGGGTAGTTCTGTTCATTGCGGACGCTGATCATGTTTGTTAGTTTTTGTTCGTTGTGTTCTTGGCTCAGCTTTTTTATTTCGAGCGTTGAGCTCTCTGACCGGGCGCGCTGAGCCACGGCGCCCGGCTGTTCTAACGGGACGTGGCGTGACGGAGAGTGTAAATTGGCTTTAAAGCGGTTTTCGATTTCCACAGTCGATTTTCGTACCCATGTGAAAGCGACCATTTTTGAAACGTGCTCGGCTTTTCAGATTCCGTCTTGTAATTAAGAACTTTCGGTTAATATGGAAAGTGTGACATTGTCTGTAGTGAAAGAGAAGTAGAAATATTAAACTGGATATGAATCTTTTAATTTAAGTGAAGAAAAATAGAGATTGTGCTAACTACATCAGGATCTGATACAGCTATTGTCTGCCGCACTATTTGAGTGGGCTAGGAAACCCGCTGCACGCTTTTTCATGTAAACATGACAGCGAAAACCGGCTTACGAGATTCGGTTTTCGTCTCCCGGATTATGTGTTGCATGTAAACGTGTTTGGGAGCCCATGTAACCGGTATGAGTGTAAGGCAACATCCAAAGTATCACCGAAGTCCATATAAATTCGACAGAGCTTATTTACGTTATACGTGAAGTTGACGAAACGTTTGGTTGAACGTGCGTGAGAAGAATGCTACCAGTCCAGAGATTTTCAACTGGGTGACGCAAGTGTTTTGTTTACATCATTAGACAAGTGACTTGTTATCTCTGACAAAATTTAACAGTGAGCGTGAGCAATGTGCAAGTACGTAGAAAAAGGAAATTTTGTAACTTCGTAGCAGTGTGGAAGAGTGATGGCAAAGTACATCGCTCAGATTGTGATTCTCGGAACACAAGTAATTGGAAGAGCTTTTGCCAGGGCTTTACGACAGGAATTCGCAGCTAGTCAGGAAGCAGCTCGAAGAGGCGGCGGCGGTCAGCAAGGTACCAGTCGTGCTGCAGCCAATGCGAAAACTGGAATCACGTTGGAGGAGGCTCAGCAGATACTGAACGTCGACAAGCTGGATCCTGAACAAATTAAAAAACAATACGAACACCTCTTTAGGGTGAACGACAAGAGCAAGGGAGGCTCGTTTTATATACAGTCAAAAGTAGTTAGAGCCAAAGAAAGACTTGATAAGGAACTTGAAATGAAGCAAAAGACTAGTGAGCCGGAGAAATGATGTCACTCTTCAATGTAGCATGTGATCGAAGTAGTGCAAACATGTTTTATCGATGCATTGCAATCGAAATTTGCAGTGCTAAATGTATATAGTATATATAATAAATGTTTCATGAAGTGGTGCAACTGAATTACTCGACGTCATAAATTTATTGTGACCCAGTTCCTACTATTCATTACTACTATACAACTTAATAACCAAGTGGGAGTAACCCATGACAATTCATTGGTATGGTGAATTGTATCTACAGTGCTACTACTGTAATAGTTCATAATACTTTTTGGCATTCATGGTATAAATAAAGCATTTTCTCAAAGTAATTTTGTTACCGGTACTTGACTAACACAGAGGTGCCGTAAAGAAATAAATATTTAGGCAGCCTGCAAAGCTAATGTTTTAGGGTAACTTATATGAACTGTTGGGCTGAAAATAGTGTTACATCTTGAAATTTCATTTGCAAGAACATCATAATATAGGCTATTACAAATTGTGCTGGTTTTTAATGCGGATGTTACCATTCTCGACTTTTTCCACATCTCTCTGTAGCTTCAATAGGTCAGGACGGGTAAATATATTATCAAGCAGTTATGATTTTCCTTATTGTAAATGATTAGTCATCATGAAATGACATAAAATGTACCCATAGACCGGCCTACTGTTATCTTCAATAATCAGTCACTCGATGTCTGTCATACTCCTCGGTTCCAAGTTCTCCTTGCTTCTGCACATTTTCTAGTGGCATTCATTCAAATTCGATAAGGTTGTACTCAGTCTTCCAATGCTTTTTGAAATGCATTGAACTTCTTTGGTTCCATTATACAGTATTCGATTGTCAACTTGATTTTTCTTGGGAATTACACTATTAGGTACGTAAACTGATAAGTCAAAACATATTGACCACAGCCTACCACAAGACTGAATTCTACCCGGTAACACTGTATCAATGTAGGCATTTTATTTAGTGTCAAGTAGGCCTATACAAATGTAGCAGAGAGTAATTTGGAATATCATTCTAGAGATTATAAAAGCTGCAAATGGGGAGATAATCTTTCCTCTACTATGGGCTGTATGCACATAGGCCTACATACTTTAGCTTACAGACCTCCTTGTCTTACGTAGTAAAATACTATTATGAATTGCACTTTATTCCTTACAAGGTACATGTCAACAAATTCCTGTCGCAAAACATTCATTTTATGTTCACTCATTTCATATGCTAACATTTATTTACATGTCTTGAACATGATATCTTTACTTGTGGTGTTTTTCTATAGTCTCTCTCTCTCTCTCTCTCTCTCTCTCTCTCTCTCTCTCTCACACACACACACAAATTTCTTCTGCAGGTTGCCAATTTCCCACCCTTGTCATAAACATTGAAGCTGGCAGGCTTCATGCACACTACAAGTGAGCCTCTGTTGAAAATAGTTTAAGGATGGTGACACAACAAATTCATCAAGGTGTTGAATGTCCAGACATCATCATACAAAAACTGATATCTGAGGCTTGTCCCCTCTTTGAATCAAGTTGAGTCTTTGTGTTACATTCGATAAGAGACGTAGTGCTAGTGCAGGCAGTAATATTTTGGAACACATTGATCAGTACCTGTGTTTGTTTCATAACTGGACAAATATCATCAGCAAAAGTACAGTGGGACTAGGAGTAGCACAGAAGCAATTTGATAATGGTTTTTGTTACTCTAACTAGATCGTCATGTCTGGATATACAAACATGTGGTGTGGACACTCAACAC
Organism: Locusta migratoria; assembly: GCA_026315105.1. NCBI lineage: Eukaryota > Metazoa > Arthropoda > Insecta > Orthoptera > Acrididae > Locusta > Locusta migratoria. Next base: position 485,183,576 of record CM048744.1, on the reverse strand, counting down.
CTTGTGTATTTTTGGTCCTTAAACCATTTTTGATAGCTGTTCACAGCATGCAAGCTATCCTCATTTTATTATTGATCGTATTGTGTCACACTATTGACTTAAGCACATGGTTGCAGTTTTATACATTCGGACACATTCACCTGGGTTTTAGTGGGACATGTGTTTGTAATTTAAGGGCACAATTACAGTTTTGGGGGCATAATTTAAGGCCGCGATACAACCCCTTGGCTTTGACCAATGATATCTGTGTCTCACAAAATATACTATGTTGATATACCAATTAGCAAAATAAACATTATTGTCGAATATGAACATACAGGATAATTGTCCTTGTGAATTACAGATTACCGCATCAGAATGTACCATTGATCACAGGTCTCGGCCCAAAGAGTTCGCACCTTCAGGACTCGTGTACGGGGAAAAAAACTGTGTGTAAACCTATACATAACTATAAGAGAAGCTGCAAATCACTTTTTAAACACAAAATCGTAATCTATAAACTGTGTTCTGCTTGTAAACAAACTACCATCTCTCATTCAGATATGATTTCATTGATCAAAGCCGACGGATCGTACTGCGGACTTCAGTTGACCCGTTTTGGGTAATTGAGGAGTATGATAGCAAAATTGTTGTGATATTTTAGGCACAAAATTAGTGTGATGTGAACCCGATGGAACATCGGCTCTGTATGCAGAAACCACAGCCCTCATATTTTCTGGGTTTTTGTAACCTGTATACAAAATTCTGGTTTCACAAATTTTTAGAAGTCTATTGAGTACTTGCTAAATGTGAGCAACTCTGAATCACTGCTGAATTGTATTCTTTCAGGGGGTAAAATTTTACGACGCTTCTCGCCAGGCTCTAGTGCTTATGTTGGCAACAGATGAACAATGAAGTTTAGAATTACCTTACTATTTTTCACGAGCTACAGAGTAAATGCTATTGCTGCTCGTTTCACTCGCAGCAAAATTAGTACTGTACCTGCTCTATGGTTGACAGGTTCTTGTATGTACCCTTGTCCGTTCAGAAGAAAATAATTTTAGTTTTAACTGAAGTTGTCACGAAAAACATTATTGGTCATCTGAGTTGCCTTCATTACCATTGGTGTCAACATAAGCATTGGAGCCCGATGAGACGCGTCGTACAATTTAACCCTTTCAGGGTACTGACAACTGTTTAACAAGGTTGTTTCCAGTAGAGGCACCTATATATTTATGATAATAAGTTAAAACATTTCTCAAGATTTGACAATGCTAGTCAAACTGTTACTTCATACTGCTTGCTCTATTCTATAATTTTATTCATAAGTTGCAAACAGTTTTTTGTGCCGTACCCGCTTCTCAAACCAGCTTCTTTGTTTGTTCTTTTGAAAGACATTGCTTTTATACTTGGTTTGTGATTGTTCTAGCGATTATCTTGTTCATTCCAGGCATGGAGTTACACTGTAGGTAGTGTATTCTGAGGTCTGATAGATGTACAGTTAATTTACCGCCCCTGATTTTTAAAGTTAAAACACACATTTTCCAATTTTCAGCAAAATAAGACTATTGTGCAGATGTTTTGTAAATATTTATGCAAGTTATTTTATAATCATCCTAGAAACTTTGAATTACTTGTATCTTAAATAGTTTTATACATCTATGTGGCACAAATAATAGGCCCTATTTAATAAAAGATTTCTTAATATTTTTTACAATTTGATCTTTTTTTATATTCCATCATAACTATTGAATTCATGGGCCGCAGTAGCCAGAGACGGTGGTTTGTTTGTGTGTGTGTGTGTGTGTGTGTGTGTGTGTGTGTGTGTGTGTGTGTGTGTGTTTCTCCAACCAACAAAGGCCATATAGGCCAAAAGCTTTGCAGTTGTTTCTGTAATTTGTGCCTCCACAAAAATAATGTTGAAATGTTTTGTACATCTATCATATAGTTCTAATATTTCCTTCACACTATTATTGTTTCATAGTTTGTCTTATTTTCATGTATCTAGGCCTACTTTGGGTTGCAAATTTTTCCATACAGTTTGTTCATATTGTCTCTCACATTCTTATATTACTTCCTTGAACATACACTTACTAGCGGCTTTTTTTTTAAGCCCCACCCCTCATTTATCTACTCTAGAAGTTATTTGCACCTTATTTAAATCTTTTGCCTAAGTATCTGTTGCTAAAAGTTGCCTCATTATACTCTCGTAAGATTCATTTTCTAAAATGCTAAACTTTTTTTATTGTAGTGATTTTAACTATAGTCACATACATTCTGATAATGTATAATTTTTCGCCATGTTAAATTCTAAATTGGTTTAAGATTGGTACAGGTTGTATGATTTCTTTGTTTGACGAAAGATAGAAAAGTTTCAATTTCTACTGTAACAGAGTGTCGATTATTATGAAGCATTCTTTTTGGGAAATTTTAGCAACATTTAACCCATTGACATTATTTATTTGCATAAACTTACCCACTGAAGAATTATTCTAAAGTTATTTTAGTTTTTCATTAAAATCTCCCCATTATCTTACTGTGGTGGGATTTGGGCCAAAGTCTTGATAAGCAGCATGAGGATCGTCGTAGTGCGTCCATAGCAGCGTTAGGTTGGCAATGTAGTACATTTCGAGTAGCCAATGGCATGTATGAAACTGTAATTAAGTGATTCTAAATCTTCATTTTATGTGAACAATTACTTTTACTGACCGGACCAGGTAAAATACTAGAGCCTATCAACCATAGAGCAGGTATAGGTTAAACAAGAAGCTTTTTAGTTGGCCTATGTGAGGGCGTGTAGCACCCGAATCTCTGGTTCAGAAACACTCAATCAATTTACAGTTTTATTTACTTTATGACTTGTACGAAACAGTGATCAACTGATGTTAACACATTCAATTTCACATCTTGTAAACATTGTGCACCGCCAGTGATCCCAGCATCCACAGCGACTGTTGCCAACACTGCTGCACCACGTAAGTACATTACGCCATGCCGCTGATCGAGACTTTTATCAGGATTTGCTATCATTTTACATTAATTGTAAAGGGCTTTTTAGCCTCAAAAACAAAATGTAAGCATATTGTTATCTAGAACGAATGACTTGATTAGAATAGCCTGTAATTTATATAAAATACTCTCCACTCCATTAGGGCCAGCTGGTACAGCAACTAATTGGATTGTTTAGTCATAACCAACAGTCGTGGTTGCAGCTATAATTTGTTTTCTCTTGAAGTATAACTGTTACTGCACAATCATGGAAAGATGTGAGTTGGACTAAAATTTGTGCCCACACCTACCCTTTCTCCTTGTGCTAGTTGGATTCGGCAGTCATGAAAATTTTTTTCAGTCATTACCAAATCCAATATAGCATGCACTGCTATGTGAAACTTACAAATGGAGTCATAAGTTAACCACATAACCCCTTTAACTTAATATGGTAAACAGGACAATTTTTGACTTGGGGTTAAAGATACAGAGTGAAACTTTAATGAGCTGTATAAGAAACAACTTATAGGAAATGGGTAGCTGTCATTTGGTCTCGGTATTAGAGGCAACAGCAGCTCCTTAGCCACTCTTTGTAGACATAGCAGATGTCGATACACTGTTGATAACCTCAAGCTGACTGTTGACTGGCACAGTATTCGTCCAACTAGCAGGACGGTTGCAAACAGCCATGAAACACCGCTGACTTGCGCCCACTGCAGCCGACTAGGTAGACCGTTTACGTACGGCTGGTGGGCGGATCCCAGTTATATGGGATTGGTCGGACATACAGTGTGTTAACTGTTAGATGGCAGAGCTCTCCCTAGCCCTGAATCGGTACAAGTCGGTAGACGTCGGGCGGCTTTGGCAGGCAGTCTTTGTTTCGAGGCTGCAGCCAACGTTACTGACTGAAAGTGCTGTGGTAGGCAACAATAGACGTCTGCTTTCTTATTGTTTGCATACCAGTGTTCTGAGTGTTCCGTTTTATGTTATACATAACTTAAGTGAGTGATTCCTGTAGTTGGTATCGTTATCGACCATTCTTGTGAGTATGCTGCTTTGTTTCATTTACGACCAACATTTAAAGCAGTGTGCGGTACCTGCACTTTCGCGGAAGCGTGCCGCATAGTTTGTGTGTTAGCACTGCAGGACGTAGGCGTAGCTTGTCTGCCCCGCTCACCTCTCTCCCCGCAGCTGTGAGGTGGGGCATGCTTCCTCTGCTCCCCCCTCACAACTCTGCCATCTAACAGTTTACACACTGTAGTCATATGCAGCGTGTGGAAGCAATTACCTGTTACTGTTTGTGTCTGGGTGATGCAGAGAAGGTTATTAGTCTTGTGAAAGAGAAAAGACCACTGTGAGATATGAAAGGCAAGAGGTATCACAACCACAATTTACTGGGGAAACTAAGGTTGAAAGTTGTAATAGTACATGAATATGGAACATAAGTGGAAATGCTAATCAAAACGGCGAAAAACATAATGATGTGCGATCCACTTTTATTGAACATGCAGTACAGATTCCCTATAAAATTAGTACAGAGATATGTGACAATGATTGTAGGCCTTCATTCAAAAAGACTTCTGAAAACATTCATACAGCTATATTCAATAACACAAATGATGATAAATTCAGCTATACATTCACCCTATGTAACTAGTTATCTGTAAATAACTTAAAATCTATTAACTTCATCTGAACAAAAGAATGCCATAAATTTCTCAGATGGAGTAAGTTGTACTGACACCAAGGTTTTTCACTTACCAATTCATAATTGTGTGTTAAGCTGCAAGGATATACTGTAGTGAAATGTTCTCCGTGTTGATCCTAAAGTAGTTGAAACATTTTTGCATATTTCTCTTTAGTTCTTCATGTAAATGATGAAATTCTTAGTCTGCTTTGTTTTCTGAGTGTAGGACTGGCACAGAATTACCTTTGCTTCATTTTGTATTTTTGCATCGTGAGGTATGAATTTTCTAAAAGATAGAAATTACTGCCCATTACGAACCAGCAGCTGGCTCAGTTCAGGTGGTACTTGGTTGCAGTGAATGGACCACACAGGTTGACCGTTGTCATATGATCGTACAGCCGTCCTGTTTGGGGGATCTATGGCTCTGTAGGCGTCTGGGCTGACCCTCGTAGAGGTACTATCCTGTAGTAGGTTCAGTATTATAAAGTAGCTCTGCTAATGAATTTTTGATAGTGTACTCATATATGTTCTCTTATTATCATCATAACATTTCATAAGAAAAGGTGGAGGCATGATTTCACATAATTTTCAGCAGGAATATGGTGCTCTGCAGGGAAATGTTTTAAGTGTTACTGTCTTTCTAACTGACGTAGACAGTATAACACTACAACAACGAGTCCTCTCAGTATTCCTTATTTGTTGAATTACTTTGTTAGTTTCTACTAAAATCATGTAACAGTGACTCCATTAGTGCAAGTTACAGTTACAGCTTGGAAGATTGGGTTACAAATCCAGATTGTTGTTGTTTGTGGGTTTTCTCCCCTTCAGTAATGTGTGCATGTGTCTTTGCTTTTGGTTGTTGTCATATTTTTAATGCCCCGACATCCATATGAGAGAAGATGCCCTGGTATATTTTAAAAGCTTGATGAGGTTTCCGGGCCTTATTTTGTTCAATACTTTCATGGTTACCACTTCTAAATGACCTGTATGCAAGGACGTGGAAAGGACTGAATATCTTCCCCCCAGGGGGCCGCACAGTTCTTTTGTGGGTACGTGTGTGGCACGCACGGGGCCCCGAGCCGGAGCAGCCTTTCTTCTGCCCCAGGCTGCTTCACTTTCCCTCCCGGTTTATGCCTTCGCCCGGAGATGGGCGTCTTTCGCGAGTTAAGGTGGTTTCTTGTTGTCGTTTCTCTTATTCCTTGGTTCCTTCCTTTCCTACCCTTGCTTCTGTCTTCCTCTCCTTGCTGTACTCTCCTTGCCTTCTTCTTCTCCTCCTCATTAGTCTTCGCCTCGGCATTTGAGACACTTCTTTCCTTCTTTCTCTTCACTTCCTTTCTTCTTCTTTCCTCCCTGTGCGTGTCTGAAGGCTGACCCACGCATTATCATGCATAGCAGGTGACGGGGTAATGCGTAATTCCCCGCCCCAGGTAGACAAGTAGGGCACGTACGTACCCCCTGGTAAAGGCCAGGCCCAGGGAGGGGTGATTACTCGAGCTGGTACCTTCCGAACATGCCGATTGGTCCCTCCGTCAGTTCTCAGGAGGTGTGATCTGAGGTGTGAACAATCACCTAAGGCGGGTAAGCCCTCGGAGAGGGCCCCCACTAGGAAGGAGCGTGCCATCGGACGGAGACGCCGGTAATCACGGGGGACACTTCCGCAATGACTTCCTTCTCTTCTTCAGTGACATTGACCCAGAAACGAAAGATAGATTCGCCTCAGCAAAAAAAGACTGCCTAATCTACCAAAATTTCTTGTTGTGTCTCGCACCGGAGGTAAAGATTTCACGTCTGTAAATCCTTTTGTCATCCAGAGAGATGTTGATGCAATTGCTGGTCCTGTTAAAACCTGTTCGTGTCAGCGCAATGGCACATTGTTGCTGGAAGCAGACAGTGCCTTTCAGGCCCAAAAACATACGAACAACATTGTTACACACGTTTCCAGTCAAGGTAGAAGCGCACCGCACACTCAACTCGTCAAGGGGGGTAGTTTTTACGAGATCCCTTGACGGGTTGTCTGACGAAGACATACAAACCTATATGTCCGATCAGGGTGTAACAGCCGTCCACAGGGTGATGAAAAAGGTAGATAACCAGCTGACACCGACCCGTACTGTGTTTTTGACGTTCGACAGAGTTGAACTCCCGTCGAAGGTCAAAGCAGGGTATGAAGTCATCTCCGTCCGCCCTTATGTACCTAACCCAACGCGGTGTTTTCAATGCCACAGGTACAACCACACCCGTCAATCTTGCCCTAACGCAGCAAAATGTGTCACTTGTGGTAGGGACACCCATGAGCGGGATTGCCCACCTCCGTCCCCTCACTGCCTTAATTGCAACGGTGCCCATGCTGCTTCCTCTCGGGACTGCCCTGTATATAAGGATGAAAAGGTCATCCAGCAAATTCGGGTTACGGAAAAGGTATCAACATCTGCCGCCCGAAAGTTGTTTGCGAGTCGAAAGCTCACTGTCCTCCCAGCGGGCACATACAGTAAGGTCCTCACCTCCACTCGACCTACTAAGGATTCAAGTACCCAGACTTGTGATTTCACTTTCGCTGACACAGTTGTGCGATCCGCCAGCCCGAAGATTGCCCGTTCCATGTCCCCACTTCCTCCTGCTGCTTCTAAAGTTCAGTCTTTGTCAACCTGTAGTAAACCGCGGGCGCCTAAACAAGATGCCCGGACTTTGAAAAAGGAACCCGTCCGTGAGGATTTTCTGCGTTCTCAGGCTTCCCAACCGTCAACTGCCTCTTCTCACCATCACTCTTCCAGAAGAGCCACCAAGATAAAGAGTTCCTCTCCTTCCCCGCCGAGGCGTGACCCGTCCGTCACGCCATCCAACAGTTGCCGGCCTCGGCCGTCTTCTGTTTCACCGGGGCGCTCCGTCTGCCGGGCACCCGGCCCTTTACCGGCGGTGGAAACTGCCCCTCCTGATCAACTCAGGGAGGTGGCAGGCCGTCGGTCGAACCTATGGACCACGACCCTTTGCCCCTAGACAGCGATAGCAGTGCTCCCTCGAAATCCGGTCCTCAGCGGCCGTCGAGGTGGCCCCGCTTGCTTGTTCATTTTTATCCTCATTTCTTATCTCATTTTTTATCATGGCGCTCCTTCAATATATTCGCGGCATTTGTTCCAATCGGGAGGAGTTAAAACTACTCCTTCGATTGCACTGCCCGCTTCTAGTCTGTCTTCAAGAAACTAAGTTGCGTCCAAGTGATCGTGCAGACTTTCCCCACAACACCTCTGTGAGTTTCGACCTGCCACCTGTGGAAGGTACCCCAGCCCATGGAGGGGTTCTGATGTTCATTCGAGACAACGTCTATTACCATCCCATTACATTGCATACTCACCTACAGGCAGTTGCCGTCCGCATCACTCTATCCACATTTACCTTTTCCCTCTGTAATATCTATTCGCCATCATCATCTGCCCTTACTGACATGTACTCGAGTGACCATTTCCCTTGTATCATCCATTTCCTGCATTTTCTCCCTGTCCCACCAGTTGGAACATTTCTAAAGCCGACTGGGAGCTTTATTCTTCCATGGCTGTTTTTCACGATAAGAATTTTCCCAGCTGTGACAGTCAGGTCAACTACCTCACAGAGATTATTCTCACCGCTGCCGAACATTCAATACCTCGTACATCCTCTTCTCCACGTCGTGTCCTGGTCCCTTGGTGGACTGCAGCCTGCCGCGACGCGCTTAGAGCCCGGCGCCATGCCTTACGCACCTTCCGCCGCCACCCAACTTTGGAGAATTGCATAAATTATAAACGTATGATAGCGCAATGTCGTCGTATCATAAACGACAGCAAAAAAGCTTGCTGGACTGCTTTTACTAGTTCTTTTAACCGTTTTACTCCCTCCACGGTTGTTTGGGGTGGCCTACGCCGTTTATCCAGCATCAATGTCCACTCCCCGATTCCTGGCCTGACCGTGGAGAACGCAGTCCTTGTGGACCCCGCTGATGTTTCCAACGTATTGGGCCGTTTCTTTGCGGAGGTTTCGAGCTCTGCCCATTACAACCCTGCCTTTCTCCCTCGCAAACGGGTAGAGGAGGCACGGCCGCCTTCTTTCCACTCTTTTAATCGTGAAAATTATAATGTCGCCTTCACCATGCAGGAGCTAGATCATGCTCTCGCCCTGTCCCGATCTTCTGCTCCCGGGCCCGATTCCATCCATATTGAGATGCTGAAGAACCTCTTTCCTGCGGGCAAGTGTTTTCTTCTTAGTACCTACAATCGCATATGGACTGAAGGTCATGTTCCCCAATGTGGGCGTGAAGCCATTGTTGTCCCCATCCCCAAACCAGGGAAGGACAAACATCTTCCTTCCAGCTATCGCCCTATTTCTCTGACGAGCTGCGTCTGTAAGGTGATGGAACGCATGGTTAACGCTCGGTTGGTCTGGCTCCTCGAATCTCGCCGGCTCCTAACATATGTCCAATGCAGTTTTCGTCGACACCGCTCTGCTGCTGATCACCTCGTTACGTTGCCGACCTTCATTATGAATAACTTTCTAAAGAAGCGTCAAACAGTAGCAGTGTTCTTCGACTTGGAGAAGGCATACGATACCTGTTGGAGAGCGGGCATTCTCCACACATTGCACACATGGGGCCTTCGGGGCCGCCTCCCTCTTTTCATTCAAGCATTTTTGGCGGATCGCAAGTTCCGGGTACGGGTGGGTTCTGTTTTGTCAGATACCTTTTGCCAGGAGAATGGGGTACCGCAGGGCTCCGTCTTGAGTGTGGCTCTCTTTGCCATTGCAATCAATCCGATCATAGATTGCCTTTCAGCCGACGTTTCCAGATCCTTTTTTGTAGACGATTTTGCAATTTATTGCAGCGCCCAGCAGACGTGTCTCTTGGAGCGTTGTCTTCAACACTGTCTTGACCGTCTATATTCCTGGAGCATTGCAAACGGCTTCTGATTCTCCACTGAGAAAACGGTGTGTATAAACTTCTGGAGATACAAGGAATTTCTTCCACCTTCTCTACGTCTCGGCCCTGTTGCTCTCTCTTGCGTGGAGATAACAAAATTCTTGTGACTCATGTTGGATCGTAAACTTTGCTGGTCCACACACGTGTCCTACCTGGCTGCCCGTTGTGCCCGATCCCTTACTGTTCTTTGTGTCCTCAGTGGCACGTCATGGGGTGCGGATCGTACCGTCCTGCTTCACCTTTACCAGGCCATTGTTCAGTCGAAGCTTGACTACGGAAGCCTTGTATACTCTTCTGCACGGCCGTCGATTCTCCGCCGTCTCAACTCTATTCACCATCGGGGATTACGTCTGGCGACCGGTGCATTTTATACCAGCCCTGTTGAAAGTCTGTATGCCGAGGCTGCTGTATTACCCTTGACCACTCGGCGTGACATACTCTTGTGTCGGTACGCATGCCGCCTGCGGTCGATGCCCAACCATCCATCTTACCGATTATTTTTTGACGACTCACCGATCGCCAATATCAGTTGTCTGCGATTGCCTTGCTTCCATCTGGAGTTCGGTTTCGCCGCCTGCTACAGCGGCTCGATTTTACCCTTCCTTCCACCTTTCGGTTGAGCGACAGCCCATTGCCACCGTGGCATCAGGCCTAGGTTCACACTCACCTTGAACTTAGTTCGCTCCCCAAGGAGAGCACTCCAGATTTGGTATACCGCTCGAGGCTTGTGGAACTCCGTTCGCGGTTCGATAATGCCATATTTATTTACACTGATGGTTCCAAGAGCACTGCCAGTGTCGGATCTGCCTACGTCGTCGGGGACAACCGTTTCCAATACAAGCTCCCTGACCGGTGCTCGAATTTCACGGCTGAGCTTTTTGCCCTCCACCAGGCCGTTTTGTTTACCTGCCGCCACCGCCAACCTTTCTATGCCATATGTTCGGACTCCCTTAGTCCCTTGCAGAGTCTTAAGGACCCTTTCTCGAACCATCCTCTCGTGTATCGGATCCAACGCTCCCTCCAGTTGCTAGCAGATGACAGCTGTCACGTTTCTTTCCTGTGGGTCCCTGGCCATGTGGGTGTGTCCGGGAATGAGACCGCCGACATAGCAGCCAAGTCCGCAGCTCTTTTGCCTCGCATGACTACCTTTTGCATCCCATCGGACGATGTACAACGGGCTCTTCGCCGGAGTATTGTGTCGTCATGGCACAGTGCGTGGTTTTCACTGTACAACAATAAATTGAGAACTGTAAAACCGATCCCGATCGCTTGGAGGACCACCTCACGCCCCTCTCAGCGAGAGGAGGTCATCCTGGCCCGGTTGCGGATCGGTCACTGCCGTTTCAGCCACCGTCACTTGCTATCTGCCAACCCTGCACCGCTGTGCTCCTGCGGTGAACTGCTGACAGTGGGACATGTTTTTCTGTCTTGTGTTAATTTTAATCATCTCCGTGTAGCCTTTCACTTTCCGTCTACTCTGGAGGAAATTTTAGCTGATGACACACGAGCAGTTGCTCGAGTTTTGCGTTTTATCAACTTGGCCACTTATCAAAGTATATTTAACCCTTTTATTGTCTTTTATCTTTCATTTTTATCCTCTTCTTGACGTTCTAGCTGGCAGTTACCAATTTTTTTTTTAGATCTAGCGAATATCTGTTCTTGTCTGGGCGCTAATGACCATAGAAGTTGTGCGCCCTAAAACCACCAAAAAAAAAAAAAAAAAAAAATAACTGATTATCTTGAAATCCCTCGGGCACAGACCTGGAGGCATGTCTGTTCCAGTTTTATGATGATTAATGAAATTCTGCCGAGACTATGGCTACACAGTGTACAGATCAGCAAGATGTTTGTACCTGGAGATGGGATCAGGCTGACCATAGGAGCTTACAGTATGTGATAGACTGGAGAACTGAAAATCACTATATAATAGCAACTGCTTATGGTGTGTTAAGCATATAACATCATTGCTTTCATTCACCAGAATACTGCACTTTTGCTTCTCCACCTGTGGTACCATATCTCAAATTTTCGAAGAGCAGTAAGGCTGTTTGGAATCATGGAGTGTGAAGTGAGGAAAATAGAAACCAAGATGCAGGGATGGAACTGAATGCTATCATGGTTATTGCAGAGTTTCAGAGAAACTTTAGATTTAGTGACATACAGAAGAGGCTACACTTTTATTTGGTGTCAGTACAATATTTTACTACACTTTTAATGATTGCCACAACAGAACTATATTCACTTGAAAATAATGTAACACTCTTGACCACACTTGGCAATTTTTTATGCCTTATGCATTTCATCTTTCATTATTTTTGAAGGCTATAAAAGTATTCTGTCGCATATTTTGTTAAAATATCACAGACAATTTATAACAACATTACACTTGCCCAAGCTTTTTCAAAATATTAATACCCATTTAAAACTATTTATTTCACAGACATATATCATTAAATATGAAACTGGTATTAAAGTATATATCCCCAGACCAATTCTTTGCCACAGAGACAAGTGCACACTGACGTTTGCCTGAGCGACTGGTTTTTATGTGGAGACCCCTGCCAGATGGCTCTTTTTTCTTCCTTTTTACCCCTCCTGCCTGTTACATAAGGTTCTAATAACTTTATAATACTTCATACAGTTTTAAACAATCAAGTGCCATCTGAAGCAGTTTTCTGTTACAATGTACTGGTCAATCTCAGGCCAAATAGTACCAAGTGAAAACAGCACTGCTCACAAATATTAAAATTAGAATCTCATAAAATGAAGACTGAAATTAAATCTGGATGAGAGATTTTAACTACTGTGTCAGAATTTTTGTCAAGGACACCATCCATATATTTATGTGATCTTCAAACATAATACTATAGTTATTGACTCAGATTCTCTTATAAATAGAGCTGAATTTAATGTTGTTGTTGTCTTCAGTCTAGAGATTGGTTTGATGCAGCTCTCCACCCTACTCTATCCTGAGCAAGCCTCTTCATCTCCTCTTAAGAATGGCACCCTACATCCAATTGAATCTGCTTATTGTATTAATCCCTTGGTCGCTTTCTGTGATTTTTTCCGCCCACACTTCCCTCCAATGCTAAATTCACGATTCCTTGATGTCTAAGAATGTGTCCTCCCAATCAATCCCTTATTTTAGTGAAGGTATGCCAGAAATTCCTTTGCTCCCCAATGCTATTCAGTATCTTCTAAGATAAGCCGTAAAGTGAAGATTGCCTTCCATGTTCCTACATTTCTCCCGAATCCAAACTGATGTTCCTCGAAGTTGGCTTTTATCAGCTTTTCCATTCTTCTGTAAATTATTCGTGTTAACATTTTGCAACCATGATTTATTAAACTGATGGTTCTGTAATTTTCACGTCTTTCCTGCTGTCTTTGGATTGGGGAGTATTACATTTTTCTTAAAGTCTGAGGGTATTTCTTCTGTCTCATCTATTTTACGCACCAAGTGAAATAGTTTTGTCATGGTTGGCTGTCCCAGAGGCTTCAGTAGTTCTGAGGGAATGTCGTCAACTCCAGGGGCCTTGTTTCGACTTATGTCTTTCAGTGCTGTCAGATTCGTCTCTCAGTATAGTATCTCCTATTTCATCTTCATCTACTACTTCTTCTTTGTAGAGCCCCTCTATATACTCTTTCCACCTTTAAGCTTTCCCCTCTTTGCTGAGAACTGGTTTTCCATCCGAGTTCTTTATATACGTACTGCTGCTTTTCTTGTCTCCAAATGTTTCTTTTTATTTTCCTGTAGACAGTATCTATTTTTTCCCTATTTAAACATTCTTCTACTGACTTGCATTTGCCTCAAGCCATTCCTGCTTAGCTAATTTGCACTTCCTATCAATCTCATTTCTTAGTCACCTGTACTCCTATTTTCCTGTTTCATTTACTACATTTTTATATTTTCTCCTTTCATCGATTAAGTTAAGTATTTCCTGTGATATCCAAGGATTTTTTTGTATGTCTTCCCTTTCTACCAAATTGTCCTCTGATGCTTTCGCTATTTCATCTCTCAATGCTACCCGTTCCTCTTCTACTGTTTTATTTTCCCCCATTTCTGTCAATTGTTGCCTAAAGCTGCCTCTGAAATTCTCAAGAACTTCAGGTTCCTTCAAATTATCCAAGCCCAATCTCCTTATTTGCCTAACTTTCTGCAGTTTTTTCGGTTTCAGCCTATAAGATATGGTCAGAGTCTATATTTGCCCCCGGGTATGTCTTACAGTTTAAAACCTGGTTCCGAAATCTGTGTTGTACCATTATAAAATCTATCTGGTACCTCCTGGTCTCTTCCATGTATACAATCTTCTTTCGTAATCCTTAAACCAGCTGTTTGTTATAACTAAATTATGTTCTGTGCAAAATTCTACCAGGCGGCTTCCTCTTTTGCCCAGTCCCTATTCACCTACTAGTTTTCATTCTCTTCCTTTTCCTAGTAGCGAATTTCAGTCTCCCATAACAATTAAGTTTTCCTCTCCCTTAATTTAATGTATGAATTTGAATAATATATTGTGCTTTAGGTACTAGGCCAAAATTTTGTAATTTTTAATGTTTTTTGTTATACGGAAATCATTGTGTAGTAAATGTGGAAGCACAACGCAATCCTGTATGTTATGAGAACCATCCATAAAGTGATTTTTGTAAGTTGTATAGTGCTTGGTGATTCCTTTCCCTTCACAACTCTCCATGCTCACTCATCCCCTTCCACTGTCCTTTCCCTTGCCTGGATTTGATTTGTCTTAATTTTATATGGCTATAATTTTAATATTTCTGAGCTGTGTTTTTATTTCACTTAATACTGTTTTGCCTAAGGGATGTAATAGTAGCTACAGTGTAACAGAAAACTGCTCTGTATGTGTGTCTCAATTTTTGAAATTGTATGCAGTATTGTATAGTTATTAGAATCTTATAGAAAAGACGGGAGAGGGAAAAAAGAAAGAAACAAGAGAGAGAGAGAGAGAGAGAGAGAGAGAGAGAGAGAGAGAGAGAGAGAGAGAGAGAGAAGACACCAACACCATCTGCACAAGGGTTCCACAGTTACCAGTCACTCAGGAAGACCTCAGTGTGCACTTGTCTTTGTAACAAAGAAATGTTTTTAACATCAGTTTTACATGTAATTACATATGTCTGTGACACAATTTATTATAAGTGGGAAATATTTTTTTTACAAAGCTTTTGTAAGTGTAACATTATTTATAAAGTGTTTGTGATTTTTTTACAACATGTGTGATGGAATACTCATATCAGTGTCCTTTTGTAGCCTTTGAAAATGATGAATGCCAAAACATGTAAGGCATAAATATATTGCTCTAAGTGTGGTCAAGACAGTTATAGTATTTTGAAGTGTATCCAAATGACCACTAAGTCTCTCAGGAGTCTAATGCGGATATTGAAGAACTGTATTCACCAAAGGTTGTAATTAAGGGGACTCCCTTTTCTTAGCCTGATCAAGAAGAGAGATTTAGCCTACAACAAACTGATATACTTGTGAGCACACCATAAATTGAATAAACTGTCAAAATATGTTGCTTCTAGTAAGAAGCCAGTTACACTTAAAGTAGTGGTGTGCTCTGTACTGCACTATGCTCTTGGCAACAGCCACCCAAGAAGGGGCATGCTGTCATCTGGAATTGTTTTGATGTATGACAACACAAAACTGCATTCTGCTGTGGTATCCAGGCAGCTGCTTAATGAGTCTCACTGGGAAGTGTACAGTCACCCAGCATACAGTCCAGACCTGCCACCTAATGACTTTCATTTCTTTAGACTACTCAAACAAGGTCTGTGAGGACAGCATTTTCTCACCAATGGAGAAATTCAAAATGTTGTGAAGACTATTTTCATGTGCTGGCAGCAACCATCTGTGAAGTACATACTGGAAAAATGGTTTAGCAATGCGACAAATGCATTAATCTTCGTGGTGACAGTAGAGAAGCAAGTATAATAATATTATAATGCTTGATTTCTGGTAACAAAATGATTTTATGATTCATAGTTGTCTTTTTGTTATGCTACATTGCAGATTGAAAAAACAGTCCTCATATTATTGTTGATTGATGATCATAAAAGTAACTGCTTTTGGTTCACAGAAATATGTGAAATGGATGCTAACCTTTGATACAAATGTTCAACACACTATCTGAGTAGGCTGATGAATCTCACTGGCACAAGGTATTTAGTGTAGAATACATGAACCACTAACAACTAAACATTTTGTGCAGGTTCATGTGCAGCTCTTGTTGGTGTGACTGCTTGTTTGTAGGAGTGGGTAAATTAAAAAATAATGTGCCATTGCTCAAAGTTCCTCTGAGAATGGGATCCCCCTGCCCTGCTGTGGCTAAAAAGAACTAAGTTCTACAAGGGCCCATCCTCTCCTTTCTGAGAGAGAATGATAGATGGGTAAAAGAATAAAATAAAATTTGTGGGAATAAATTCTAAGGGGTGAGCTGTCATCTGACCAGTGGAAGATTGTGCAATTCTGGTAGAGTGTGTGCACCTTAGGTCTGTTATTTGTTTCTTTCTTCTCATATCTATGTCAAAACATCTTAACTTTGATGGTGCACAGGGATTGGCTCCAGAGGTCTAAAACTAAAGTTCATCATTTGAATAAGACTTGTGTGAGATGATGTACCTCATAAACAGAGAGCATACTTTACTGTAGTAGAATGCCAAAGAGAACGTTCTGATCATCATGGTCTCTGCCAGAAAGTTTGTTTTCAGTTACTTTTTGGACAAAATTGTTTGTCATTTGCGTATCTTAATATAGATATGTCCAAATCTAAAAAATCTGTCCCTAGATAACACCATGACATCACTTAATTTGCTTTGCAATTGTCTTGGTGGAATATTTATGTATACCTGATATGGTGGGGTTGGGGGAAGGGGCCTTCAGAAGTTCCCATTCTAGTAATTTGGCAGCAAAGCCAGACTTGTCTTCAGCTTTGTTCCATTTGTTCATAGTTTGTCTTCTGCAAAAGTAAAATGACTTATATGTACTGATGGAGTGAATGGTTATAAAGGACTTGGAAAAGTAATTTATCAGCAGTTAGTAGCTCGCTTCTTGATCTGTACACTACAAGTTGTCATACAGTAAGTAGCAGAGGGTACTTAGTACACCACAGTCCCTTCTTCTTCTTCTTGTATTAAACTTGCAAATGTTCTGCATGAACAGTTGCTGATAAGCCAGTGCGAGAGTTCGTATCCCTCTGATTTTTATCTTCATAGTCTTTTTACAGTACATACATAGGATGAAGCAATATGCTGGGCTGACAATAAACTGTGTTGTGATGCAGAATGACTCTCACAGCAACTGATACTTGAGGTGGCTTATCATCTCTATTACACTTTCAGACTTCCCAAATGAATCTATAATGAAACAAGTTGCTCTTCTTCGGAACTTTTCTATTTCGCTGTCAATCGTATGTATTATGAATTCCACAGTGATGCACAATATTCAAGTATTAGTGCAAGTGTTGCTACATTTTGGAGGATTCTTCCATTGAATCTCAGTCTACCATCTACCTTACCCACAATTTTATGTTGTTGTACCAGTTCAGATAAAATCATAGGCCCTATGCACATTGTTATGGTGGTCTTCAGTTCAGAGACTGGTTTGATGCAGCTCTTCATCATACTCTGTCCTCGCCAAGCCTCTTCATCTCATAACAGCAACCCACATTCATTTGAACCTGCTTACTGTATTCGTTTCTTGGTCTCCCTCTGAGATTTTTACCTCACACACTTCCTTCTAATGCTAAATTTCAAAAGTTTCTATCCTCTTCTCATCTGACTATCACCCACATTTCACTCCCATACAAGGCAACGCTCCACAAAAATGCCTACAGAAAGGACTTATTAACATTTAAATTAAATATCATTTGTTAACAAATTTTTTCATAAACACACTTCTTCTCACTGCCGTTCTGCATTTCATATCATCTGTACTGCAACCATCATACATTATTTTAATGCCCAAGTCTCTGACAGAATTACACCATCATCAGCAAGCAGCATAGTTTCGATTTCTTCACCCTGAACATTAATTCATTTTTACCTTTCTTTCCTTCACATTTCATTCAATGTACAAACTGAATAACATTGGGGACTGATTAAAACCCTTTCTTCTCCCTTCCTCACCAGTGCTTTGCTTTCATGCCCTTCAAATCTTACAAGTGTTCTCTGGCTTTTGTACAAGTTGTAAATAACCTCCCATTCCCTATATTTTACCCCTTCTACCTTCAAAATTTGAAAGCGTATATTACAGTCAATATTGTCAAAAGCTTTCTCTAAATCTGCAAAAGTTAGAAATGTATGTTTGACTTTCCTTAGTCTATCTTTGAGTATTGCCTCATGTGATCCTACATTTCTCTTAAATCCAAACTGATCTTCCCTGAGGTCAGCTTCTGCCAGCTTTTTCATTCTTCTGTAAATAATCTGTACTGGAATTTTTCAGCCATGACTTATTAAACTGTATGGTCTCAGCTAATTTGATGGAAATTCTCCTCTGAGACGCAAAAATATTATTCAAAATAGAGTGGCTGGCCAGTACTTACCTTAGTTCTATATCACTGATAGTCGCACAAAAAAGACACAAGTGGAGACAAAAATACTTATCATGCAGTATCTCACGTCCCCTCATGACCACCTCGTGGCTGAGGTTGTGAGTAGGCTTTCCCTTCTCTTCCCTTTTTCTCCTACTGCATGAAAGAAAATAATTCTGAAAGCTAGTGTCCTTGTTTATTTTCAATTCGTGTCTTTTTGTGATTATCAGCGGTACATTAAACTGAAGGGTCTGTATTTTTCACATCTGTTTGTACCTGATTTCTTTGGAATTGGGATTATTGCATCCCAGATATTTTATGGAGGTTTTTCACCTGTGTAATACAGTAATGGATCTTTCTACATGTTCATGCCACTCCCTGCACCATGCATCAATCTCTTGCATATTTCCAACATTTTGTTAGTTCATTTACATATATTGCTTAATGTAATGGCTCTAGATCACTCCCTTGTGGTACACTGTACGTTGTTATTATTTTGTTTAATTTTTTTCTGTTTAATATTTTCTGGAAACTCTTTGGTCAAAGCCACACAGTTGGACTTATATTCTGTATGCTCGAGTTTATTGTATTGACGTCAGACCCCACATTAACTAACTGCTGGCGTGGCGCAAGGGATAGTGCCAGCTGCCACCAGTGCCACACCGTAAATGGCGCTAAGTATCTTAATTTAATTTGTGTCAAATTTAATTTGCCAGTCTAGTTCATTTCGTGAATACTTCTGTTTTAAGAGGTTTATTCCCGCATACTTAGCAGATTTCGTTTGTACTACTGTTTTAATAGTTTATTCTATCGTATTTGATAAATACCATTGTTTAGTCTTCGTCTTTGACTGGTGTATTTCAAAACAAGTCAGAGACCGTTACTAAAGCTCGTTATCAGTCAGTCCAGTGCCAGCTGCCACCAGTGCAACATCGTAAACAGCGCTAAGCTTATTTTCTCGCGCGTTTGATAACGGTGTATTCCACAGATATTCATGTTTATTTTGAAAACTGCCGGACTCAGTTTTGTTGATTTGACAGTGTAGTTACCACTGACCACAGTTCAGTCAGCAGCCAGCCGCCTTTGTTGGAGTACTAGGCTACTTAAAAGTTGATTATTTAGTTTTCCACTTTCTGCAATTAATTGTATCGATAGGATGGATAGGATGTGTGCCTGCTGTGGAGTCTGATGCGTTGCGTGGGACACCTCAGGTGTCTCATGCTTCGCTCTCTGTCCCTGCTACCGAGGCACCTTCAGGTGTACCGGACATTGTTGAACCGCCTTCTCCGCAAGGGGAGAGGCGGGTTGTACGGCGTTCGCGTCGCGCGAGGCAGAAGGCCAATGTGGAGGCTGGACGTCCGTCCGCGCCCGTTCGTCCTGTGAGTGAATGTGTGGCCACTCCTTCAGCAGGGTCCGAGCAGGTGCACAGGGGGAGGGGATTGTTAGTTATTGGGAGCTCCAATGTTAGGCACGTGATGGAGCCCCTTAGGCAGATAGCGTTGAGATCCGGAAGGAATTCCAATGTGCACTCAGTGTGTCTGCCGGGGGGCCTCATCTGAGATGTGGAGACGGCCTTGCCGGCGGCTATCGAGGGTGCGGGGTGCAGTCGACTGCAAGTCGTGGCTCACGTCGGCACCAATGATGCTTGTTGCTTGGGTTCTGAGGACATCCTCAGGTCCTACGAGCGGCTGGCGGAATTGGTGAAGGCTGCTGCCTCCGTGCGCGGGGTGCAAGCAGAGCTGTCAATTTGTTGCATTGTTCCCAGGGTTGATCGGGGTCCTTTGGTTTGGAGCCGAGTGGAGGGTCTGAACCAGAGGGTTCGCCGACTCTGTGACAGTCATGGCTGCAGATTTCTGGATCTGCGTTATCGGGTGGGGAATTGTAGGGTGCCCTAGATAGATCAGGGGTGCACTACGCTAAGGAAGCGGCTACTCGGGTAGCAGAGTACTTGTGGAGTGCACATGGGTTTTTTTTAGGCTAGGTGCTAACTCTGATGAACGCTCGCCTGTATATCGGAAAGATAGATCTGATACAACTGGAGGAGGAGTGTTCATCATTGTGGACAAAGATATTGTTTCTACTGAGATCGAGGTTGAAAGTAACTGTGAAGTTATCTGGGTACATATAACAGGTCTAAAAGAAGTAAAGTTAATAGTTGGGTGTTTTTACGGGCCCCCCAGTGCTGCTGTAGCAGTTTTAGAATCATTCAAAGAAAGTCTACACCAGGTAGTGCATAGGTATCCGGGCCATGTAATATTAGTCGGAGGAGACTTCAACCTTAAGAGTATAGATTGGGACCTCGCTAGTTACATTTCAGGCGGTACAGACAAGCAGTCTTGCGAGCTTCTTTTGGACACATTCTCCGAAAACTGTCTTGAGCAGTTAAACCGGCAACCCACGCGCAATGGAAATATTCTAGACCTTATAGCCACAAACAGGCCTGACCTTATTAATGACGTCTGTGTAGAGACAGGAATTAGTGATCATGATATCATCATAGTGTCGATGGTGACCAAAGTTCATACACCAATCAAGAAGGCTAGGAGCGTGTTTTTGTTGGGAAGAGCCGATAAGCAAATGTTATGATCGCACTTAGAAAATGAATGGGCATCTTTTAATTCCGGAACTATGGATGTAGAGGACTTGTGGACTAAATTTAAGTGCATTGTTAATAAAGGGTTAGAGAAATATGTGCCAGTAAAGATGATTAAGGATGGAAAAGATCCACTGTGGGATAACAATAATGTTAGAAAGCTGCTGAGAAAGCAAAGGCTGTTGCACTCTCGATTCAAAAAAGAACATGCAAATGATGACAGGCAAAAGTTAGTAGAGATTCATGCATCTATAAAAAGATTGATGCGCGAAGCATACAATAATTATCACAGCCATACCTTAGCTAAAGATCTTTTCAAGAACCCAAAAAAATTCTGGTCCTATGTAAAATTGATAAGCGGGTCAAAGCCCACTGTTCAGTCACTCGTTGATCATTCCGGGGCAGTAATAGAAGAAAGCAAATGGAAAGCTGAAGTTCTAAATTTAACCTTTAAGAAATCTTTCACACAGGAGGACCGCACAAATGTACCATCATTTGAGCAACGTACTAATTCCAAAATGGGGGACATAGCAATAGGTATTTCTGGTGTAGAGAAGTAGCTGAGAGAGCTAAATATGAAAAAGTCTGCTGGTACAGATGGAATACCAGTTCAGTTTCACAAAGACTATTCTGCGGCATTGGCCCCCTACTTAGCTTGCATTTATCGCGAATCTTTAATTCAGCGCAAAGTTCCTAGTGATTGGAAAAAAGCGCAGGTAACTCCCGTTTATAAGAAAGGAAAGAGAACTGACCCACACAATTATAGGCCAATATCGTTGACATCAGTTTCATGTAGAATTTTAGAGCATATTCTCAGTTTCTCCTTGAAACAGAAAAGCTTCTTTCCATGAATCAGCATGGGTTTAGGAAACATCGTTCATGTGAAACTCAGCTTGCCCTTTTCTCACATGACATCTTGCGAGCCATGGATGAAGGGCAACAGACGGATTGTGTTTTTCTCGACTTCAAAAAGGCATTCGACGCGGAGCCACACTGCAGACTGCTAACGAAGATACGAGCTTATGGAATAGGTTCCCAGATTTGTGACTGGCTGGAAGACTTCCTAAGTAATAGAACGCAGTATGTTGTTTTCGACGGCGAGTGTGCATCAGAGATGAGTGTATCGTCAGGCGTGCCCCAGGTGAGTGTGATAGGACCGCTATTATTTTCTATCTATATAAATGACCTGATGGACAGAGTAAGTTGTAATTTGCGGCTGTTTGCTGATGATGCTGTGGTGTATGGGAGGGTGTCGTCTGTAACTGCAGGATGACTTAGACAAAATTTCTAGTTGGTGCGAAGAATGGCAGCTAGCTCTCAATGTAGAAAAATGTAAGGTGATGCGCATGAGTAGAAAAAACAATCCTACAATGTTCGAATACAGCATTAGTAGTGAGCTTCTTGATGCTGTCGCGTCGTTCAAATATCTAGGCGTAACATTGCAGAGAGATATGAAATGGAACAAACATGTAAGGACTGTTGTGAGTAAGGCGGACAGCTGACTTTGGTTTATTGGGAGAATTTTGGGAAGATGTACTTCACCTGCAAAGGAGACCGTGTATAAATCGCTTGTACGATCACATCTTGAGTATTGCTCAAGTATTTGGGACCCGCAGCAGATCGGTTTGAAGGAAGACATAGAGGCGGTTCAGAGGCGAGCAGCTAGATTTGTTACCCATAGGTTTGACCAATGCGCGAGTGTCACGGAAATGCTCCGGCAACTCAATTGGGGATCGCTGGTAGATAGACGACGTTCTTTTCGTGAATTTCTGTTAAGTAAATTTAAAGTGCCAGAATTTGAAGCTGAGTATAGTACGATCTTGCTGCCACCTACTTACATTTCGCGTAAAGATCACAAAGACAAGATAAGAGAAATTAGGGCTTGTATGGAGGCATATAGGCATTCTTTTTTTTTTCTCGTTCGATTTGGGAGTGGAATAGGAAAGGAAATGCCTAGTAGTGGTACAGTGTACCCTCCGCCACGCACCTTATGGTGAAATGCGGAGTATGTATGTAGATGTAGATAGCGGCACCAGTTGCTGTGCTGAAGATCACCGGTTCAATCCCTTCCACCGGCAAAAATTTATATCTTTGTAATTATAATTTCCAGAATGATATACATGTTTCTCATGTTCATTTGTAATTTCTACATGTTTTTTATGTTAACTATTCTTCTAATTTTTTGTGCATTCTGTCTGTGTATAAATAGCAGAGCACTCTGCCCGAGAGGCAGTCAGTGCTGCTTGTATGTTTCAGTTCGCAATAAACCTGCTTTCAGTGTAAGTGCTGTGTTCAGTCGACAAGCCTGCTTCCAGTTCAACTTGACAATATAACAGTGTGGAAATTTATCAAATGCCTTGTGGAAGGAAAAGAACACCTACTGATTTTTGGGTCTCATGGATGAATAGAGCAAGCGGGATCCCATATGATCATTGCTTTCACAACTAATGTTGATTCCATAGGCGGATCCAAGGGTGGGGGTGGGGGGCAAAGAGTTGTTTGCACCCCCCCCCCTTTCCAGCAGCTCTTTTTTTGTAGAATGCGAAGCTAGTGTGCTATCACTGCATTAGGTCTTCAAAACTTTGAGACTTTTGTTTGATTGGGCATGCGGTAAAAAGGGGTGGCCAGTACTGGAGTCTTTCTACTGAGCAAGAGTTTAGCTGACAATGAAAAATTCTTTCACATCCCCCATCCCTCCAGCAGGCTGTCCTGGATCCTCCCCTGGTCGATTCCAATAGAGGAGATGTTTAGTTTCTGATAATGTCATAATACTCGAGTATAAAACATGTGCAAACATTCTGCAACAGGCTGACATCAAAGATAGAGGTTTGTCTATATTTTTTGCACATATGTTCAATGAACCTTCTTGAAAATGGGTATTACCAGTGCTTTTCTCCGATCATTAGGAATGCTTCAGTTCTCTTAGAGATCTATGATACATATCTGCTAGAAGAATCAGATTGTTATTCCTTTCATGTAAAAGAAGACAATAGAAATCTCTCTATGGTAATAAATAAAAATTATAAAATTTGCATTTTCTGTCAATGCATTTCAAACTTTCCGATTTATGGAAAAGTACTGTAGAATGTGTTGTCACTTACTAAGTGAAATTACCTCATAAGGTACAGAAGGAATATTTTGATATACTATACAGAAAGAATATTTTGGTGTACTATAGGGTGTGGCCAAGCTGAGTAAGCAGTTTCAAGAGATAAATGCTCAGGTGGTGATGGGGAGATGGAGTTACACTTGGTTTCCTTTTGTTCCATCAGTGACCACATTTTAGGCAACGTAGTTTAGACTGGAGCACATTAGAGTATTTTGAAAAACATATTATCTGTGATCACAATTCAGATAACTTTTTGGTTATGATTCAACGTTCTACACAACAATGCTGCTCCTAAATTGAACACAATTCAGTCCTGGGTTTGGTAGTGGAATAAAATGATATCAAACTTAGAAGAAATAAATTTTCCTGGTGCAGATCCCTAGAAACACCAGAAAATTTGCAACTGGTGAGAGTAGCTACTGAGCTGTTGCTTAAACATTTTCTCAAAGGCATGCTGTTGCTTTTGGGATTTCATGTCACATTTTGAGAATAAATCTGTCTTTTTATTTCATTTTCCATCTGTTAAAATGAATGATAGTTCAAGAACTGAACCTATTGGATTATGCCAACCATCAAAATCTGTGTGAGAAAATGCTCGCACAGAGACAGTTTTTTTTCCATTAGTTAACTGGTTAATAACAGCATGGTTGTATTTTGAATTAATAGTTTTTCAATTGTTAGACCACAGCAGTACACATCAGCAGTCAATCATACATCTAATTTAAATTGTAAAATGGTAACACAGGAGTATTGCCCCCACATAATCTTCACATACTATGAAGATGAGTTATGTGTGTGTATTAGTTTAATATAAAAATATAGGGACCGATAGAATATCTGTCAGATTGTATATCACTTTTGTCACTGAGTTAGGTGTTTTTTTAATGACAGTATACCATAGATCCATCACAGAATAATACTTTCCAGTAATTGGAAGAAAGCACAAGTCATATGGGTCAACAAGAAGGGTAGCAGAAGTGGTCTACAAAACCATCCAGTATTTTTGAAGGATATTTGCTGTAGGATCTTGGAATGTATTCTGATGTAAAACAGAGTTACGATTAAGAATTTCTTGTTACAGAGGGCACAGATACCACTCATGGTCTTTCAACTATTCATAAATGTGACACTTCATAAAATGAAATAACAACATCAGTAAATCATAAATGGTATTGGTACTTATAGAAATACTTGGGTGTAATTCTATGTAGGGCCTTGAAATGGAACAATCATGTAGAATCATTCAGCAGTAAACCATTTGACAGACTTAGGTTCATTGTAAGAATCCTTAGGAAATGCAATCAGTCTGCAAAGAAGAGTGAAGATGGGTTACTAAACAATTGTCTGACCCATCCTAGGATATTTCTCAAGATTGTGGGACCCATGTGATACAGGACTGATGGGAATTGGATGTATTCAAAGGATAGCATGAGCAGTCACAGTTTTATTTGAGTTTGTGTGAGTGAGTCATGTTGTTCCTAAAGAAACTGAACTGGTAGGTGCTTGAAGAAAGCTGCAAACTATCCTAGAAAGCCTACTTATAAAGAACCAGTTTAAGTATTTAACTTAGGACTGTACTAAAACAGATATTTTGTGACACACAAAAGATTGCTAGCAACACACAAAAGATTGCTAGTGCCACATTAAAGAGTGCTAGCAGCAGATAAAAGATTGCTGGCAGACAACACACACATTCTTAATCATTTTCTTATGCTGAATTTTTCTGAAAGATTATGTAATAACAAATAATCAGCTCAAAAGTTACATTAAACTATCACATGTGGAGTCATATGTTTCCTGTCTTCTCTTTTAAAAAACAATGATGAAAATTAAGTTTTGAAAAACTTACATACAGTAGACTTTACTCTTCTGCATTCAATGAGTGGTTTCCTTTATTCCTAAATTATTGTAATTTCATCATAACTTTCCTTACCATATTAATAGAACTGTTAGTTATATGGAATTCACATACCAGAGTGCAGGTATTTCAATGAATTGTAGGAATAACTAATGAGGTATTATTAGTTTGTTTTTAAATATTTAGGAATGTTCAATTTTGTGCCTGAAGTCCACCACAAACAAGTTATAGATTTTGTACTACTTTTTAATGAGACATCAACAGCAGTCTAGATTGCATAAACACATTTATTTTAAAATGGTGATCGGTTTCAATACATGTCAGTTCTAATGTAGACCAAACACCAACTTGACTGAGCTGGTGATGTTGAGCAGGACCATATATACAAAATGTGGATATCATGTTTGATGTCAGAATCTCCACCTGTTAGTTTGGAGTATGGTGTGAGGATGATCTGATATGGATCAAAAGTCACCATTTTAAAGTAAATGTATATATGCAATCTACACTGCTTTTAAATTCTTATTAACATTATATTGACATCACTGTTTCTTACAAAGATAACAAAAATAATCTTGTATTACTTTCATAGTCTGAAAAAAATCAGGCTTGCCCTAGATCCCCTTAAAAATCTTTATTAGTCATAATTTTCAGCAGATTTATGCAGTCATCATCATATCTTGTACACATTACCAAAAGTTCATGATTCATAGTAAATCATGTCAGCTCAGTCATCTTTGTGTTATCAAGTGCAATTGTATTCTGAGACATCAGCAAAATATAACTTCTATGTTGGTGCCTTTTACCACATGACATGCTGATGTCCTTGGGATTCTGCCAGTGTAAGTAGATGCTTACCAGTATCAATAAGTGACCTATAAATCATAAACTTCTAGTAATTAGTCCAAGGCAGCCTACTTCTGCTGAAACCAGTAATTAATAAAAATTTTGAAGAGATCTTGGGTAAGCTTTATTTTTGTAGATTATGAAACAAATTAATCACCCCCCGGAGATGATTAAATGTCAGTCATAGGCTTATTGTTGTTTTGTACTGGATTATAAAACTTCAAATTATGTTTTTGAAGTGTTGAGTTCATTCTAACTTCACGGTTTGTCATTAATTACAAATACCATGACTGATAACATTTATTGACATTTTAGTGTAAGAATACCTATGTTTCTGTAGAGGCTTCTGCAACATGGTTTGTAATCATCATATTCTGATTTCATGCTCCTGTAAAATAAAAACTTATCTTATCTCAGCTGTTATGCCCCTACTGCCACAATAGGATGTGGTCAGTGCTTTCTACTAAACTCTTTAAAGATCCCCTGAATTTTTAAACACAATAAATTAAATACCATTTATATGTCATTCAAGATTAATCATTTACTCATTGTAGTGATGAGAACAAATGTATGCAAAGCCACCAACTGTCTTCTTCTGTGAACAAGATACACAAACTGTGGTACTAGGCAGGTTAGTTCAACCAGACACAGTGAATGTTTCATAACAGGACAACATGGTAAATTTAACAGTGTCTCTGTGATGGATGTTCCACTGCCAGGCCAGTTACATCAGTCACATAGTGTTAAGTGTTAGGCTCTGCTGCTGTTACCAGTGGCAGTCAACTTGGTCAATGTGAATTGCAACTTAAGAAATTAAGTTTTTTAGGCATCCAGATTCTGTGTTATCTGCAGATTTAAGAATAACAAATATGAATAGGCTAAAACAGGTAGCCTTTCTTAAGCACGGGATCACCTACTATTGTATACTGTAGTGCAGCTGAGCAACTGTGACTGCTGCACACATAGCAATGGTTATTCCACTGCCAGAAAACTATGCTGGGTGTGATGCTTTACTGTGGCTGCCAGAAGTCACATACCGTCAGCCTCTCTTGTGTCTTCCAAAGACTGTGTGGCAGTGACTGTGTTAAATTTTGATTACATGAAACTTAAAGCTTTCATTACTTCTGTCTTTTATTCCTTGTATTGGTAATATTGCTCCTCCCTTAATGACATTATATATGTGCCTAATTATAACAAAGGTGACAACCCTAGGTATTGAATATGTCTTTGCATATGTATGAGAAAGAGGGGTGGTTAAGACAACAGGTTCCACTTGAAAACCCAAAAGAGAGACTTTTTCTGATTTTATATCAGGAAGACATACTGTATATTCTGTAGTTTTATTTCTTCCTTTTCACAGTGTCTTTCCATTGGAGAATGGACCATTTTTTTGACAATGCATGCTACTTTTCTGGCCTAACAATTCCCATCGATATTGGCTTTTTGAGTTATGATCTACATTTACAGTGTCCAGTCATCATTTAGGTCTGCCACAATTTCTCTGTCCTTACATCAGGAGTTGACTGACCTGGGCAGTACCTGTATGATGAGTCAGTAACCAAAAAAGTTCCATTCTTGCAGCTTCTTATTGATTGCAGTAACTCAGCTAGTTGTTTGAAGTGTTTTGTATTGTTGATATTGTCAAGCAAAGAAATGATTCATGATCTTCTCAGTAACCCCTCTTTCTATCGTCTGTAGTGAGTACTTATCACTCTAGGTTCAGATTAACAATCAATACTATATAATGCACCTGGCTTTTCCACTGTGCAGTAACTCTTTGATTTTAGGTCACTAGGCATCTTATGATTACAAAGAACACCAGTGACAGGTGCTAGTAACATCCAGGCTGCTTTGATTGTTGCTCATATGTCCTCTTTCATAAAACAACCATTCTGTAGTCTAGAACCTAGGTATAATTATGTCTTCAATTTTTTTAGAAGCTCCAGTGATGTTTATAGTTTACAGAGAAGGATTTTTTTTTTTTTGAGTTACTCAGTCTTGTGTGTTTAAAAGGAGGACAATGGAAGGCCATATTCAAATATCCATAATATAATCAGAGTACATTACAACTCACCGTAATTATAATCTATGAGCAGCAGACAGGCATACAGAACAGTCAACCACAATTGCATAACTCAGCTTTTGGCCACATTCTGCATAAAAAAAGAGCACGCACACATTCATACAATAACATAGGCTCACGTCTCTGAATTATGCATCCCAACAGTGAGAGCAGTTTGGAATGGGAGGCGAAAGGTGCTGGGAGAGGTATTACAAATGCCTGATGGGGAGTGGAGGTTCTAGATTAGTGAAAAAGAGATGTTACATACAACTGTAGTAGCTGCCAGGAAGATCGCGCGAGGCGCGCACTGGCATGGTACATCCCAGACAGCAGACACAGCAAATAAGGCCTGGCCACCAGAGCATGTGCATAACCTCAGCAGCGTGCTCTACCAGTGCGCCAGCACAGCACAGCCGTGTCAGTGCGATGTGGACCGCACCCAGGCTAACACTTGTGTAAGTGCCGTGCACTGCTAGGCTCTATCATGTGTTGTGTTCTACAACTACTATAGCACACAGTGACCAGTGGGGAGGGGGGGGGGTGGAGGGGAGCATAAAGGGAGGGAAGAGAAAAGAGGAAAATGGTGCAGTTAGTTGGGAATGAGGCATGACTTGTGAGGTGTATGATAGAGAGGGTTGAAGCTGTTTGATGGGGAGGGTGCAGACAGTAGGTTGAGGCCCAGATAATTATGAGACCAGGGAATGTATTTTAAGAAATAATTCCCATCCTAACAATTCAGAACAGCTGGTTGGGTGGCCCAGGTTGTGAATCAGCCACTGATATCTAGTATGTTGTGCTCAGTTTGTTGTTGTACCACATGGTAGTCCATCTCACTGTTGGCCACATTCTGACAGTGGCCATCAATCCTCATGGACAGCTGGTTGGTAGTCAGAGCAATATAAAAAAGCTGTATGGTGATTGCAGAAGAGTTGGTAAATTGCGTAGCTGCTTCCACAGGGGACCTGACCTCTGATGGGATAGGACAAGCCCGTGATGGAACTGGAATAGGAAGTACTGGATAAGTGGATTTGACTGGTCTTTCAAAGGGGTCTTCCACTGGGATACGATCCCTGTGGCAATGAGTTTGGATTGGGAGTGGTGTAGGAGTGGACTGTGATGATGTAGAGGTTCAGTGAGCAACAGAACAGGGAATGTGTCTCATTTTAGAGCATAATGATAATCAATGTCCTGGTGGAGGATGTGGTTCTGTTGTTCCAGTCGTGGATGGTATTGGTTTACAGAGGGCACCCTCTTTTGTGACTGGTTATTGGAAGGAGGAGGGAGGATTGAGCCTGTGTGGTAATATGGCATGGAAGGGATGATGACTAACAAAATACAGGCTCTATTAATGGTTGGTGGATATAATGTTAACATAGGTGTGGGTGGAGCCATCATTGAGGTGGAAGTTAATGTCCAAGAAGGTGGCATACCAGGTTAAGGAAAAACAGGTGAAGTGGATCAGAGAGAAGGAGTTGGGGTTTAGAAGGAATGACAATAGGATGTCCTAGCCCTGAGTCCAAATCATTAAAATATCACCATTGAACCTGAACCAAGTCAAAGCTTGGAGTTTTGGGAGGCTGCAAAGGTTTCCTATAGGCAGCTGAGAAACAGATTGGCACAGGAGGGTGCTGTATGGATGTCAATGACTGTGTGACAGATTTGACAAGCACCCACTAACATCCTGGGCTAGAATACCACATTCTTTGTCAGGCCTTGGATTATATGTTATGTTCTAAAATGAGAGACCTGCTACCAATATCTTTCGTACCCCACCTAAAGTGATTTTACATTGCTCACCCATAGCCCATACCACCACTCCCAATCCCGACCCCCTTGGAAGATCCCGCTACAAAGATCAGCCCAAACTGTACACCCTGCACTTCCTATTCCACTTCTGTCACAGGCTTATCTTGCCCTATCAGAGGCTGTGTCACCTATGAAAGCAGCTATGTAATTTACCAACCCTGCTGCAATCACTGATATGACTTATAACCAGCTATTCATCAGAATGAATGGCCACAGATAAACTGTGACCGAGAACAAGGTGACCACCCTGTGGCACAAATGAAGCTGAGCTCAACTGACTAGATTTCAATGGCTGACTCAGAACCTGGGCCATCTGGATCCTCCCCTTTCCCTATAGCTTCCTGAATTGCACAGATTGGAATTATCTTGCTATACATTTTCCACTCTAAAAATTATCTGAGCTTCAACCTACAATAATCTAGTGTCCCCACATTCCCCAAACCACAGTTCCACCCCTTACACCTTCAACCAATACATCTTTCATTCTCCAAGGTCTGTTTTCGAAGCTCACCTGAGGATGGCTGGCAGGTGTCCAGCTGAACTGTTGAGTACTGGATGTGACGAAATCTGTTTGAATATCCAGTTTGCCAGTAAAATTTTAAATTTCATGTCTGTTCTATTTTCGACTTCTCTGCTCCCCCCCACCCCCTCCCCAATCCTCTCCATGTTCAATAACTGCATTTATCTTATCTTTTCAAAAATCTAGTACCTTTACATTCTGTTAGGCATTGCTTGTATCCTTTCCTGTGTCGTTATCCTTCCATCTTCCCACCCACTCTGAACCACTTTCTGGTACTTGATGGATGCATCACATTATCAACATATAACACTGTCAATGGTTTACAATTTTCTAACCTGTATTGCAGTAACAAAGAGTAGCTGTTACAAAGCAGAGGCCCGGTGAATGCCATCTCTCACAGGTACACTGTTAGTATGCACCTGAATACTGGTGTGTTGTACAGTATTTTCAGTCAGTTGTGATTGTGATGAGCATGCCACATCATGTGTATGGTACTCAGTTAAAGTCTTCTCAAGATCCAGTAAGCCAAAATGTACCACCCCAGTTTCCCATGGAATATCTGTGTCAGATAACAGGCAACAAAACTTGCATCTATCATACCTCTCTCTTCACAAACGTACATTGATTTATTGAGAGCCAGCCTATGTTCTTCAGCTTGTTGTGAGGCTATGGTGGAACATCCTCATAGTACAGAAGTGAGCCAGACTGGATGGTTGTTGGTACATTCAGCCTTGCTATTAAAAATAGATATTGTAATACCAGATGACCAACAAACAATCATCACAGAAAACTTTTCACGTGAATCTCCAGAGTACAATTGACAGTTATGTCAAAGCATCGCCTCATATACCTCTTGTACACGATATTACCATAATCTGTAGCTGCATGTATAACTGTCCCATGACTTTTATCCCTACAGTGGCTTTTATTCAAAATAAATAGAACCAGTATAGTCTAATGTTTTACTTTGTTTGTCAAGTCATCATCTTGTAGGAAAGACCAGGAAGGCAAAACTGTGCAATATCAAGTGAAATTAGATGTGAAATGAAAGACATTTTTGTTTTAATCATTATGCATTTTTATTGTTGTAAATACAGTTTGTGTAAGTAAATGCAGACTGATAATTGATACTACTGTACTAAATGACTAAGCCTTGAAAATGTCAATCAAGTACAAAATTTGATTTGAAATATTACAATTTTTGCCAATACTGATCAATTTCTAATAGTAAAAACATCTATAAAATTTTTTATTTAAAAAACATCATTCCACATATTATATAAAGAACTGATATATAAAATATTGAGTCATATCTGCTACTATATGAGTTATAAAACATTCAGACATGAACAAGAGATAAGTATAGAAATCAGCATTCTGTTACAAATATGAGTATTTTTAATAAACTACATTATTATGAAATTATTCAGTCTCACTCTTATTTAAATTTACATGTCAATTTTTCTGACACTATTTCACTTGTATTTTCATCTATCTGTAAAATCTGTGTATCAATCTCATTCAAAACCTTAATTATTTACATGTTGTTAGTAAAAATGCTGGACACATGCCCAAGCAGCATCACATTTAGCATATGGAAAAAGAAGAAAAAAAATCTACTCTTGGAATGTGCGTATATGGACACCAAACTGTATGTTGTAATACCATTATATATTTGAAATATCATTTACAGCCATTTACATGCAAGTTTAATGTTCTGTTGTTCTATGCAACACACATAACTTAGTCATTTCATTTACAATACTGTATTAAAGAGGGTAAATATGATAACTGAGTACCAGTTACAACACAAGAAACAAATAATGTAGACAAAGAAATTTAAAAGATGCTACACAGTCAAAAATTCCCTGTGATATGTCTTTGCTTATGAGCATTACAATGTAGACCACAGATAATGAAAAAATATTAAGAAATGTTCCTTTTTTAATCCTTCGCTTTGTGTATTAACAAGAGAGAAAAAATAGACATTATCTGTATCTGTAAAAACGGATTTTGTGTAGCACATTGAAAGAAATCATCAATTTTTTTTTTTACTAAAAGAGTATAATTATTTTGCAGTTGAAGCATAAGAAAAGTAATGTTTCCTAGTTTACAAAACAAATAAAACTTCTCTTGGAATCCCATAACTCGAAAGACCCACATACATACTCTTTAGAAATAAAGCTCATTACTGGATACTATATGGGTTAGAATATGCAGTTATGATACAAAATGTATGTGAAAAATTTGGTGACTGGTCCCGTATTTTACAAACCACGCTAGTGAGGATGAGGTACATGTCAGTAATCACCCCCTATTGTGCAAATCATTGTAGCGCAGCTGCAATCCAGCTAACAGGGTCAGTGTGAGAATTCATGTCATTGCAACATGGAAAAACACATTAACATCGAGTTTTGTTTCAAATTAGGTAAAACAGGAACAGAGAACCATAGGATGTTATTGCAAGTGTATTGTGTTAAAGCAGTGAGTAAAAAGTGTGTGTGTGTGAGTGGTTGCGGAGATCCTACAACACATGACCTCAGTGCTTTGAGAATTGCACAAGAAGCATTTGTTGACAGTTTCTGACAGCTGTACAACCAATGTCAGAAGTGTATTGTAGCCAATGGTGATTACATTGTAAGTCAGTAAAGGTATTTTATTTGTAACTCTTGTTTCCTAGATTTCCTGGCGACCATTCACCAAACTTTTCAGCTGCACCTTGTAGTTCAAAATACTTCAGTGTTTGATGGGTTTTTAGCACACATAAGGAGATCATTACAGCATTTTGTTAAACCCATCTAGTATAGCATTACTTCCAATAGATGCTCTTAAGAGGGGAAAAATCTTTGGTCTGTTCTTCACATAAAAAATTCTCTCTCTTGCACACACACACACACACACACACACACACCTGTTCTATCTGTATATGTAACATCTAATAAAAGTATTTTAATTATATTTTCTTATGTACTGTTTCAATATTTGGTATAGTTAAGTTCCACAAATATTAGCTTCTGGCAGTGTTCAGTCATAATTCTTAATTACTTTAAAAGATCCTTTTCCTCCAGTCTTAAGCTATTATAAAGTATTACATATGCACTTTGTACAAAGCAGTCAGTTACCACATGCATGCCCCTCATATCCAGCCAGCATGAAAAATCCATGAGGTAATTTAAACGCAATAAAATTTTATATATAATGGTATCCAAAATTGTACAAGATTATAAGATCCCTCCTTAACCTGATAGATCTCCAGATGATGATCTTTCAATAGGTTCCACTCTACCTGGTCCCTGAATATCTGTTAAGATTACAACTTCATATGGGGAGCATTCCTCATGTCTCAAAACCGAACATAACCAACCATAAAATCCCTTCTCTAGATCTGTTATTTCCTTATACCAGCTGTCATAAAACCATGAAAGCTGAACAAAACCTGCATAAATTCCAAGACCAAGAGTAAAAACAACTATAAGAAAAGGATACAATAATATGAGAATGGGAGAGACAAGTACCCTACAAAATGTAGGTTTTTCTTCAGTATAATAAGTAAAAATGTTGTACCAAGTAATTGTGCCAATGTAAAATGAATATACACCTGACACAAGACTTACAAAAGGTAAAATGAGGGCAGTTATTACCATTATATGAGGACCATTCTTAATACCACATGACAACCAAGATGAGGCTGAACTGGAACTGGATTTTTTTGCAGTTATATTTGCTTCAAGGTGTTCAAGCTCTTCACGGGACATGTTCAGCCTAATATCAACACACTGACCTGCCTTCTTGCCACGTTTAATGGTTCCAGTAACTGTGAGGCATCCATCAGTGCTGTTGCTTACTGCTGAATGATCTGCAACAGATTCTGATGTCTCAGAACCTCTAAGTGCCATAGTCTCAAAGCTATTGATCCCATCTTCCTCTTGGTCCTCACTCTCTGTGCAGATATTGACATGCTTTCGAGATTTGTGTTTATGAGATCCTGTAGTGTCCCTCACAGCATCAGAATCTAGACTCTGTTCACTGTGACTAAGACTTTCAGTCGTAGTACTTGTTTTGTCTGAAGGATGTAATTTAACTGTTTCTGAATGTAGGATAGGAATGCTGCAAATTTCTGATGGTGGTGACATTTCAACTTTGCATGTCTCTTCAGTGACAACAATTTTATTATTACCGTCACATCTTTTAACACAACTCTGGTTAAAATTAGTCACATGTTTTGAATTATTTTTGTTTTCTTGGCATGAGTCACTTTCAGCAGAGGGAGCTGACAGCACGATACCATTTTCCTTTTCCTGTATAAAAATTATGTTATTTATTAACGTTCATTTACACATATTGTGACAGCAGGGAAACAACTGTGAAAAATTGATATATGCATGATTTAAAAAAAAAAAAAAGCCTTGAATATAAAATAATTAACACTTCACTGTAGACTTGGTTTACATTATTAAGAGATAAACAGCAACAAAAAGTTCAGTAAATAAAATTTCTTTAATTGTAACTAATGCTTGTCTGTAATTGCTAAGAAACATCCTGCAGTGATATTGTTATTATATTTGTGTTAACTCAATACTCTCTTGGTTGATAATACAATATTTTGGAAAGGATAGGTTGCTACTAACCACAAAGAGCTCGATGAGCCGCAGAAAGGCACACATAACAGAATAAACACAAAAAGGAAGGCTTAACAGCTGAAAGTTCCAGTTTTTGTTTATTCTGTTACATGTGCCTTTCTGCAGCTCATCAGGCATCTCTGTGGTGAGTAGCAACCTATCCTTTTCAAAATATTGTTGAATCCTTTAAGGTATTTCCATTGTTTGATTTTACTCTCTTGGTTTCTTAGCTAAAAATAGTGTGATATTAGGATGCCACACTGGTAAAGCTTCTTGAATTGTCTACTTATTGCTATCCAAAGTAAGATACTAAATTAGAGTGCAAAATAGTTCACTGGAAGGTCTACTGTTCTAGTAAGATAAAATCTGTAGTTACATTAACCCTGTGATGGATGAATTATTAACAATTGAGGAAAAAGATATGAAATGGGGCTTATTTAGTAAAGAAGAATATCTATTTTCATAAAAATATTAAAATTTACTATCTGCAAAAGAAAAAAAGAGTCATGAACATTGGAGTATATAGTCATAGTGCACTTGAGACCTCCTGAGACTTTTCTGTGAGTTTTTCCTATTTGTATGGGACCTTTCTTTGCAAATTGGATGTACAGACTCTGCATTTAGTGACAATGCTTGAATACCATTTGAGAATGCTCACTGCGAATCACGCTCACCATCTTGACCTGCTGCTGCCTTAGTGAGAAAAAATTGCCGCGTGTCAGTTCAGTTTGCAACATCTACAGTGTAGCATCTGTTGAATGGGCCCTCCGGAGTGGACTCCAGGTGCTTACAACTTGAAGAACGATCTCAGAAATGCTTCCAATAACAGCTGTCCACTACAGTGAACACTATGTGCCACAGGGGTAATCATGCAGAAGTTTAATAACAGTTTTCTTTGAAATATTTTCAAAATTTATGTTATTTCATAAGCAGAAGTGTGTAATAATCATACATAATTCAGTATGAATTCAACTGAAACAGCAATTAGAAGCCTGTAGCACCTATCACCAACAAGACAACAGATCACTCATTCTGACATAGCTTGTAGGAACAATGGAAGAAAACTTTAAAGCTAGATGTCTGTGACTTCCTGGTCTTGCACTACAGAGTTGAGTACTGTATAGTGGCATTAATTGGGTCCAGTACAAATCACATCTCAGGCTGATACCCAAGCAGCTGACTATTCGTGAGTGTCACACGAGATTTATATGCATGAGGCAACTCTTCATCCAGCCTGAATAATGACTACTGTAGGAGGCCCATACATATTAGTGCAAGATAAAAAGAAATGTTCTTCAAAGGTAACAATATTAAAAACCCTAGTGCACAATTTATGAAAATTCACAACAATGTGCCAGAGTTTGAAGCACTCCTAGATTAGCTATCTGTTTTATGCTTCCTCGCAGGCTGAAATAATAATACTAATAGTATGAATGCATACATCATTTGATTCTATTAAAAAATTCAACAATGGGGTAAAAGGAGTTGGCCACAAGTACATTTCACAGGCTCCTCTTAAACTGATCTTTGTTGGTAGCTGAATTTTTTATGATTTCTGGCAAATTACTGAAAATATGTGTTCCTGAGTAGTGGACATCATTTTGAACTAAAGTAAGTACTTGTGTAGATCAATTTTGTTTCTAGTATTGTACATATGAACTGTTGGAAAAAGGGACATCAAATTTTATTAAGAAATAAATATACTGAGAGGCAATAGTTAGTGTACCAAGTTCTTTGAAGAGGTTTCTACGGGATGTCCTTGAATTTACTCCACAAATAATATCATCACATGCTTTTGGACTTGAAAACTTTTGTTTGACTTGAAGAGTTACTCCAAAATATTATATCGTCTGGCATTATGGAACGAAAGTAAGCAAAGTATGCAAGCTGCTTTATTTTTATGTCACCTATATCTGCCAACACTCTAATTGCAAGGAAATCTGCAGGTCTGTGGTGTGTTCCCATCAACTGAATTTTTTCTAAAGTTGAAATCACAAGAATTTAATACTGTCAACCACTTCTATCCACTCTTCTTCATACTTTATGCATATGCTGGATGGAAACCTCTTACATGCTCTGAATTGTGTTAAGTGAGCCTTTTCAAAGTTTAATGTCAATGAGTTGGCTTTAAACCAGGGTCAGCAACATGTCGATCGTGATCTACCGGTAGATCGCGGGTTCTTATATGGTAGATCGCATAAATACTACGAGTGCAGAAGAAAAATTGTTGACTAAAGTTAAGAACAATTGTTTTTGTTAGCAGTGAAACTGCACACACGTTTGACATAGGTTTGTTTTATTTATTAACAATGCACAGGTGTGGTAGCAACTTTGAACCTATAAAATTGTGTTTCCCCAATTAGTTCAGTCAGCTGCTACCTGTGCCCCCACTCATTGCTACACTATTTCATTCATCATTGTTCACTCTGTAGTATTGGTTCGGTACATGTCAAAGAGAAAGCAGTGTGTTTCGTGTCTTTCAAGAAGGTTAGAATATTTTCTTTGGTACCATTACGATGAACTAGGAAAATTTGGCATTTTTACAGTTTTTGTATGGTATATTTTGTGACTAAAATATTCAAAATTCATCTTGTACCTAGAACTACAAAAATGGTTTTTCTCTCGAAAGTGTTGCAGAACCAAAAATTGCTGGCCTCTAATTCCTTACGAGAAATACCCTGTACTATTAAGGTTGCACTTAAAATAAAGACCTTGTTTCTTGTTCTCACCTGTGTGAATCAATGTTTTCAAATGTGAATTTAATAAAGAAAGAAACCATGAAACAAGGTAATTCTTGAAAACTCGGACTCCTGCATTCAAATAAG
Source organism: Locusta migratoria (assembly GCA_026315105.1). Classification (NCBI taxonomy): domain Eukaryota; kingdom Metazoa; phylum Arthropoda; class Insecta; order Orthoptera; family Acrididae; genus Locusta; species Locusta migratoria. The sequence goes on along the minus strand of CM048744.1, from coordinate 485,145,205 downwards.
TATATCAACTTATTCAACAAAAATCAAGGACATGATTAATAGAAAATCTACTCAAGTTTCACATTAAATGTAAGATAGTATTTGTAAAATATTGTATTTTTTTTTTTTTTTTTTTTTTTTTTTTTTTGGAACAAATAGTGATGCTGTAAAGTTCTGTTGTTAAATGTATTTGTTTTACAGAAAAGATAAAAAAAAATTAAGAATTAATGTCTTTTGTTAAGAAGCAGATCACTTTGATATGGTGGTACAAAATAGTAGATCACCAAGGCTTTGTGGTTGCCTACCCCTGCTTTAAACCATTTATTAATGTCCATAAAAATCTCTGAAATTCAAATACTTGGAATACTGGGGCTCTTAATTACTTTGTTGTAAGATTGTTCATAAAAGTTTATTTGTTGTTTTCATTTCTGTGAGAGGTCTGTGTGGCATCTTCCCTGCTCTCACTTGCAACAGTACTATATTTTTACTTCATTTCACATTCTATAACCAATGTAACTTATGACAACTGCCAGGACTACAGAAAGAAAACAGTCATATCACTGACCACATGACCAGTTATAGTTATGTAAAATAATAATAATGGAACACAAGGGAGATTTGAATACAATCTCCCACCTTGCAGTCCACCACTGTCAATTCATAACCCTGATGCTTTGGTTCTTTTGATTTGTTGTGTGATGTACATCTTTAGGATGGATCATTCACAGTTTCAATTTTACACTTTTTTTCACAAATCCACACAGCTTCTTCCTGTTTTAGTTTTTGACAGGTTATCCACTGGGAAGTTTCCCATGACATAGGTTTGGGAATATAAGAAGCACCACCCCTTTGTTGGCAATTTGATTGTTTTTTCTGCAAATGAGGTCCTTTGTCTGAAATGCTGCACTTACGATATAAATATCAAATAATAAATCTTTGTTCAGAGACATATTTTGTCTCAACATGCTGCACTTGCTTGGCTCATGTTAGTTCATTCATAGACTCAGACTCATCAGTCATGGTTTGTGAAGTCTGCAAGTGTGTGGTTTGGGCCAAGTGACAATAATGAGAAAATTAGTGATTCTTTTGCAGTCTTTATGTGCCATAAACCTGCAATACACATTTCCAGAGTGGATTTTTATGTAAAAACAAACAGGAAGACAGGCTCATTGGTTACAACACTATGGGCATTCTGTAGAGATCTTAATGTGTATAATGATCCACCAACAATTTTGGAGCAAAGGTAGAGACAATTGCTGTACTAAACAGTGACAGTTGTAAACATAGACCACAAATGAACTAGAGATTACTCGTTATGTTCGAAAATGCTTGGAGAAATATCTGAAGAAATCATTATATTGATTGAGGACGAGACAGACAATTCATATGGAACATATCAGACAGCTGATAAGAAACTGACATTGCCACCGTAAAGTGGGCTCCTGGTGGATGCTTTGTTCACAAGAAAAGAATGTGGGATGTGTTATTGTTGATGGTTTCATGGATTTGTTATTCAAAAGCCCAACAGTCTCTCCACAACATGCTTTACAGAGGAGGCATGATTCCATCTGACAGGTTACATCAACCATGAACCGCCGCTACATGATGAAAAGTTTGGAGTGCTGGGTGCAGTTTCAACTTCCAGGATTGCTGGCCTCATTTTCTTCGATACAACATAGAAACTTCAGTTTATTTCAGAGCTTAAATACATTTGTATAAAATTCTGCAGTGAATCAACAAGGCTCTGGATGTATTGTGGGAGTATAGCAGTCCATGCTTCTTACCTGCATTGCCAAAGTTGATATGGTGCGGCAGTGGGTAGTGTATCCGAGGCCAGTCATTGCACAATCATTGACCACACATTTTTAATGGGTGAGAGATTGGGAGGCCAAGACAATAATGAAGTCTGATGGGTCACAAAGAAGTCTTGAACATTGCATGTCACTTGTGGTGGAACACTGTCCTGTTCCAATGTGACTACTGACAAACTCTGAAGGTGTGGGAGGACAAGAGGCTTCAACACTTTAGATATGTAACACTTGTTGCACAGTGTACTAGCAATGCATACTAGAGGGTGCGGGAGAGAATCCACTACCACCCGAAACCTAACAGAGTGCAGGACCAGTATGGTAATGCATAAGGTAACAGATCAACAATCTCTCACCAGTACCTCCAGACTTGAATCCAACCATCATGGTGATGCCTGCAGAATATGGATTCATCAGTAAAATCATTGTCATTCCAAATCTGTCTGTACCACTACTATTGTTGGATTAGGGTCTAAAGACACTGTGGCAAGAGTCTGTTGAATGCAATTATTGGTATGGTGTCTGTACTTTTCAAATATGTCTGAAAGAACAGACACCTTCGGCTGACAACGACAACTGTAATTTTACGAATCCAAAATACTGAAACATTTCAACCAGTTTGGGGAATTGAAGCAAATTTAACATCAAATCCGAAAATTTGTGCTGGTCTAGGATTCGAATCCGGATTTCCCACTTCAGGTCAGTGGTTACCTTAACCAGTTAGTCTATCCAGGTACACTTCCCATTCACTCCAAATTCTCAGCTTATACCACACTACTATGGTAGTGCCCCCTGACCATTAGTTCCTCTTGCTCACAGCCTATGCTGGATTTCTGCAAAGGATCGAGCATATTTATCTGTCTGCATATCTGAAGTGTTGGAGCCTGTTGCCCTCAGCTCACCGATGGCCGCATTGTAAGAAGATAACGCTGACCTCACTTGGCACAAAATGTTCAAGATTTTGTCACCCATCAGATTGCATTCCTGCCTTGGCCTCCCTGTTCTCCCTGTCTCTCACCTAACGAAACCTTCCGCATGATTATTGCGGAATGACTGGCCCAGGTTGCACCACCCTCTAGATCAACTTTGGTAATATGTGGAAGCAGTATGGACTGCTATTTGCCAACAACATGATTCATGCCAAGTAGTGTTATAGCCAGCATTGGCCAGTACTGATATCTTATTTGACACTTCCCATGCGGAAGTATTTTCAATCATGTGACATTTCTGCAACGTGTTATGTCCCAAATAAATTTGGTTGTGATGTCTGTAGTCCTTCTAGTGTTGCATTTTGGATGAGAAGCACATGGGAAAATACAACCACATATACTTTACTTATTATCACACATACTGGAACTAGAACTGTTAATACATCCCAGTAATAGTTTACGTAACCACATTTTTCAAATATCACCCAAAAACCAAAGTTGGACTATTGTAATTTGAAGTATTGAATTTCAATATTTTATAATAAAATCTGTAATGTTTTGGTCCATAATAAGTTGAAAATATAATTAAGAAATTTTATCTGATTGCCGAAGATTTGGATTTACTTGTTTATGTAGAAATTTCCAAGTTACACAGTGTAAACAAGTACTGTACCATTGTTTGAAAGTATTTAAGGCATAGGGAAAGAATACTGGTCAGTTGTTGGCAGTTTGGTCTCTTACAAGACACAAACGAATTTTGGTATCAGTGTAAGCTATCATTGGCACAAATTAGCATCCATATTCTCATGGATGACTCAGAAACTGAAACTGAGGGTAGCAAACCAAAATGTTGAACTTAATTTTCAAATGTTTATTTATCAAAGAATGATGCAGAAGCACTGCAAAAATTAGACCAAGCACAAGAAAACTTTTCTTCACCTCAGTGCTCTGTGAAGCACTTGCCATTATGAGCAATCAAAATGTCAAGTGATTAATGTTTATTGATTAAATGGTGGTGCTACATGGATGAAAGTAAGTTGAACAATTTGTATTGAAAAAGTAATGACACATTCATAACAAAAATAAAATCTCCATTGCTCGCAACATGCCGGCATCAGGAGTCAAAGCTGACAGGTGGTATCCCGTGCTTCAGTTACCCCAACGAAGGCAACATATAATTTAGGACTCTGGCGCCAACAACAATGTAAAAGGCATTAGAAGTGAAAAACAATAAAAACAAATACTTATGAGTAACACATCTTGAACCAAGCACAATGCTACTAATTGACTAGTGAATTTGTCTATCTGGAAACAGTGGTACTGTCAAGAATTATATTAGGGGGGAATAAAGCAGCATATCCACCTACCTAATAAATGCTATTATGAGCTAAGCCACAACTTAAATCCAGAAGTCTGTCTAGGAGACCTAAGTGTCAACAGATTAAAACATTACTACATCCCATATTAACATATGGCTCGAAAATCTGGACACTGACACAGTTGCCTGATAAATTAATATGGTGTTTTGAACGGATATTTACGCATAATCTTTAGGGCAAATGATGAAGTTGGAGTGTGGCACAGACAGTATAATTTTGAACTTAACAAACTTTACAAAGACCTTGAAATTATAAAGTTCATTAAAGAAAGTGTCCAAAATGTTTTTTGTATGAAAACTGAGAACCCAACAAACAATGCTGCTACAAACCCAGTGGGAAAAGAAGCAGGTAAATACCAAAGCTGTGACACCTAGCCAGCATACATGAAGACCTGCAAATCGTTGGTGTCAGAAGATAGAGACACAAGATGCTGGTTAGAGATGAACAAATAATGTTGTAGAGCAGGCTAAGATCTAAGATCCATCAGTGGCTGTACAGCCAGAAAGAAAAATATGGTTACTTCAACAAGACAACATAGCAGATTAATTCCCCCCCCCCCCCTCTCACCATTTTTCCATAATGAATCTAGTGTTCTATCATATCTAAATACTCTGACTTCAATAAGACAATAACACATAACTAAGTTATTTAATGATCCCTCCCTTCCTTCCTTTTGAGGACTTCTTTCATCAAATAACTTTCAAATCATTAACAGTACTCCAAAAAAACGTCCGAAACATTGTGTTACTTTAACAACACTTGTATGACACCATACTCTTTATACACAAAATATGAATAGAACCAGAATGTGAACATATTAATTTTGTTCTTAGCAATGGAGCTGAAACTGAAGGCTCTTCTTGCAGACTTACACTTATTAAAGTTGATGTATTGTCCCTATTTTTGCTTTAGAAAGACCACACAAAGGTTCCCTGTAAACATTATGGTAAACACAAAGCCAATTAAAGTTGCATGGAGTGTCTTCCTCTGTTTTGTACAGTGAATTAATGAAACAGCTAAACATAGGGCAATAAGGTGGAAAGGAAACACAATGTGAACCGAAAATTTTGCAAAATATCCTAAAAACTAACAGGCTGCAGGGAAAATGATGCAGACAGATTTTGTATTACAACAAAGTAGATCTGTACTGTGATATTAATTTGTTTTGTATGTAGGCCCACTATTCTGCATTAAATGTTCAACATAACAGTGCGACCAATAAACAATGTTAAAATACATGCAGGATAATTAAAATAGTTCAAATGTGTATTCGTCATAATCAGAAATTTGTGCAGAAAAAGAATAACATGACTGCTGGAAGGCAAGTGAGGTAGCTTCTTAGAGTGTATCCCACATAGGTAATACTAATTTTACCTAGGAAACCAAACCGAAAAATTTTAGGATAAGGATTGCATGCTCTACTGAAGGGGGCATTATTGTACGTTTATATCAACAGCACCAATACGTTCAACGAATCTCTGCCAGAAAATCACATGCTTATATGCACATGCATCCCATTTAGTGTACCTTAATGTGCAGTATCTGCTCGTGAATGGCATTTTCTCTATAGCATTGCTTCTCGGAAGCAACAATTTTCGCTTTTATTTCCGTTTCCATGTTTGCTTTCATAAAGATTTTATGAAAAACTTGGCAAAGTGATGGAACACATTGCGCATATGTGTAATGATCACTTTATTTATTTATTTCACCTTTTTGTAAACTATATTTCATTCGACAGACAAAAAAATATCCTTAGTCGGCTTTCCCTACTGTCACAAGCACCGCCCTTTCTTTTTGGTGGTGTGGGGTGAAGACGCGGTGGTTGCATTGAATCGATCCGCAAACACCGGCGCCGACTACAGCTTGTGACAGATACAAATTTGAGATACAATCTCAGGTGTTGCATTTATATTATGTCAGCTAAATACTAGCCCATTTTCATTTCACTGTACACGGACGTATAATATTGGTGAGTTGTATTATGTAAAACATAAAGATCGCTAATTATCTTTTATTTACATGACCGGTTTCGGCAGATTATACTGCAATCATCGGAACTGTCATTTACATACGCCACATCACAAAGGAAACCAAACTTCCGTGATGTGGCATATGTAAATGAACCAACTGATGATGGGAGTATAGGTCTAATTAAGAGATAATTATCGATCTCGGTTGTTGTTTTACATATAGTAAATCTATTGAACAGATCGACCCGAAGAATGACAAACTTATTTAATAATAGTGAGCTTTGAGGCTCCTTTGCGAGATTGCTAGAATATAAGCACTGTTAAAATCGTCATTGTGTCTCCTGCATGGCAATACAGGTTATTAGTTACAGGTACCGGTAACAGTTTTATGGCTTGTACACTAGCGTTTAGTATTTGGTAACGACCTGCATAAAAAAATAGTACCACTACCATAGTTTTCCGTTAGTAAAATGGGAAACATGTTGAAAATGCTGGGACGGGATCTCAAATATGCCGAAAGATACGATAACCTATTGATGATTCTGTTAAAGAACTACTTGTAGCCAGTAAATTTTAGATTACGCAGTTAGATAGTTTTACATTTCAGCGAAATGGAACTTGAAAACATTCCACAATATGTTTACTCGTAAGAATTTTACATCGGCAGTTTACAAACTGCCACTCCGTTTTGTGATCTGTAGTAACATATTTTGTGCCTTCGTGAATTAGTACTTTATTTTAGTTTTTCCCTTGTTCTTATGAAACAATCAAAAGGTTCAATTGGAACTAGATAGTTATGTTATATGAATGTTACTGAAGAAAATAGACATAATATCTGAAAGCGAAGAATAATTTAGGTTTTATAGTCACTAAACTATTGCGACTCTGCAAGTACTGCAAGTACATGTGGACATTTAATTTTGGAACACTTTATATAAAAAGTAAAAGATAGCTGTAGTGAAGAAGTAAAATACAGTTCTTCCAATGTTGTTTGCTACCCAAGAAAAACACAATACATAAGGTAAAAGTGATATTGTTTGATGTTCATGTGGGTGTATATTTTCTCTAGTCACTATATTGTGTACTTTTAAATCTTGAGCTTTTGGGATGGCAATGAAGCGTACACTGAAAACATCGGTGTTCACTGAGCTCTGCTATTGGTGGGTGTTCAAGTGTAATTTTAAATAAAAAATTTCTCAGACTGTTATACCCCTCCCCCCCATCATCCCCCAGCAGCTCCTTTTTTTTTAGAATGCAAAGCTAGTGTGCTATCACTGCACTGAGTCTTCAAAACTGTGAGACTTTTGTTTGATTGGAGGTGGGGTAAAAAGGGGTGGCCAGTATTAGAGTCTTTCTACTGATGCAGAGTTTAGGTGACGATGAGAATTCTTTCACCCCCCCCCCCCTCCCAGCAGGCTGTTCTGGTTCTGCCCCTGTTTTGACCCAATGGTTGGCCATCTTCAGGATTGTGCTCTGTAATATACAGTTTACAGTTTTTACTTTCAGAGGTTTTCTATTAAAAAAAAAAAAAAAAAAAATAAAAATAAAAAAAAAGGCATGAAATTTAAAAGAAAAAGAAAAGAGAATAGAATTATTTTATACCCAAGATGACGTTGCGTGGAGAGGGATGAGTTTGTCAGGTGCTGTTACTGCTGGAGGGAGCAAGGTCTACTGCATTTAAATGGCAGAAGCTCTGCCCCTATACGATCTCCACACACTATTAGCAGCCAATGAAATGACATGTAAACATGTTAAAATGCTTAGATTTTAATTAAAAATACATTGCTTTATCATGATAGTTACTTTCGCGACTAGTAAGTTAGAAGCATTTTTAACATTTTTAAAGTGAGTCGTCATTTTATTCACTGTGAATGATGGATGGAGATGGCATAAGAACAGACCTTGCTCCCTCCAGCAGTGACAGCACCTGAGGAACTCACAGCTCCTGCTCCACTCCACACCATCTCAGGTATAACATCATTTTATTCTCTTTCCTTTTTAATATAATGTAATTACCAGATTTTTTAGAAGGTATCTAAATGTAAAAACTGTGTATTATAGAGCATCATCCTGAAGATGGTCTACCACCGAGTCGAAATGGTTGATAATAAAACAACAAATTTGCGCTCTAGACTGTTATAATATTAAAAACATATGAGGGGCAAAAGTCATGGCAATCATTTTTTTTCCAGTCTGGTTGGAAAATGCAAGATACACAGACGAAAGGACAAGGTGTTAACTACATGTGTGGACAATGAATAGCACTGAAATATCGTAACACTAAGGTATTGCAGTAGAATACAAGGCAATATGGCCTTCACAGTGCAAAAGAATGACAACACAGTACACATTCAGTTAACATGACAAACCTGAGCCTACAGACACTTAAATTAGTCCCCTGCTACTGTCACCACACACTGTCAACGGCGTGGGACGCTCTGAATACCATCTTCCTCAGCATTTGTTGCACCTTGTCTGAATTGGGTCACCTTTTCATGTGCAGCATTAACAATGTCCTCTCGTGTTGCAAACTGCCTACCACATATTGGTTCCTTAATCTCTGCAATGAGAACAAAGTGATAGGGCGAAATGTTGGGAGAGTATGGTGGGTGCTCCAAATCTTCCTGTACCTAACGTGCTGCGACCTATTATTTACATCGCTGAAAGGTGGGAAAAATCAAACCCATATGAATAGTTTTATCTGGCGGGAGTCTAAAAGAAACGGTTGTGTAAGTGTCATATCATGCAAACGATCATGTCTTACATTCTGCCACACTGAATCGGCCAAAAATTGTTTCATAGAGGGGGCAGAATTGGGGTTCCAATATAAAAGCAGTTTGATCATCATTGAGAGATGAATAGTGTAGTGTTTAGGGGATGCTTTCTGATCTCCTTCGAAACCTAGAAGAAGGATGTGTGATTTTCATGGACAATGCAAGTTACTATTCTATACTTCAAGAAAAAATACCCAACACAAATTCGAAGAGAGCTGATATTTTGGAATAGCTACAAAGAAATAGCGTTCCTCATGATCCCACACACATTACACTCCAATTGCTTTGCACTGTTAGGCAACACAGCAGCAGCTATAGACAGTATGACCTTAACGATCTAGCTGCAGAAATAAGACTTGAGGTAATACGGCTTCCTCCATATCACTGTCTGTACAAACCAATTAAACTCATAAAGCTTAAATAAGAAGACAAGAATTCTATGTTTAAATTTAGAGAAGGACTTTGAGGCCAAAACATTCAGAGCAGTGTAATATATCTATGTTAAGATAGTGACAACACTTCCAGTGACGACAATGACGATGAAGGTAGCGAAGCTGATGCCTGCCAGTTATGATTTCTATTTGGTGAGTTACCTATAACTTTTCCCACTTTATTAATGCAAATATTTTAGTGTAATAATGTCTTGATTGCAACGAATGAAACAAAGTTAACTAAATTGTAATAAATCAATTCTAAAAATCGATAGTTCTTATTGTTGGTATCAAGTTTGAGTCCATATTGGATCACCACCATCAGTGTCTATTATAATGCTTGAAAATCGAGGTTTAAAACAAATAAAATTTTCAGTCTTCATATTAAAGATTACACTCATACAGTGACCAAAAAGTAAATTTGCATTAATACATAAATATTTGTGCCTGATTGCTGCTCAACATTTATACATTAATGGTATGTTGTGTATGGGGCTATAGATGCTGGCTGTGCAAAGTTTTTGCAAAGTCAGAGTGAACAGAGTGTAATTTGTTAAATGAAGACTCCACTGGGAACGGTGTGTACCACGACCATAAAATACTTAATACCAAAATAAATTTCAGCATTGGTCAAATGTAAAAAGTTCATTCAACTTTCTACAACGATTTCAATTTATTTTATTTAGTTTGTTCGCTTTAGCACTCAGGCTGATATTTTACATACACTTATTGAAATACAACTACACTGATTCACTATTGTGTAGTTCATCATTACAGGTTTATACATTATATATAAATATGTACAGTATTATAAATTTACACATTATATATCACAGGTTTCTCTGTTGTAGGCCTATATATTTCTTCAGCCTTTTATTTTAAAAAAAGACAATGAGTGACAGTCTTTTAGTACTTTTGGTAAACTGTTGTACTGGTTAATACCATTAAAAATATTCAGTTTTGACCATTTTTAAAATTTTTGCACTCCAAGTAGTAGTTATTGCTATTTCTTGTATTTATTTGTGGACCACTTTCACCAAAGGTAGTTTATTGCCTAAATAGTCTGGACACATTCCTAATTTAATCTTATGAATAAAAATCATTGCTTGTAGTGTGATGAACTGTTTGACAGACAACCTATTCAATGTCCCCAACATATATTCTATTCTAGTGTACATATCACAATTCAGTATTATTTTCATACATCTGTTTTGTAATCTCTGTAGCCTATTAACTAATGTCATGTTACACAGGTACAGAATTGATCCAAAATCTGAAAAGTGAGGCATGATGACAATGTTGTACACTGTCATTCTGCTTTTCTCTGTTAACATTTTCCTAATCCTACTAAGGAATCCTATTTTCTTCCCTATATTTTTGGTTATATAATTTATATGCTCTTACAGTTTTAACTTACTATCTACAATCACTCCTAAGTATTTAGAAGAGCTAAACAATTTCATTTTTTCACCACCAATAACTTTTGTTACTGTTCAGATCACCTACATCTGATTTTAGAGTAAGAAGCATAATAGTCATCATCAGGTTAATTACAATCAATAAGACTTACAAACGCACAATCGAAAATATGAAAGAAATATCCAGTTATGTTGTACAACACATCTGAAGCCGATCTTTATATTGATGGAATACAAAACAAGTTTGAACACGACTGCAACTAAACAATGATATATATAATTGCTATAAAAAGTCACAACTTTGAAATATGAAAGCAACCGGAATATTTTCAAATAAGAATCTAATCAAAATCATGTAATTTACTGTAATCAATATAACTTACCATGGTCACACAAAACTAGAGATGAGACTTCTTCAAGTATGCTGATTACGTTTTTCTGTTACTGCACAGTTACTGCCCCTTTCCTTTTAGTGTGAGATATCATAATTCTTTTTTTTACATATTTCAACATATATATATATATATATATATATATATATATATATATATATATATATATATATATATATATATATATATATATATATGGCAAAGATCATTTTGATAAAGAACTCCACATATTATTTAATGAGTTGGTCATCCATGCCCAAATTTAACATTATTTTACTCATGTTATCTTTTTTTCAGTCTTATATTTTTGCTGGAATTATGAGAGCAAAGGCGAATTATTTGGAGGTACTATGACCGAAATTATTGTGCTGTCATTAATTTAAGCAATAGCCAAACATTAAGTGCCTCTAACCGCTCACATAACTTTCATTGATATAATTATTATTCTAGCTAGCTGTTTAGCAACAAGAGTTGGTTGTTCATCTCCCAAACAGTTACGACTTCACATCCACATACCAGCGACTAAAAAGCACCTTTGGAAGTGAAAGTATGATAATGGGGAAGATTTATTGACCAAGTGTGCTAACAGGATAGATCTCACTGATTTTTCTCTAATCAAATGGATAGAATGAAGTAGATTAATATTTAAAATTCCTAAAATATTTCACCTGAGTGTGCTACAAGAAAAGAGAAAGCACTTAATACTTCTGATTACAGTATAACTGACCTAACTCTTATCATCCATGATGTAGCACAGTGGATGATGTATTAAACTGCCAATCCTCTAGCTCAGGTGCGATTCCCACTTCCTCATACTTTTTTTTTAAAAAAAAAAACTTGTGTTATTATTCCATGGAATGTTAAATTTTAATTATGAAATTTAAATCAACTAAAAAATTCAACTAACCAGCATTAATTTAGTGCTCCTGATTTCACAATGATGATTGCATCAAAAGTAACAAAAAAAAGTTCATTTAAAAACTTGAATGAAGTATGGTTTGGACTGAAGTATGTTTTGGAATAATATTTTATTAAATAACATAAAATAGATAAATCATTGTCAAGTAGCAGAAATCGAATCTGGGCCTGGTAAAGTAACAGTTTATTTTTATGCCTCATACTCTTCGATGGGGTTTTGCTATAAGCTGGAACCCAATAAATGTAAAAGATACACATTTGAAAGTTTCACATCAAGCCTTGGAAGAAGCCCAGACTAAACAGAAAATGATCAGGCATAATTACAAACATGGGACAATGATTTCAACATGTATTAAATGTTGCTAGATCCATTATACATGAACTAAGATCGAATGGAACTGAACCAAACCGACCATCAAAAGGAGTTAAACATTATTGTGATCACAGAAATCATGAAGGCACCTAAAGGAACAAAAGAACTGTAGGACTATGCTTGCTTTACAGTGGAGAGACATAAAGGAAAGAGCACATCATGGTGTATAAATTTTAACAGAATGAAAATAAAGTGATAAAATAAGAAACTGTTTGTTAGTAAATGAAAAGCTATTAATAGTAAAAATAAAATTCGAAAGGATAAATCTAACAGTAATTAGAATTAACACACTAGAGGAAGGGAAGAAAGAAGAAGTAGACTTACATTCTAAAGAGCTTTACAAACATTTAAATAAAATCAAAATATCATATAATTTTAGTGGGAGATTTTAACTCTTAGAAAAGCAAGAGTATCAATTTTTAATCTAATGTTATGCAAAGGGTGCAGATATGATAAATAAAGATGTTGCAAAATTATGAAAATTCTTAATCTATATTGAATTCTTGGCAACAAAAACTTTTCTTTAAGAAGAAAGACATTCAAAAATTTGCATGACCTACACGATGTTACTATTCGCTGAAAGATTATGTAATAACCAATCATCATTAACTTCAAGGATAATAGACACTGAATTACATAGAGGTATAAATATAGAACACGTCCTTGTAAATCAGAATTTGAAATGAATAGCTCTTTGTTAAAAGGGCGTAAGTCACATTTATTTCCAAAATAGTTTTTTTCTTGTTGATGTACAGTCAACTTCTGTAGACAAAGGGCTTTGAAAATCTTATTGCAAATGATTAAATTCTTTTATCAATTTTTAAGTATATCTGTTAAAAGTGCAGAAATGGCAGAGTTTTATCCTTCTAACAAAAAATATTATTTCTCAATGCATTTGGAAGTTGGAATATATACTGAAACATGTAATTTAATTAAGCATAATAATGAAATACACTTCATAGTAGATTTGATCACATTGAGTGTCAGAGCTGTTACAAGTTTTTCCTTTGATTGGGTGGTAGATCTGAGGTAGAAGAAACAAGAATGTCTTTTCCACTGCATGTGACTATATACAAAATATAGCTGCTATACCAAAAATTCCTGTCTTTAATATTTTTTAATTTAATGCAACTAACTGGTAACCTTTTTTAAGTCACATTATAAAAACAAATGAAACAGTGATTTATATCTAGCATGGACACCAACATAAAATGTCGTTACTGAGGTAAGATCTTTCCTTTTCAGCTATTTGATTTCTGTCCCAAGTGAGTATGATTTAATTCATTCATTCTCTGATAACTGCTTTGGACAGATGATGATGATGATCATGTGCCATTTGTGGCTGTTAGACCCCAACTGGGATCGTTTTCAGCCTGCCTGGTGCAAGTCTCTTTAGCTGACGCCCTTAGTGCAACTTGTGTATCATGGTGATAAAATGATAATGAAAACGACACAGCACCCAGTTTCTGACTTCACCAGGAATCAAACCCAGGCCACAAGCATGGTAATCCACCATGCTGTCCACTAGACTACAGAGACATGCACTGGATAAAACAAAAGCTGTACTATTTGTTAAGTCTAACAGATACAAACAGATTCAAAATGATTGACCACTTTTTACAAATAACATACAGATCACAGCTTCTTGGACTGTGACCGAGATTTTGCCATTTTTAAAAGATGACTCCAAGAAAATGATCAAATTTACTCAGTTACTTAACTTGCTGTACTGATAATTCAAAGGGTGCACAGTAAATTCACGGCCACTGAAGTTGTTACAGTCAACCCTATGGTGTAGAATTTCAAGAATTAATGACCAAAATACCACAGGAAAAAATCCTGCTCTGTTGAAAGTACAGTTTGGAACTAGTAGCTTCTACCATTTTGTGTACAATTATCAGCATTCAGGGAATGTTCTTATGAGGCATTTCATTACTGAATTACTTCCAAAGAAAATATTTTTTGTGGCATTTCCCATATAACGATTCAGCTCCCACATCTATTGGCTTACCCTGGAGGAAAGCTGTCATCGAGAAGGAAAAAATGAACGCTATGAAGAAAATACATTGAAGACAGATATAAAATCTTTCATGAAGAAATAATCAGTTAATACGTCAGATCGGAAAACATTACATATTCCCAAAAGCTATATTAATATTGACTGGACACAGTGTGTTCTATGAATGATTATTCGCTTAAGAACAATAAGATGTTAATTTAGAAATTACATCTTCTAATATATAAAGCAGAGTGTCTGTATGTTTGTGTGTACGTGTTGCATACAAATCTACAGTTTTGTTCCAAATTTTATGAAATTTTGTACACATAAGCTTCAATCCATGAGCGCGGTCGCCGTAAGTGTAAGAATCACGTACAACACATAGTTTACGCGATATGACGTCATAAACAGCGAGATGCGCGAAAAACTACTCAATTAAGCGACAATGCAGCTCATTTTCTCTTAAACTACCAGAGCAATTTCAACCAAATTTGGTAAACATATTCTTTATGTGAGATAGCAATTGCTGTAGGAGTAAGAACCACATAAGACACATAGTTCAGGAGATATAATGCATACGCAATATGAGTTGCAAGAAACTACCACATAATGCAACGAGACTTTATAAATACACTATATGAGAATGACAGTACTTAACGACTAGCAACAAACTTTAAACATCATTTCAAACCTTTATCAAACATTTTATCGCTGAAAACCACATCAAAATAATGAAAGGAAGAAAGTTTCTCGCTCACTACTTTTCCACTGTTCATGGAGCAAAGCTACGGCATTCAGCATGATGTTGCAGTTTATAATTTCTACATCACAAATTGTAGTCACAGGAAATTTTACAGACATATATACACATAAAGATGAATGTACTTTAGAAATTGTATCATTGTATGAGACATAATTCACGAGATATAAGGCCAATAACAGTAATGTCCATGGATAACCGCCCCATCACATATCAGGTTTTATTTTATTACTTCTTTACAATTAAATATGTTCGCAATGGCATACAGCACTTATACAAATGAATATATAACTCCAAAATTATACAATTGTACAACATATATTTAAATAAATATGACATCATATATACTGCAATGAGTAAAAACATGTCCCATCATGCTACACATATTCCAGTCATCTTAAAGAAATTCCTGGAAAGCTGACAGTAGCAGATTGATTTTTCTGGGGGTGGGGGGAGGTATGAAAACTTAGTACATTTCGTCAGCCTGGGTGGTGGGGCTGTTTAAAACAATTTACAAATACAAAACGCGAAATAAAAGACATTTAATTTCAATATTAAATGGCAAAACATGAGGCAATATCTTGGGTGTGTGCGTGAGGGGGTGGGGGGTGGGGGGAAATCATAGGCCAAGGGGACGGAGGTATGGGCACCTCTGGACAGTAGTGTTGACAACTTTGCGCTCTGAAGTGAATACGGATGCAGGTGATAGCAATAGAATTCTAGAGAGTTATAAGGGAAAAGAAGAGAATGAAACAGAGTACATTCAAACAAAACCCATTATTTACGGCTGATCTAACTTTTAACTTCAGTAGAATACAGTTTCCAGTGAGACTTGCATTTTCTATTACGATTAATAAACCACAGGGAAATCTGTACAATACCGTGGAGTGGATTTGACATGCCCAGGTTTCTCACATGGACAACTTTATGTCACTTGCTTAGGATTGGTCTCATCAAATAAATTATTCATATTAGATCCTGGACAAGCAACGAGAAATATTGTTTATAGTAAAGTTGTGAATTAAATGAATGTTACATATCATCTGTACTTTGATTACTATCTTTCTTTGTTTCAATATTTTACTTAACTTTTTTACACTACTGGCTATTAAAATTGCTACACAAGAAGAAATGCAGATGATAAACGGGTATTCATTGGACAAATATATTATACTAGAACTGACAAGTGTTTACATTTTCACGCAATTTGGCTGCATAGATCCTGAGAAATCAGTACCCAGAACAAACACCTCTATCCGTGAAACACCTGGGCATTGAGTCAAACTGAGCTTGGATGGTGTGAACAGTTACAGGTGCCCATGCAGGTTCAACACGATACCACACTTCATCAAGAGTAGTGACTGGCGTATAGTGACGAGCCAGTTGCTCGGCCACCATTGACCAGACGTTTTCAGTTGGTGAGAGATGTGGAGAATGTGCTGGCCAGGGCAGCAGTCGAACATTTTCCATGTCCAGAAAGGCCTGTACAGGACCTGCAACATGCGGTCATGCATTATCCTGTTGAAATGTAGGGTTTTGCAGGGATTCTAATGAAGGGTAGAGCTACGGGTCGTAAAACATCTGAAATGTAATGGCCACTGTTCAAAGTGCCGTCGATGCGAACAACAGGTGACCTAGATGTGTAACTAATGGCACCTCATACCATCACACCGGGTGATATGGCAGTATGGCGATAATGAATACACACTTCCTATGTGCGTTCACTGCAATGTCGCCAAACATGGATGCGACCATCATAATGCTGTAAACAGAACCTGGATTCATCCGAAAAAAATGATGTTTTGCCATTCTTGCCCCCAGGTTCGTCATTGCGTACACCACCGCTGGCGCTACTGACTGTGATGTAGCATCAAGGGTAAGCACAGCCATGGTCTACGAGCTGATAGTCCCTGCTGCTGCAAACGTCGTCTAATTGTTCGTGCAGATGGTTGTTGTCCTGCAAACGTCCCCATTTGTTGACTCAGGGATCGAGACGTGACTGTACAATCCATTACAGCCATGCGGATAAGATGCCTGTCATCTCAACTAGTGATACGAGGCCATTGGGATCCCACAGAGCATTCCATATTGCTTTCCTGAGCCCAACTGTTCCATATTCTGCTAAAAGTCATTGTATCGCGACCAATGCAAGCAGCAATGTCGTGATACGATAAACCTCAATCGCGATAGGCTACAATCCGACCTTTATCAAAGTCGGAAACGTGATGGCACGCATTTGTTCTCCTTAGATGAGGCATCACAACAACGTTTCATGAGGCAACGCCATCAACTGCATTTTGTGTATGAGAAATAGGTTGGAAACTTTCCTCATGTCAGCACGTTGTAGGTGTCGCCACCAGCGACAACTTTGTGTGAATGCTCTGAAAAGCTAATCATTTGCATATCACAGCATCTTCTTCCTGTCGGTTAAATTTCGCGTCTGTAGCGTGTCATCTTCATGGTGTAGCAATTCTAATGGCCAGGAGTGTGTATTATGCAAGACAGCCTTATTTCTTATATATTCTCTGATAAATATAACATGTTTTTAGAAAAAAGGAGATAGAAAGAGAGAGAAGAGATACGATGAGTACTAACTCAAGGCTTGAATAAATAAATAAGTACCTGGGCAATGCCGGGTTTTCAATTAGTTAACAATAAATGTGAGTGTTCTCATACTGTAAAATGCTATTCATAAATCAATACATTTTACTGATAAAATTTTGTTTGTGTAAATTTACAAGATAATGTATTCAATTAATCTCTTGTTAATCTTGTTACAAGGGCGGAAAACCAAGGGTAAAATAAGGTTCTGTTTCGTACTTTAAGTATAGGTATGCCAAAACAGATTTTTAAGAACAAAAACAAAGTTACAATATGCAATGTATTTGCTCAAAACAGTTATCTGCCTGCCCCTGTAATATGAGGTTTTTGAGAATTATGCCCTGAAAACAGACAGTGATTCAAATATGGTCAAAATGAACCAAAATAATAAAAAAGAAATATTGATGAAATTCTGGCTAAACATCAAAAGAATTACATATATTCACATACAATCACCAGAATAGTGGAATACAGTTTTTACATTTGCCAGAAGATAGCACTCACACTTAAAACCAATAACGACATTCAAATAACGAGTCATGTGCGAACTCTGTTCTCTGTTGGCCATTAGAGAATAATTTTCCAAACAACATGGCGGAAAATGAAGTAGCATTTGTGTTTGGAGTATGAATTGAAAACGTAAAAGGCTAATATGTGGGAAATGCAGTGTTTATTGTAAGCCTAATGTACTATCTTGTATTTACTCAGTGAGACAGATGTAGGAACGTGGAAATAGCATTCTTCATTCATATTCATATATACCAGTACAGAATGGCACCTGTAGCACACGGTTCATTAAACATTACATTTAACACTTATTTTTCCACATATTTATTTACTTCTATCTTGCACATCACACATCATGGAAGCGTAATACAGTGACAAGTGAAGAACAGTTTTTTGTACTCTTTCTTGTTTACAATCAAAGATAATAACACAGAATACCAATT
This sequence comes from Locusta migratoria, assembly GCA_026315105.1. Taxonomy (NCBI): domain Eukaryota; kingdom Metazoa; phylum Arthropoda; class Insecta; order Orthoptera; family Acrididae; genus Locusta; species Locusta migratoria. Next base: position 485,126,524 of record CM048744.1, on the reverse strand, counting down.
AGCTTAATACAGCTCAGAAAATACAAATAGTAATTTGTCGTGTCCCCACATCACCCCCTTCTCAGTCATATAGTCACTTAACACTGCAGTTCTTCAACTAATCTTGCAGGAAATCGAACTTCACGACCAGATCTTGTTCTTCTTGGTTTTCCACTGTCGGTTGCGTCTGGTTGTTTGACCCGGGCTGACCGTTCAGTTGAAGTGTCTTCAGGCTGCTTCTCATTATGATTCATGAGGTACGCAGGTTTCAGTCGATCAATGGAGATATTCTTGACTTGGTCTTTTATTTTAACACCAAAAAATTTTGGGGTTCTTTCTATTACTTCGTATGGGCCTTCATATGAAGGTTCTAATGCTTTTTTGACTCGGTCAACTCGCACAAATGTGTTGACTCATTGAGATCCCTGTGTATGAAAGGTCTTTCTTTTGCTTTGTGGGAGTGTATTGTACAGGCTTCAGACGATTCATGCACTGCTTCAGTTGTGAAACGAATTGAGGTAAGTCTGCATCCAATTTTGTTGCTTACTCTTGAAAAAAAAAATCACCTGGTATTCTGATGGGTGAGCCATAAACCATTTCTGCAATTGTAGCATTACTGTTCTCTCTGATGGCGCATCGCAGGCCAAGGAGGATTACAGCTATTATTTGAGTCCATTTGGCAGTTGCATGCGTACGGATAGCTGCTTTAAGTGTGCGATGAAATCTTTCAATTTTTCCATTTGATTGAGGATGGTATGCTGTAGTTTGTGTTTGGTTACAACCACACAGTTTTGACAGTGCTCGGAATAGCTCAGAGTTAAACTGCCTGCCTTGATCAGTCACTATCTGATATGGTGTTCCAAACCTAGTGATCCAACAATTGAAAAATGCTTGTGCTACTGCCTCTGCTTGTATGTCCCGAAGAGGTACTACTTCTGTCCAGTTTGTAACTCTGTCAATGCATGTTAAACAATAAATATATTCTTCAGATGGAGGCATTGGTCCTATCAAATCAAGGTGAACAATTTTGAAACGTTCATCGTTACTAGGAAAGTGTCCTACTGGTGTTTGAATGTGCCATGATATTTTGTTTTTCTGGCATGCCATACATGTTTTTGCCCAGTTTTGGACATCCTTTTTTAAACTGATCCAGACAAATCTTGATGAGATATTTTTACTGTTGTCTTAATGCCTGGATGAGCCAGATTATGATAGTGTTGGAAAATAGAGTATCTAAATGGTTTAGGAATATAAGGACGAATGATTTGTGTTGACACATCACACCATAGCTGTTTTCCTCCATGTGTCAGATGGTGTTTTATCTTCAGTGATGTATGAGGGCTGGTCTGTAGTTGACGAAGCTCTTCATCATCTTCTTGTGCTTGGGCTATCTCATCATAGTTAACTGGAACTAGTTCTTCAAGCCTTGATAGACCATCAGCAACAACATTTTCTTTACCAGATATATGACGTAGGTCAGTGGTAAATTGCGAAATGTACTGGAGGTAACGTAATTGAATTGGTGTTGCTTTTTCATTCTTTTGTTTAAATGCATATGTTAGAGGCGCATGGTCAGTATAAATAATGAAATATCTTCCTTCCAACAGATATTTGAAATATTTGACAGCCATATAGATGCTAAGCAGCTCTCTATCATACGTGGAATACTTCTTCTGTGCTGTTGTAAACTTTTTTGAAAAGAATCCAATTGGTCTCCACTGTTCATCTTGCTATTGTTGCAATGCAGCACCTGCTGCAAAATCTGATGCATCCACAAATAATGCAAGTTGATTGTCCAAACCAGGAAATGTCAAAAGTGCAGCAGTTGCTAGATCTTCTTTGCATTTTTCGAATTGAGCAATTGCTTCTTCTTTCCAGTTAATATGTCGTCGGTCCTTTTTTGTTGTTCCTTTTAGGAAATCATTCAGCAATGCTTGGTTTTCAGCAGCATGTTCCAAATGTCGACGATAAAAGTTGATGATCCCTAAGAATTTTCTAAGTTCACGGACTGTTTTGGGTCGTTTGTAGTTCATTATTGCTGCAACTCTCTCTGGATCTGGCTTTGTTCCAGTAGGTGTAATTAAATTTCCTAAAAATGTTAGCTGTTGTACACCAAATACTGATTTGGAAACATTTATGACAAGACCATATTTATTCAACTGCTCAAAAAGTAAATTTAGATGCTCAACATGTTGTTCTGGTGATTCAGATGCTATTAGAATGTCATCCAAATATGGAAAACAAAATTCTAGTTCTCTCACAACTTCATGTATAAACCTTTGGAATGTGCTAGGTGCATTGCGAAGTCCAAATGGCATATAATTAAATTCATAGAGACCAAATGGTGTTATAATGGCTGATTTTGACTTATCTTCTTCGGCTAGTGGAATCTGGTAATAGGCTTTGAGTAGGTCTACCTTTGAGAATATATTTTTATTTTGAAGCATAAAATTTACATCATCAATTCGTGGAATTGGATACCGGTCTGGGAGAGTCCTGTCATTCAAACGGCGATAATCTCCACAGACTCGCCATTGACCACTTGGCTTCTTAGCAAGGTGTAGTGGACTAGCCCATTGTGATTTTGATGGACGTATAATACCATTATTTAACAGAAATTGAAATTCTTGTTTAGCAATTTTCAATTTATGTGGGTCCAATCTACGAGCTTTACAGTATACTGGTGGACCAGGAGATGTAGTGATATAATGCTGCACATTATGCTTTAATATTTTTGGTACAATAGATGGTTTAGTTAGATCAGGAAAATTCTCTAAAAGTTTTGAAAACTGGCATGTTGCATAGAGTGAGCTTACTGATTCATTAGCATCTACAGTGGTTACTTCTGCTACAATTTTTAATTTTGTGGTGTTGTCTATCAACTTTTTATTTTTGAGGTCAACCAGTAGCCCATAATGATGAAGAAAATCGGCTCCCAATATGCCTTTTGATACGTCTGCTACTATGAATGGCCATTCAAAATTGCGTTTGAGTCCTAAATCAATGTTTAACAGTTTTGAACCGTAAGTTTTTATCTGTGACCCATTTGCAGCATAAAGATTGAAGTCAGAGGGTTGACCTTTTTGGCTTTTTGCAACTGGTATAACGGACAAATCTGCACCGCTATCTACCAGAAAATATTTTCCACAATTTCGATCTTTGACAAATAGGCGATATTGGCGGCCTAATGTGTGCACAGGGGTAGAACACTCAGCCGCTATTGTGTCTACCACTTCTAGTTTTCCTTATTTTGCCATTGGCAAGGCTGAACACATTTTTCAGGCTTACATCGTGTGCCGAATCTGAAATGGTAATAGCAGTATTTGCCGTTTTTATCGTATCTTGCTCTGCTTCTACTGCGCGATCTTTGCCTGTGGTTGCGTGTGTTTCGAAGCATTTTAATCTCATTTTCCAATTCATCAATTCTCACGAGAAGATCTTGAACTGATAAAGACGATGTTGACGGAATGGAATGGGTGGAAGCAATTTGAACCTCGTCAACAGCGTTTAATTCGATCATACGATCTGCCATTTGAGCAATCTTATCCACTGTTTCGTCAGATATAAGTAAAATGCTTCGGATACTAGCTGGAAGTTTGTCAAGTCAAAGTGTTTTTAGGATCTTTTCTGATACATTTGTACCTGCATAGCTCCTCATTTTTCGTAATAATTGGGTAGGTTTCATGTCGCCAAGTTCTAAGCCACTCAAAAGTTTTTTAATTTGGCGCTCTTCACTTTCTCTGAATATGTTCAGTAGACGTTCTTTTGCGAGAGAATATTTGTTGTTATCGTTACTCGTAACTAGATCCCATATATTTTCAACAAATTTTGGCTCCAGCTGAGCGAGTAAATAGTTAAATTTAGTCGCCTCCGTAACAATACCAGCGATCGTAAATTGCGCTTCGGCTTGACAAAACCAGATGTCCGGCTTTTCCGTCCAAAACGGCGGTAGCTTAACGCTTACCTTATCAATTTCCACTTTACTGCTACATTCAGAACGATTCCCTTGATTACCGTTTGCTTCTCCTGTCGACATCTTGCGTATTGTTGGACACAGAATACGTCGAACTCAAGTTACGGAAATCTCGTTGAAAATTACGCCGAAAAATTTCGTCGCAACTGTCGTCTTGTCGATCACGTCGGGGTCACCAATTTTGTAGCACACGGTTCATTAAACATTACATTTAACACTTATTTTTCCACACATTTATTTACTTCTATCTTGCACATCACACATCATGGAAGCGTAATACAGTGACAAGTGAAGAACGGTTTTTTGTACTCTTTTTTGTTTACAATCAAAGATAATAACACAGAATACCAATTAGCTTAATACAGCTCAGAAAATACAAATAGTAATTTGTCGTGTCCCCACACACCGAATGAAGATCATGAGTGTAATAATTGCACATTAGTGCCGATTGAAGATCACATGTGTATTATCTACGCAAACGAACTCAAACATTACATGGAAAAATGTCCAGTATGTAAAACATTAAACCCTTATTGTATTATGTGTACCTGGCGTGTTACATCATAAAGAAATCGCCGGAAGAATTGCTAATACGAAACTATGCATAAAAGAAATCGTGTGTTCTGCATCAATGTCGTCCAACAAAAACAAGCAAGAGCAACAGATTACTTCCCTCTGCTACTGCAAGAAGTGCGTCATGAAAGGAGTAATGTGCTACAATTGTAGAACGGTGTTCCACTTAAAGTGCGCAAATCCAACTCTTAAACAAAATATCTGGTATGCTTTAACTGCTGGAAAGGTGAAATACACCGAAAGGTAAATATTGCTGACTGCAAAGAAAAAATTATCTTCTTTTTATTAGACGAAATTCGTAAATTGAAGAGCAATAACTCATGCCTCAAAAATGCATTGTGAACGTCCAATGTACAGTGATATTGTGTTAGATAATTGGACTACTGAAATCACAGGCAACAGTACGAGTAAACATTGTCAGAAACGCCAGAAAATTATGGGAATTGGTATCGTTTGCAAAGAATGTGGAAACATCATACACTTTCGCAGTAGGAAAGTAGATCCTTCTTTGAAAGGGGAACAAAACACCACTAGTGAATGGGCTTGTGATGCATGTAGAAGAAAAAAGAATATTTTTGCAGTAAGGAGCAAAGAAATATCAGGGTGCTGTGACACAGCAGTTATCGATAATTCCTCATCCAATGCAAAAGTGTGACATAAAAAACAGATATTGAAAAAAATTATAACTGTAGATAATAGCGATGTATTTTCATTGTCTAATAAAACCAACAGAATTGACTCCCTCACTGCTACTGGTACAGGAGGAATGGTGCCTGCTGTTCAATTGCAGAAAGAAAGCAATGATCCAACAGCAACAGGAAAAGGCCCAGTAAAAAGAGGTCCCCAAGAACCCCTCAAGAAAAATCATCACACATCAGCAACTACTCTGACAGCTTTTAAAGAGGATTAGCTACAAAAATGAAGACCTTGGCAACGGCAGAAAACGTCCAAATTGAAGGGATTGTAAAGTCTGGTGCAAGATTCAACCCAATCATCACCAGCGCCAAAGATTCCAAAAATCTATCGAAAAATGACTTTGCAGTTCTGATAGGTGGCTCCAATGATGAGTACCACAATGAGACAGCTGCAGCAACATCAGCATCAGTGGCGGCTAGTGGTCAGTTTCGTTGGTCGGGCCCAGACAAAAAGTTAGTTCCCAGTATAATGGTATCAGTCTGTATTGTTCGTTATATAATCTTCATAATTAATATAATACAATATAATATAATATAATATAATATTATATAACCCATGAGATGCTGTAGCTAATAAAAATTTATGTAAATGTGCAATAAACGTTTTCATTTTATTACTATTATTATTTTTGGTGGGGGAGGGTTATGTGCGTAATATTGCAGTTGGTCTGGTCCACCAGCTCCACTGGTTTCCTGTGTACTTGTGTGGGTGTCTGAGTTTATGCTGTGCTGACACAATTTATTGAAGAACTTGGGTGCTTGGAGGTGTCTGAATTCGAACCAAAGTTCACCAGCTCTTCTCATGCTGAAGTTTGTACTTATTGTAGATGTGCTTCTGTGTACTGATTGTGATGTCAAAATAAAAATGAACTGCGGGAGGACTATGTGACTTCTTCGCCTTTGGGAATGCACCAGAGAGACAACAGGGACCCTCCTGGCTTTTGACTTACGGCCAAGGTAAAAAGTCAGGGAAAAACCTTGGCTAGGTTAAGCACATTGACTAATTAGGTCTGTATTCTGGCAGGTTATTTATACAGTAAATGTGCAAGTATGTTCTTCTGACTGGCACACTTGTCAATTACTCTGTTTTTGAAGTTTGGAATATCACTGATTTCCTCCTTGTGAATGGAACAAACAGCCAGTGATTTCAGCCTTTCCTGACTCATACTGTTCCTGAATAAGGTTTTGATTCTTTTTAAGGTGCTGAAACTGCGTGATACTTCTTCTGTTGAAATTTTTAATGTTTTGTGCACTTCACTGAACGATTCTTCAAAGTATGTTCCACAAAGCAAGTAAAAACCTCACAAACTGATGTAATGACTCTAAATGTATCATTGCAATAAATCACTCATTTTTCAGTTCATTGTGGCAAATAAACAGACTGTACTTTAATGGAAAAAGTGGCTGGGGAATGTTCTCTAAAAGAAACAAATTTACTTTTTTTGGATCAATAATTTCGAAGCTGCTAAATTTATAAGAGTTTTGAAATCTTCCTTTCAGTTGGTTGGCCATAATATCATACACTTCTTTGGCATCTGCTGTCAGATTAAGTTCACTGCTACATTTCGAACATTTTCTTTGAAGAGCAATACACTCATCATCAGAAACTCGAAACCGTTGAGTGTTCTCTCACATTTCAGATACAGCACATTCAAACTGATGTAATGGATTGGATATGGTAACGTCATTTGCACTCTGCATCTGAATTGTATCATGGAAAATATCAATGTGTTTCAGGATACCATAAAAAATTAGGATGAGCAAAAAGTGAGGATGGTGAAGTAAATTTCGTAAGGCAAATGCCTTAAGTGGCAAATTGTAACATCATCCCAGGAATCCTCTTCTTCAATCTTTTCAAAACATTCCAATAAGTGTAATTTGTTTTCTTTGACAGTATTTGCAATGCGGAATTGGAAGTTCAATCTAGATGAAGAGACTGAAGGAATTTTATTGTTGCAACTGTCTGTAACAAATCAATTCGCTTGGGAGATGAAGAAGAAAACGTCATAAAACCAACAACATTTGTGAAGAACAACCTTATCGACATTATGTTTTTACTGCAAGCATTCTGAAGAAACAAATTCATTTGGGGCACATAGCAGTGAATGTAGTTGGCATGTGGGAAAGTGCTTTGCATCAGTGTCTGCACACCACTGTGACTGCCATGCGTTACTGGGGTGCCATCGTAAGTTTGAACAATGAGTTCTTCTTGAACACTGAAAGGTTCCAGACGTCTTTTTGAGACCTCACTAAGTCCATATGCTGGGCTATGTTTAATGTTTTCAAAGGAAAGAAATCGTTGAATAGGTTTCTTCCCCTTAATATACCGCTGTACAATGACAAATTGACTTTTGCTCGCAACTCTCTGACTCCTCCACTACAAGTTGTGCCGGAATGACCCCACCCCCAAAGTCCAACAAGATCTACAATCCCTGATAAAATCCTATGGCCCCTCCCAGAAGTTCTCTCCTGAATTCATCTCTCTCCTCACCCCAGCAGCAACCCGTGCACCCACCTTCTACATGTTCCCCAAAATCCACAAACCTAGTAATCCTGGACGTCGTATTGTGGCTGGTTACTGCGCTTCTATCGAACGAATTTCAGCCCTCGTTGACCAACACTTCCAACCAATTGTCCACAATCTATCTTCCCACAACAAGGATACCAACCACTTCCTTCACCGACTCTCCACCATTCCCACCACTTTGCCACCTGGATCCTTACTTGTCACAGTGGATGCCACCTCCCTATACACCAACATCCCACATGCCCATGGCCTTGCCACTCTGGAACACTAGCTCTCCCAATGTCCCTCTTAACTCAAGCTTGATACCTCATTCCTCATAACCATCACCAATTTCATGCTAACTAACTACTACTTTTCCTTTGAGGGGAAAGTTTACTATCAAATTCGAGGCACACCCATGGGCACCCGCATAGCACCATCCTATGCCAACCTCTTTATGGGCCATTTGGAGGAATCCTTGCTAGCATCCCAAAACCCCAAACCTCTGGCCTGATTGAGGTTTATTGATGATATGTTCATGATCTGGACTCAGGGCCAGGACACCATATCCTCCTTTCTTCAGAACCTCAATTCCTTCTCCCCCATCCACTTCCCCTGGTGTTCCTCAACCTACCATGTAACATTCCTGGATGTCAACCTCCACCTCACTGATGGCTCCATCCATATTAAACCTACCAACCACCAACAATACCTAGACTTTGACAGTTGCCATCCCTTCCACATAAAAAAATCCCTCCCTTACAGCCTGGTCAACCATGGATGGCGTGTATGCAGTGACAAGAACTTCCTTTCTGAATATGCTGAGAGTCTCACAAAGGCCTTCACAGACAGAAACTACCCCACAGACCTAGTCCACAAACAGATCTCCCATGCCATATCCTCACACATCCCAAATCCTTCTCCTAACACCAGTAACCATCCACAAAAGAGCGCTCCGCTTGTCACCCAGTACTACCCTGGACTCGAACAACTAAATTGCATTCTTCAGCAAGGTTTTGATTTTCTATCCTCAAGCCCAGATATAGACATCCTGCCCAGATCCTTCCCATCCCTCCTAAAGTGGTGTTCCGTCGCCCTCCCAACCTCCACAACATCCTAGTCCATCCTTATGCCGCCCGAAACCCAGCCCACTGCCACAGGGATCATATCCTTGTGGAAGACCTTGCTGCAAGACCTGTCCAATCCACCCACCCAGCACCTGCTATTCCAGTCCTGTCACAGGCTTATCCTACCCTATCAGGGGCCAGGCCACCTGTAAAAGCAGTCCCTGTGCAGCTTGCTATATTGGCACCAGTTGTCCATTATGATGAATGGCCACCCCCAAACTGTGGCCAACAACAAGGTGGACCACCCTGTGGCCCAGCATGCAGCGGAGCACATGCTTGATTTCAAATGGCTGCTTCACAACCCGGGCCATCTGGATCCTCCCATCCAACTGCACAGATGGGAGTTATCCCTACAATATATTCTCCGATCCCAAAATCATCCAGACCTGAATCTACAATAACTTCCCTTTTCTCCATACCTTACAGTTTCTACCTCTCTATCCAAAACCTCTGCTATTTAGAGTGGTGCGTGAATGTGCATGAGCGCCTATGTGTGTGTGTGTGTGTGTGTGTGTGTGTGTGTGTGTGTGTGTGTGAGTGAATGTGTGTGTGCACATGCACGTGTGTGTGTGTGTGTGTGTGTGTTTGTGTGTGTATGTGCAGTGTGCGCGCATTATAATTATTTAAATGTATATTTATTTTGTTTATTTTCTTTTCTTATCTAATTTTATTTTCCTCCCCTCACCCACCAACTCACTCCATTCCTAATCTGCATCTCGTTATTTCCATCTAGGCCATGCTGTACCCATCCCCACCACCGTTACGTAACCTACCTATCCCCTCTCCCTTCCCCTCACCGATTTACATGCTGCAGAGTGTGATTCGAAGTGCGGCAGCCAGAGGTGATGGTTTTATGACTGTGTTGTGTACTTGTGAGGTAGCATGAATGTTCTATTTTCTGAAGAAGGCCATGGCCAATAGCTGAAAGTGTTGTATGTGTGTGTCTTTTGCATGTGCTATCGCAGCTCATCGCCACGACTTTGCAGTGCGTTGTAAAGTCCTTATTACTATATTATTAATGCCAACATGGACTTTCCATTATTATATTTCATATTACGTGTTACATACATCTTCTATGTATGACCGTCCCACTCAAAATCCTGCTTATTCATTTGTTAAAATTTTACCAGAGATATTTTGGACCTTTTATATTTTAAATTGGTGTTCATAACGTAAATCTTGTTTAGAATACTTGTAGTTATTTCTTTTTCTTATATATTGAAATGGCATTACTATTTTTATTCCTGCAGTATTATACTTTTCACCAAGAACATATGAAAGAGATGCATCATTCTTGATTTTAAGAAAACCCTGCTGTGTTTAACCAATTTGGAATTTTTTGTAACCAATGCTGAAGATTTTCAGTTAATTATTGTCATCATTATTATTAGAACTGCCTTAATTTCCATTAGATCTATGTAATATATACCTCAGTTATTCTTTATTGTTTGCGTCTTTGATTTTAAAGTACACAACAGTTCTTTCAAATGTGTAATCCAGTCTAATGTTTGTATTACACTTATATGTACTGCATCTGTTCCTTCTTCACTAAGGATTACAAACATATTCTTACAGTTTCTTTTACATTACTGTTAAAATTAACCGCCCTTATAGATCTTAATAACTAGTAACAGTGATTCTTTCATCTTTGTGCATGTCCTCCAAGTTATTTTCGAAGTATTCATCCACTGAATAATATGATGTCTTTTTTAACCATACCTCAAGTACAGTCTTAAATTTACTTGAAGTAAGGTATTTTACTTTCTGTGGTAGGTTATTATACAATTTAAGTCCTATGTGTTTATGGCTGTTTTGTATCAGTGACAGTCTTGAATGTGGTAGATCTAACATACAGTTGTTTCTGGTACTATGCATGTGTATGTTCGCTCTTGGAGTAAATTTCTGTACTTTTTTTTATGTAGATAATACAGTAGTACATATTGCCGCGAGAGACCCCAAACACTGACTGCCGGTGTGGCGCAGGAGATAGCGTCACGGACTGCGGTGCAGAAGGTCGCCGGTTTAATCCCGCCCACCGGCAAAAATTTATTTCTTTGTAATTAACAATTCCAGAAGGTTCTACGTCTTTCTTATGTTCACTTGTAAATTCTACTTGTTTCTTATGTTAACTGTTCTTCTAATTTCTGGTAAATTCTGTCTGTGTATAAATAGCAGAGCACTCTGCCTGAGAGGCAGTCAATGCTGCGTGTATGTTGAGTTCGTAATAAACGTGCTTCAGTATAAGTGCTGTGTTTAGTTGCCTTCGAAGTCAAGCCTGTTTCCATTGCAACTTGACATTGTTTGGTGGAGGCGCCGGGTACACTGTGCAACAGCTGCATCACCGTGGCTCCGATTAGGCAATGTAAAACTCGTCGCTTACACGGACTGGAACCGGAATACAAGGGATACACCGAGTACATCCTTCCAAAAGTCCGTATTATCAGAAGAACGATGGAGACGAAACCAGCAATAAGCCAGCTGCACATCAGACACCCGTCGGTGTTTTCTGGAGATGCTGGACAGGACCCCAACAAATGGCTACAAGGGTTCGACTGAGTCGTCAAGTACAACAGGTGGGATCATACTATGTGCTTGGCCAACGTTTATTTCTACCTGGACGGAACAGCCCAGAAATGATTCGAAGACAAGTTGAATGACTGGGAGACGTTCCAGGAGGAACTTAAGAAGACGTTTGGAGACCGCCAGCGACAAATCCGCTCGGCGGAAGAACAGCTGAAGAACCGGGCCCAACGACATGGTGAGCCGACACAATCGTACATACAGAATGTTTTGCCCCTGTGTAACATAGTCAATCCGAACATGACTGAGGCGGACAAAATCACGCACCTGATGAAGGGAATTGCAGAAGATATGTACCAACCTCTTCTGATAAAAGACGTCACTACGACAGAAGAGTTCATCAATGGTGCCAGCGTATTGAAGAGATGCAACAAAGGAGAGATGGACGCAAGGAGTATGACAGACTCACAAATGTAGTCCCTATGGCCGTTGTGGAAGACCAGCATGACTTCGCTTGTCTCATACGACAAATCGTGAGAGAAGAATTACAATAGTGCATGGCAGCCGGAACTATTAGACCGAGCGATCATCAGATTATGGCTATGGATGTCAGCCCTGTAAGTCACGAGGGAGCCGATGCCGCTGAAGACGAGGTATTTCAAACATTAGCTCCTGTCTGCCCCGCCAATCGCCGAGACATGAAGAATAGAGTAGCCCTGCTATGACATTCGCTGCAGCCACCAAACGGCAGCCTATGAACCGACCGACGCGGCCACAACCAACTACCCCAGCAACAATCACGCCCTGCAGAAGAACAGACGTCTGGAGGACAGAAGGTCGCGAATGGAAAGTACGTCCATCCAGCAGGAACTTGTGTCGCAAGAATAACAATCAACAACAGGACCCGGCCGTTTATATTTGTCGTGTTAACAGAATGTAGTCACAATGTCATCCTCGGATGGGACTTCCTTCAGGCATCCCAAGCTATTATTGACTGTGGAAGATCTGAGCTGCAAATTGAAGAAGTTGATCCACCGGATACACGTAATACAGAATTTTCGGGGAAGTTATTCGTCGTGGACAATGTGACGATACCTCCGTTGACAATGAGAAGAGTTGCAGTCACAAACACAGATGACTGGTTAAGCTGTGAAGTTCTTGTTGATAGTAAAAAGTTTATCAGGCTCACAAAAGAAATTTACCTACCAGCGGCTATCATAAGCTTTACCGGTGGTCAAGGAGAGATTTGGATCGCAAATTGTCACGAGCAGTCACAACTTATCCCCAAGGGAATGTGTATCGGGACAGCTGAAACAATCCAGGACGGTGAGCTCAACGTCATCGATGAAGACCCATGCCCTGCTGTTAGTAAAGACAACACGCTGGAGGAAACAAACGTGGAACTGCCAGTAGGGCCTGGACTGACCAAGGAACAACGCGGGCGTTAGGTATACTACGCCAATTTTCGGATGCATTCACACCTCAGCAGGGGAAAAGTGAGACGAAACGGCCCACGATAAAGCACCGGATCAATACTGGGGATCATCCGCCAATTAGCCAGCGTTCGTATAGAGTGTCGCCAGCTGAAAGACGGATAATTCGGGAGGAAGTGGAGAGGATGTTGCGAGATGACATTATTCAACCTTCGGAGAGTCCTTGGTCGTCTCCAGTGGTCCTCGTAAAGAAGAAGGACGGCACGTGGCGATTCTTTGTCGATTATCGGCGGCTGAACAGAATCACAAAGAAAGATGTTTACCCATTGCCGCGTATTGACGACACCTTAGACTGCTTGAAAGGAGCTATATACTTCTCAACTATGGACATGCAGACAGGTTACTGGCAAATCGAGGTTCACGAAGCTGACACGGAGAAGACGGCTTTTATTACACCTGACGGCCTCTATGAATTTAAAGTAATGCCATTTGGATTATGTAATGCTCCAGCCACATTCGAACGCATCATGGACAACTTGCTTCGACACCTTAAGTGGACGACGTGTCTCTGCTATTTAGATGACATTGTCGTTTTCTCGAAAACATTTGAAGAACATCTGAGTCGCCTGTCAACTGTGTTGAAGTGTGTTCAGACTGCATGACTCCGCCTCAATCCAAAGAAGTGCCTCTTCGTCGCCAAAGAGATAAAAATCCTGGGGCACCTAGTCAACGGAGATGGTGTCCGTCCTGATCCAGATAAAGTAAGGGCACTCACAGAATTTCCAACTCCTCAGCACATTCGTGATGTGAGAAGTTTTCTCGGGCTGTGCTCATACTATCGACGTTTCATAAAAGGATTTTGTAACAAGGCACGTCCATTACAAGAACTTCTGCAGGGAGACGCCAAGTTTTACTGGGATGAGACAAAAGAAAGAGCTTTCCGGGCACTTAAAGAGGCTCTAACTTCCGCACCAGTGCTAGCCTTGTACGACGAGAATGCAGAAACGGTACTTCACACAGACGCCAGTGGTTATGGGATTGGTGCAGTGCTTTTACAAATTCAGGAAGGTGCTGAAAAAGTGATAGCCTATGCGTCAAGAGTACTCTCAAAGTCCGAGATAAACTACTCTACAACAGAAAAAGAATGCCTCGCGGTTATCTGGGCTATCAACAAGTTCTGGCCGTATTTATTCGGTAAACCATTCACCGTCGTGACAGACCACCATTCTTTGTGTTGGCTGACTAGCTTGAAGGATCCATCAGGTCGACTAGCAAGATGGGCACTAAGACTCCAAGAGTACGATGTCACAGTGGTATTCAAGAACGGGCGCAAACACAAGGATGCCGACTGCCTTTCGAGGAATCCATTAGTGGAACACAACAGCATTAATGAAATTTCAGCTCTCACTAAATTAGATGACGTTACAGCTGAACAGAGGGAAGATCCAGCACTATTAAAAACGATAGAGGCCTTGAAGAAAGGAGAACCGACCAATGGAGAGTTCCAACTTATAAACGGAACATTGTATAAGAGCAACCACGATCCACTGGGCCCCAAATGGCTACTTGTTGTTCCAGCTCATCTCCAGCCAGCTATTCTCAAATATTTCCACGATGCTCCAATATCCTGTCATCTGGGATTCGTGAAGACCCTAGACAGAATCAGACGCAGGTATTACTGGAAAGGTCTCTACAGATCTGTCAAGCACTATGTGAGTCACTGTAAGGAGTGCCAGCGATGGAAGCATGTGCCGCAATTACCTCCAGGGCATCTCGTACCGATTCCGCTGGCAGCAGCTCCATTCCACCGAGTTGGAATCGATCTTTTAGGGAGGTTCCTGAAGTCGACAACCGGTAACCGTTGGATAATAGTCTGCACCGACTACCTCACACGCTACGCTGTCACCAAACCTGTGCCGACTGCAGAAGCTCCAGAGATCGCAAAATTCCTTGTAGAAGACATTATTTTGAAGCATGGAGCACCACGTGTCATGATATCTGATCATGGTAAAGTATTCCAGTCAAAACTAGTATCAGAGGTAATGTCACGGTGCAACATTGTCCACAGAATGACAACTGCATACCATCCTCAGACAAATGGTCTTAAGGTACGTTTAGACGGGCAACATTTTATCTAAATATTTAGCTGAAATGGTGTTGCTGTCAACACTGCTGCAATATGACTGCAATACACAGCAATATTTCGGTATGGTCGGTCAATATTGCTGATGTTGCATGTAGTTGCTGAGGGATTGCCGAGGGGTTGCCGTGTTGTCCGGGAACGGTGGTGAACATTTCGTATTGCAGGGCAATACCTATCTCGGTCCTTGTCTGTAAATGCTTTCCTCTCGCTCTCAAGGCCGTTTGTGCTTCTCTCACCGACAGCGCTGCAGTCACGAAAACAGTATCGTTTCGCTTTTGTTGCTTCGAAAATTTGCGCGTACTGGTTTGTTTTGAAAGTAGTATTGATGTTTATAGTTACTATATTGGAGCACTGTTTTCGAGCTTACCGTGACTGTTTTGAAGGACGGAAGACTTCTTACAGTTATTGTCGTCTTGAGTTTGTGTTCTGTCAGATATGGAAAAGTGGTCGCCGGCCGCGGTGGCCGAGGGGATCAGTCTGCTTTCCGCTGCGACGCGGCGAGGACATGCTGTTGTGTTCGCTGCCGCGGAGCCAGCGCTCGGGTTTGTTTACACCGTACTCGGCCGTTTCCACGCGTGCCGGCGTATTTACATAGAACAACATGGCGAACCAGTACCGCAAATCGACGCTCAAATTCACGTTCCAAAACGAATTTGCAAGACCGAAGGCACTCGAACTAGAACGATTTATTCGAGATTAAGTGAAAATTCCGACGGCCGACGTTCTCGGCATACACCTGTCAATAGTGAGCAGTGTAGCTTATGTCAAGATCATCAATGAAGCAACATATGAAAGAATTCTTCGGGAGACGAAACGAGAGCTTCGTTTTTGTCACTCTGATGGCAATGTGGGTACTGTGACAGTCGACCACGCTGGATTGGGACTTCGTACCATCAGGATCTTCGAACTCCCCTTCGAACTTCCAGCAGAAGAGGTCGTGGCGGCGCTCCGCCCCTACGGCACGGTGCAGAGTCACGTTGCTGAGAAGTGGATGCAGTTCCAAACGTACCCTGTCTTGAACGGCGTGCGGCAGGTCCGTATCGAACTTCGACGCCATGTTCCCTCATATATATCTATCGGCGGCTGTCGCGCTATAGTCATATATGATGGACAACCGAAGACCTGCTCGGGATGTGGAAAAGAGGGTCACCTCCGATCCGAATGTATGCAACGTCGGATCACGCAACTGCCTCCGACGGATATGTTGCCTCCGTCGCAGCCAACGATACTTCCCGTGACTTATGCTGCCGCCCTAACAAATGATAAAAATTTGTCGACTCATCTGCCAGCTTCGAACACTACATTGCACCACCCTCCGACGCGGAGCGATGCGGCAACGCATGCTCCACGTACTGAGGAATCACTGCCGACGGCACCTCCCTCCACGACGGAGGAACAACCCCGTAACACCAGCATGGCGATAGAGTCACTGATTGTGCCGACTTCGGCCTTTGTGCCGGAGCGTCGCGACTCGGTGCTGTCGTCGGATGCGGAAGGACACACCCGGAAACAACGATCCCCGAAGCGACACAAACGGAGGCGTAAGTCTTCAGTAGAAAATATGGAGGACGAGACGCAGGAGGATGAGGACTCGACTCACAATGACGACACTCCCTCGGTGGCGACCACCGCTGACAAGGTGATACAAGATACTGATCAACTTGCTTCACAGATGCCCGCAGTAGAACGCCTGAACGACGAGACAAGGGATGGACGTGGCTCCACCGGTGCAGGAGAGAGCGCGCCCAATCTGTGCCCTGAGGACGCAATGGACGAAGACCCTCCTCCGCGCTCCACGGCGTGGGCAGACGACACTGAAGACGAACATACAACACCGACGGAGTCCGCGTCGGTGACGGCGGCACACTAGGAATCGGTCCGGTAGAGGTGATGGGGGTTGGTGGCATTATCGATTCTGCATGACGCTCCACAGACATTTTTCCTTCTCATGAATAACTTGGCAACTGCAGCACACCAGCAGGCGTATCGGATTTCAACGATTAACCTTATCACGATAAGGACAGTAGTGAAGTATCAGTTGCTGCGAGAGATGCTCCGAGCGTCCGACGTTGACTTTGCTTTGTTACAAGAAGTCTCCATAGCGACTCTCCCAGAAATTTATGGTTATAGGACGTACAAGACACCTGGTGAACCGAATGGCAGTGGAACAGCAATACTTATTCGTGACGGCATCCCTGTTGAAGACGTGACATACCTCCCTTCGGGCAGAGGGGTGGCGGTCACTGCGTTGGGAACGCGTATAATCAACATCTATGCTCCCTCAGGAACCGATAAACGTCGCGAGAGGTCACAGTTCTACGCCGAGGAAATCACCCCCCTTTTTCTTGGTCGTTACGATCACATTATCCTTGGGGGTGACTTCAATTGTGTTTTACACAAGAAGGATCAGGTCCCACATTTCTCGACGTGTCCTGAACTTCGGATAATTGTAAGGGACTTGCTTCTCGTCGATACTTGGGAGCAGATACACGGGGACTGCCCAGGCCACACCTATTTCACTAGTCACTCGGCCAGTCGTCTTGACCGTATCTACGTCTCACGAGATCTTGGTCCACGAGTGATAGACGCCGAACGTTGGCCGCTTGCCTTCTCCGACCACAGCGCTTTCATATGCACGGTCACCCTTTCGAGACAGAAAGTATGGCAAAGCCGTGGGCTCTGGAAGTTGAATGTGGCACACCTCCAAAACCCGGAATGTCGGGAACTGATTGCCGCGGCATGGGCGAACTGCGAGCGTCGGCTTCCAAGATACCGGTCAACTCTAGAATGGTGGATAGAGTGTGCAAAACCGACGTGCCGTCGGGTGCTAACACAGTATGGGAGAGACGCTGCAGCATGGACCCGTCACACTTTGGACTTTTACTATACGATGCTTCGGGAAATTACCTCCCAACCCCCGTCCCTGGAAAGACAGATGGAAAGTCGCCGCATTAAAGCAAAAATATTGTCATTGACGCGGAGAAGATTAGAAGGGGTAGTTGTGAGATCACGGCATCGAGACAGAGCGAGTGGAGAACCTCCTACAATGCATCATATTGTGCTTGAAAACCGGCAACGCAAACGGCAGCTCATAACGAAACTGTCCTTGCCAGACGGCCGAAACGAAACGACTCAAGCGGCCATTGTGGAAGCCTTTGCAGCTCATTATCGACGATTTTACCAGGAAGACAACAGTGAGGAGGGAGACGAAAACGACGTCTTGCAATACGTCTCACACACCCTCGACGTCACGTCTGCTGCTTCACTTTTAGAGGAGGTTTCGCGGGATGACATCGAGGAAGCAATCGATAAAGCTGCGCTGAACAAAGCACCTGGGCCAGATGGACTGCCGATCGAATTTTATCGAACTTTCCGTACCTTGATGATGCCCCGTTGGATCGATATGTACCGAGAATTGATGTCACCTGGCTTTCATATCCCATCGGCTTTCGTCGAAGGACTTCTTATCCCCATACACAAGCCTTCAAGAGGACAGAGGATTGAAGACTACCGTCCAATAACTTTGTTAAATTCGGACTATAAAATTTTCACCCGACTACTAGCTGCACGTATCAAGAAAGTTCTACCAGTAGTCCTTTCCATAGAACAAACTACACGAGGAGGAGAGACCACCATGCAAACAGCCACTAGTGAATGTAGAGATGTGATAGGACTCGCCGCATCCTGTCATCTCGCGGCAGCGTTGATCGCCATTGATTTCGATCACGCATTCGACAGGGTACACCGCAAATTTCTCATGGCAGTGTTGGATCGAATGGGCTTTCCAAATGATTTTAAGAACATCATACTGCGCCTCCTACGCGACGCTACATCTCGTGTACTGGTGAATGGCCGTGTAACAGATCCTTTACCAATTCGGCGTTCGGTTCGACAAGGATGCCCACTCTCCATGATCCTTTACGCAATTGCTCTGGAACCACTCATAGGAGGACTGAAAAGCAAACTCACAGGAATTACCCTAAGGGGTCATACCTTTCGCTGCAGGGCATATGCGGATGATCTTCTCCTGTTGGTACAATCTGGTGATGAGATCCGCTTCGTGATTGATTGGATCCAACAATATGGTTTGGTGGCGAAAAGCGTCATGAATGTCAATAAATCGGCAGCAATGTTCATTGGAAGAGGCTTACCTGAAGATTGTGTGGCCCCGTTTCCACGGGCAGATGACCTCAGGTACCTAGGAATCACGTTTACACGGGACATGCGCCGCACAACAGCAATAAACTACAGAGGATTACTGCAAGTCGTACGCACAGAGGTACGCCAAAACCTACTACGACAAATGGACCTACTACAACGTGTCGAATACCTTAACATCTATGTGGCGACTAAGATCATACACATGGCTCAGGTGCTCCCACTGCCGACAGTGATGGCACGCAACCTACAATCGGCCTTTGGATATTACGTCACTGCTGGATACATTTTCAAAGTCCGCTATGACACTCTTACCCTTCAACGACGTGACGGCGGACTCGGACTTATCAATGTCAAAACGCGGGCCATGGCGCTGTTCCTGTCCACGATGGTGAAACTGAGGACACGTCGACATACCTCACTAACGGGCGTTCTGATAGATGAGCTGATGCCTACGTCGATCCTGCCACCGGTTGCGATTGGACACGTCGCGCCCCCTCTTGGCCACATTGCGACTTTCATACTCGAATATAGCTACCTACATACTCAGCTCCCCACCACTCGAGCTCCAAAGGCAAGGGACTTTTACCAATTGTTGCTTAGGGCAGTCCCTCGAAATGTGATTGAAAGTAAAGCACCGGCCACACAATGGTCAACGGTGTGGAAAGCAGTTCAACAGCCGTTCTTCCCTACAAGAATAAGAGCCACGTGGTACCACGTCGTCAATCGGAAATTTACGACGAGACACCGGCTGCACGCAATCAGGATGGTGGATTCGCCCCTTTGCCCGGAATGCCAGCTTATGGACAATGATGAACATCGTTTAACATGTGAATCTGTTGTCGAAGTCTGGACGCTAGTACAGAAGATTATTGCCTGCTACCTTCGCGTCCCGCCTAACGCGATTGACCCCAGGCTCCTCCTATGCCCGGAGGACACATATTTTCCGGCCGCGAAAACACACGTTCTCACGTGGATAAAAGGCATGTCCATTTACCACTTTTTCCAAGAAGGTGAGAAGTCGGTACTTGATTACTGGCAATTCCTCCAAGAGCATCATCACAGACTCGAGACCACACCTCGATACCGACAGATCTTCGCCAATTACCTACGTAGTGTCTTCACCTACCCCCCTCGCAGCTGGGGAGTGCCGGATAGGGGACGCCCGCCGTAACGAACCTTAACAAACGATCAACTGCATACGACCAGAATCAACGAAAATAGTCCGCAAATGGGATGTAGTGCGGAATTTTTCCAGTTTTATTTTATTTTTTTCCGTTTAGAATGGGAGTCTTTTGTTATATGTTTAGTGTTCTGAAGAAATCAATGGCGATGCACGATTATGGTAACTGACGGCGTCAGGGTTCACAGAAGTATACTATAGACTATGCATCTCGGGCAACCGAAGCCAGACACACAAAGTAATTGAGAGAACAAGAACTTCCTGAGACAGCAGACCTACGAGAAGGCAAACCCTGAATCTGTCGGTGTACTGTTATTTCGTGCAGCAACGGCCATCTGGGCAGAATGGGACGTGAGTGTCGCTCCATTAAAAAATAAATAAATAAATAAAGCAATCCAAGAAGACGCTATACCTTTTGTTATCCCTTATCCTTTCCCTTAGTTTAATCTTTCATTTAGTATAAGGTAAAAGTGGCGGTGGCACTAGACCTTTTTTTTTTTTTTGGCAGGCGAGATGTTTTGTTTATGGGGGTTATGATAGTTAGGCGCCAACGCCTGAAGAGGAAGAGCTTAGGGAAAAAAAAAAAAAAAAAAAGGGACTGAGGCAAAAAAAAAAAGGGGGGGGGATTGAGGCGCTCCAGTCGCGGTCCGCACGGCCACTACGGTCGGGGGTTCGAATCCCCCCTCGGGCATGGATATTTGTGCCGTCCTTAGTTGTAAGTAGTTCATAAGTAGTTTGTAAGTTTAGGGACTGATGACCCCGTAGTTAAGTCCCATAGACTCTACAAACATTTGAACATTTTTTTGAAAAGTGGTCGAACGAGAAAACAATCTCATTTATTAATTCTATTCATCTACGTCCTGAGTTGTGGGACGTAGAATGCAATAAATATAAAGACAGGAATGTGAAAAAAGATAGTTGGCAGGCAGTTGCTGACGGATTTGGCATTGCAGTTCAGGACGCATACAAGAAATTTAGAAGTCTTCGAACGTACACTAAAAGTGAGGCAAAGAAACATCAAAAGAAAAGTGGATGTGCAGGTGGCTCTCCTTCTTCCACGTGGTTCGCCTACAATAGCATCAGTTTCATACTGTCTAGGGATGCTCATGAAGTGGGGTTTGACAGCATAAACACAAATGAAGACGTAAGCAAAAACTTTTATTCAATATAAACATAAATTTGCTTTACATTAATTTAGTATACATCTCGCCAGGCTACCTGATCCTGATCACTTACAAAACAATTCATCAATTCTTCTCGTACTTCTTTACTGGAATGCAGTCTCTCATGTTTGTATTGGATTTAGCTATCTTCGGACCAATTAATTGGACGAGATATTCGAAATCTTTTTTAAACATACGAGTAAAGTTCTGGAACAGGTACGTTTCTAGCATTAACTCACAAGTTAAATTTCCTGAATTACTCCGCCTACACAAAAAAATATGCATCCACAGAGTCCGATTTCTCTTCTTTTTGTTTCGAATAGCATTAACACTTGTTTCATGTAAAAGTAGGAGAGCCGCACTCACTTCTATAACGTCGCACTCATCCATTTTGTATGAAATTGTATAGCCTTTCCCCGGAAATTAGTTGCCGCAAACATTGCTGGGCAATAGATGCCGATGTGTTGTCACTTGTGTTGCTGCAATACATGTGGCTGCAATGTTACCCGACAACATTTCCGGGATATATTGTCGACAATATGCAATTTTCATTGCCCATCTAAACGTACCTTTACGGAACGTTTTAACAAGACGCTACCCGACATGCTGTCGATGTACGTCGATGTTGAGCAGAAGGATTGGGATACAATTCTGCCAGTCGTGACATTTGCTTACAATACCGCAAGACAAGACACCACAGGCTTCACGCCGTTTTTCCTGCTCCATGGCCGTGAAGCTGAGACGACAATGGATATGCTGTTCCCTTTCCAACCGGACGACGCTCATGATGACTATGTTAAACAGCTCATCACCAGGGTCGAAGAAGCAAGACAGCTGGCTCGCATACGGACACTGGACGACCAGGAGAAGGACCGTCAGCGGTATAACGACAAGCACCGACCTGTTGTGTACAGCCCAGGAGATCTTGTATGGATTTTTACCCCTGTACGGAAGGTTGGACTGTCAGAAAAGTTATTGAAGCGATACTTTGGTCCGTATCGTGTCATACGCCGTCTGTCAGACGTCACATACGAAGTTGAGGATTATGAACCGTCGTCGAAACGACAAAAGCGAAGAGACATTTTTCACGTCCTGCGCATGAAGCCTTACTACGATCCTGAAGAGCAGGTAGACGACAATGGCTTCTTCTTCAAGGACGTTAAGGACGGTAATGTTACTGATGAAGCCGCAACAGGAACGTTTATCATCGATAAACGTGGAGAAGGGAAGGATTCCCTTGAACTGCCATACAGAGGACCTATGACAAAGTCAAGATCCAGGACATTGCAGCTAGCTCCACAGGGAACGTAACAGCGGGTGGCTGTTTTTCCAGGAGAGGGAGCAATGTCGTGAGAGACCACGGACACCGGCTGCCGGCGTGGCGCAGGTGATAGCGTCACGGACTGCGGTGCAGTAGGTCGCCGGTTTAATCCCGCCCACCGGCAAAAACTTATTTCTTTGTAATTAACAATTCCAGAAGGTTCTACATCTTTCTTATGTTCACTTGTAAATTCTACTTGTTTCTTGTGTTAACTGTTCTTCTAATTTCTGGTAAATTCTGTCTGTGTATGAATAGCAGAGCACTCTGCCTTAGAGGCAGTCAGTGCTGCGTGTATTTTGAGTTCGTAATAAACGTGCTTCAGTATAAGTGCTGTGTTTAGTTGCCTTCGAAGTTAAGCCTGTTTCCATTTCAACACGACAATATAGAGACTTGGGTGTGTCATTGTATAGAGCTGACTAAATTGGTTCCTATATGATTCTCTATGACCTAGCCCTTGTATACATCTAATTACTTTTTTCGGCAGTTTAAAGACAAGGTTTGTACCTGGCACGTTTCGTCATAACAGTACCCCACACTGCAGCAGTGACTGAAAGAATGCATACTAGCAGAGAATCAGTATTTTTTTTCTGGACTCAGTCTCTTAGTTTATATAATAGGAAAATCACACTTGCAATTTTAGTAGAGGAATATTTTAAGTGTTTGTCTCAGAAAAGTCTTCGGTCTATTTTGAGTTCTAGCAGTTTAACAATTCGATTTTCTTTTTTCTGTACCTGTAGGTTAAAATATATTTCTTCCATTTTTTTTAGTATTTATGCACAGCTTGTTATCTGTACACTATTTTTTGCTTTGTTTGTAATAGTTTCTTATTTGTCTCTCACTACCTGTATATTCTGTTCAGATATAATCATTGTCATATCATATACTTTTATAGGGTGTATCGTTTGGGAAGTGTGGTGTCGCACAAGTACAAAGTGCGCGCCACCTACTTTCGCCGCGCGCCGCCATGCATGCACGGCGCGGCGTTCTTCCGACGACAGCCACGAGCGCCCTCTGGTACAACGCCGCTCGTGGCCACCACTGAAGGACATCGGCCACTTCGCACTTTCGGACTGAGATAGCAACGAGTTAGGACCTTCGTAATCAGATAGGCACCATTGAAGACTTTGCTATCGTACAGGCACTAGGCAGGCCTCTAACAACTATGTATCAACATTCTGCAGTACTATGTAAAAGTTAAGTATTGTTACATTCTGTGCAATATATATCTTTCTAATTTACTCGAGTGTTTATAGTTTCTGGCTGCTCCCCTCCGTACCTGCATCAGCGTGTCGGTCTCATTCCACTCGGCCACCGACACCTACGACGAGGCTGGGACACAAAAGCGGCGACGAAGTCGGGACACAAAAGTGGCGACGAGGAGTGATAGAACCTTGGACCAGCCCGCTTGCAGCAGCCAGACAGCAGCAGTCGGAGCACGCAAAAATTGCTCCCGCCCACCCACCCTTAGTATAACAATTTTGGGGAAAGATATTTTGTTACGTGTTTTGTGGACTTTTTTGTTGCAGAGCGAGCCCTCCTTTCATATTGCATTTGTGTTTTGTTATAATTTACTTGTACACGCGGCGCCTAATCGGTCAGCATGGCCACTACCCCGAACCCAAACTTAATGGAAATTATTCAGTTACAGACGGCGCAAATCTCACAACTTCTCAACGCAGTGGCGCAGTTGACGACGACTCAACAACAGCCGTCGCATCAGCAGCCCACACCTGCCGCCGCAACACTTCCTACGTTTCGCCAATACAACGAACGTGAGGAAGAATGGAGTGATTATCTGGCGCAGTTTCAAGAACTCGTCGCGGCTCATCAAATTACAGGTCAGAAAGTGAAGCATCTTTTATTGTCTGTGGTGGGCCCCAAAACTTTCGTGTTACTGCAAAAACTATTCCCGCACGCATCTCCTCGTGATGTAGACTTTGAACAATTTGTAGATGCACTAAATACTCATTATGAGAGAAAAGTTCTCGTAGCTGCTGCACGATACCGATTTTTCAGACTTAAAAAGTTACCGCAGCAGTCACACCAAGAGTGGATTACGGAATTGAAGGGCTTAACCCGCCAATGTAAATTTACTTGCTCTTGTGGACTTTCGTATAGTGACGTGATGTTGAGGGATGCGATTACGCAGAATATTCAGGACCCCAGAATTAGAGCAGCAATTCTGAAACAGTCTGACCCCTCATTAGACAGTGTACTGCAGCTTATTGAAGCTCATGATACTTTTGACTTAGCAGATGTAGAAATGCAAAGCCACAGTGTAAATTCAGTGCGCCGCAACGGACGCTTTCCTAGCCGTAGTTCTCAGTATAGCACTAGTGATTCTTACAATAGTACAGGCCGTGCTGAACAGACAGTGAACAGTAGCCAGTGTAAAAGTGCGACGCAAAGGCCGCCCCGTAGTGTTAGACACAGTAATTTGAATAACGGGCGCCAACGCTCATTTCAGAAAAATGTACGTAAATCTTGCCCCCAGTGTGTGTCTCGCCACAAGCGTGCTCATTGCCCTAGTCGCAACGCAACCTGTTATCAATGTGGCAAATCGGGACATGTGCAGTCTGTGTGTATGCAAATTAAAAACTCGAACAGTAACGTTAGAAACAGTGCTTCGCATAGTGCGAGAGCAGTGCATACAGTCAATGTCATAGACGCTGTGGAGTTTGACAGTGCTTTAGTTGGTTCTCCATTGCAAGAAAGTAGTTCTGCGCCTATGGCAAAACTATATAGTGCGCCACGTAGCAAGCGCCGACGAGCGCGTAAAACAGTGCAACGGAAACGGGTTCGGGACACGCAAAATGACTATGAACAGTGCATTCCTGTAGTGAAAATAGTGCCTTCTGCAACTTCTAATTGTAATAGTGCCCAGTACTGTGTAGCTAGTGACAGTAGAATTGGTGTAGCTACTCAAAGTAATTTTAGTGCAGTAGCCTCGCATTGCGCGGACGCCGATCCGGCGGTAGTGTCATCTAGTGACAGTGTTGTTAATCCGCTGCGTGCCGAGTCTGCGCCGCTTCCTTCACTACGCGGCCCGCGCAAGCGCAGTCAACAAACCGTAGCAGACGTTGCCCACATTCGCGCACCTGTCGAGCGCCGCAAGCAAAAACTTTTTGTGAATCTTTCCATTGACAATAAGACTGTGCAATTTCAGCTCGATACTGGTTCCTCTGTCACGTTAATGAATAAAGAGACGTATGAACTTCTGGGTTCGCCAAAATTGTCGCCGTCACAGCAAGTGTTAACAGCTTATACAGGTCAAAATATTCCCGTGCTAGGAACGTGTAGCCTGCCTGCCTCTTTTCAAGGTGTTACGAAAACAGTTGCTTTTGTTGTTCTTCAGGCCAAATCTACGCAGAACATTTTTGGACTAGATGCTTTTGACTTGTTTGGTTTATCAATTCAAAGAGATGTGCTTCAAATTTCGTCAATAGTGCCTCAGGATAAAATCAATGCATTGTGTGACAAATATAGTGACTTGTTTTCGCCGGAACTAGGTTGTGCAAAAGACTTCGTGGCACATGTAACTTTAAAAGACTCTGCAGTTCCAAAATTTCGTAAAGCTAGACCAGTGCCTATCGCATTGCGTGATACAGTTGCCGAAGAACTTAAACGTTGGCAAGATAGTGGGGTGATTTCTCCTGTTTCTGCGAGTCAGTGGGCCTCGCCTATAGTAATTATACCCAAGCCGTCAGGAAAACTTCGTCTCTGTGCGGACTTTAAATCAACAGTGAACAGTCAAACAATTGTCGACACTTATCCCCTGCCCAGACCTGACGAACTGATGGACAAATTAGGACAGTCTCGCTTCTTTTCCAAGATTGATTTAGCAGAGGCATACTTACAGATTCCACTTGATGACGAGTCAAAAAAATTTTTCGTCATTAATACTCACATGGGCCTTTTTCAATTTCAACGCCTACCCTTTGGCAGTTCTTCCGCCCCCGCTATTTTTCAGCGTTTTTTGGAACAGCTGACAGTTTCTGTACCGTGTTGTTCGAACTATTTAGATGATATTGTGGTATCCGGACGTACAGTTGAAGAACACTTAGCAAACCTGGAGTGCCTTTTCAAAGTTTTGACTGCAGCAGGTCTACGTTGCAATAAAGCAAAGTGTTCGTTTTTTCAAACTGAAATAGAGTACCTAGGCCATGTGATTAATGCCCAAGGAATTCATCCCTTACAGTCACATCTTAGAGCAATCAAAGACTTGCCTCCTCCTAAGAATGTGCATGAATTGCAAGCAGTAATGGGAAAGCTTAACTATTATTTCAGGTTTATTCCCAATGCCTCTCAGATTGCAGCTCCACTGCATCACTTACGTAGGAAGAATGTTCCTTTTGTATGGTCTAACGATTGTCAGGTTGCCTTTGACAAACTAAAGTCTGCACTACTCAGTGATGCATGTTTGATTCCCTTTGACCCACAGAAGCCTGTAGTGTTAGCAATTGACGCCTCATCGTACGGTCTGGGCGCTGTAATCTCACATCGTATTGGATGTCACGATCGTCCTATTGCCTTTGCATCCAAGCTACTGACGCCGACGCAACAGAATTACAGTCAGATAGAAAAGGAGGCCTTAGCAATCATTTACGGCGTTACAAAGTTTCATCATTATCTCTATGGCAGAAAATTCTATTTGTTGACAGACCACAAGCCTCTCACGTCGTTGTTCTCACCCACAAAGCCCATTCCGCCACGAACGGCACAAAAGCTTCAGAGATGGTCCTTGATATTGTCTAATTATCAGTATGAGATTTTGTACCGACCTACCACTAAACACGCCAACGCGGACACACTTTCCCGACTTCCGGTTGGCCAGGATGTATCATTTGATTCTTCAGAAATGGCATGTTGTCAGATAGACTCCAGAGATGCTTCCGCTGTCGCAGACTTTCCTTTGAACTCTCGTCGGGTCGCACAGGAAACAGCTGCGGATGCAGACCTAAGTGTGGTAGCACGTTTTGTTCGTTCAGGGTGGCCTGCCAGAGCCAAAGACATTGATCGGCCTCTGGTTCGACGTTATTTTGCACAACGTCATGCATTGTCTTTAAGTCAGGGTGTACTGTTGTTGCATACCGACAACGACCAAGCAAGAGTGATTGTTCCTCGTTCCCTGCAACTAGAAGTGTTACGCCTCCTGCATCAAGGACATTGGGGTATTGTTAGGACAAAGCAACTGGCCAGACGTCATTGTACCTGGGTTGGTATGGACGCTCAGATAGAGAGCATGACATCACAGTGTAGAGTTTGTGCGGAGCATCAGGCGGCTCCTCCACAGCGTTTCTCAGACTGGCCACGCCCCAAGGGACCATGGCAACGTTTACATATTGACTTTGCCGGACCTTTCTGGAATACGCGCTGGTTAATTGTTGTAGACGCTTTCAGCAAGTTTCCTTTTGTGATTGCCATGAACTCAACGACAGCTTCTAGTACAATCAGTGCCTTAACATCAGTGTTTTGCATCGAAGGCTTGCCTGAAACTATCGTCAGTGACAATGGACCTCAGTTTGTTAGTGCGGAATTTCAACAGTTTTGTCGTGTGAATGGTATTCAGCATATTACCACTGCACCTTTTCACCCTCAGTCCAATGGTGAAGCAGAACGTTTCGTTCGAACATTCAAGTCTCACATGGAGAAGATGAAAGGTCAGCACTCCAGGCAGCAAGCTCTTCAAATTTTCCTGTCTACGTATCGATGCATGCCACGTGACGGCCCGTCTCCTGCCGAGCTGCTACATGGCCGCCGTCACCGCACTCTCCTTCACCTGCTGCAGCCTCCCACGCACCGAGTCGGTTCGTATGGCGCTACGCGTTTTCAGGTTTCCACGCCGGTGCTGTACAGGGTGTTTGCTGGAAACAAGAAGACATGGTTGCCGGGCACCATTCAGCGCGTGCTTGGTCGCAATATGTTTATTGTACGTTCTTCCACAGGGTCGGAGCTGCGGCGCCACGCAAACCAATTGCGCCTGCACAGACCGCGCGATCCTGTCTCCGGTTTCTTGATTCCAGACCCAGTTCTGCGCCAGGGAGCACAACCACATCGTTCGTCCCCGGACTACGAGATCCCTATGGACGTCGACGTACATCCGACGCAGTCGTCGCCGCCGCTGTCGCCGCCGCAGATGACAGCGTCACCGAGAGGGACTCCGGGACCGTGCGGGCCCCCCCAGCTTGGGCCACGCACCTCAGAAGA
This sequence comes from Locusta migratoria, assembly GCA_026315105.1. NCBI lineage: Eukaryota > Metazoa > Arthropoda > Insecta > Orthoptera > Acrididae > Locusta > Locusta migratoria. Next base: position 485,097,543 of record CM048744.1, on the reverse strand, counting down.
AGATGACCTGCTCCCTCTGGGCGGGGGCGGGCGCCCTTCCCCAGGTTTCGGCGGGTTCCCTGGAGGATCGCAAGGCGGATGCCGGGGCGCGGACGGCGTCTCGATCCCGGCCTCAGCTACGACGCCCGTCCCACCAGTAACGCCCCCGCTCAGGCCCTCCTCCCAGTGCCGTCGCCGTGGCCCTCAGCCCTACGCCACGACGGCGCGGCGGTTTGGGGGGGAGGGGTGTGGTGTCGCACAAGTACAAAGTGCGCGCCACCTACTTTCGCCGCGCGCCGCCATGCATGCACGGCGCGGCGTTCTTCCGACGACAGCCACGAGCGCCCTCTGGTACAACGCCGCTCGTGGCCACCACTGAAGGACATCGGCCACTTCGCACTTTCGGACTGAGATAGCAACGAGTTAGGACCTTCGTAATCAGATAGGCACCATTGAAGACTTTGCTATCGTACAGGCACTAGGCAGGCCTCTAACAACTATGTATCAACATTCTGCAGTACTATGTAAAAGTTAAGTATTGTTACATTCTGTGCAATATATATCTTTCTAATTTACTCGAGTGTTTATAGTTTCTGGCTGCTCCCCTCCGTACCTGCATCAGCGTGTCGGTCTCATTCCACTTGGCCACCGACACCTACGACGAGGCTGGGACACAAAAGCGGCGACGAAGTCGGGACACAAAAGGAAGTTATTAATGTTGACAATAAAATTGAATTGTCCAAGAAGGGAGCACTGTGGGATTCCTCTCCTGATTTTCATTAGTTTTCTCTGCTCCTTGTTAACATACACTAGTTCTTGCCTGTTGCAAAAATATTGCCGCGAGAGACCACGTACACTGACTGCCGGCGTGGCGCAGGAGATAGCGTCACGGACTGCGGTGCTGAAGGTGGCCGGTTCAGTCCCGCCCCCCGGCAAAAATTTCTTTCTTTCTAATTAACAATTTCAGAATGTTCTACATCTTTCTTATGTTCACTTGTAAATTCTACTTGTTTCTTATGTTAACTGCTCTTCTAATTTCTGGTAAATTCTGTCTGTGTATATATAGCAGAGCACTCTGCCTGAGAGGCGGTGAGTGCTGCGTGTATGTCGAGTTCGTAATAAACGAGCTTTCAGTATAAGTTGTGTGTTCAGTTGCCTTCGAAGTCAAGCCTGCTTCCATTGCAACGCGACATTGTTTGGTGGAGGCGCCGGGTATCCTGTGCAACAGCTGCATCACTGTGGCTCCGATTAGGCAACGTAAAAACCGTCACTTACACGGACTGGAACCAGAATACAAGGGATACGCCGAGTACGTCCTTCCAAAAGTCCATATTATCAGAAGAAACATGGAAACGAAACCAGCGGTAAGCCAGCTACACATCAGACACCTGTTGGTGTTCTCTGGAGATGCTGGACAGGACCCCAACAAGTGGCTAAAAGGGTTCGACCGAGTCGCCAAGTACAACAGGTGGGATCATGCGATGTGCTTGGCCAACATTTACTTCTATCTGGACGGAACAGCCCAGCAATGGTTCGAGAACAACGAAGACAAGTTGAACGACTGGGAGACGTTCCAGGAGGAACTGAAGAAGACGTTTGGAGATCGTCAGCGACAAATCCGCTCGGCAGAAGAACAATTGAAGAACCGGGCCCAACGACATGGTGAGCCGACACAATCGTACATACAGAATGTTTTGGCCCTGTGTAACATAGTCAATCCGAACATGACTGAGGCGGACAAAATCACGCACCTGATGAAGGGTATTGCAGAAGATATGTACCAAGCTCTTCTGATAAAAGACGTTGCTACGACAGAAGAATTCATTAAGTGGTGCCAGCGTATTGAAGAGATGCAACAAAGGAGGGTTGGATGTAAGAAGTATGACAGACTCCCCAATGTAGTCCCTATGGCCGTTGTGGAAGACAAGCATGACTTCGCTTCTCTCATACGACAAATTGTAAGAGAAGAATTACAAGAATTTATGGCAACTGGGACTTTTAGAACGAGCGAGCATCAGATTATGGCCATGGATGTAAGTCCTGTAAGTCACGAGTGAGCCGACGTCGCTGAGGAAGTGGTATTTCAGACATTAGCTCCTGTCTGCCCCGTCAATCGCACCCGACGTGAAGAATGGCGTCGCCCTGCTATGACTTACGCTGCAGCCGCCAAACGGCAGCCCATGATCCGACCGACGCGACCACAGCCAACTCCCCCAGTAACTATGACGCCCCGCAGAAGAACAGACGTCTGAAGGACAGAAGACAACACACCACTGTGTTTCCACTGTGGGCGCCCTGGACATGTCGTACACTACTGCAGAGAGAGAAGGCGAGTTTTCGATGATTATTTTGCCGCAAGACGTCAGCCGTCAGAGAAGTTCTATCCCAGGCAATCACCTGCTGATGAGTTCAGTCGACCTATGGGAAGAAGCCCATCGCCGTACCCTAGACGAGGTCGCTCCCTGACACGCCGAAGCCGTTCACCGTCGCCGTACAGAGGTACCAGCCGCTCACCTAGCCGCCGCATCCAGGAAAACTAAGCGAGGCGACCATCTACGGAGGTGAGGCCGCCGCAGATGAAAATCCTCCATGGACGACAGTAGTTAAGATGAAGGGAAATCTCATCGACGTCATAATCGACGGCCAACCTGTTCGGGCAATTGTTGACTGAGGAGCGTCTTTCTCTGTATTGTCGGATAATTACCGCAGCACACTAAACAAGACAATGTTCTGTGATACCGGGGCAACTACGCTGAAGGTCGGGAATGGAAAGTACGTCCAGTCAGCAGGAACTTGTGTCGCAAGAATAACCATCAACAACAGGACCCAGCCGTTCGAATCTGTCATGTTAACAGAATGTAGTCACAATGTCATCCTCGGATGGGACTTCCTTCAGGCATCCCAAGCTATCATTGACTGTGGAAGATCTGAGCTGCAAATTGAAGAAGTTGTTCCACCGGATACACGTAATACAGTATTTTCTGGGAAGTTATTTGCCGTTGACAATGTGACGATCCCGCCGTTGACGATGAGAAGAGTTACTGACACAAATACAGATGGGCGATTAAACTGTGAAGTGCTTGTTGATAGTAAAAAGTTTATCAGGCTCACAAAAGAAATTTACATACCAGCGGCTATCATAACCATTGCCGGTGGTCAAGGAGAGCTTTGGATCACAAATTGTCACGAGCGGTCACAACGTATCCCCAAGGGAATGTGTATCGGGTCAGTTGAAACAATCCAGGACGGTGAGCTCAACGTCATCGATGAGGACCCATGCCCTGCTGTTAGTACAGACAAAACGCTGGAGGAAACAAACGTGGAAATGCCAATATGGCCTGGACTGACCAAGGAACAACGCCAGCGGGTGTTAAGTATACTACGCCAATTTTCGGGTGCATTCACACCTCAGCAGGGGAAAAGTCAAATGAAACGGCCCATGATAAAGCACCGTATCAATACTGGGGATCATCCGCCAATTAGCCAGCGTTCGTATAGAGTGTCGCCAGCTGAAAGACGGATAATTCGGGAGGCAATGGAGAAGATGTTGCGAGATGACATTATTCAACCTTCGGAGAGTCCTTGGTCGTCTCCAGTGGTCCTCGTAAAGAAGAAGGACGGCACGTGGCGATTCTTTGTCGATTATCGGCGGCTGAACAGAATCACAAAGAAAGATGTCTACCCATTGCCGCGCATTGACGACACCTTAGACTGCTTGAAAGGAGCTACATACTTCTCAACTATGGACATGCAGACAGGTTTCTGGCAAATCGAGGTTGACGAAGCTGACAGGGAGAAAGGGGCTTTTATTACACCTGACAGCCTCTATGAATTTAAAGTAATGCCATTTGGATTATGTAATTCACCGGCCACATTCGAACGCATGATGCACAACTTGCTTCGACACCTTAAGTGGACGACGTGTCTTTGCTATTTAGATGACATTGTCGTTTTCTCGAAAATATTTGAAGATCATCTGAGTCGCCTGCAACTGTGTTGAAGTGTGTTCAGACTGCATGACTCCGCCTCAATCCAAAGAAGTGCCTCTTCGTCGCCAAAGAGATAAAAATCCTGGGGCACCTAGTCAACGGAGATGGTGTGCGTCCTGATCCAGATAAAGTAAGGGCACTCACAGAATTTCCAACTCCTCAGCACATCCGTGATGTGAGAAGTTTTCTCGGGCTGTGCTCATACTACTGATGTTTCATAAAAGGATTTTGTAACAAGGCACGTCCATTACAAGAACTTCTGCAGGGAGACGCCAAGTTTTACTGGGATGAGACAAAAGAAAGAGATTTCCGGGCACTTAAGGAGGCTCTAACTTCCGCACCAGTGCTAGCCTTGTACGACGAGAATGCAGAAACGGAACTTCACACAGACGCCATTGGTTATGGGATTGGTACAGTGCTTATACAAGTTCAGGAAGGTGCTGAAAAAATGATAGCCTATGCATCAAGAGTACTCTCAAAGTCCGAGATAAACTACTCTACAACTGAAAAAGAATGTCTCGCAGTTATCTGGGCTATCAACAAGTTTCGGGCGTATTTATTCGGCAAACCATTCACCGTCGTGACAGACCACCATTCTTTGTGTTGGCTGACTAGCTTGAAGGATCCATCAGGTCGACTAGCAAGATGGGCACTAAGACTCCAAGAGTACGATGTCACAGTGGTATTCAAGAACGGGCGCAAACACAAGGATGCCGACTGCCTTTCGAGGAATCCATTAGTGGAACACAACAGCATTAATGAAATTTCAGCTCTCGCTAAATTAGATGACGTTACAGCTGAACAGAGGGAAGATCCAGCACTATTAAAAACGATAGGGGCCTTGGAGAAAGGAGAACCGACCAATGGAGAGTTCCAACTTATAAACGGAACATTGTATAAGAGCAACCACGATCCACTGGGCCCCAAATGGCTACTTGTTGTTCCAGCTCATCTCCAGCCAGCTATTCTCAAATATTTCCACGATGCTCCAATATCCGGTCATCTGGGAGTCGTGAAGACCCTAGACAGAATCAGACGCAGGTATTACTGGAAAGGTCTCTACAGATCTGTCAAGCACTATGTGAGTCACTGTAAAGACTGCCAGCGACGGAAGCATGTGCCGCAATTACCTCCAGGGCATCTCGTACCGATTCCGCCGGCAGCAGCTCCATTCCACCGAGTTGGAATCGATCTTTTAGGGAGGTTCCTGAAGTCGACAACCGGTAACCGATGGATGATAGTTTGCACTGACTATCTCACATGCTGCGCTGTTACCAAACCTTTGCCAACTGCAGAAGCTCCAGAGATCGCAAAATTCCTTGTAGAAGACATTATTTTGAAGCACGGAGCACCACATGTGATGATATCTGATCGTGGAAAAGTGTTCCAGTCAAAACTAGTATCAGAAGTAATGTCATGGTGCGACATTGTCCACAGAATGACAACTGCATACCATCCTCAGACAAATGGTCTGACGGAACGTTTTAACAAGACGCTACCCGACATGCTGTCGATGTACGTCGATGTTGAGCAGAAGGATTGGGATACAATTCTGCCAGTCGTGACATTTGCTTACAATACCGCAAGACTAGACACCACAGGCTTCACGCCGTTTTTCCTGCTCCATGGCCGTGAAGCTGAGACGACAATGGATATGCTGTTCCCTTTCCAACCGGACGACGCTCATGATGACTATGTTAAACAGCTCATCACCAGGGTCGAAGAAGCAAGACAGCTGGCTCGCATACGGACACTGGACGACCAGGAGAAGGACCGTCAGCGGTATAACGACAAGCACCGACCTGTTGTGTACAGCCCAGGAGATCTTGTATGGATTTTTACCCCTGTACGGAAGGTTGGACTGTCAGAAAAGTTATTGAAGCGATACTTTGGTCCGTATCGTGTCATACGCCGTCTGTCAGACGTCACATACGAAGTTGAGGATTATGAACCGTCGTCGAAACGACAAAAGCGAAGAGACATTTTTCACGTCCTGCGCATGAAGCCTTACTACGATCCTGAAGAGCAGGTAGACGACAATGGCTTCTTCTTCAAGGACGTTAAGGACGGTAATGTTACTGATGAAGCCGCAACAGGAACGTTTATCATCGATAAACGTGGAGAAGGGAAGGATTCCCTTGAACTGCCATACAGAGGACCTATGACAAAGTCAAGATCCAGGACATTGCAGCTAGCTCCACAGGGAACGTAACAGCGGGTGGCTGTTTTTCCAGGAGAGGGAGCAATGTCGTGAGAGACCACGGACACCGGCTGCCGGCGTGGCGCAGGTGATAGCGTCACGGACTGCGGTGCAGAAGGTCGCCGGTTTAATCCCGCCCACCGGCAAAAACTTATTTCTTTGTAATTAACAATTCCAGAAGGTTCTACATCTTTCTTATGTTCACTTGAAAATTCTACTTGTTTCTTGTGTTAACTGTTCTTCTAATTTCTGGTAAATTCTGTTTGTGTATAAATAGCAGAGCACTCTGCCCGAGAGGCGGTGAGTGCTGCGTGTATGTTGAGTTCGTAATAAACGTGCTTTCAATATAAGTGTTGTGTTCAGTTGCCTTCGAAGTCAAGCCTGCTTCCATTGCAACGCGACAATATGATAAAATAAATTTAATTCTTTACCTATAATGCCTATAAGCTTAACTATTGTGGTATAAGTGGGACAGTGTACAAATTGTTTAAATCATACATAAATGGAAGAGAAATCTTCCCATTCCATTTTACATGGTGTGGTACAGCAACCGTCTTGATTGCAAATATATTTTTATTACATTGACGCATTTCGCCCAGTTAGGGCATCTTCAGATATCTGACAAAGAAGAAAAGATTGAAACAGAACTTACAATCTTTACATGACATTATTGTTTCGAAAATTTTAGTTACTAACCAATCTGAAACTGTTAATAAGAAATTGTGATAATGATGGTACTAAAGTTTCATCTACACTGTGGTGGAGGGCGTTTAGATTAAAATGCTGTCATAGGGTATCTTACAGAGACAATAATATGTAAACTATTGATATCCAGTAACACTGACCGTTGAAATTTAACTGAATGGATATTGCAAGATTTACCTTGTATGATGTCCCTGTACCTTAGGTCGTCAACATATTAATACGACTTGCGTCGGTATAGGTGTATAGGGAGCGTGTCAGGCTTACAGAAGAGCAGAGGCATACCTAGACCATGAAATTAGTTGACGAAAAAATACGAACTGCGTTCCAATTCCTAGGACCTTTCACATATAATATAGCCAAATTGTTCCGTAATACCAATTTACAAATTGTTTTTTCACATAGGACAAACATACAACAAATTCTACCACACAATGAGCAACCTATCAGACAGCCACATGCAGCTTCAGGCGTTTATAATCTTAAATGTGTAGACTGTCCAGCTGAGTTTGTGGGTCAGACAGGGAGAGCATTCAAAACATGTTTCAGTGAACATTTGCTAACTAAAAGGGGCAAATAAAGAAATATTCTCCTTTTGCCAAGCATGTAAAGTCTTCTGGCCATAAAGCTCCCGCCCTAGATAATTTAGAAATTTTGCATTTTGCCCAAAAAGGACGAAAGTTAAACATCCTGGAAGAATTTGAGATTTCTAAGCAAGTTTATTTTAAACACCCGAGAGTTCTAAACGATGAGTTTACTTTTATGGAAATTTTAAAGTAATATTTAACTGTTATTTAACTGGGCATCCTTACAAACTGGATTCATGTGATATTGGTATTTTATGTAAATGGTATCCATATTTTAAATTAACAACTGTAATCCGACTCACCCACCACCTACAGTATTGTGGACACTTAGCTTTATTGGCTGTTACTCGCAGTACAAATTTGAACGCTGCCTCAGGCAATATTGTAAGTTCTGTTTCAATCTTTTCTTCTTTGTCAGATATCTGAAGATGCCCTAACTGGGCGAAACGTGTCATTGTAATAAAAATATATTTGCAATCAAGACGTTCTGTTTATTCAAGAATTCAACTGGAAGAGTGCAGAAAGTTGAAATAAGCAGTTCACATGATGAAACAATTAATTCCTCTACCTAGGGAGTTATCGAAAATGGGGTCCCACAAGGTTCGGTCGTAGATTCTTTGCTATTCTTAATATACATTAATGACTTGCCAGTCTATATTCACGAAGATGCTAAGCTAGTTCTTTTTGCTGACGGTATAAGTATAGCTATCACACCTGACAAATAGGAATTAACTGATGGAATTTGTAAATGATATCTTTCAGAAAGTTATTAAGTGGTTCTCTACGAATGGACTCTCATTAAACTTTGATAAAACCCAGTATATGCAGTTTCATGTGGTAAATGGCATAACACCATTAATAAATTTTCACTTTGAACAGAAATCTGTAGCTAAGGTAGAATATTCAAATTTTTTAGGTGTTTGCATTGACAAGGGATTGAGTTGGAAGAAACATATTGAAGATCTCCTGAAACTTTTGAGTTCAGCTAGTAATGCTACCAGGGTCATTGCAAAATTTGGTGATATACATCTCAGTAAATTACCTTACTATGCCTATTTTCATTCACTGCTTTCATATGGGATCATATTCTGGGGGAATTCAACACCAAGTAAACACGTTTTCATTGCACAAAAGTGTGTAAACAGGATAATTGCTGGAGACCACCCAAGAGCATCCTGCAGACATTTATTTAGGGATCAAGGGATCTTCACTGCAGCTTCAAAACATAAATATTCCTCATATAATTTGTTATTGACAATCTGAGCCAATTCAAAAGTAATAGCAGTGTGCATACCTGCAACACTAGGAGAAAGGGTGATATTCAAAGTTAAATCTAACTTTGGCACAGAAAGGATTGACTTATGCTGCCACAAAAGTCTTCAGTCACTTACCTACTAGCATCAAAAGTCTGACAGATAGCCAGCTAGTATTTAAAAAGAAATCAAAGGAATTTCTGAATGGCAACTCCTTCTATAATGTAGATTTATTTTTAGATAAAACTTAAAAACATATAACATGAAAAACAATAAAAAATGAAAATCAAAATCCTTAAAATATTATTTGACGTCTATAGACAACATTTACTAAGCTGACATGTTCCACATCATTACGAAATGTCGTATATATGATCTATAGAATAAATATTACTTTAATCTAATCTAATCGTTAGTAGCTTTTATGGATGATAGGTTTTACCTGAATGCAAAGTAATTTATTTCACAAAATAATTGTAGATCTGGATATGTATACACCTCTCTAAAAATTTTATTTTATAGGGACAATTGATACTGATCTATAGTTATCTGGTCTGTATTTGTCACCCTTTTTGAATATCAGAAGTGTAACTGTTATTTTTAGGCATTCAGAGAAGGCGCTATCTGTTCAGGACAACGTTCTTCAGCCGAATGGTGTCGCTCATCCTGAAGTCACCACGCAGCCTGCTAGACCTGGGCTTTCACAGAGGGTGGGTTTGCTCGTAGTTGGGAGCTCGAACGTTAGTCGTGTGAAGGAGCTCCTTAGAGAGATGGCTGCCAAAGAGGGGAAAAAGGCCTATGTGCACTCCGTGAGTATACCGGAACAGGTCCTTCTGGATGCCATGGAGGGTACGGGGTGCAGCCAAATTCAGGTGGTGTCTCACGTTGGTACGAATGATGTGTGTCGCTTTGGATCTGTTAAGGTTCTCTCAGGCTTTGAACGGCTATCTGAAGTGGTAAAGACTGTCAACTTGCTTGCGAGATGAAAGCAGAGCTCACCATCTGCAGCATAGTTGGCAGGACCGACTGTGGACCTCTGGCACAGAGCCGAGTGGAGAGTCTGAACAAGAGGCTCAGACGGTTCTGCGACCATGTGGGCTGCAGATTCCTCGACTTGCGCCATCGAGTGGTGGGGTTCCGAGTTCTGCTGAATAGGTCAGGAGTCCACTATATGCAGGAAGCGGCTTCACGGGTAGCGGGAGCTGTGCGGCGTGGACTGGGCGGTTTTTTTTTTTTTTTAGGTTAGAGGGTCTAATAATGAATCTCAAATCATTATAGGTACCGCTAGCTTTGTAAAGCCGGAGATAAGTTCAGAAGAAATTTTTACATAGGGACAAATGGCGTTCAGAAAAGATAGATTGAATAAAATAGGTGGTGGCGGATTTATTGCTGTCACAGGCGGTTTATCCTATAGCGAAACTGAAGTAGATTCCTCCTGTGAGTTGGTATGGGTAGAGATTATACCTGACAACCAAAATAAATTAATAATTAGTTCTTTTTATCGACCCCCTAACTCAGACGATTCGACTGCATAAATTTTCAAAGAAGCTTGGATTAAATTTCAGAAACATACCCAAAGCATACAATTTTAATAGGTGATGTATTTTTGACAAGATATCGAGGGTAAATTAAAGTCATGTTCAAAACTGGAGGCAAGCATAAAACATTGTCCGAAATTGTACTGAATGCATTTTCCGAAAATTATCTCGAGCAATTAGTTTATGAACCCCCTAGAATAGTAAGTGGTTGTGAGATATTTGACCTCCTAGTAACAAATAATTCAGAGCAAATAAATAGCATCAAAACAGATACAGGGATTAGTGATAAGTGATTAGTTGTCATAGCCAGACTCAATATCGGGCTTTCCAAATCCATCAAAATTAAAAGAAGAGTATAGTTATTCAAAAAAGCAGATAAAAATTCAACAAATAATACAATTCCTTGAGACAACATTGTCTCGTTATACCAAAGGTATTAAACACAAGGAGAGGCACTGAATTAAAATTTATGCTGTGACCGGGATTCGATACGCATATGACAGGGAACATGAGGCAGAATTAAAGTATGTGGTGTGGAGGAGACATGCTTTAAGGCAGTCCATGTAGTTGCTTTGGCTACAATGCTCTGTTAGCTGATGGTCTAAAGCCCTACCTAGTAAGTAGGACGCCCAGGTTCGAATCCCGGCCACAGCATAAACTTTAATTCAATGCTTCTCCTTATGTTTAATACCTCAGATAAAAATTCGATTAACGCTTTTCTAAGTGAGAATTTCCGGTCTTTCGAAACTAACAATGTGAGTGTAGATCAGATGTTGCTTACGTTTAAAGAAATAATATCGGCAACAATTGACAGATTCATAGCAAACAAATTAACAAAAGAAGGGGCTGACCCGTCGTGGTACACACAACAAGTTAGATCATTGTTACAACAGCAAAGAAAAAAGCTTGCAAAATTTAAACGTACAAAAAATCCCCAAGACTGGCTATCTTTTACTGAAATTAGATCTTAGATCGAATTTCAATGAGAGAAGCTTACAATAGTTACCACAACGAAACCCTGTCACGAAATTTGGCAGAGAATCCTAAGAAATTCTAGTCGTATGTGAAGTATACAAGCAGCAAAACACAAACAATACCTTCATTACACGATAGAAATGGTGATGCTACTGGTGACGGTTCTGCCAAAGCAGAATTGCTTAACGCAGCTTTCCGAAATTCCTTCACTAGAGAAGAAGCAAATACTCCAGAAGTCCTATCAAAAACAGCTTCTACCATGCGTAATGTGGAAGTAAATATCCCTGGAGTATTAAAACAACTTAAATTTCTTAATAAAAATAAGTCACCCGGTCCTGACTGTATACCAATTAGTTTCCTTTCAGAGTATGCTGATGCAATAGCCCCAAAAGTAACTATCATATACTACAACCGCTCGTTTAGCGAACGTTGTGTACCCAAAGAGTGGAAGGTCGCTCCAATATTCAAGAAAGGTAATAGGAGTGAACCGCAAAATTACAGGCCTATGTCATTGGCTTCGGTTTGCAGCAGGATGTTAGAACATATACTTTCCTCAAATATTATGAACTACCTCGAAGAGAATGACCTATTTTCTCCTAGTCAATACGGATTTAGAAAATATCGTTCTTGTGAAACACAGCTAGCGCTTTACTCAGTGCTATCGATAAGGGATGTCAAATAGATTCCATATTTCTGGATTTCTGAAAGGCTTTCGACACTGTACCTCACAAGCGTCTTCTAATATTGCGTGCTTATGGAATATCGCCACAGTTGTGCGATTGGATTCGTGATTTCCTATCAGAAAGGACACAGTACGTTGTAATTGACGGTAAGACATCGAGTTGAACAGAAGTGATATCCGGTCAATTCTGTGTTCCAGTGTGGCTTAATAGCTCACATGTGAGAACAATTGACGTATATGTAAATGCAGGAATAACAACAGGCTGCATCCAGTCTAATCCTGATCACTGGTAACCACATCTAACAAGGAAATTACTTGGGCTCGAATAAACACATATACACCAAAATCGTATGAGAGATAATTTAAAGGTCCCTTATTGCACTAGTGATACTCCCGCATCTGCAAAACTCTGCAGTCGTCCGTTAGAGGCCTCTGCGTGTGCCTTGCCACATTGCACTTTGACCTGTCGGTTCGCCAGTAGGGACGGTGCAGTGTGCCTCTGGAGTTAAGTTTTGTGACGTTATTTGTGTTGTGATGCGTCAGATGGGGCAGCGATCGGTAATCAATCCTGCTAATGCATTGCGATTGGTTGAGATGAAATTACGAAGAATCCTTCTTCGTAAAGATGGTATTAGTGTAGAAGATGAATCAATCGCACGCTTTCTCGTATCTGTTATGGTACAGAAATATGAGCATAAGTTAGATACTGTTGTAACACTAACACATAATGATGATAATAGGGATGATAATGACGAACAACTCGCTGTAAGCGGTAGTGCCACGGTAAGTACGGGAAGAGGTGATGGAAGCAGTGGCAGTGAATACCAACAGTCTTCCGAGAAGAATGTTAAAGTTGCAACTATCATCACGGCTTTTGATGACAATATGCTAGAGAACATGTTCGATGATTATTACATAAGTTATAGTTAAAATATTTGCATTATGTATGGCGTCTACAATTACATCTACAGTGCCATCTAGAGCATCATTTCAGAGTTTTGCATAAAAACGACACCCACCAGCACATTGAGGTGTACGTAGAGATCCTGTAACCAAACGTTAATACAGATATGTTTGTTCGAGCCCATGTACTTTCCTTGTAAGTCGCATTGAGCCACCAGATTTTAGAAGACTCAATGCCATTCTCAAGGGATACTAAAATTTACTGAAAATACTGAGCTTCCAATCCACCCTGATGTGCCTTCTCTCCAAATGACTGATTAAAATCTAAGCGGCCATTTATTCTATTGGTAGAATCACTACAGGTAGTTAGTTTCAACCTATACAGAAAATTGACAGAGATGTGGAATAATACTACCCTTGAGGAATATAAAAACTTCCAAAGGCCTGAGACAGGACTACCTGGTAAGAATTACCACAACATGCCTGGAAATCGCTTAAGAGGATCCGAACAGGCCATAGCACCTGTGGAGAAACCCTCACCAATGGGGAAAGGCTTCATCGTCCTAATGTTTGTAATAAGCTATAGCAGAAGAGATTATCATGAAAATGTAGATGATTTTTTGAAGCGACAAAGGCAGTCCTTGAATGGATTGAGAACTTAGATATTAATTTGTAGATTTAGTTGTGTACTTCTTTCAGTTTGTAAAATTCTCAAATTAATGTATTTTTTATAAATTTTGTAAAATTAACAATTCATGACTATTAGTTTCAGTTCATCTGTTTTAACATATGCTAAATAATAAATGATAATGTTTTTGTTCAGCTGGTGTTCAGAAAAACATAGAGCAGAAATATTAGTCAGATCATTATGTAAGATTTCTATTTCATTTCGTTTGTTAGTCAATAATGACAAATTATGGTGGAGCAATTTAAAATTTGAAGTATGACTTATGTTGTTACCTGATTGACCACTTACCGCATTTTAGATGTGGCGTTGTTAGCTGTAAAAAGTCCTAAATGGTGAGAAAATATAACACAGGAGAATGTAAAAACAGGTTTTTCTTAGCTTTTTGTGTTTATAATATTGATCAGGTGTTAAAGGTGCCCTGTAGGTTCAAATATGACATCAAAATTTGTAAATCACATGTGTTGTTGTTGTGGTCTTCAGTCCGGATACTGGTTTGATGCAGCTCTCCACAATACCCTATCCTGAGCAAGCCTCTTCATCTCCACATAAGAACGGCAACCTACATCTGAATCTGCTTACTGTATCCATCTCTTGGTCTTCCTCTGCGGTTTTTACCCCACACACTTCCCTCCAATACTAAATTCACGAGTCCTTGATGTCTAAGAATGTCCTGCCAATCGATCCCTTCTTTCAGTCAAGATATGCCAGAAATTCCTTTCCTCCCCAATTCTGTTCAGTACCTCCTCATTAATTATGCGATCCACCCACCTAATCTTTAGCATTCTTCGATAGCACCACATTTCAAAAGCCTCTATCCTCTTCCTGTCCGCACTGTTTATCGTCCATGTATCACTCCCATACAAGGCAACACTCCATACAAATGCCTTCAGAAAGGACTTCCTTAGGCTTAAATCAATATTCGATGTTAACAAATTTCTCTTTTTCAAGAACGCTTTTCTACCCATTGCCATTCTGCATTTTATACCCTCTGTACTGCGACCATAATTTGTTATTTTACTGCCCAAGTAACAAAACTCATCTACCTCCTTTATTGCTTCGTTTCCCAATCTAATTCCTTCAGCATCAACTGATTTTCTTACACTGCACTCCATTACTGTAGTTTTGCTCTTGTTAATGTTCATCTTATATGCACCTTTCAGCACACTGTCCATTCCGTTCAATTGCTCTTCCAGGTCCTTTGATGTCTCTGACAGAATTACTATGTCGTCGGCAAAACACAATGTTTTTAATTCTTCACCCTGAACTTTAATTCCTTCTCCAAATTTCTCCTTGCATTCCTTTATAGCTTGCTCAATGTACAAATTGAATAACATTGGAGAAAGGCTACAACCCTGTCTTATTCCCTTCCCAACCCTTACATCCCTTTCATGCCCTTCAACTCTGACAACTGCTGTCTGGTTTTTGTACAAGTTGTAAATAACCTTACACTCCCTATATTTTACTCCTGCTTGCTTCAGAACTTGAAACTGTTTATTCCAACCAACATTGTCAAAAGCCTTCTCCAAACCTACAAAAGCTAGATATGTAGGATTGCCTTTTCTTAATCTATCTTCTAGGATAAGCCGTAAAGTGAGTGTTGCCTCCCGTGTTCCTACATTTCTCCTGAACCGAAACTGATCTTCCCCGAGGTCGGCTTCTACAGCTTATCCATCCCTCTGAAAATAATTCGTGTTAATATTTTACAACCATGACTTATTAAACTGATGGTTCTGTAGTTTTCACACCTGTCTGCACCTGCTTACTTCGGAATGGGGATTATTACGTTTTTCTTAAATTCTGAGTGTACTTCGCCTGTCTCATACATCTTACACACCAGGTGAAACAGTTTTGTTATGGCTTGTTCTCCCAGAGACTTCAGTAGCTCTGAGGGAATGTTATCTACTCCAGAGGCCTTGTTTCGACGTAGGTCAAATTCATTTCTCAGTATAGTATCTCCTATTTCAGCCTCATCTATTTCTTCTCCTCTTCCTACAATATTGCCTCTAAGTTCATTTCCTTCGTAGAGCCTCTCTATATACTCTTTCCACCTTTCAGCTTTCCCTTCTTTGTTGAGAACTGGTTTTCCATCTGTGTTCTTGATATTCATAGAGCTGTTTATCTTATCTCCAAATATCTCTTTTATTTTCCTGTAAGCTGTATCTATTTTTCCCCTATTTATACATTCTTCTACATCCTTGCATTTGCATTCTAACCACTCCTGCTTAGCCATTTTGTACTCCATTCTGCCTGTTTCATTTACTGCATTTTTACATTTTCTCCTTCCATCGATCAAATCCAGTATGTCCTGTGATATCCAAGGATTTTTTGTAGGTCTCGGCTTCCTACCTATTTTGTTCTCTGCTGCCTTCACTATTTCATCTCTCAATGCTACCCATTCCTCCTCTACTGTTTTATTTCCCCCAGTTTCTGTCAATTGTTGCCTAAAACACCCTCTGAAATTCTCAAGAAATTCAGGTTCCTTCAGTTTATCCAGGTCCCATCTCCTTATTTTCCTACCTTTCTGCAGTTTTTTTTTTTTTCAGTTTCAGCCTACAGTTCATGACCAATAAGTTATGGTCAGAGTTTTTACCTGCCTCTGTGTATGTCTTACAGTTTAAAACATGGTTCCAAAATCTATGTCTTACTATTATAAAATCTATCTGGTATCTCCCAGTGTCTCCTGGTCGCTTCCACGTATACAACGTTCTTTCGTGATTCTTAAACCAGGTGTTTGTTATAAGTAAATTATGTTCCGCGCAAAATTCTACCCGGCGGCTTCCTCTTTCATTCCTTTTGCCCAGACCATATTCACCTACTATCTTCCCTTCCCTTCCTTGTCCTACAACCGACTCCAGTCTTCCATCACAATTAAGTTTTCCTCTCCCTTAATTATCTGAATAATTTCCTTTAGCTCCTCATACATTTCTTCGATTTCCTCATCATCGGCAGAGCTAGTGGGCATATAAACTTGTATTACTGTGGTCGGTGTTGGCTTTGTATCTCTCTTGACTATGATAATGTGATCACTGCGCTGCTGATAGTAGTTTACCCTCTCCACAGCTACCCCTCCGCTGTGGTTGCACCTAAGGTACGGCTATCTGTATGTTGAGGCACGCAAGCCACCCCATCTCGGTAATGTCTGTGGTTCATGGGAGTAGGTAAATCACATACACGAGCAAAAGTTTCGGACATGACAACTGTGGGCACACCTGCTGCCAGTTGTGTATATGTGTATGGAGTTACAATGACAAGCGAACTTCTCTTCCAGATGCTCCATTTCTTTGTCAGAAAGGATATTCGTATCTTATTGTTGTGATCTTCAGTCCGGAGACTGTTTTGCTGCAGCTCTCCACCCTACCTTAGTCTGAGCAAACCTCTTCATCTCATCATAAGAACGGCAACCCACATCCATTTGAATCAGCTCACTGTATTCGTCTCTTGGGCTCCCTCTGCGATTTTTACCTCACATTCTTCCCTTCAATGCTAAATTCACAATTCCTTGATGTGTAAGAGTGTATTCTCCCAGCAGATCCCGTCTTGTATTCAAGGTATGCCACAATTTCCTTTTCTCCTCAATTCTGTTCCGCACCTCCTCATTAGTTATGCAATCTTCCCACCTAATTTCAGCATTCTTCTGTAGCAGCACATTTGAAAAGCCTGTATCCTCTTCTTGCCTGTGACCTATTAATCTTCCATGTTTCACTCCCGGACAAGGTAACACTCCACACAAATGCCTTCAGAAAAGACTCCTTACACTTACATTAATATTCTATGTTAATAAATTTCTCTTTTTCAAAAACGCTTTTCTTCTCATTGCCATTCTGCATTTCATATCATCTCTACTGCGACCATCATATGTAACTTTACTACGCAAGTAACAAAACTCATCTGCCAACTTTATTGTTTCATTACCTAATCTAATTCTTTCAGCATCACCTGATTTTCTTATACAGCATTCCATTACTGTTATTTTGCTTTTGATAATGTTCATTTTATACGCTCCTTGCAACTCATTGTCCATTCCGTTCAATTGCTTTTCAAGGTCCTTTGCTGTCTCTGACACAATTATAATGTCATCAGCGAAACGCAATGTTTTTATTTCTTCACCCTGAACTCTAATTCCTTCTCCAAATTTCTTTTTGCTTTCCTTCACAGCTTGCTCAATGTACAAATTGAATAACACTAGAGAAAGGCCACAACACTACGTATTACTCTCTTCCCAACCAAAGCTTCTCTTTCAAGGCCTTCGACTCTAATATCTGTATGGTTTTGGTAAAAATTGCAATTAACCTTCTGTTCTGCATATTTTAACCCTGCTGACTTCAGAATTGAAAGAATGTGTTCCATTCAAACATCGCCGAAAGCTCTCTCCAAAATCTACAAAAGCTAGTGTAGGTTTGCCTTTCTTTAGTCTATCTTTTAAGGTAAGTCGTAAGGTGAGTATTGCCTCTCTTGTTTCTACATTTCCCCTAAATCCAAACTGATCTTCCTCAAGGTCACCTTCTACCAGCTTTTTCATCCTTCTCTAAACAATTCATGTTAAAATTTTGCAACTATTATTTATGAAAATGTTGGGTCTCTAATTTTCGCACTTTTCTGCGCCTGCTTTCTTTGGAATGGGGAATATTACATTTTTCTTAAAGTCTGAGGGTATTTCGCTGTCTCTCACATCTTACACAGGAGGTGAAATAGTTTTGTCGTGGCTCTGAGAGATTGTCGTCTACTCTAGGGGCCTTGTTTAGTCATAAGTTTTTCAGTGCTCTCTCAAATTCTTTTGTTAGTGTAGTACCGTATCTCGTGATTTATCTTCATCTACTTCCTCTTCACTCCATAGGACATAGTCTTGAAGTTCATTTCCTTCGTAGAGCCTCGCTATATAATCTTTCCACCGTTCAGCTTTCCCTTCTTTGCTTATCACTGGTTTTCCATCTGAGGTCTTCATATTCATACAGCTGCTGTTCTTTTATTCAAATGTCTCTCTTATTTGGTTGTTGGTGTTAACTATTTTTCCCCTAGTTATATATTATGTTACAGAGTTGCATTTGTCTTCTTGTCACTCCTGCTTAGCCATTTCGCAGTTCCTGTTAATCTTATTTCTTAGTCGTCTGTACTCCCTTTTACCTGCTTCATTTACTGCATTTTTATATTTTCTCCTGTTATCAATTAAATTCAATATTTCCTGGAATATACAAGGATTTTTGTTTATATTGACTTTCTCCCTGTTTGGGCTATGCTGCCTTCACTATTTCATTCCTCAGAGCTATCCATTCATCTTCTACTGTGTTATTTCCATCTCTTTCAGTCAATTTTTGCCTAAAACTCCCGCTGAAACTTTCAAGAACCTCATATTTCTTTAGTTACTCCACATCTCTTTATTTTCGTAACTGTCTGCAGTTGTTTCAGCCTTCAGTTCGTAACAGGAAGATATAGTCTATATCTGCCCTTGGATATGCCTTAAGTTTAAAACCTGGTTCCTAAATCTGTGATATACCATTATAAAATCTATTTGCTACTGTTCGGTGTCTCCTGGTCTCTTCCACGTATATAACTGTTTTTCATGATTCATAAACCAAGTGTTTGTTATCATTAAATTATGTTGTCTGCAAAATTCTACCAGGTGGCTTATTCTTTCATTCCTTTTCCCCAGTGTATATTCATCCACTATTTTTCCTTCTCGTTCTGTTACTTTTACCGAATTCGTGTCCTCCGTCACAATTAAGTTTTCCTCTTCCTTAACTGTCTGAAAAATTTTCTTTACCTCCTCATACATTTCTTTGGTCACCTCATCATCGGCAGAGCTAGTTGGCTTGTATACTTGCACTACTTTGGTCGGTGTTGGATTGGTATTTATCTTGACTGCAATAATGAGATCACTATACACCTCATAGTAGTTTACCCATATTCCTGTTTTCTTAATCGTTGTGAAACCTACTCCTGTAATACCCCACTGATCTTGTATTTATAACCCTGTAGCCTACTTAAATGACCAGAAATCCTCCTCGTCTTTACAACGAACTTCACTGATCCACACTATATCGAACTTCCACCTATTTCCCTTTATAAATTTTATAACCTCCCTACCGGATTAACGGATCTAACATTTCACGCTCCAGTCCGTAGAATGCAAGTATTGTATTTTCTGATGAACACATCCTCCTGAGTAGTCGTTGCCCTGAGATCCGAATATTTTACCTGAGAGGATCCCATCATCATGCGTTCATACAGTAGAGGTGCATGTCCTTGGGAAAAGTAATGACCGTAGTTTCTCCTTGGCAAAGCCTTAGCTGATGTTTGTTACAAGGCCAGCCAGCTTAGTCAACCATCTAGACTGTTGCCTCTGTAACTATTGAAAAGGCTGCTGCCCTCTTCAGGAATCAGACGTTTGTCTAGCCTCCACAGATACCCCTCCGCTGTGGCTGCACCTACGGTACGGCTATCTGTATCGTTGAGGCACGCAAGCCCACCTCGGCAATGTCTATGGTTCATGGGAGTAGTGGCGTGTGACACAACTCATCCACAAGGTAGGAGGAGGCGGGGCTGTTGGATTCGTGTCTGGTCTGGAGTAGCGCTTCAGAGACAGGAAAAGTTTAGAGTGGTTCTCGTGCACATGTTGGTATATGCTACCAGCCACAGGCACTGGCTATCGTGATAATTACGAAGACAGTACTACAAGACACGCTTTGGTTTTTTACATGTTTGGTCGCAACAAAGCAACGGGCGAAAAATTAATAAATTCATGAATATATATGTGCACTGTTCTTTGTTTACTCACAAATAGAATGAACATTATCTCTTTTAGTTTCTGACTGCAAAGATTTACGCAATTAGATTGGTCTGTATTCTGAGCTTTATCGTCGCTGGCTACACAAATATCACTAACCTGTTGCTAAATGGATCATTAAGTAGCAAAACTTGATGTACTTCTCGAGTGATCTGACTGGAAATTACATGTATTATTGCTTGTCAGATACAGGTGTTCGATTTTTCGCATGTGTTATGCACAAGCTGGTTTTGCGGCCTGGTGTTCAGTATTCTCTTATAACTTTGGCGAGTCTGCTCAGGGAGTAGAATATACTCATCTTCTTCTTTCACCATCGCCGATCACATGTTTGCAGCGGATGTGTCGGTATAAGCTATTATTACTGCCACATGTTCGAGTGCGCAAATATGCAGTTATATTTTTCCATTTTTCAAATGGGAGCTGAGTTAATAAAGACAAAATAACCCAAACACGGGTTTGCAAGGCAAGCGCAACTACAGACCAACCACATGCCCAAACGTTTCTGCCTCCTTCTGCCCTTGTAAAGTGTAGTACGAACACAGAAGAGTATTAATTCCTCCAAATTGTCATACAGGGTACCATTTTGTTGGTCGCCACTCCCTTTCACACTAAATAATTCAACATATGCCATTATGTTTTATTTGTCCATAGCTCAAGTAAGCCCTCAACAGTTTCCTCAATTTCGATTATGGCTTCCTTGTTTACATCGTTCGCTTCTTTATGAAGCCACTGTCTTTTTACACATGCTTTTCCGCTCTTGAGAACTCTCTGATACGCAGACCCAGAGGTTAATTTTGATAGGCACCGCCAGTAGTAGCTTCTCACGCCTGTTTTGACGGTCTGTCGTTTTTTGCTGATAAACTCACTTTATCGAAGTTGGTGTTTGGTGGGCGCATAGCGCTCAATATTATCGGCCCCGCTCGGCGGTCAGTGAAGGCTGCGTCACAGAGCCAGAACTCGAGAGTGAACCCACAGTTTACAAAACAAATGCCTCATTTTAGACTGTTTTTATTTTGAGAGAAAAAGGGGAGGCGATGGGGGGTCAAGCCGATGCGTTTACGGGTCATAAAAAATGTAAAAGCAGTCAACAATTCGAAGATTAATTTGAACACCACAGTGCTTTACTAGGCATGGTCCTGTTTGGAGGTGGTATGCCGTTGCCTTCCTCCGACCTTCGAATTGACTTACCCCGCCAGTTATAGGGGGACCTACAGTTTAACGTGGGTTCCAAACCACGGTGCTACTCGGTATTTTTCACATGAGCAATACTGCCAGAGGTGAAAGAAGTGGAAAGTGACAGATAAAAATCATAGGACCTGGCGGGGATCGAACCCCCGACCGTTAGGACTTGTAGTCTGGCATTCTACCACTGTGCAACCGAGGCGTACTCACAGGTCACACTGCACATAAATTACACTCCTGAAAGTAATTAGGGGATTAGGTGAGATGCCATACACAATATACATCTGGTAACGTATTTTATTCAGATATTGGTTACAATTCTAATTTGTGTGTGATTCAGTACGATATTTTGCTGTCTCAACTCTCTACTTGAGGTTTACACGGTGTTTACTTAGAGCGAAGCACCATGGGGCTACCATAATAGTGAAAAAGCCATTCTCGTTGCCCTCCAATATGGCGTGTGATCACCTGGGACGGCCAGTACAGTTGCACAGTATGAGGTTATCAATCAGCTCTTAAGGGACATTTGGTTAGTCTTCCATGAGTGTAATATCCAGCTCTGCAACGGTTGTGGGAGGTGCTGGCCTGGCTGCAATGCTTCTGCCAAGTGCATCCCAGACATGATCAATCAGGTTTAAGCCTGGTAAAAAAACTGACCATTCGTTTAGTTCTCTCAGCTTCAAGCATATTTTCAATGCTGCTCTGTGGGAACGAGCGTTATCGTCCAGCATAAGAAATCCATCTCCTATGGCACCAGCGTAGGGCACAAGAAAAGGTGGAAGGATCTCGTCTCTGTACCTCTGAGCAGTCAAAGTGCCACTCTGAGCGACATAGTGATCCGTACGTCCGCCAACACTGACTCCTGCCCACACCACTCGTCCACCACCATGATATGCTGATGATTTCTGCAGATAAGCAGAGTTCCACGTTCTCTCCAGATGAGGGAAAGACCACTTTCCAGCTGAATACAAAATCTTGACTCAACATTGAACAGAACTCTGCGCTTTCGTTATGACTCCAAACCTGACGTTCCTCAGCTCAGATTATGCGGGCTAAACGGTGTCGTGGTTTTAATGGGACACACGCCACAGGCTTCCGTACGTAAAGGCCATATTCCCGAAGTCGATTTCGGACTCACAAGGAAAGTACATGGGCTCGAACAAACATATCTGTATTAACGTTTGGTTACAGGATCTCTACGCACACCTCAATGTGCTGGTGGGTGTCGTTTTTCTGCAAAGCTCTGCTCCCATGCTCTAGATAGCACTGTAGATGTAATTGTAGACGCCATATCTTAACTATAACTTATGTAATAATCATCGTACATGTTCTCTAGCGAATTGTCATCAAAAGTCGTGATGATAGTTGCAACTGTAACCTTCTTCCCGACAGACTGTTGGTATTCACTGCCACAGCTTCCATCGCCTCTTCCCGCACTTACCGTAGCACTACCGCTTGCAATGAGTTGTTCGTCGTTATCAACCCTATTATCATTATTATAAGTTTGTAACAACAGTATCTTAACTTATGCTCATATTTCTGTACCATAACAGATACGAGAGAGCGTGAAAATGATTCATCTTCTACACTAATACTATCTTCACGAAGAAGGGTTCTTCGTAACTTCATCTCAACTAATCGCAATACATTAGCAGGATTGATTAGCAATCGCCGCCCCATCTAACGCTTCACCACACAAGTAACATCACAAAACGCAACTTCGGAGGCACACTGCACCGTCCCTACTGGCGAACCGACAGGTCAAAATGCAATGCAGCATGGCACACGCAGAGGCCTCTAACGGACGACCGCAGAGTTTTGCAGATGCGGGAGTATCACTAGTGCAATAAGGGATCTTATACGATTTTCGTGTATATGTGTTTGTTCGAGCCCAAGTACTTTCCATGTCAGTATTTCCCGCGTCCTGTTGCTGCCTGGAGGATGCTTTGCAACTGAGTTGCACGCAGCCTTCTGTCTCGATGGACTGTTAACCGGAGATATCGGTCATCTCTTGCTGATGTTTTGTAGACGAGATTGGCCTTGCCTTGTTTTAATGGTTTCTGTTGTCTGAAATCGCGTCCGGGTCAAGGAAATTACACTTTGGGACACTCAAATAGCTGCAGCCACCTCCCTTTTTGTCTATTCCGCTTCCAACCTTCCTATGGCTCTCCATACCATAGCTCCGGGTAAGTCACGTTGTTGTTGCACTGCACTACCTGCTGACTACAATATCTGAACCCAACTGCTTGTGTCATTCGTTTGGTAAACAGAAGTCAGCACCAACCGCATCTGCAGCAACTTTCTGTTGCCGTGATGTTGTCGTCTCCATTTCGTAGAACTGACAGAAAGACGACGAAGCATTTTTAATTCATTCTACCGATGACAGTACTTCATAACCTAGATATCTCAACAGATCCCCTAATTGTTTTGACCAATGTAGCTCTCTTTAGTACTTCATCTTACAATTGAACAACATGGATAGTACCTTGAAGAGAGGTTGAATGCAATGCAGTCCAATTAAAACAGGGGATGCTGAGGAAATCAGATTACGAAAGTATATGCTACCAGTAGTAAATGATTTTTGATATTCCGTCAACAAATAAAGGACGATGACAGAAGAAGAGTGTATACAAAATGCAGGCTGCCAATAGTAATAACAGCGTTTCCCTAAAAGATACATTAACATCACATGTACATTTAAGTGGTAGGAACATTTTTTATTTATTAGTCAGGAGTGGGACCTTGTACGGAAACGAAACATAGGCAAAATTCAGTCCAAAGAAGAATATGACAGAAGCTTTTGAAATGTTGTGCAACAGAAGAATAGTTATCTCTCTCAGTATCAGGAGGTATCGACATGACCTGATGCGGTACTGCTTCATTCACTGAATGAAAGCCATTTCCCTGCAGCTAACCTGTCTTCTAGTAGGCATACCACTCCAGCCATCGTTGAGAATGGAATTTTTGCTGAAATAATAAAAGTATGGGGTCTGTACGATCCCAGCTGGTCATTTGTGCAGTTGCCCACCTGATATTTGGAGGGTGAAGATTCAGTGGGTAGATTAGATAGTTAACCTCCTTACTGATTATGCAGGGAAACTCGGGTTAAAATGTTTTGCTGAGAAATATTATTCCAACATAACTCTGGTTACCACATTTTTCGCGTCCCGTAAGTAGTTTCCAAAATAAAATAGTTTTAGTTGCTTCTGCTACTGCTGGTAGGCGATTCTTGGAGACTCCCGTTTTCTTTGCATAGTTATTAAAGCAATACTGTCTCTTTAGTTTAACCAAAAGATGGGACTGGTTGACGGGACACATTCTGAAGAATCAAGGAATCTGAATTTTCTATTTTGACACCATCACACAACTGTACTATGTATCTAGTCAATTCGAGCAGCAGTTATCAGTTATATAAAATTGTCCGAACAAAATGTTTCGGGACCAACGTTATCCCATTCTCAAGTCCTACAAGAAACAAGGAAAGAACGTAAAATACGGCTCAAAAATTAAGATGCGAACACACGAAATAAAGCCGGAGTGTATGAAATCAAATGTCTAGATTACGACATGAAGCATATGGGGCAAACCGGGAGAAATTTCAAACACAGATTCAATGAGCAGAACAGTGGAAATGGCTCATCGGCTGTGGCTAGGCACATGAAGGAAGAAAAACACTGCTTGGGGAACATCAACGATCGTATGAGGGTA
Source organism: Locusta migratoria (assembly GCA_026315105.1). Taxonomy (NCBI): domain Eukaryota; kingdom Metazoa; phylum Arthropoda; class Insecta; order Orthoptera; family Acrididae; genus Locusta; species Locusta migratoria. Next base: position 485,072,376 of record CM048744.1, on the reverse strand, counting down.
TTAAACTACGAAGATAAAGGAGTGTTGATCTCTAATTTAGAAGAGATAGAGTTACTCTGCGCAGTAAAGAGTCGTACAACGTATTAAATGAAAAGACGAGACTGTCATAAGGGCATTTTTGGGCCCATTTTAATAATGTCCTCCTGGAGAAAAAACAAATTTTATATGACAGTTATTGACCTTCAGCTACGCAGTCATGCTTCAGACCTTTTTAGCACCTTCTTAAATAATGTTTTTGGAACACATTTGGCCCCATCCGTGGGAATCACGTCGTCAATCATCTTTGACTTTTAGCTGCTCATAGATTATCGCTTAAACAACAGTGCAGCTAGCCGACAACATGTCAGATTGCCACATGACACTGCATGACAATGCACCGATGCTGCATATATTTTAAGGTGGACGTTGCCTATGCCTAATGGCTGATTCATTATAATTTTTAGGTAATATATCCTAGAAAGGATAATTGTTTTGTGTATCTGCATGTTTATTTCTGTAGGACTCAGGAATGGGATAACGTTGGTCCCGAAACATATCGTTCTGACAATTTTGTATAACTGACAGCTGGTGCAAGAATTGGCTAGGCAATCTGAATTTGTAATGGAGGAGTGTGTGTGTGTCTTTGGGAAGGGGGAGGGTGTTTGTATTTCGGAGGTGGGTGTAAAAATCGAAGAGTGAGATTAAGCTTTGGCCGTTGTAACGATGATTTAGTGGTATTTTTGCCAGTTACATCGTGTTTTTAGGCGAAGCCACTAGGAGCAACTTGCGCAACGATGATAATGAAATGATGATGAGGCCAACACAACGCCCAGTTCCCATGCGGAGAAAATCTCCGAGCCACTGGGAATCGAACCCCGGCCACCGACTGGCAACGTACCACGCTTCCTACTAGACTACATGTGCGGAGTTTACTGGAGTAAGCAGGTTAGAATGGTTTCAGGCTTCAGTAGTAACTGCCATACGTCTGTTAGAAAGGAAGACACATAGCTGCGGTGGAATAGCCGTGCACACTAAAGCGCCTTGCTGCGGTGCGCGCGGCATTTCGTCGTCGGAGGCTCGATTCCTCCCTCGGTCATGGGTGTTTGTGTTGTTCTTAACCCTAGCAGCATCAAGGAATTTTAGGTTACACGGAGCACCAAGCAAGGCAAATTTTGCCCTTATTACAATAAGCTGTGAATCCTGTAAAATGAATTTTTTTGGTCTTTGTCATCGGCTGTTGTCTGTCAAACGTATGTACAGTGCATCATCCTTACTGTCTTATTGCCGTCTTTGATTACCTGCAGATATAGGACCGAAAGAGTTACTTTCCCAGTCTTGTGACCTTTTTTTTTAATTACTATTATTTACAATAATTTCAGCAATTATTAGGTCTGTTAGGCTTGTAAATAGCTGGGATACACTGAAATTAGAGGTGATGGATTTTGTGTCTCGTTTCCGCCGGTTGTCATGGGTGTCAGTGGCCGAGTAGAGAGAGACCGACGCAGGACAGTAGGATGCACGCGTGTGCGGGTACAGAGTCTGAGGTGACCAGTCAGTGGGACAGCAGAAACTAGAAACACTAAGCTAGATTAGAACAAGATATATATTTACCAGAAATCTTACAATACTTAACTTTGTTAACTGAAGACTACTGGAATGCAGATACATAGTTTAACCAGGTAGAGGCCTGCCTACTGAGGAGAGTCCTAGTGCCTGTCCTAATCCCAAGTGACGCATGCAGTTCGGTGGTGGCCACGAGCGGGGTTGCAGCAGAGGGCGCTCATGGCTGACGTCATAAGAACGCGCGCCGTGCGTGTATGGCGGCGCGCGGCGAAAGTACGTGACGCGCACTTTAGACTTGCGCGACACCACAATGGACACTGATTTTATACTAACATTTTTTTCTCAATGTTTGGCGGTTGTAGGGAAGACACTAAGAATTATAGTCACGTGGAGTACCAACCCGGGGCAAAACGTGCCCTCTGGCATAAAATTCCTGTAATTTATTTGCAGTTTTTAAAATTGTAACCATAGAAATGTACGGTGTAGTACTTTATAAGGTGAGAGACAAACAGAAAAAAAGCCCATAAACAAAGAAAGATTTTTATTATGATTTTTAATAAAAGAAAAGTGTACCGGCAATTTTAGCCTGTAGGGTTAAGGTGGGTCCACGCCAGACACGCGTACCCGCGCAGCGCACAAACGCGCAGCGCAGAGCAGCAGCACAGAGTAACATATACAGAGAAGCAGCCCACCCTAAACCACTGTCCTACGCTCCCCTCGTAGTTCCGTAAGATGCTAGCAGGTGTCAGGCGGTTTGCTGGCTTAGGGTGCCTCTCGCACGTCAGAGGGTAGCGTGGAGGGGAGGCTGAGGGGAGAGCTTGTGCCGTCTGCCATGACGCTACGGCTGTGTCCGGCGTGCCGGCGTTTGAGGGGAAGGGCTGGTGGGGGCAGCCGCTACCTGCCGTCTGCTCTGGCCAGTTTAAAGAGCTGCTTCTGACTGCAGCGCCATCATTGGACATCTTACGGAACTGCTGGAAACCCTCCCTCCCCGCACCCCGGAGCGTAGGACCGGGCCCTTACGGAGGTTTCCCGTCTGTATATATTTGTCTGTGGCAGCAGGGAGCGGCGCGCAGCAGCGCGGTGTTGCTGGGCGAGCAGCCAGGTCCCAGTCTGCGCGCCAGCCTCAGTAAAAGTGGACGACGAAACTCTAAAACTGCAAGTGCTGCATTCATAGCAATTTATCACCAGCTGAGGGGAAGCAAACGTACGAAACGTCGTCAGTCAGTGACACCAGTACTGGAAAGAAGAAAGACATATGGCGGAAATAACCTTTCAACTTACTTGTCATGGGAAGTTGGAAAATTTAGCATAATCCAGTGCAAATGGAAATCAATAAACTCAAAAACGAATGGGATACGGTAGAAATGAATGTTTTGTTCAAATGTTCAAATGTTTGTAAAGCTTATGGGACTTAACTACGGGGTCATCAGTCCCTAAACTTACAAACTACTTATGAACTAGCTTATACTAAAGACGATACAAACATCCATGCCCGAGGTGGGATTCGAACCTCCGATCGCAGCGGCTGTGACTGGCACGCCGCAGACCGCTCGGCCACTGCGGCCGGCTTCGAGTCCCGTTCGGCAAAAATTTTCATTTGTCATAAAATGACAGAGACCTTAATAAGTGTACCTTAAACTCGGAAATTATGAGTGAGAAAATGCGTATTACGAGAGTTATTCAAATGAAAAGGTACGAAACGTCTTAACAACCAAACCGGATGAAATCTGAATATGCCACTTTGGGATAACATGGGATCGTCCCCTAAAAAATTCAAGGCAGTGCCCTCGGCAAGCAAGTTGATGTTTACCGTCTTTTTCGTCTCTGAGGTCCAATACTCATTCATCGAGCACTGAAAACCCACGTGTGCTGTGAGACACTCCGTAGCCTACGCAAGTCTACCAAGAGAAAACGCCCTAGGCTGATCACAGAGGGAGTAATTCTGCGTCTACACGCCTCCAAGGTCACACAAAGTGTACTGGCCTACAGCCCGGACATGTAAACCTCTGACTTTCTTATTTAAGCAAGGACTACACTACCAGCGGATAAACTATCTGAAGATTGCCAGCCTCTGAAACTGGCAACATTTAGTAAATTATGTTTGCACTACGCACATAAAACGGTCATTTTTCTTAGTCATATGATTCTTATCGTAACTTAGATCTCAGTGTAATAGACCGTATTATTGTACAATTATTGTAATGGTACCCCCTGAAAGTTAATTTGGGAGTGACGCACAATGAAATATTTCCCACTAAAAGTTGACTGCTTTAACGTTCATAATTTTTATACAACTTTCGTTTGGCATATCTTTCGATGTATTGAGACAACAGCATCGCCATTTCAGCGTGGTCTATTATGATGCTCCCTATACACAGTTGCGAATTATCAAGGGATATAGATCTTTTGCTGGTGAGAGACTGCCCTTAAAGTGGAGTTCAAAACTGCCGTTACAAAATTGGGTATTAATTTTGGCACGGATTAACAGCTGAATGGCCAAACATACGACTTGTTGATTGTACCATTGGATTCAACACTAAAAGTTCTCCTGATCCGCCAAATATCACTCTTATATGTCAGTTTGAATTGATTTGACAGAAGGTAAAAATTGTATCTTTTTGCAGCACCGCACATTAAACAAATGAGACCCCATTACACATAGGCCTGTAATTTGTGAAGGGAAGAGCTCTGAATCCTAAATGTTTCAAAGTTTGGTTTGAAATCTGGTGTTACTTCACAACAAAATTCTATGAAATTTGTAGAGGGTCGAATGGAAAGGGTATAGTGATTTGACATGAAATGACCCTATAGTAAAACCTCACATTTTGAGAAGTCTATGTCAAAGCAGAAAAAAAGAGTGCATTTGGTTCTGTTGTTTACAAAACTTTCGTATATATTAAAACGGGATCCAAAAAGCGGACAAAGTAAGCTCTCTTCTTGCTCTGAAGCTTTCTTACCGTTTTATGACACTAAGCAAAATAGTGATAACAATCTGAAATTAAGATTGTGGATACACTAATAATTTTAATACAAAAATACAGTAATACAAGAGAAATTACTACAATTATAAACAAAACTGAGTTATTTGAAGAACGAACGGAGCGCATACATAAGTAAAAGGAACAAGAAATGTGTTGTGACAAAGTGGGAAAAAACACTAGCGATAAACCTACGACAAATATCAAAGATTTCCTTAGTTTTGTTTCCAGCACAGACATACATTACTAGACTGGCAATGCCGTATACAGTACCACTGGTGTCAATGAAGTCTCGCCGCCATATTTTTATCGCCTAACGCGTGCGTAGTCTTGTATGTTATTATAGAAAACAGTCGTAAAAATATGGATGAACTGACGTAACTACACTGTCTTTAGAGTTTGGACATATGGGAAAATCGTGTGTTGTGTATGGCTGTAATTTTTTCAGCTGGAGAAAATTTGACACATACAGTAATGAGTTGCATGGAGTTGCAGCTATTATTAATCTCTTACTAATTTCATTCACCCTCGGAATTTCCTTCAGTAGTATTGCAATTATAAAAGTGTTGTGTATCTTGTGTAACACGTATCATTATTCTTTTGAGAGTGCTTACTAAATCTACAGCCTGCTTTGGCATATACACTAATAAGTCGCTTTTCCTGCTTTTATTAATCTGATACCAGTTTCGATCAACTTAGGTTTTGCTTTTAATAGTATGGCCGTTACAAATGTGGTATCTTCCGTGGATTATACATATCTTTATTCTTTTGTGTGTTTTTGAGATCATTACAGCCTACTTTCACTGTTCGTAACGGTAAGATTTTATCTACCATCCCGGCGGCCTCGCATGATTACGTTGGTAACATCAACAAAACGGTAGAAAGTCATTGCCAAGAAGATAATATTCTTAGAAATCCACACAGAGTGACTACATTAGTGTCTCGTACAGACAATGAAGTAAATAAATAATGCTGTTCCTGCTCTATGGTTGACAGGTTCTTGCTTGTACCCACGTTGACACAGTAAAAGTAATTGATCCATTAAGTTTCCGGCTAGGAGCCGGATTTCGTCGACTTCTTGCCACGATATTTCGGCTGACAACCGTTCAGCCATCTTCAAGTGAATGCGTTCCACTGGAAATAGCTAGTTTCTTTTTTCTTTCTTTTTTTCCCTTTATTGTTAATTTGCCGACAGAGTCGGCAGGCTGGCAGCAGCATCTTACACTGCTCTTGAGTCATGAGAATACATGAATATTACATGACGTAGTGAAAAACATGATATGAAGTTAAAAACACGGAGATTTAACAACATAACCAGAGGAAGATATAGGTGGGTTTAAAACATAACAAAGGTGAACATACTGCGGACATCATAGACAAAACTAGGCGATAAAATCACACGATTCAGTTAAAAATAGTCTGTGCCACGGCCGCGGTTTAATATTACATTTAGAACACAAATTGGAAGACGAAGAACATCATATGAAGACACTGATTAAAATTGATGTTGTACCATCGTTGTTGGGCCATGCACTGATTAAAAACACGAAGTCACTGTTGCACAGTACACTAAACGATGCTGTTTAAAAATTTCACTGAGGTCCCCGCAAGGGGGCGTGTGGAAAGGGAGGGGTAGGAAGCGCGTGGGAGTCGTGAGGAGAGGGGGAGGGGAGAGGGGGAAGGAAAGGTAGGGACTGCCGAGACTCCGGGGTGTGGGATGGGGAATAACCAAGGGGGGGGGGGGGGAGCCTGAAGCTACGGGGAGGGGATCAGGGTTGATATGAGGGGTAAATGTCGGGACGAAGGACGTCATCCAGTAAGGGGAAGGGTGCGGAAGTTGCCCTGGATGAGGATATGGAGTGTGTGCAGGTGGTGGTGGGGGGGGGGGGGGTATAGCGGTGTAGGCTTGGCAGAGGCCCGGGATTGGTGAGGATAGGGGATACCAGGGGGTTGAGGGAGTCTACTTTACGAGTAGTGTACAGGATCCGGAGGTGTTAAGGTGTTGCAGGAGGTGAGGGAAGAGATTGCTAGTTCTCGACACCTTTATAGCAAAATTTGGCGCAGAGGCGCATGCGCATCAGTGGCCGCCACAAGTGCGCCCTGTTTCGAAATTACCGCCCTCTGCGAGAAACAGTCCACAAGCGTCATGCGGGCGACTACACGAAGTTGAAACTGCATGTCCGCCATCTGTCGCAACGCGCAAGTGCTGCAGAAGGTGGAAATACAGTACATGTCCGCCCTCTGTCTGAATGCGCACTTGTGTGTTTGTAAATCTATCGGACAAAACTGCGTGGTCATCAGTCCGTAGCCTACAAACTGCTTAACCCTAGGGAAACTAACCTAAGGACAAACACACACACCCATGCCCCAGGGAGGACTCGAACCTCCATGGCGAGCAACCACGCGCTCCGCAGCGAGACACTTTAGGCAGCTCGGCTACTCCAACGCGGCTGAATAATTATCGCTAGAAGTGTCGTCCTGGATAAAATGTTTCCTCTCAGATGATATTAAAGAAATCACCGGGTCCCAAGCCTTATCCAAATAAAAGTCGCCGTCACAATTAATAAGATCTTGGGCTAAACGTATTTCCACAGTTTCTCTGATTAATGAATCCCAGAAGGATCTACTCGTGGGCAAGATTTCAGTGGCAGGGTAATCCATAGAATGTCCTGTGGAAATACAATCCTCGGCTACGGCCGACTTACTGGGCTGCAACAGACGAGTGTGGCGTTCAACGCACCTTTCCTGTACTGTGCGTGTCGTCTGTCCAATGTAAGCTTTGCTACACTGGCAAGGTATTCTGTAAATTCCGGTTTTTCTCAATGCCAGATCATCCTTAACCCAGCCGAGAAGTGCACTAATCTTCGTAGGTGGTCAGAAGATGACTTTAACCTGATGTTTTCTAAAAATTCTGCTTAATTTCAACGAAAGGTTTCCGACGTATAGAAGGAAAGCTCTTGACTTGAAAACCTCCTTATCCTCTTGATGTTGAGGGTGGTCACGTTGCTTCCTCTTCAATGCTGCGCTGATCTGATGTGGAGAATATCCATTACCTTTGAAAACGGACTTTAGATGTTCTAGCTCCGTAGGAAGACTTTCTCCATCAGACGCAACATGTGCGCGATGCCCCAACGTTCGAAGGACGCCGGTAGATTGTGCAGGGTGGTGGCAGCTGGACGCTTGCCAACAGATGTCCGTATGTGTGGGTTTCCGGTACACGGAATGACCCAAGGTCCCATCCACTTTCCTACTGACTAGGACATCAAGAAAGGTAAGCTGCCATCCTTCTCATTGCTAGCCCTTTGTTTTCCATATTTCTGGAGAAGGTAATATGGAGCAAAAGAAGAAGACGAAGAAGAAGAAAAAGGCCAGGCTTTGTTTAATTTAAAGTGTAATTTACATTTGTCTCCCTTATGAACTAGGCGGTCTGGCAAAGGTAAGAATGCCGTCCTTCAAACAATGTAATTTACAACTTTTTAATATATTGTGCAAACATAAATAATAACGCAATATTGCTGATATTCAGTATCTGGGAATAAGGCCGTAGTCCAGGGCATGCTCTTTTGGCTGACGTTTCGTCTTGTATGGCGAAAGACAATCATGTTTGGAGACTTTATAAACACCTATTCCAACTGAGCTCGCAAAGCCGTACTGTTTGTGTGTCCCCACACGGCAGTCGAGTTGTAACGTCATGAGACTGCTGCCTACGATCACCGAGTCGCGTCGAAGTACGTTATGGAGCTTGTGGTGAAGAGTTGGTGCTACTTAATTTATTTACCACCAAGGATACACATTAACAGTACGCCCAACTGCGATGGCATCACTGTGAACGAGTGCCTGCAAAGCCTCCGAAGATGTCTGCAGCAGTGGAAGACGAAACGTCAGGCGGAAGATCATGTCCTGGACCACAGCCAATTCCCAGGTATCTACAGTGAAGAACCAAAGAAACTCTCGCGATAGAGATTTCTAATGCGTAATTTCAAATATTTTCCAATCCATGATGTGGTTCGTACAGCAACAAATTAGATTTTACTTTGAAATAAAAGCTGTCTTGGTTGCATATTTGTCTATTAATGCTTACTGACGCGTTTCGCCCTAACAGCAGGGCATCATCGGATTATCTGCATGACAAGTATAACGTAAGAAGAGTGAAAAGGGGGTCATTCACTTATTTTGTGCTGAAGGGACATGTATAAACGTTTCTGTAGTTTTCATTAAACCCTACAAATAATCGAATAGCAAGATTAGAAAAAGGAACATACGCGGTGTTGATATGAAAAGGACAAAGTTGATGTTAAGTTACCTTTAAATCAGCGCTTTTACATGTCGACACAAAGGAAGCCCATGTGCGCAATTTGAAATCAAAGGTAGTATATACATAATGAAAATTAAATTATTAGTCTTTCGTTGGTGAATTTTTTTTATATTACATTATTACAAATATAGTCTTTTAGTGATTTTGTTACTATTTTGGTTCAAAAGTTTGTAATTGAAGGTAATTAATTACATGCTTGAATACCGACAATTTACTATTTCTGGATACTCAGGGCTAGTGGGTTGGCCAATTATAAATAAATTCGTCACTAATAAATTAAAAGACTTCTTTCTTGAGAGAAAACCTCAGAAAATTTAATAGACGAAACTTTTACAAAATGAAACTCTTACAAGATTGGCTTGCTCCCAACACTTCAGATAATTGAACAAGACTAACTGATTCCACTCTTATGTCTAAAACATAAGAAAGCACCACTGTTTTTTTGTTCTCTAAGATTAATTTTATATATCTCATTTTATGAATTATCTATGGTCTATCTACTGATAGTAAATATATCGTAAATTAATCAGTTAACTAATTAATTATGATTTTCTTTTAAATTCAAGTAAAAAATTCCTCTCCCCTATTCTCCTTCTTACCCTTATATCTCCTGCCTCATGTATCATCACAGTAGCGAGCGGGCATATAGTAGCCCAATAAACTAGTACATCGTAAGTTGCATCAAATGAGGGTAGTAGTTTGTTTTTCTTTGTATGGGATGTGACAGATACAATATCCAAGTTATCATCTCGGCAGCCTCCCGGATCATTTTTGAATTGCCCCAAAACCGTTAAATTTGCGCTCTTTTCTGTTTTTTTTTTTTTTTTTTTTTTTTTTTCTCATTTCCGTTTTGAAGGAGCACTTTTTCGACCAATACTGTCCTACTATAAACTTTAAACTAGATTTAAATTTCTGCAATTTGAGACCATAATGACCTCGAAAGACCTAATAGTTAGTGAGGTATTGCGTTTAAACGTTTGCCAAATTTTCCCAAATTGAAAGTTTAAAGCTAATATTCATATTTCATTTTGTGAAGTCGTCTTTAGATCTTTAGTAACCTGTCTGAAATGTTGCAGTGAGTTACATATCTAATCATTTTGACATTTTGAAGGGCGCTGTTCAAAACTAGGCAAGTTAAACTGAATTAATAATTGTATACAATAATTACATCAAATTTGTATAAAAAGTTTAAATAAATTCTACGACTACGCGGAATGTTAATTAAAGACGTTTCCTTCTCTTCGAAAGACCTGCACGAAACAAATCTGCCAGTCCGTTTCCTTCAGTGTAACTATCGTCTTGGACATCCTGAAATAGAACGTAAATAGATATTTGTCGATTATCCCAAGGTTACATTAAATACCATTTTCGAAAGGTCCATCGGCCAGCGACCAGCTGTTGTGTCATTCTCCTCCGAAAAGCGTCACAGGATGCGGTATGGAGGGGGGCGTGGTCAGCGCCCCGCACTCCCGGCCGTTGTGTCGGTTTTCGGGACCAGAGCCGCTACTTCTCCACCAAGCAGCTCCTCAGTTTTGCCTCACAAGGTCTGAGTGCACCTCGCTTGCCAACAGCGCTCGGCAGACCTGGACGGTGACCCAAGCCATGTCTCCACCATATCCTTTCTTCTAGGAGTGCTATTCCTGTAAGTTTCGTAGGAGAACTTCTGTGAAGTTTGGAAAGTAGGAGGCGAGGTACTAGCGGAAGTGCTCAACTTCGGTGATCTAGCGGGAACCGGTGTAGCCACTGCAGCACGGCCTTTGGCTATCCCAAAGTTATGCCTTGTCGAAAACTCCTAAAATAAACACTACATACAATTATTAATGAACGGAAATAATGGTATCAATAACGTATGGTAAGTGTTAATTAATAGAAATAACGGTAACTGTCAATGGCAATACGAGTGTAAGTATTCCTGGTTTTACAGAATGAAATTTGCACTCTCCAGCGGAGTGTGCGCTGATATGAAACTTCCTGGCATATTAAAATTGTGTGTCGGAATCGGGGATCGAACCTGGGACCTTTGTCTAATGGGGGTAAGTGCTCTACCGTCTGAGCTATCTCGACACGATTCACGGTCCTTCTTCACAACTTTACTTCCGCTAGTACCTCGCCTCCTACTTTCCAAACTTCACAGAAGTTCTCCTACGAAACCTACAGGAATAGCACTCCTGGAAGAAAGGATATGGTGGAGACATGGCTTAGCCACAGCCCAGGGGATGTTTCCAGAATGAAACTCTTACTCTGCAGCGGAGTGTGCACTGATATGAAACTTCCTGAGAGATTAAAATTGTGTGCCGGAGTACCAGTTCTACCAATTTCGCAGGAGAACTTCTTTGAAGTTCGGAATGTAGGAGGCGAGGTACTGGCAGAAGTAAAGTAGTGAGGATGGTCCGTGAAGCGTGCCGGGATAGCTCAGACGGTACACCGCTTCCCCGCGAAAGGCAAAGGACCCAGGTTCCAATCCCGGTCCCGGCACACAATTTTAATATGCCACGAAGTTCCACACTTGATGTTGTTCCTGGACTTGTTCGAGCATCCTTTTCACCTCGTCGTAGTCGTCATCAGGCTTGCCCAAATCGCTGGTGTTGAGATCGACGTCTACCGTAATTTCAGGCAGTTATTCGCAGGTTCCGCAGACGACCGAACACTTCAAACCCGCTTTCCTGCAGCTGCATCTCTTCTTGCAACTGCATGGTAAGCAATTTTGGGGGTTCTATTTACCTCGATATCATCTTTGGGGAAAAGCCTTGGGCTATAGGAACGCGTCCCCCATTCGATCAGATTATTTTTGTGAACCAACCAGTGCTGCACCTGGTAGTACGCACGAAAAGAATGCAGCTTTGCAATATCTTACGTAGGAAGACGTCTGACCAAGTTCAAACTGACCTGGTAGTGCAAATCGTTGAGGGTTTAACTGGGCCTTTCCCCGCTGTACAGTTCAATGAGAATTTTCTCTCCGGCTTAAGCTACTTCGGCAGGTGTCGCGGCTCGACTAGAAAAAATGTTGCCGTCTCTTTAAGGTCTACATGTTTCTGTAGTAGTTGAAGCAACTGCAGTTTCCCCTGGCAAAAGAGGCACAACATGAAATCACAGTCACTGAATGCGTGAGTGAATGTGATGGGCGAGTCCCTGCAAATTTTGAGGTGGTTCAGTAGAAGACATGTGGCTTTTTGACTCTTCGACGCTACTGAAAGAATAAGGTACCTTTCATGGGTATACTGAGAGCAGTCAGTATGACTAACAAGTCTATGTTCTCTCCCGCAACAAACACGACCTGAAAATCAGAGGTCTTTCTGAGAGCTGTCGTGATGATTGATATATCAGCATCTTCTTCAGCCTGAAAAACCTCAATGTTTTTGGCTTCAAATTTTATCTTCATCAGGTGGACAAATCTTAAATTTTTTTATCATTGGATAAAAGAATTCTTGAGAATCATTTGGAGCAGTTGTTTCCTCAAACATCACCTTGAGAAATGAATGTGTTTGAGATTGCCGATTACGTTCAGAGTGGTCGTTACGCTTTTGGTTAGGCTCTGTTGAATAACTATCAAATACCACAGTATGTTCTGACTGCACTTTGCCTCCAGATATTGTACATATCTGACAGCTATGAGTTCAAACGAGGAATGCTTGGACCACACCACGTTTTGAAGGAGATGACCACCACTACAACAACGTGCCTCGTCAACGTTAACAGGCTGAAATGCTGCGTCAAAGACTTACTGTGCTTCCTCATTCCCTCTCGAGTAAATAGCGACATTTGGAATGGTGAAAATTCGTACGCGAAGAAGTTCAATTTTCATCTCACTTTTTCAAAACTCATAACCTGTGAAAAAGTGTAAATGGGTAGATAGTCACTTGTCTGTTTCGAACTACAACAGTACAAAGAGAAAAGGAAAGAGACACAACTTTGATTTTACGCTCGAATTTTAATTTTTGGAAATTTTCCGATAGTGATTGAATAAACCGCATTGTTACCGTTACGACCTCGTCTGTCAACCGACCTGCGAGCAGAAGATTCGAAAATTCTGTTTTCGAAGGAACGCAAAAGATGTATATTACGCAGGAGGGTGGACGGGTGAGAACTCTTATTTATTTATTTTTCTTTTGCCCGCTGGTGTATTACTATTGGGACTATCCTGTCGGATGACGCAAACTCCGGCACACGAGAGTCTGTACACACGGACTTTCAGTTTTTCTGCTAACATCTTTCATATTACTTCATTGCGATTTTGTAACGCACTGAATTTCTTAAAGAATTATGATATCTCTTATAATAACAAGTGTAGATAAATCGTCATTTGCTTCCTATCTCTCATTATGTGTAGTCATTCATGTATCTACGTGTTCCGCCACTTTAACATGTTAAACTGATCAAATGCTTACTTTACTGATTCATTTCAGACAGCGTGTTGAGGATGTAAATATAACGGCGTATGAAACTTAACATAGACTTCTAAACTCTGCAAAATTTGCCATCTTTTGAAACGCTATAACTCAAGAACTATTGTGCCTTCCGAGTTCATTTTGGTCTCAAATTGTAGCAAATTCAGTGCATTGCAGTTTAAAATGGTCGAGAACGTGCTCCTTCGTGTTGAAAATGGAAAAAACGGAAACATTTAGCGGTTTTTGGGATATTTAAAAGTGATCTGGAGGGCTGCCGAGGGCGAAAACGGAATTTGCATCTCATTCGTATCCCATATAAGAAGAAAAAAAGAAACATACTACCCCCAGTTGATGCGACGTGGCAAGGTCACTGTGCTAACAGACTCGGGCGTGTACGCCAGGACACATGGTCCAAATAGTGCTTAAGGATGGGAAAACCCGACCGGTTAAAACCGATATCGGTCTTTTAGTTCTGAACCACCATGCTTTTTGTATTTATTTGATGTCGGTTGTAACCGGCTTTTAAGTTATGCCAATAAGCGGTAAAAAATGTAAAGAAGTCAACAATCTGAAGATTGATTTGAACGTCTCAGTGTCTTACTTGACATTCTCTTGTTTGGAGATGGTATCCGTTGCCTTGCTCCGACCTCTGAATTGACTTAGGCAGCCATTTATGAAGGGAACTGCAGTTTAACGTGGGTTCCGAACTACAGTGCTGCTCGCCATTTTTCAAATCACGAATATTACCAGAGGGAAAAGTGACATAGAAATCCTCGGACTTGGCCGAATCGAACCCCCGACCTTGTGATTCATAGTCTGGTACTCAATCACAGACCGAGCCACAATGGAGTAGTATTTCTACTAGGGTGAGTCACTAAATAAGTCGCAAACTGAGGTGGACAAGCCAGCAGTTCGTTTAAAAGCCTGAAATTGCTTTACTTGCAGATGACTCCACCTGTAAATTTAAACACTCGTCACATCTTGGAGCTATTGTGTCAATAAGTGACGCTCTTGAGCAGTAACTTTATTTGGTTCCTTCAAGCCGCGGTGGAGTAGCCGAGCGGTCTAAAGCGCCTCGCTGCGGAGCGCGCGGTTGCTCGCCGTAGAGGTTCGAGTCCTCCCTGGGGCATGGGTGTGTGTGTTTGTCCTTAGGTTAGTTGTTTGTATAGCTTATGGGGCTTAACTACGGGGTCATCAGTCCCTAAACTTACAAACTACTTATGAACTAGCTAATCCTAAGGACGGCACAAATATCCATCCCGAGGGGGGATTCGAACCCCCGACCGTAGTGGCCGTGCAGACCGTGACTGGAGCGCCTCAGTCCCCTCGGCCACCGCGGCCGGCTTAGGTTAGTTTACCTAGGTTTAAGTGGTATGTAAGCTACGGACTGATGACCTCGCAATTTGGTCCAATAAATTTACAAACATTTTTTGGTTCCTTAAACTGCTGCAACCCACAAGACGGATGTATCGTATTGGCAGAGAAATACCCCTACACAGCGCGCAGTACTGGCGTGTCTACCTCAGTTTGCGACTTATTTACTGACTCAACCTCGTATTTTTTTTTTAATTAAATACTAGTAATATTTATTCCCAAAATTTCTCCTGCGCTGAAATATTACGTTATCGCAGAAATAGAATATGCGACCAGCGATAATTTAAGAATTATCTCGAATCAGAAAGGCATGGCATAAGAATTGGTACAGCTATTGTCGACGCATCCGTGCACCTGTTGCCTTGTGGCATGGCCTATTAGACGGAGTGTATGCATGTGCAGTGTGCAAGACTTGTTGGTCGTATAGCAGTTCCTCGCTGTTGTAGCTGGACGTCGGTAGATGAATATGGACTGGGGAAAAGGAATGAAAGAGAAGATCGCGTGGTAGAATTTTGTGGAGAGCATAATTTAATCATCACCAACACTTGCTTTAATCATCATGAAAGAAGGTTATAGACATGGAATAGACCAGGAGACACTAGAAGATGCCAGATTGACTTTATAATGGTAAGGCAAAGGTTTAGAAACCTAATTTAATACTGTAAGACATATCCAGGGCCAGGTATAGACTCTGACCATAATGTATTAGTTATGAACTGTAGATTAAAACTTAAGAGACTACAAAAAGGAACCTGAGCTGGTTGGGAGTTTCAGAGGGAGCATTAGGCAAGGACTGTCTGAAATGGAGGAAAGTAACACAACGGAAGAAGAATGGGTAGCTCTGAGAGATAGAGTAGTGAAGGCCTCAGAAGATCATATAGGCAGAAGAACAAAGCCAAATAGAAATCCTTGGATAACGCAGGAGATACTGAACTGATGAAAGGAAAAATGAGGATGACAGGAAGTGCAGACTAGCTAAGCAGGAGTGGCTTGAGGAGAAATGCATGACTGTAGAAGAATTTGTAACTATAGGAAAGATAGATAATGCCCACATGAAAATAAAAGAGACATTTGGAGACAAGAAAAGCAGCGGTATGAATGTCAAGAATTCAGATCGAAAAGCAAATATAGGAAAGCTGAAAGATGGAAGGAATATATAGAAGGCCTATAAAAAAGGAAATAAACTTGAAAGCAGTAATCTAGAATGGGAAGACAAAATAGAGGAAGAAGGAGAGGAGATACTATATTGCGAGAAGAATTTGACAGAGCACTAAAAGATTTGAGCGGAAAAAAGGTTGCTCGTTCGGAGAGCCAGTCACGAAGAAATTGATCCACCTGGTATGCAAGATGTATGAGACAAGGGAAATACCCTCAGACTTCAAGAAGAATATAGTGATTCCAATTCTTAAGAAAGCAATTACAGAACTATCAGTTTAATAAGTTATGGTTACAAAATAGGAATTATTTACAGATGAATGGAAAAACTTGTGGAATCGACCTTGGGGAACATCAGTTTGGATTTAGAAGAAATGTAGAAACACGCGAGGCAATACTCACATTACGACTTCTCTTAACAGATATGCTACGGAAAGACGTTTTTAGCATTCGTAGATTTGGAGAAAGCTTTCGTCAATGTCGACTAGAATACACTCTTTCAAATTTTGAAGGTAGCAGGGGTAAAATATAGGGAGGGAAGATATACAACCTATACAAAAACCAAACAGCAGTTATTAGAGTCGAAGGGCAAGAAAGGGAAGCAAAAATTTGGAAGGGAGTAAGACATGGCTGTAGCCTTTCTCCAAAGTTGTTCAATCTGTACATTGAGTAAGCAATGAAGGAATGCAAGGAGAAATTTGGAGAGGGAATTAAAGTTCAGGGAGAAGAAATACAGACGAATGGAAACTGGTGGAATCCGACATTGGGTAAGATCAATTTGGATTAAGGAGAATTGTAGGAACACGTGAGGCAATACATTAAAATTTACCTTAGAAGATAGATTAAGGAAAGGGAAACCGACGTTTTTAGCATTTGCGGAGTGGAGAAAGCTTTTACAGTGTTGAATGGAATACACTTTTTCAGATTCTGAAGGTAGCAGGGGTAAAATATTTGAGGCGAAGACTTATACTCAACTTGTACAAAAACCAAACAGCAATTATTAGAGTCGAACGTCAAGAAAGGGTCGCAGTGTTTGGAAAGGGAGTAAGACAGGTGTGTAGCCTTTCCCCATGTTGTCCAATCTGTATATTGAGCAAGCTGTGAAGGAATGCAAGGAGAAATTTGGAGAGTGAATTAAAATCCAGGGAGAGGGAACAAAAACCTTGCGGTTTGCTGTCGACAAGGTAATTCTGTCAGAGACAGAAAAAGACCTGGAAGAGCAATTAAACGGAATGGACAGTGTCTTAGATGAACATAAGAGTAAAACAAAGGTAATGGAATGTAGTGTCAGAAAATCAGGCGATCTTGAAGGAATTAGATTAGGTAATGAGACAATAAAAGTAGTAGAGGAGTTTTGTTATTAAGGTAGCAAGATAACTTCTGATGTCCGAAGTAAAGAAGATATAAAATGCCGAATGACTACGGGAAGTAAAGCTTTCTTGGAGTAGCGAAATTTGTTGACATCCAATATTTGTTTAAATGTTAGGAAGTCCTTTCTGAAAGCATTTGCCTGAAGTGTAGCATTGTATGGGAGTGAAACGTGGAAAATAAGAGTTCAGTTAAAAAGTTGATAGAAGCTTTCGAAATGTGATGCTAGAGACGAATGATGAAGATTATATAGGTAGATCACGTAACTAATGAGGTACTCAACAGAATTGGGGAGAAAATTAGTTTCTGGCGTATCCTGACTAAGAGAAAGTATAGGTTGGTGGGACACATTCTGAGACATCAAGGAACTATCAACTTAGGGGTAAAAATCATACAGCGAGTCCGGGGAACGAATACAGTAAGCAGATTCAAAAGGATGTAGGTTGCGGTACGTATTCTCAGGTGAAGAGGCTTGCACAGGACAGGGTAACGTGGAGAGCTGCAGCAAACCAGTCTGCAGACTGAAGACCACAACAACTACAACAAAGGATATGACAACAGTAATAAATTAGAAAATTAAATATTTCCTTTCATAGTTTATAATATAAATACGATAAATTAAATAGTAAAAACATTCAAGATCACAAAAATCTTATTTATTAAAACGAATAGTTTCTTCGCATTTCGATTGAAGTGGTACTCTTAATCTGCTGATGGCCGACTGAATGTGCCGAAAGCGGCCATTTTAATAAATGAGTTATCTTGTGATCTCGACCATTTTACACTTGGATCATCAAGAACAGAGTGTTGTTACATCCATCTGACTTTGGTTAAAACTTTAAACAGGAAAAAGCTGACCTGTGTCTGTGTCTACATTATATGCCTGTATCTGTTTGTAGCCCTTGTGTGGTGTCGCACAAATCTGAAGTGCGCGCCACGTACTTTCGCCGCGTGCCGCCATGCAAGCACGGCACCGCGTTCTTACGACGTCAGCCACGAGCGCCCTCTGCTGCAACTCCGCTCGTGGCCACCACTGAACTGCATCGGTCACTTGGCTATAAGACAGGCACTAGGACTCTCCTCAGTAGGCAGGCCATTTCCTAGTTCAACTATGTATCAGCATACTGCAGTCATGAAACTTGTAAAAGTTAAGTATTATCATATTGATACGAAATACATATCTTGGTCTAATCAAGCTTAGTGTTTCTAGTTTTCTGCTGTCCCCCTGGCTGGTCACCTCAGACTCTGTACCCGCACACACATGCATCCTATATTCCTGTGTCGGTCTCTCTCTACTCGGCCACCGACACTTAGGCCAACCGGTGGCAACGAGACACAAAACCTTGGAAATGGTCAACTTAACACGAAAAAAAGAATTCACCAACCTCAGTTTTTACCCTTTGGTACGGACTATACACAGAAATAGTGATGTGATTCATAAACTTGATTTTTCAGCCTGCTTTCAGAATCAATAGGAGATTTTTTTTTGTAGTATTCAACTCCGCATTACTTTTCGATAAAAGCAACGAACGTAGACGGACTAAGTTGTTCTTTCAGATCGCTATTTTACCCGATATTTTATTTCTACATATCTTGAAGAAAAGTATAATACAAAAGACTGAGTCTGCATTTGTTACTGGAAATAATAGCAATAAAAACCGGTTTTATTGAGCGGTTTTTGCAGGAAGATTAAACTGGAGATGAAAAAGACCGGTATAACCGAAAACTGGTCATTTTTGTCCCGGGGGCCAGCCAGTGAGCTAGCGATAGCGTAAAGCCGTCGGCATACGGAGCGTGTATCTGAACCAATGTGGCCAACGTGACGAGTTTCTGACGTCACAACGTGTGAACCGCACGTTGGCGAGGCTTTCCCAACGTGTGGGGCAGTATCAAGCATACCAGATACTCTCACCGAGCGTCTGAACGATCACCAATGAGGTGGGAGAACGCCACCGCGTCACACCACGTGGCTATCCGGGGAGGGGGCAGCTCTTTTCCGCATAGAGACGAAGACGCCATGTTGGCCGTCGTATTTTGTGCTTTTTATGTATATAACTTATATCTTATGAATGTATGACATTTCAAAGAAAGTAAAAGTAACTGAGTAAATTGAGACTCTCTCGGAAACCGGCCATTGAGGTACTATTTCTTTGAATAAATCACTGGAAACGTATTAAACGTGGTTAAAAAAATTCCGTATTACAGCAATCTGCCGTTTCAAGGCAAGGCGGACTGAAGATCTATCAACACGAATAGTTCTTTGTATCATTTGTTGTAATTACATGTCAGCAACCGACATATCGCCCAGTAGCATATATGACACGTCTAATATCGTAGGTGAGGATACATCGGTGATGCAACTGGTAGTAGCGTAGGGGGGTAATTTGTGGACTACGAAGTTGAAAGCAAATATATTTTCTTGTTTTATTCGGTTTTCTGATAGAGTTTCCTATAAAATTCTTAGAAGTATACTGCATAATATTCAATGCCACGTAAAAATAAGTGCGCACCCTCTGAGGAGTGAGTTTGTTGGATTCGTTTTATGAACAAGACAGTTTGCACCTCACTTAGAGTAAAATACGCACTTATTGGTTCACGTATTGCATTTTACACGTTCTTAACACTATTCTACTGAATAGTAGACCTAACATTGACCGTGGACGCATGATCTTTTAAGATTTACTAAAAAACGAGACTCTTGCAATAATCTTTGTGTTGTGAAGGCCTATTCTAATTTTATATCCCACGGTTTGTCACGAAACTTTTATTATTCGCTGCACATATTGACATAAAATGCAACTTTTATGAGAGTCTTATGTTCATACGTATTTTGTTGTTACTTATTTAGGCCTATCGCAGAACGTAAAGAACATAAGCACAAGCGCGAAAATAGGCGATTCAATAGAGGTAAAGCAGGAATTCCACTCTTTTGATTTGGTAAACAGAGTGATTCCAGCAACTGATACCGCCAACTGTCGCTGGAGCGCGCTGCGGTCGCGTGTAGCTCGTTGAGGCACACGTCTCGTATGCTCAAGATGCGCCGTCTCCGAGCGTTCAGCCGCACGGTGGACTCGGCACGTTGACCACACACGTTCAGACACACGACGGCTTAAGGGTCAGTGCTACTCTCTTGACGTGTCCTGGCGTACGCTCCCGGGTCTGTCCTACCCCTTAGTCGCCATGAGTAATAGTCTTGCGCATAATAGTTCGCGAGCGGGAGCGCTCATTTTAGTTGGCAGCTCTGTTAGGTCGTCCGCTCCTACTTAGGGCTGAGCGGCGTGCTCTGCGCATATAGGTGGAGGGAGAAGTTCCATCTAGCGGTCTCATGTGCTTGCTGCGTGAGCCGCTAACGACATCACCAAGACCAAATGAAACAGATTGTGGATAATTTCTCGCGTTTACGTTTAGAGTTATCTTTCAGCTTGTATCTCGGAATTATGGAATTTATTACTCAGATAATGCAGAGTGCAGAGTACTTTAAAGCAGAAGTATGGTAGCACTAAAGTATGTAACTCTAGCTGGCAGGTCCTCAATTCAAAATGGCTCTCATCGGCAGAAGGCAAGGTCGTCGTCCACGCGGGAGTAGCCGAGCGGTCTGGAGCGCCAAGTTACGGATCGCTTGGCCTCCCGCGTTGGGGGTTCGAATCCCCCTTCGGGCATGAATTTGTGTGTTGTCCTTAGGTTAGTGTAACTTAGTTTAAGTAGTTTGTAAGTCTAGGGACTTATGACCAAAGTAGTTCGGTTCCATAGAATTACAAACATTTCAACATTTGCAAGCTCGTGAGTTTTTGGGTCTGGTGCAGCCCTCTCGTTATTGCTCGTCGGTCTTCGGAAAAGGAGCCAACGAACTAAGGAGGGGGGGTACGTTTGGCGTAATAGTTCGCTACCTGTAGCGCATATTTCAATTCGCAGCTCCGTCGCGAAGTAGGTCGCTCTTTGTAGTTCGTCAGCTCCCATTTCAAAGACAGATCGTTACTCGTTTTTTTGCCTTTACTACCGCTGCTATAAATGTTCTTTTGTTATGGTAGCTTTTTTTATGATGATCAATGTTGCCAAGCGTGTGTTATTACCCCTATTTTTGGGCAATTAGACATGAAATAGGCAAAGAAACCAATTATTTATTTATTAGATCATTGAAAAATCATTTGCTATAAAATATGCTGAATGTGTTTATTTTGGTGAATAACAATATTTTTTTATAAATAACTGGCAAAAAGGAATCAGGTGATTCTGCGCGCTCTCACATCCTCTCGCTGTTCACCGCCAGGCTTCGGAAAAGGAGCGGACGAACTAAGAGGCGAGGGATCTGGGAGCTAGTTCGCGTAGTTCGCCTGTGGGAGCGCTCTTTCGAACTATTTCGTTCACGAACTACACAAGACTAATGAGTAGGCACTGGCGTAGGAAGCCGGGGTAAGCGCAGGACAACTCAGCGCTGTCTAGTTGAATAGAATATGTACCGAGAAGTCATGAAATACACGAACACTAAAGGGAGTGAAGAGTATTAAGTAGACTAGAATTTCATACTTCGTTTGTATAAGCACTTATTAATAAAAAGAATTACAATATTTGATGAGGTTCATCATAATATGTAGAGAAGTTTGATATTTGCATATTAACTGATCATTTGGAACGTATGGATATCCAAAACGCACACGCTTCGATTTTTCAAGTTCTTCTAGTAAATTTAACTTCCGACCTTGGTTGCTGATGTCCTGAAATGTTTTAGGGTGTTCCACAAAACGGGAATATTTTTCGGGTTGGCCGTTTTTTGTAGAGAGATGCTCAGCAGAACAGCCGACCTGTCTGTGCTGTACAGGATGAGGCACTTAAAACTGTTTTTCGAATTATTTGGAAAAATACAAATCGGATTAAAAAACAGTTGCAATAGCTTAAGAGTTGTTCACCTCCGAGAAAGACATCCATATAATGCTGGCACCTCCTGCACCACCTCGGGTTCGGATGGAGGGGTGACTTTGAAATCTTAAGAAGGAACCCCTATTTTTTATTGCAGATTTGGATTCTCCGTGGATAACAGTAAATTATTATGAAAAATTTTTTTTCGTTTCATGTTAGATGGCACTTTAATCGAAAAAAATATAATGAGTTGAAAATTATTAGAAAACGGTAACATTGAATACACATCAGTGACGGAAAACAAAGTACAGTTTTTTATATTTTTGATAATGTGATACCTCCAACAATAGAACAGAGCACAGGCTGTAATCATGCACTGAGCCTATTGTCAGACCAATGTACTTCATTGATTCGGAGTGTACACATCTCTACTCAATTGTTCTACGATGTTAACAGTTGCAGAGAGAGCAGATCTCATTTCCTCGTACTTTAAGGCTCATAGATATGTTAAAGGAGCTCTTCAAACGTACGCTGATCTGTTCTCTGATAGGCATGTCCCTTATCCTACGATTTTCGCAGTATTGTCCAACTGTTTGCTGAGAGTGCAACTGTCAGAGAAAGAGTCCGATGTCCGTTGGTTCGAGATATTACCGTTCTCAACAATTTTCAACTCATTTTTATTTTTGCCAATTACCGGGCTATCTACCTTGAGACGAAATAACGTTTCATACAAAAGTTGAATATATTTCCACGGAGAATACAAATCTGCGATAAAACTAGTGATTTCTATTCAGAATTTCAAAGTAACCCCTCTCTCGACCCCGGAGATAGTACTAGGGTGACGAACCTTACGTTAATGGATGACCCTCTTCAAGGTGAACAACTTTTATTACAGCCTTTTTAAATCCGCCTTGTATTTATCCAAATATATTGAAAAATAGGTAGTTTTAAATGCCTCACCCTGTATATTTAGCTGGAAAGTCGAGGCTTTGTGATTTATTGACTCCCGAGAATAGATATCTTTCGTCATTGGGTTGTCCATCGTGAGGGAGACAACAGCAATGCCGGTGATAACAGAGGTTCATCTTGAAGATAGGTGGAGCCACCAACAGTCTAACTTGAGTAATTAGGCTCCAGAGCAAAATAATGAACTCTAGCTAACACAGTCAACCAAGCCGGCAGCTCGACGTTTAATGTTTCACGGTACCTCTCAGCATTTATGGTCATTCCTCTTGACGGAGAGCCTAACAGAAGAATGCCTTTCTGTCCCCCGAAAAACATATCATGATATTCCACGCTGAAAGTCCTTGATTGAATATTGGTGGTTTGTGGGGGAGTTTTAATGATGCAACTCACTGAATTGATGTTTACTCTCTGCAGTGCAGCGTGCAATCCACGTTTCATCACCGCTCAAATCAAATGTTCGTAAAGATATTGGACCAAACTGCAGTGCTCATCAGTCCCTAGACTTACAAACTACTTAAACTAACTTATGCTAAGGACAACATTCACACACCCATGCCTGAGGAAGGACTCGAACCTCCCACGCGGAGCAGACGCGCACACCGCAAGGCGCCTTAAGCCGTCCTCTCACAGGACGTGGAAACGCACGTGGAGGAGGAAGTGGTGACGCCCAGCGTGGAATACCACGTCCCACTACCCTGTGAAGCGTGGAATGAAGGATCTAACATGTTAGATTTTTGCTGCGTGGAGTGGAACGTGGCCAATGAGAATTGGCCTGGTTTTCACGTGACAAGCAGAAATTTTGAGCCGGCATATTGCAAACGGAACTCCGTATTTCGTGCCTTCTTTCGTTTTAGCGTACGATATATGAATATAATCTTTTTGAAAGCGTCAGAATATTGAAGAAATTTTTAAAGGCGTCATTTTAGATGTGATTTGTCACAATAAATTAACGGAAACAGCATTTTCATAGCTTTAAAGGTACTTGTATTTAACGTGTGTTAGTGTTATAATTTCTACAATGTGAAAGAATATTGTTCTTTTGATACGGTATAACGCATTCTATCAAAGAAGCGTCTTTGTGATACTATGTCATACATAAATATTACATCATGTTTTAGAACTGTAGTATAATTAAATTTTGAACCACGCGCTCGACAGTAGGAATGGAGTAGACGGTAGCGTCGTGGACTGTGGTGCAGAAATGAACGGTAGAATAGGTTCGAGTCTGAGCTCATCCAAAATATTCTATTTTTTTTTATTTTATTTATTTATTTATTTTTTTTTTTTTTTGTTTCCTTAACGTTTCTGGTTTTCTTATAATTTAAGTATAATATCCAATATTCGTTGTTATTTCTTTTTAAGACGATTTATTACCGTAGTGGTTAGGGTCACGAGCTGCGGAGGAAAAGCGATGTAAATAACAGGTTTGCATCTACACTCTCCCAGATATTTTTAACGATTTGGTTTAATTACGGTTTATGTAACTTATTTGTTAATTTAATACAATTATAATATTAGGTATTCGACGTTATTTATTAGAAACATGAATGAACTTTGTCCACGAGAGAAATTGTTGACTTTTTCGATCTAGGCCACTCGGTTTTCCCTACGGTGTTTGAATTAAGTTGCAGTTCAGTACAGTGTTGGTATAATTAAATTTCACAGTGCAAAGTGAATATGGCTAGCGCGTGTTTACGGAAGCATATGCAGTGTATGAGGAACAGTGTTTACGTACAATACTAAAAGCAAACATTTCACAACGAACATTGCCGCGGTGGCAGGGGAGACTTAGGCGCTCCAGTCACGGTCTGCACGGCCACTACGGTCGGGGGTTCGAATCCCCCCTCGGGCATGGATATTTGTGCCGTCCTTAGTATTAGCTAGTTTGTAAGTTTAGGGACTGATAACCCCGTAGTTAAGTCCCATAGACTTTACAAACATTTGAACATTTTTTAATATTGTCGAGTTAAGACGTTGTCCCGCATGTATAACAAGTAAAATGTATTGGTCAGAACCTATTATCTCAGAATATGCAGAATACCTACAACGTGGAAAATGAAAATATAAGAGCAAGACAATTGGAGCTGGTGCAAATGATTTATTTTACCGTCGACAATTTTTTTAAAGAATTTTTGCCAAAAGTGATTATATCTTAAATTTCTTTATTATTCTCAACCGCTTTTAGATAACTGTAGCGTCTTTGTGCTTCTTGAAGAAAAAAATACAATTTCTGTAAGAGTACTGCATACCACATGCAAGCATAAGAAAGCATTTCGGTCTTTTTTTTTTTTTTTTTTTTTTTTTTTTTTCGACGATCGCTAATAGAGATGCCGTATAATTTTACGCACATCCTTCTTTGTAAACACAATGATCTACGCGCCAGCCCACAACGGACGCTCAAGAGCGCTGCGATCGCAAAGCAAATCACGATGAGCAGCACGTTCCGTGGGATGTAGCAGACTCCGCGGTGGAGTAGCCGAGCGGTCTAAAGCGTCTCGCTGCGGAGCGCGCGGTTGCTCGCCGTGGAGGTTCGAGTCCTCCCTGGGGCATGGGTGGGTGTGTTTGTTCGTAGGTTAGTTTACCTAGATTTAAGTAGTTTGTAAGCTACGGTCTGATGACCACACAGTTTGGTCCGATAGATTTACGTTTTGATTTGAATGTAGCAGGTCGTTTCAGAGCGTGCTGTAGCTGGGTATACAGCACGTCTGGTCTGCGCCATTTGGAACAACACGTCCCGTGTGAGGACGACTTTAGAGTGCACGGCCACTACCACCGGCCACAGTGTGACTGACTCATGAACTAGTAACTATCCTTGTGACAACGCTACAAAACGGGCAAAGAATATTTCATTCCCTTTGTTTTGTGTCCTTCTGCTAACGTTTTCGGCGCCCATCTAAGACACGTTATTTTTATTCTATGTTTTTATTTATTTTTTATGTTTGTAGTGAATTTTGCCATTAACAATACTGATCTTGAAACCTGTGGAAATTTCTGAAGCAGTTCGTCAAAAGTAAAACGTCTGCTTTGGCGGATCGTCTCACCACCTTTCTGTGTCAAGTCTTCATTCGTGACAGCAGGCCATCCAGATCAAACATGAACATTTGTCCTCCCTTCATTAAACAGCCTACACCATTTACGCACATTTGCATCATTCTCTACACCTGCACCAAGAACTTAAGCAAGCTGCCAGTGAATTTCAGCAGGACGAACTTGTTTCGTATTTAAGAGCCGAATTATGTAGCACGCTTTACAATCGGCGGAATTACTCATTAATACGACGAAGCAGTGTAATCACACAACAGCGGCAGAGAGGTGGAACGTAATGGCAGCGCAGTGAGTCAGGCTGAGAGACGGCCAAGAGTGGCCGACCCTGAACGGAGGCCACGTGACGGGATGCGTGGGCACGCCGCTATCGGTTCTCACTTTAAAACGACCTTCGTGTTAGAATCCGCAACCACGGAGCTCGACAATCCAACAAAAACTGATAAATTAATGTTGAATTCTTCATCCTCCCGTGTGCAAACTTTCACCGTGATAGATGAGTATCGTACTACTTTTCCGAATATATCCCTTTTCCTTTAGGTTATTCAGATGCAAAGGTGCATTCGATGTTCTTCGTTTGGAAATTGATCTCCTTGTCTTCACTTTTCCTGTCATGCACAATAGACAGTTTTCCAGATCTGATACTAACACTATATCCGCTAGCATAGTTATGTTACCCGGGGACACATTTTTCATGTAGGGCCTAGCCTAACTAATGGGACATGCTTTATATGAAAGTGAGAGTTTCCAAATGTATCCCTCACTAGCAAACCATCCCGGCTTGACATGTGTGGAATTTATATTGTACATCTATACAAATCGGTGTATGTGCAGAGTGTTTCAAAAGGGACTTTACAACTTTGAAAATTCATATTAATTTATTAAAAAGGGGTACAGAGCAAAACACATGCAGTTTTTACCTTATACTAAAAGTTTACAATGTGGCTTCCGCCGGCCGCGGTGGCCGAGGGGACTGAGGCGCTCCAATCACGGTCTGCACGGCCACTACGGTCGGGGGTTCGAATCCCCCCTCGGGCATTCATATTTGTGCCGTCCTTAGTCTTAGGTAGTTTGTAAGCTTAGGGACTGATGACCCCGTAGTTAAGTCCCATAATTTCTACAAGCATTTGAACATTTTTTGTGGCTTCCGTTGGTTATCCTGCAGACATTCCATCGGTAACTGATGCAGGTGTAACTTGCTCAGCGGCGGCGTAGATTCTTGCTCTAAGTTTCGGTAGAGTGGCCGGCAAAGGAAGTACATACATCATTTCTTTGATGAAGCCCCAGAAGAAAAAGTCTAGCGGTTTCAGCTCTGGGGAACGGGCAGGCCACGCAATAGGCGCAGCACGGCCAATCCATTTACCTGGAAAACGGCCATTGAGAATATCCCGGACGTCAGTCAGTGTGGTGGTGCACCGTTCTGCATGAAATAAACATTTCGTTCTCTGTCGTAATGGATCTGTGGTATCAAAAATTGTTGCCACATATCCAGGTACACTCTCCCGTTGATGGTTCGTCCTTGGAAAAAAAAAAAAAAAAAAAAGGGAGGGGCGTACATTTTTAACTTGCTCAGCACACAAAAAACGTCCACCTTAAGACTGTCACGAGCATGTTGCAATGTTTCTTGTGGATTTTCACTGCTTCAAATCCTACAGTTATGTGTGTTAACCTTGCCACTTAAGTAAAAAGGTGGCTCATCAGAAAAGATTATGTTGTGCAAGAAATGTTCATCATCATCTAAACGGTATAACATTTCCGTATAAAAGTTCTTCCGGGCAATCTTATCAGTGTCTTAATTGCTTGTAAAAGCGACACTCTGTACTGTACGGTTTCAAATGCAAACATTTTATCTACACACGCCAAACTGTTTTATGTGGGACTTGCAGTTCACGAGATGATCACCGCATCGATTTCGTAGGACTGTTGACAAAACTCTGTCTCACTTGCTCAACGACTTTGTCAGAAGTGCGTGGACGACCTTGTACTTTCTTATGTCTTACTGAGCACCCCGTTTCTACAAAACATTTATGCCACTCATAAATCGTAGGCCTACTAGGAGGATCTTTAGCATATTTGGTCGCCGACTTTGATTCTTCAAACCAAAACACACAGCTAGCACGCACGGGTCCAGTTTTTTATTTAGTGAGTCTATGGATCCAGTGAAGGTAGCCATCTTTAACGTAACTGCCACTTGCGCTTGGTGCGGCGCGATTCTGCACTAGCGAACTATGAGAGTCAAAAATTGATGTGTTTTCCTTTGAAACAACGCTAAAACCATCTCTGTGCCTCTTTTTAATAAATATATATTAATTTTAGAAGTTGTGAAGTCACTTTTGAAACACCCTGTATGTTATTGGTTGCTATGTTCTGTGTAATGTGATAAAGCACAATGCATATTATGCTTATACAGTCCTCAGCGTGATTAAAGCATATTTACATACAAATGTCACAGTCTAACATATATGCAAAAAGTTTATATTTGGTACTTGGAACGACAGTAGCGCCCCTAGCAGAGAAAGAGACAATTATAGTGACACTATGAAGACCAAAGAGCTGGAATTTCATTGAGTGGCGATAGACACGCCACGTTTGCGGCAAATTGAACTGGCGTCCGCCATGTTATTTGGGATATGGGTCGATCTAGTATGCCTCACCCACTAGAAAATTTTACACAGTTACACATTTTAAGTGAAGATTGGCAATTGAATAAGGATGTGCATGAAATTCTGTTGTTGCCTCCAGACTTTATCAAAGTTGCGAACTGACGAGCCTGGTAGTGAATTTGCGAAAAATGTGGTAATGAACTCACGAACCCCTTCAGTAGTATAGTTCCAGTTCCAAGTATAGCAGCTAGCTAACGTCTGCAACAACGAAAGTGTTGCTTTTAAAAATATTCGTGATGATTATAATGCATGTTCATTATCTAAACACGATGCAAAATTTATACAGTGAGCAGTAATTGCTATAACGAACACACATGATCATAGATTTGCACCTGTTACGTAACAACTGCTTTCGTACACATTTATCTGGTGTTTATTAAAAGCATTAAGTCCACATACTTGTAAAAATGCTGTTTAGTTGTGAAGTTTGGTGGACGAAAGAGTGCAAAGACGAAAGTGAAAACAAAATACTGCAGTTTAAAATGCACGCCGAAATAAGGTGTCGTTAATAACTTTTGTTGTTGACGCACTTAAATAAGTAAATATTTATTGCAAAGAACAGACAATTAATAAGTGAAAAAATTCTGACTGTTACTATTGCTTCCACACTTTGCACTGATTACATGTCAACCATGCTCGGTCAATTATAGTCAATAACAAATGAAAATATTTTTAGAGAAGGTGTAGACACTCAAATGTGTTTATTTTACTTTATTTTTCGACAGATGAGATACTCTTTCGTCGACCACAGCAGCAACAATAGAAGATACATACCAAAAAACACAAAGACACTAGGTAGGAAACTGAGCGTTTTTGTGGTGTGTACTTCAAGGGAATTGCAGGATAGGTCATCTGAGGCATTACTGTTGGGGCAGCTAGGTGTCATTAGTCAGGAATATTGTTTGTGTATACACAGACTAAGATCAGACAAGATCAAAACATTTGATGTTCTTGCACGAAATATTTGCTGTTTTATCACTTCGATTTGAGCATTTAAACGCTGAACACACTTTAGGCATAGTTCAAAAGCGAAAATTGCTCAGAAAATGTACACTAAATACAGTACTTCATGTTCAACAACAACATACGATAGACATACTCCTTTCAGGGTACCTAAGCCCATCAGTATGGCTGCCGAGATCACATAGGTTGCCACAAAAAAACGCTGTAAATCGTGTGTTAGCCACTCTATGAAATTTAAGCTTGTTGATCAAGACGAAGTCTCGGAAGCAACAAACTTAGTTGCTAGAGTGGCTAACAAATAAAGCTCTGTATAGAGAAAGTATGGCCATCCTTTTCCACGCCGCTTTCCGCCGT
This sequence comes from Locusta migratoria, assembly GCA_026315105.1. Lineage (NCBI taxonomy): Eukaryota > Metazoa > Arthropoda > Insecta > Orthoptera > Acrididae > Locusta > Locusta migratoria. Next base: position 485,042,417 of record CM048744.1, on the reverse strand, counting down.
CTGTAGCTCGTGATTGGCTGAGATCCAGTCACATGGTTCTTTCCGCCATCTTGGTCCTATACGTTGCTTGGCTGCCATGAAAAGCCTTGTGAATATTTGTACGTTTGGGTTTGAATAATGCCGCAGTATTGTAGTTTTGGGAGTTCTTAAGAAGCGAAGAAGTGAGGTACAGATTATAGTACTTCCATTAGGTATCAGAAATGCAGGACGATGAACAGTCTGACTGATGAAAGTCATCAGAGGAAACTAGGAGTCAAAAAGCGAACTTCGATTCTTGTGTTGTGATGATCTTAATTCATAGTGTAAATTAATAGATTAAAGATTCACGTAGCAGATACCTATCTATCTTTAGCTTGAAAAAATTTGTGAAGAAAATTCCTGCATTATGTCGTGGGGATAAATTATTCACGCGTCATTGGTTTTATCTGCAGGTAGTTACCGAAAACACACAAATTTTGGACATATTAGTGAGTGAACTAGATTCTCGTTTAGATATGAAATTTATATACAGTTCCTGAAGCAAGCTTTTCTCAAATGTTCATATGTTTGTATAGCTTATGGGACTTAACTATGGTGTCATCAGACCCTAAACTTACAAACTACTTATGAACTAACTAACATTAAGGACGGTACAAATATCCATGCCCGAGGGGGGATTCGAACCTCCGACCGTAGTGGCCGTGCAGACCGTGACTGGAGCACCTCAGTCCCCTCGGCCACCGCGGCCGGCCAAGCTTTTCTCAGTCCTTTTCACGTGTTAAGCGTATCACTCAAATGTAATTGGTGTTGTAAAGGTATCTTTAATTTCTGTTTTTTTGGTAAAACTTATGCAGTGCGTATCCGCGTGCATTTTTCGTAGTACATGTAAGATGTAAGTAATAATACGAAAGAAAATACTCATCAAAGTCTTATCCATAATCTCAGTTGTCTTTTTAATTTACACTACGCTCCGATGATGACATGTTCTCGCGGTCTATTCGAATATTGGTTACGTTACAGATCTGATTTTATAGGTGAATACTTTAGATCTGGAGCCCCAAACCAAACACTTTTCTTAAAATCGAACGATAAGTATTCAATAAAGCCGCCACGTACACATGGACAGAACTAAGCGAAGTTCACGCATCTGTCCGTCGGATATAACACCCTGTATCTCGAGAATGAAATGGGTTATTGTTCTGCTCTCAACTTTAAATAAAATTTCGATATCTTACCTGCATTTCGTCCACAGCATTGTATGTGCTAAAATCAACCGTACGCAAAGTCTACGCAATGCGATTTTTCCTCTGCAAACGCTTCAAAATTTTCCGCAGTAGTTTACTTAATTTGATATAGCACGGAAACTATAAGTAATAATGAACAGAAAATCTGATCATTATCGAGCGAACATATCACACTATAACAGTGTGAAAATTGAATTATTTCACTGAATAGTTTTCTTAAAATCGGTTTATAATTATTGTTAAGTGCTGGGAACGCTGTGGCGGTCAGTGTGCAAGCAGCAGCGGAATAGGCCCAACATGGCAGCCGCTGGCAGGCTGGCCATACTTTCCCTGTAAAGAAGCAGTCAACAATCCGAAGATTGGTTTGAACACCACAGTGCTTTACTAGGCATGGTCCTGTTTGGAGGTGGTATGCCGTTGCCTTCCTCCGACCTTCGAACTGACTTACCCAGCCAGTTATAGAGGGACCTACACTTTAACGTGGGTTTCGAACCACAGTGCTACTCGGTATTTTTCACATGAGCAACACTGCCAGAGGTGAAAGAAGTGGAAAGTGACAGATAAAAATCCTAGGACCTTTGGATTTTTAGTCTGGCACTCTACCACTGTGCAACCGAGGCACACTTTCCCTATTCAGAGCTATACTAACAAACGAGTTACAGCGTTCTTTGCGGCAACCTATGTAAACTCTGCAGCCATATTGACGGTGGTCGGAACCAAAGAGCTCAAAACACTTGATGAGGTGACAAGCCAAGGGGCACAAGTGATATATTGAAAAGAAAAAAAATGAGTTGGTTGCAGAAATGGGTTCCTAACATATGTAAAATTATGGTGGCCAAGCGGTACAAGTGCATCTCTGATGCTGCAATCTGGCGGCAGAAAATTTAACTACTTGCAGAAACATCTGGTTTGTTTGGAGGCCAACTGAACGGGTATATGTGCAGTGGCAAAAATGGTGGCGTGTGGATAAATGCAGTGCTACTGTTAGTTATGAAGTGAAATTCATTGTTTCATTGCTTAGAAGTGATAAAACAAACTTCATTTACTGTATTTGTTCGATAAAAACTAATATTAAATATTATTCATTATAAATTGGACATGAAATACGCGAGTGAACAGTAACTGTGTCATCTCTGGAAGAGGACATACTTTCTGACAGCTCAGAACTTCTCCAAAGTACAGTAGCCACTATTCACGACAAAAAGCACCTAATAAGAAGTATCTGGTAGTAGACCTAAACCTCAAGAGAATGTTTCAGCTTTATAAGGAGTTTTGTAAAGGAAGGAAATAGAGCCAGTAAGGAAAGCTTTTACCGCCATATTTTTAATACATGCTTCAATCCTAACTTCCACATGTCATATACAGACATATGAGCTACGTATGACAAGCTGAAAAATACAACTGATTATGGTTTGCTTGGTGAAAAAAAAATATTGCTCTTATTGAAAAGGAACTCCATCTACAAAACCAGGAAGTGCTTGGAAACAAGTGGTGGATGCAAAAATATTTGGTCGCTACAGATGTTCGGCACATGGCCGTATATTTTGTGTTGCAGAAAATGCTGCCGACATCAGTTCTGACTTGTTTACAAGCTTATTACTCTCAACAGTTGTGGACCTATAATTTATGTGTACATGACCTCGGTACAGGAAAAGCCCTCATATTTATGTGGCACGAGGGTTAAGCTTCAAGAGGATGTAAAGAGATAGCGTCTTGTTTTCTGAAATGTATTAACAGTTTCCCACCAACCATCAGGCATATCACTGCATTTAGTAACAATGTAGGTGGACAAAACAAAATTCAATACATAGTGAATAACACTCACATTCAGACCATTGTCCATATGTTTGTACTTTCTGGTCAGTCATTTAATCATTGTTACAGAAACTTTGGAATTATTGAGTGCAGTAGAAAATTTTCACAAATGGGTATTTACGTTCCTCAAGACTGGATTGATGTAATCACCAAGGTGTCAATACGTTTTGATGCAGTAAAAACGGGTGACAAGGATTTTGTCACATTAAACATGATTGAACCATTATTTGTAAAATTAAAAAAAAATTCATTGGTTGCACTTAAAAATGGATATTGTTTTATGAATGTACAAGCAATGAATATTTTGAATTTTCACCTACAATATGAAAGCTAAAAGCATTGGATGACATGTTGAGATACTCCCAAGTCTATCTCACAGAACAACTCCGCCAAAAATTATCATTTGTGCATCCTGTTCATCACAGATTTTACAGAGAACTCAGTGCTTAAGTCCAGCCACAAGAGGAAAGAAATCAATCAAACTTGCAGAGGAAACGAGAAGAGACACAAACCAGCGTTGGCACTTGTCAATAGTGTGTGCAGCACACTACGAAGGACAGTATCCCAGAGAGCGATAACTCGAAGATGAAAATGACAATTTTTTGACAGCTATTTAGTTTAAGAACACAACAATAGAAGAACTTTATAGAGTTGATTCTACTACTTTCCTGCAATTTATTTTTAAAATTAAAAGAGAAATATTAGGAATTTACAGTTTTTATATAATTTGAAAGGAAACTTTTTTTTCTAGATTTGTTTTGAACATTCGTTATTATTGTATTTCATATACATTACGTATTAGTGTCAGAATAAACTAAAACATTTGAAAATTCTTTTAACATTTCTTTGAGATCATAACTTTCTAACTCTCGTTTGGAAACCAAGGGGTACAAGTGGCACCTGTCATCAAATTATCAATGACCATTTTCAACTGATGAAACTTTTTGCTTCAGTAATATGAGGCATTTAAATATAAAACAATATATTCAAATGATATGCAATATATTTTTCTATATTTATTTCCTGGAATTAACTATTCAACCTCAACTTTAAACTTGATTATCTCATAACTAACTTCTTGTCACTTGTACCCCTTGGTCTCTCACCTCCTCACTTGAGAGGAGTATGTTGTTGAAGTTGAAGTGCTGTATGTAGTGTACATTGTATTTAGTGTATATTTTCTGTACAATATTAGCTTCAGAAATATGTCTTAAAGTGTGCTCAGCATTTAAATGTACAAATCGAAGTGATAAAACGACAAGTACTTTGTGTAAGAACACCAAATGTTTTGCCTTGTTCCTTCTCAGTCTGGCTATACACAAACAAAACTCCTGACTCATAGCATTTAGCTGCCCCAAGAGAGTGATCATTCAGATGACCTATTCTGCAATTCCCTTGAAGTACACACACACACACACACGCACGCACACACACACACACACACACACATGCTCAATTTACTAACTAGTATATGTGTGTTTTGAGATTTTTTTTCTTCTGTTGCTGATGTGATTCATGAAAGAGCATCACATCTGTTGAGCAATAAAATAAACACTTTTTTAAAAATATTTTCATTTGTTTTTTGACAATACTTTATGGAGTGTGATTGACATATAATCAGGGTAAAGTGTGGAAGCAATAGTAACAGTCAGAATTTTTTCGCTTGTTAAATGTCTGTGTTCCTTGCAACAAATACTTACTTACATCAGCATGGCAACACGTTATTAATAATATGTTATTTCAGCTTGTAACGCTTTTGTGGCAGTCGATCCAAGTTGATTTCTAATTGCAGTATTCTGTTGTCACTTTCGTCTTTGTACTTAAATTTCGACCACCAAACTTCACTTATTTCAGCAAGGCAACAATGAAAGCTGTTAACGACACCTTATTTCGGTGTGGAATGCATTTGTAGCAGGTGACCCAGGCGCATTTTCACTGCAATATTTGGTTATCACTGTCGATTTTGTCCGCCAAGCTTCACAACCAAACCCTTTCATACCAATTTCAGACGTAGGTGGACACCAGGTAAATGCATACTTGCCTTTATGAAAGCAGTTGTTTCAACACATTAACAGATGTAATTCCATGATGATGATTGTTCGTCGTAATAATTACTGTACACTGTATACGTTTCGCAGCACGTTTAGACCATGTACATCCATTATAATCAACACAAATATTTTTAACGCTGCACTTGAGTTGTTGTTGCAAACCTGAATTAACTGTTATAATTCCAACTGGAACTGTATTAGTGACATGTTCAGGAGATTTCATTTCCACATTTTTAGGAAATACACTATCAGGCTCTTCAATTCGCAAATTTGATATAGTCTGGAGACCCCAACGGATCCTGATGCAAATCCATATACTTCATTTAAAACGTGGAACTGTGTAAACAATTAAAATTCTCTAGTGGGTGTGGCATAATAGCTGTCAGCCGACATCCCAAGTAACATGCCGGACGGCAGTTCAATTTGCCTCAAACATGGCTGATCTATCGCCACTCTAAGAAATTCGTGCTCTTTGCTCGGAAGCGACAGGCGGCAACACTGCACTTACAGAAGAATTGCACGATGCAGACAGTTGTCTCTTTCTTCGTTAGGGGTGCTACTGTCGTGCCACGTGCAGGATTTACTCTTTTGTATATACATTAATGAATACTGTATCTACATCCAGTCGCTATCTAACTTAACAGGATCACCTACTGGGATGATCTGATGATTTCCTTAAGATTTCATCAAAATTGCTCGAAACGTCTTGGAGTCCATAGGAAATATACAGACCTACATACACACATCCATTTATAGATACAGATAACTAAGAGGACCGCGACATCGTAAGCGACCCAAATGTACAGGCTGTTCCCACAAGAGCGCGCAAGAATTTAACAAGAAGTAGAGAATGACCCATGAACAATTTGAGGTACGGAACTGGGGCTCAGAGAAGCCAGCTTAAGGAGATATGGAAGTAATTTGTCTCCCGCTTTGTCTCGTGTTACTGTTTTCTGGCTTATTTACAACTAGCGTGCCTACAAGTTTACACATAGAGTGCTGTTTATTTATAAACTTTTTATTTGCTGCACGGAATCAAAGAGGAGGGCTTAAACCCCCAAAATCAGGTGGAATGACGTTAAGCTGAGTACATGTAGGTTAAGTTGACCTGTTGCACTGTCTACAAGAGAAAATAATTTTCTCTTGTAGACAGTGCAACAGGTCAACCTAACCTATATATACTCAGTTTAATGTAATTCCACCTGATGATGGGGGTTTAAACCCTCGAAACGCGTTGTGCGTACAATAAAAGAAAGTGACTGGTAACAAACAATAATACCTTGGGTTTTATCAATTTCAAACAACAGTCACGGTAAAGCCTTTACCAACTGTTTTCATTTAAAGTCTACCTGAGTTGTTGGAGAACATACCTTTGGCTGTTCGTGAGAGGATGTGGATACGACATGACGATGCACTGCCTCACTTTGGTGTGGATGTCTTCAACCATTTCAAAGCTGTATTTCCTGGTCTTTGTATGGACAGGGGAGGTTCTATTCCATGGCCTATGAGGTTATCTGACTGAGGCGCTCCAGTTACGGTCTGCACGGCCACTACGGTCGGGGGTTAGAATCCTCCCTCGGGCATGGATATTTGTGCCGTCCTTAGTCTTAGTTAGTTCATAAGTAGTTTGTAAGTTTAGGGACTGATGACCCCGTAGTTAAGTCCCATAGACTATACAAACATTTGAACATTTCGAGGTTATCTCACCTGAATCCCATTGATTATTTTCTATGGAAATGTCTAATTCATTTGTATGTGAGACCACAGTGTACATGGAGATGGAATTAGTTGCCAGAATTGTAGCTGCTTGTGTTGAGAGTCAAAACATAGCAGGGATACTTGTCATGGTGCGTCAGAACGTTGATCCCTGATATCAGCATCCTTCGTGCCAATAATAGTATTTGTAGTTTACTGTAACTAAGGCAAATAAAAAAATGCACAGTAACGCGTTTCTCTCTCTATTATCTCCTTAAGCTGGCTTCTTAGACCGCAGCTTTCCCACTGCAAATTGTTCTGTGGAGCATTCTCTATGCCGAGTTAAATTTTTACATGCTCTTACGGAAAAAAAGACTGAATAGTAAAATTAAAGCAAACCTCAATACAAAGTTTGATTTCAACAGCACAATGATTCATTTGCCATGATCCCATTTTTCCCCACCGATATTTGAACTAATTTATCTTGCAGTTATAGGGGCCTACAGTTTTATGGTGGTATGGAACATATATTTTTAAAGTATATCTTATATCTTTGAGCAATTCTTGTATCTCGGAAACGTCTCTATTGTATTTACTCTGGTTTTTTCTCTTGAAGTTCACCTACATACTTGTATTTGCATAAAAACGCGATATATATATATATATATATATATATATATATATATATATATATATATATATATATATATATATATGTGTGTGTGTGTGTGTGTGTGTGTGTGTGTGTGTCAAAGAATTAATTTCGTGTTTTTCGTATCGCGGTGAGTAGCACCGTCGCCACTGGGACACTACGTCCTGTGACAGAATGTCATCACCCACTGCAATGGCGTATCGTATATCATTAAGCCAGTATGTGTCATGTGCATGTGCGTGCGACGACGATGTGACTGTGATTGCATGTCAGAGGAAGGTAATGAAATGAAGAAAACACGCAGTAGCGGATCCAAAAATTTGGTTTGGGAGGGGCTTCATCCGACACAGTTATTTATTGCTATTTAATTTACTAAAGAGCAAGAACAGCATTAATTATTTGCTTCAAGGTCAACCGTAACTTTTCAAAGAGCATGCATTTCGAAATATCTAGAAAATCTTGGACAAAAATATTTACTGTGATACTGAACTACAATATCACTATGTAACAGAAAAAAAATCACACGATATTATCTTTTATGTGACAAAACGACTTTAGAGTACGACATTTTCTTTACGTAATTAGTAGTATATAAAGTTAGTTATTTACTAATTATTTGAACATAAGTAAATTGTAGTGTCGGTGAAAGTTAGATACGAAGAATTAGTATAGTTCTATATGAAGTACATACGCACAACCTCTAACAGTTTCGAAGGTGGCACTACGTGTAACCTCCAGTATCATATAAACAAAGCTTAACGGGCCTACAACTGCATAATGCAGGTTTAGTTTTATGCTCCATTCAGCATATTTTTGCGAAGCATTAACGTATTGCTGTATTTCACTCTTGGAGAACGAGTAAGTCCCTTAAAATGTTCATTAGTCCTTTAAAGAAAATGTTTTCTTAATAATCTCCTTACATATACACGAATTTTACAAATACAGGAAAAATTTTCTCTCTTTGCATACAATCCCGTGCTGACTTATTTTGCCAGTCTAACGTTAGTGAACTATTAGTGTTTCCGCCCCAAGCAACAGAAAAAAAGATAGTGTGACTGAGACAAAGAATCTCATTACTGGCACAACAACAAGAAAGCTTATTATAAGTCCTGAGAGGTTAAATTTGATTGTTTCCGCCAGTACTTCGTAGGTAGACGCCGGCTTAGCAATCACGTGAAAGATACGTGGCTGGCGCGTGGACTTTCTCTGCGAGCTGCTGGCTATCATACGCGGAAGTTTCCATCCTACAGGCAGCCTCAACGGTGCCATTTCACGCCTTTCTGTCCATTCATGCAAGCAACACTTTTGACGGTGAAATTCCATTAACGTCTCTGCGGTCGTATGAACTGAGTTATGTTAATGAACCGAGGCAAATATAAAATGAAGTACGTATTCCTGGGTCTTCCGGTGGTTTCCCCAGCTCTTTCTGCTAGCGTTGCAGCAAAATACGTAACGAAATTTTGAGATGTAGTACGAGAATTTTACTTGCAATAGCTGATTTCATAATAGCGACATTCGAGTTTGCCAATTGTCTAAAGAAGAAAACAGTTTGTTTATTTTTTGTGGAACGGTTACGAGGCCCTGCTGTTGGCTCTCTTGTGGCCTGTTAGTAATTTTACAGGTGAGAAAAACCAGAGTCATATAGTTTGTTGCTATTTATTTTCTTAGGTTCAGTTTTACGATGTGAGTCAGAGCTAGTTGTTCACGGGATGTGTTAGCAACTCTCATTCAGTTAATACTAAACGGAAATCGAGTCTGCATTTGGATCTCACCGCTTTGACCTTCGAGCAGAAAGGTGTCCAGTATTCTGCCGTATCCATTTTTAATAAGCTGCCACAAGAATATAAAGAGCTTAGTAGTAATCTACGCATTGTCAACGACTAACTGAAAGTTTCGTCATGCCTCACTCTTTCTTTCTGGAAGAATTAAAAAATTAGGGCAATTTCTGTTGCTTCTTTCCATTTTTGCTTAGACCAGTCGTGTGCTTAAGACTGCTATAAGTTTCACTTTATCAGTGATTACAGCTTTGTTGCAATCTGATGTAATGACTCGTTCGATGTGCGTGGAGGTTTACTCCATGGCGGTAAAAGATACATGTAAATAATAAAATTTGAATCATCGCTTTATTTAATACACTGAATCAAACAAAAAGGGAAGGAATAAGTAAAAGAAACGCAACATAAATAATAAATGGTTCGTTGCAGCGAAACGAATCAAAGGTATTTCGAGGCACTTAACAACATAATTTCCTCTCTTTTACCGTATTTCTCAATTGATGACCTCTCTCAAAGGTGTGTACTATCATATTTTCACAGGAAGAAGTAACGTTCGTTTCCCTTTAATATGTTTTATTACGTACGATCCAGACAAGTGTTACAGCATGGGTCATGGAATAGCAATATGTATTTACAATAGTTTAAAAGTTATCTTACTCTGTATGTGCATTGCTGAAAGAGAAGCTGTCCTGTAAAAGTACACTGTAAATTGACGACGCATATAAAAATTTTGGTATTGTATTAAATGGCACGAATTATTTACAAACGAATGGAAAAACTTGTAGAATCTGACCTCGGGGAAGATCAGTTTGGATTTAGAAGAAATGTAGGAACACGGGAGGCAATACTCACATTACGACTTATCTTAGAAGATAGGCTTTTGTCGATTTGGAGAAAGCTTTTGATAATATCGACTAGAATACACTATTCTAAATTCTGAAGGTATCAGGGGTAAAATATAGGGAGCGAAGAGTTATATTCAACCTATAAAAAACAATACAGCTGTTATTAGAGTCGAAGGGCAAGAAAGGAACGCAGAGGTTGGGAAGGGAGTAAGACAAGGTTGTATAGCCTTTCCCTAATGTTGTTCAATCTGTACATTGAGCAGGCAGTGAAGGATTGCAAGGAGAAATTTGGAGAGGGCATTAAAGTGCAGGGAGAAGAAATAAGAACATTGCGGTTTGCCGATGACATAGTAATTCTGTCAGAGACGCAAAATATCTGGAAGAGCAATTGAATGGGATGGACAGTGTCTTGAAAGGAAGATATAAGATGAACATTAACAAGAGTAAAGCGAAGGTGATGGAATGCAATGTCAGAAAATCAGGCGATGCTGAAGGAATTAGATTAGGTAATGAGACAATAAAAGTAGTAGATGAATTTTGTTATTTGGGTAGCAAAATAACTTCTGATGGCCGAAGTAAAGAAGATATAAAATGCAGAATGGCTATGGGAAGAAAAGCATTTCTAAAGAAGCGAAACTTGTTAACATCCAATATTAATTTAAATGTTAGGAAGACCTTTCTGAAAGCATTTGTCTGGAGTGTAGCATTGTATGGCAGTGAAACGTGGACGATAAGGAGTTCAGATAAGAAGATGATAGAAGCTTTTGAAATGTGGTGCTACAGACGAATGATGAAAATTAGATGGGTAGATCACGTAACTAATGAGGAGGTGCTTAACCGAATCGGGGAGAAAAGGAGTTTCTGGCATATCATGACTAAGAGAAGGGATAGATTGGTCGGACACATTCTAAGACATCAAAGAATTGTCAACTTAGCATTAGAAGGAAGTGTGTGGGGTAAAAATCGTAGAGGGAGACCGAGGGACGAATATAGTTAGCAGATTCAAAAGGATGTAGGTTGCCGAACGTATTCTCAGATGAAGAGACTTGCTCAGAATAGGGTAGCGTGGATATCTGCATCAAACAGTCTGCGGACTGAAGAACACAACAGCAACAACATTAAATGGCATAAATAATCGGAAGTATTAACAAAATATATTATCTGATATACCGAAGTGATACAATGTATTTATTTCTTTGGCCTCCAGCCTAACAAAAAAAGCTGGTTCTACGACAGGAAACAATTACAAAAAAAGTACATCTATGAAAAATAGATTGAATTGTTCACTCAGGAGGTAAGTTCATATAACATTCCCTATACTGTACATCAAGGTATTTATACATATCTAACAAGTCTTTCTTTTCATTCTTACCTCTATGCATCTTTCCCCAGACCAAGAAATCAAGAAGCTCTGCATTCGATTTCTTTTTAAGGAAATACGTCAAATGGAGACATGAACAGTGTGATTTCAGAACGAATAGTGCCAGACTAAAAAATAATGAAAGAAGAATAAACGTACCAACAAGACAGAAACGAAATAAAAGAAAAATAACACCACAGCCGGAAAGACATGACAAGCTGTTGCATATATTGTAGATTTAAAACTACCAAAAAACACTACCTATTACTTCGTGTAACAAATTAAATGCATAAACCGACTGAAGATGATTGGGTCAAAAGCTACATAAAAGATGTCTTGCATAAGGTGGAATTAAAGGAGACATCAAAACTTGAAGCTAATTTTCTCTGTTGCTTACATTAGGAAAATGACATACCCAATGATGAACGAGATTATGACGACTCCACAGAGTACTGCGTTTGGGTCATTTGCACTGATCATCATTTATGTAACTGTAATAATTACCAAGTATTGATCATGCTTCATAATTCCTTGAGAAACACTGAAAGCAACAACGTCTCCTTCTCTCGTTATATTCATAATGAAACAAGCTACACATCTAACAAACAAGTTTCACATATTACAGACATTCGTTCTGACGGAATCATGTTATCCATATGTCATTGATCAATGCAAGTGTAGAGTCGCAAGGCAAATACCTCTACCACAAAATCGGAAGTTTTTATGTATTGTAGGAAAATATATCATCATAAAAGGTAGTTTGAGAAGCATCCTGCTGCCATCTCATTTTTTCTTATTTATCATGGAATAATAGCGGTGACTCTAATATGAGATCATCATGTTATTTATGGAAGACTTGTATGAGAAGGCACTAGAGTTGGAATGTTGTAAAACAACGGTCTTCTGTAAGTACGTGGACGACACATTTATACCATGACCTCACGGGAAGCATGAATTAAATCGATATCTTGATAATATCAAAAAGAAACAACTTCCTGATGTTCTGCAAAACTTTTTTATTGATCACAAACCGGCTTTCGGCTTCTTAGGCCATCATCAGGTGACAACTGAATGTAGTACACATGTTTTCAAAGATGTTAAGATTTACAAATATGTTATCACAGGCAATCGATACTTCACAGGAAAGTTCATCGCAAATACTTATTTATGAGAGTTATTAACATTTATATAAAGATATAATAAATATGTGTAAAGAATCAAAACTAATATGATTATTTTTGTTGAAAATAAAACTTATTTCAGTAGAGGTGTAGAGGGGAAATGGATCTGATCGTTTAATACTAAACTAGCATCCTAAGCCAAATGTTTATTGATTTCCAATATTTCCAGTAGTGTCATCTTTCTGCTTTTCTTCAGGGGATGTAGAATCTCACAGTTTACATCATAATCATGGCCTTCTCTGAGCAGATGTTCAGCAAAGGTTGAATCTGTCTTTTTTAACCTCCAGCTTCTCTCATGTTCTGATAGTCTAATAGCTACAGCCCTGCCAGACTGACCAACATACAGTTTCCCACAATGTTTGCATGTGATCTTGTATACACCACTCTGTGATAGGGGTTGAATTTTGTCCTTACTATTGAATAAATATCTTGATCATCTGAATTCTGCCAAGCCAGTATTACATGTCTCACAGAAACATAAAAAAATATGGCTTCCTCCAATTGTAGATGTTCTCGTTCGTAGTACAATTGATGGCACTTTAGGAGATGCAGTCTATCGTAAATCTTGGCACACGAATCTGTATTTACATGACCATAGCCGCCATGACCCTTCACAAACCGTAGGAGTTCCTAAGACGTTTGTGGCCTTGGTGCACAGGACACATTGTCTGTCTGACGATGAGAATTTGCAAGGTCAACTGACACACTTCTAGAGCATTATTAAAGCGAATGCATATTATCTGCAACAAATTCGCAGAGCATTCAATATGAATCGTAGAATTCAAGTTCGTGATCTGGAAGACAAAAGTAATACCCTCAGATCAAGAGCATTTTCGCATGACGTGGGAGTTATTTCTTTGAAAATAAGCCGCATTCTCAAGAAACATGGCTTCCTACGAAGATTGGAGTCTTAGTCGGTTGTGTGAAGGATGATTTATTGCTTCACAAGGCGGGTGCATATCGGATTCGTTACGGAAATTGGCCAGACAAATGCACCGATCAAGAAAGGTACGCTGAACACGGAAGAAACACGCGCTTAGCCGCTCGGGAGTGGCCGTGCGCTCTAAAGCCCTTTTTAAACGATGAACGAAAGTGAACAAGATAGATAATAGCCTACTGAAGCGCTCCTAGCGTACTAGTCCTGAACTACAAACTCATGCAAGATCTTGTGGCAGCGTGTTTAGACGATAAACGTAATCGAACAGTAATACCTGATGTTGAAAGTGAGGTTATGACTGGCGATCTGTTATGTAGGAAATCATAGTTTAATACTGGAATTGAGGAAACAACGCTAAATGTTATTGGCAGCCAAAGAAAACCTTGTAATGTGTGTTTTTGGTCAACTTAGTGTGGTAATGTTCTGGGAAGTGAAACAACATTTCAAAACATTGACATCTATTTTCAAGCGAAAAAAATAAACTTATGAACACATCAAACAATATTTATAAGACCAGACCTTCCTTACTTTATCTACTACGATTTGCCCACTGACATTGTTAAGGACGTCATGCACAACTGAATTTTTGTACTTCATTTGGACTGACTTGTTCATTTAAAATGCTATTCAATGAAAATTGCATCATCAAATTACAATCTTATTCAAATAAACAATTGGCTTCAGTGTTTTCTGTTACAATATTGCAAAACATAAACCATTTTTCGGTTTCAGATGTACGACCTCGCTTTTCGGTGGACAATAATTGATATAAATATTGAAGTCATCATGAAACATTTGCAATTTACCGCTAAACCAAAGTATAATAGTAAAATAAAGATTAATAACACAAATTTGCATGCAAACCGTGTAATTATCTAGTACAATATGAAAATCGCCTGACGAAAATAGGTTAACTTCCGATGTCAGCAGACGATCGTTCAATTAAAACAATCTTCTCGAGAAAGCTTAACGTGACGTTGACGTTAGGTGACGGTCTGGTGATGGACAGTGTGAATGCCGTCATTAGAAATACATTTTGGAATACATTCTGATCATAAACTTCGACATAACACAAAATATACGTAAATACGAAGGAAAATGGCAGACTAACTGGAGCGGTGACTGCAGCTGACAGCTACTCGCTCGCGCATGTGCAGTGGACCCACTAGTACCGAATTTAGAATTGGCCCTATTTCTTTATCGCTATAATTATCGCGCTTCGGTACTATCGTGATCATACTAGTGCAGCCGTTTAAACGACTGACGGCTGCCATTAACGCAACTTTTTATCAATCTATTACAAGTTCGTTCATCATTTAAAACGGGCTTAAGGCGCCTAGCTGCGGAGTGTGCGGCTGCTCCCGGTCGGAGGTTCGAGTCCTTCCTCGGGCATGGGTATGGGTTTTGTCCTTGGCATAAGTTGGTTTACGTAGTTTGTAAGTCTAGGGAATGGTGACCACTGCAGTTAGGTCCCATAGCGTTACTAACATTTGAATTTTAAACACGTGCTCAGTACAACCAGACAAGTCAGCTGTGCCAGAACATTGTATAGATGCGGATCATTAGAAGGCATGCAGTGACGTGAAGACTGTAACATCCACCTCCTCCTTTTGGGATTCTGTTTTCAGGAAAAGCATAGAAATGAGGTTAGCCGATAAATTAATAAATAGAGATAGTGGTTTACATTCGACAAGGCATGGAATCCGGCTCTTGATGTAATGAAATTGCAGTGAAGTCGTCGTGGTGTTTCCGCTAACATACGTAAAGCGATGAGCAAATTGAATGTTTTAACGCTTCCGCTACGAGCGTAATTGCACCTCTTCGCCTCTGACCAGCATCTGCGACCCTAATGCGCATTGCGCAGTGCCGTCGCGGTGGAGTATTTAAGGTTCGAATGTTCAAATATTTGTAAATCCAAGGGAGTTAACAGCTGCTATTATGAGTCCCTACAAACTACTTAAACTAACTTATGCTAAGGACAAGACACACACCCATGCCCGAGGGAGGACTCGAACCTACGACGGCGGGCAACCGAGCGCTCCGCAGCAAGGCGCCTTAAAGTGTGTCACTATTCCTTCCTTATTCTCCGTCACTCTCCTATTTATGTCCACAATCACATCTCCTTCCATCAACCACACCAGGATAGGTCCTTGCATCTCGTGGGAAAGTGGAAGTGCTGTCTTACTTTCAGTGTTTCTGCAGTGTTTCTTTAGTCTCCCATGTTTCTTCAACGTCCCATTGTTTCTTCAGTGTTGCACTGTTCTTAAAGTCTGTCAGTATTCCTGTAGTTTTAATCGTGGTGTGCGTTTCCATGTGTAATTTATCACTGTCTTTCACGTGACATAGGGTGTATCAAAAAGGATCGCGCAAACTTACATGGTTGAAAGTACACGATAATAGAGACAAAATTGTCCCACTAAACATGGGCCCGTTTGTGACATAATTACGAACGTATGATACCAAACCGCCTCTGACGTCATTGTAAACACTGTTCTAGATAGTAAACATTAATTTGTAATTTATACTTTACGATTAACATTTATATCGCATTTGGTTCACATTTTACTGACTTTATTGTGAACATCGTCATAGTTAGCACAAATTAATATGAAATTTAGATTTTAGTATTAGGTTTTACATGGCATTTGTTTAACGTTTCACATATGGGTTACCTGTTGAAGGAGGTGTTCGAAGTGTCTTCCTTGCATCTGGATGCAATACTCTGCTCGTCTCTGCAATTAATCTCGAATTCTTTAGAAAACCCCTGTATCATTTCGGAATTCTTGACAAGCGTGTATAACTCTCCGCTCCAGTTTTTCAACCATGTTAACGGGTGTGCTGTACACTTTCGCTTTTGAGGTGACTCCAGACACAAAAATGCAAAGGATTTAGCTCAGTTGATCTTGGAGGCCAAGACACAGGTCCGCCTCGACCTATCAATCTTTGGCCGTATCTGCGCGTTAGATGCCGTCTCACAGCAGCAGCAAAATGTGCCGGAGCTTCATCATGCATGTACCACATACTCTGACGTTGCTGAAGGGGAACATCCTCAAGCAAGCCTGAAAGATGACGCCGCAGAAACATAAGGTACCTCCGTCCATTAAGTTTTGGTGAAAGAACGTGTGACAACATCCTGCAAGAACAATGTAGATGAACTATGAACTACAGATACCTTACTGTCCTTAGAAATAGTCACCTCCCATAACTATGCACCGCTGAGCTCTGAGATACTTGTCCTGGATATTTCGCACAAAGTCTTCCTTTGGTCATAGGCGGATCCAAGGGGGGCGAAGGGTCGTTGCCCCCCCCCCCCCCCCCGCCCAGCATTTTTTTTTTTTTTATTATTCTTTTTAAGAGTGCGAAGCTAGCGTGCTATCACTCTACTGGGTTTTCAAAACTGTGAGACTTGTTGGTTTGGGGTTGGGGTAAGAAGGGGTGGCCGGTACTAGTCTTTCTACGAGCCAGAGTTAAGCTGCCTTTGGAGTGGTGTTAAAAAGCCTCTTCACGTTTCGTTGGGTGTCAAATCTCTTTCCTTTCAAAAGAAGTTTGAATCGGTGCAATAGGAAGAAGTCAAGACGATTGATATCTGGCTAGTATGGTGGATGTTCCAGTTCCACGGCAACGCTCGGCACACACAACCAGTATCGTCAAACAGTTCCTGGAAAAAAAAGGGGGCGGTGCAACTTGAGCAGGAACCTAAGAGTAAATTGTTGCGAGTGAAACGAGCAGATATTCTGACTGACGAAAGTACTTTACTGTGTTTTACGAATAAGTCATGGTTTTAAAAGATGCGGTTAGGCAGAAGCCTAAGAGGGCAGTTAAAAATGTTGCGAGTAAAACAAGCAAAATTCTAGTTCATCAAAAGTTGTTGCCGTTTTCTACGAATATTGTATATGTACCCGGAGTGGATTGAGTCAGGAACGGCGAGTGGGTAGGCTCCAGAATGATTTAATCAAGAGTCTATAAAATGTGGGATTTCCCAGAAAGCTATTATTACATTTCAGATGGGGGCCGAAGAGAAAAAGCGCAGGGGCCGATTACTAATAAAGGAAGAAAAAGGAAAGAAAAGGTGGTTCGGATGGAGCCAGAGGAGACCCTCGTGGTTGGCACGGAAGCAGATGGAAAGAGGAGCGATCCCGCAGAACGGCCACACCACCAAACCAGCGTCGTATACCCATGTGATCTACAAGGAGTTCGGTGATGACAGCCGCATCCCGCCGACGATACCAAGGGCAGCACCCGTTGTCAGCGGAATACGGGCGCCTGGGCTGTGCTAAGTAGCAGCACGTGTGTCGACGCCAGGGGGCACAGAATAACATAGAGAGGCCTTAACGATAACCGCGAAACGAAGCCGGCTGAGAGCGCGACACCCAACCAACATGGCGGCCGAGCGCCAGCCGGCCACAGTTCCGTGCACAGGGTACTTCATTGAGTTCGCTGTCTGTTAAATCCTTTTTCTTATATTTTAAGGTGTTCCCTTTTTTGACAATCTGTTTCTCCTATAAATAATTACAAATTTTTGCAAGGGATAGCAAGTCATACTGTTATATAAAATAGAAGCACATTTTCAGCTGTCTGCCCATTTAACCTTTTATAACTCGAGGAGTACTGAGCGTATCGTCATGCGGTTTCTTCTAATTTCTCCTTTAGAATCCTGGGATAATCTTAGGCTATATTTAATAGGAATATGTGAAAAAATTAAAATAAGAATCATAACGTAGAATCGTTTACTGCTTCTGAACTATAGTCAGCTCGGGAGCCTAAACTATAAGAGCGAGACCAGTGTACGTAGTATAGACTTGCAGAACTCACAAACATCTAAATAAATAAATAAATACGCGAGAGCATGTGTTGAACTTTTACGACTGAACCACATTTATAATTTTCTTCTTCTAGAGCGCTGGCGCCAGATGGCTTCAGACTACAGAGATAGTGACTGTGGGAGATCTGTAAAAATTAGACTATGGTCTCACGGCCGTATTTTTTAATCGTCGTGAATTCTATAATTCTATACTATGTACTTTGGCGCAGGTCTCATAGTTCAGGCTACGTTACAAAGGTCACGAAGTGTGGAAGTGGTAAACCATTCTACGTTATTATTCTTATTTCAATTATTTCTCGTTTTATTATTGACTAGCATATATGCCCGTGCTTCGCAACGGTTGTTAAAGAGGAACCTTTGTATATCATGGTTATTTAGGGTTCCGGACCTAGGTCAGCATGAACAGAATCCTTGTTGGATCGCTCTGTCAATAAACTCACTTCTAGTGAAGATGTTACATTTAAGTAGAAGTCATTGTCGAAAACGATGAATGCTCATAAAGTTTTTCATACAAAAAGTGAAATTAATTTAAGTCCGTACTCCAGAACGATGAAAACTTATTGTTAGTTTGTGTTTATAAAGTTAAGATTGAGGTGTGTAATTGTGTGTCTGGCATAAACTTCTGAAAGCACTTCCATCGATGAGATGAGAAATAGTAATAACAGCGCCATGTATTTGGTTCTATGGCGTAGTACTAAACTGTTTATTTCTCACAGTAAATGTATGCTGAAGTACTGGAATGTTGCACCGCACAATAAACTTAGTTTCGGTGCGGGCAGTGGCGGTTTGGACTGGAATGTTGCAGTGTTGCACTGGGGACAATGCAGTTATTCTGTATGCGGTGCTCCATATTATAGAAAAGTCGACAAATACTGAAAGTCTCGTTATTCAATCGACAGAGCAGTTCATGTCTGTTTAAATAAGACGTCATGGTGGTGTCAATGAGCGATAAAGTAAGTCTGGGTAATCGTTGAAGGAATGGCGTCAACTCATCGTCTGTATAGAACTTTCCAAATATAGCAATATTTCCAATGAATTGTCTTGACTGTGTTAGCAGTATCGGCCACTCTTTCAGTTAATACATGTTCTAACGTCCTGCAGTGATTACTTCGTAAAGCACGACGTGGAAATCGATCTTGTGTAATAGAACTATACATTCAGAAGTCGGATTATAACTCTAAGTACAATTGTCTCTATCTTAATGTAGTCCGCACCAAAAGTAAGTAATTACAAACTTTTATCACAATATTGTACTGAACAATTATGAAAGCAGGGAGGTTTCTGATGAGTTTGTCGATCGCGTGTGTATATTCTCTCTAGTGGCAGGCACAGAGTAGAAATATCTCTGGACTGAGCATTCAGATGCGCAGAACAGATTTTCTGTCCTTAACATTAAGGTGGAAATATCTCCTGATATTGGGAAAAATCTACTAATCGATGACTTCATCTTGGTCTTTGTTCGCTTAAGACGGATGACTATGTGTAATGGCCCTTTTAGCTATGCTTCCTCAACTTTCTTGTTGCTTCTGTGACACATTTATTTATATATTATTTCATGTTACGTGGTCGCTCTGTGAAAAGGAGGTGGGGCTTCTTTGCAGCCAATGCGGTACAAACCAATCCTAAGAGTAAATAAATGTTTGGAAAGAGTGGATTTGTCTCAGTATCACTTAGTAATTCCAGCTTAATTTTGAGAATATGCACAAAAGCCAATACTCACTCTACTCTATGTATAATTCAGTAATTATACCCGTCAAAAGAAGCACTTCTTTTCTTTCCCCGACATTGCAAAGCGTATGCGATGCAGCTTGGAAGAAACATTTTTGTTTTGTGTGTCCTACCTGGGATAAACTTTACTTGCAGTGGCAGCGGTTTAGTTTGCTATCGTTGGCCACGAACTATTCGCTTTAGGATGCTGATGAACTTACTGGCCAGAACAGCATAAATTATTTATTTCATCGTGAACATAAAGAATTATTCCCCTTATTCTACGTGATTGATTTATGAAAAAGCATTCAACGGCCGTTGCCAACATCAGCGCACAACGCCGCCGCCATAAGTAAAATTGTACCCCTTCTTTGAGTGTATTACACCACAATTAGTTATTTGGTGTAACTAATGTCACCTCACTTTGTCCTTTCTTGTACTATGGCGTTTTCAAGGCATTCCTAAACAGGACGCACTCAAATTTAATGAGGATACACCTAAAACAGAATTAGAGCATCGATAGACGCGAAGGAATGTCGTTATGTTTTCAATTCAAATGATACCCGCGGAAAGAAGCACTTTTCTTTCTTTCCATATCATTGCAAGGCATGCGGGATACAGCTAGTAAAAAATTAGTTTTTTGTACCGTACCTGAGTTAAATTTTACTTGCAGTGGCAGCGGTTTAGTATGTTAACGTTGGCAACGAAATATTCGCTTCAGGGGGATCATTATTTTACTGATCGGAACAACATTAATTATTTATTTCATTATCAACACTGAGAATTATTCCCCTCATTGTAAGTGACAGATTTTTCAAAAAGGATTCAACGGCCGTCACCAACATCAATACACTATACCCCTGCCGTAAAGAAAATCATAGCCCTTTAGTTATGAGAATAAACAACGCAGCATCGCCATCTATTAGTTCTTTGGTATACTATGACAGTAACAGCGCCTGTATCGGATCTTTGCTATACTACGTTGCAATTCAAGCGTAGCGTGCACCAGAAACTACAAATTACGATATCTTTTCTTCCCCTGATTAGATTTTGATGAAATAAAGCTTATATGTTGCACCAAGGTACTCTGAGTTGACCTATGAAAGTTCGTGAAGTACTCTTGGAGCCTGTACTACGCCATACTTATAAGCATAGAATACACAAAAACTTCAAATTACGATAACTTTCCTTCCTCTGATCCAATTTTGATGAAACTAAGCCTATGTTACTCTCCAAACTATTCTCAATTTACCCGTGGAACCCCATGAAAGTTCGTATAGTACTTTTGGAGATTACCTTCAACAAATAGACATACACGATAGCTTTTAAGCAAATGATTTAATTATGATATCTTTATTTTCTGTGATCCGATTTTAATTATTGAAGCCTTTATGTAACCGCACGATGTTCGTAAGTTACGTGCGAAAACCCCATGAAAATCCGTCAAGTAGTTTTGGAGATAAACGTCTTCAAAGAGACAGACAGACATAACGGCCGTAGATAAAAAAACTTGAAATTACGATATTCTATTTTTCCGTTATCCGACTTTTACGAAACGAAGTCTATATGTTGTCCAGTTACGCTCAAGTTACCTGTGAAAACCCCATGCAAATTCATGAAGTAGTTTTGGAGATAAGAGGTTTTTAATAGTTGAAAAAACAGACACGACGGTTACTGAAAACGCTTAAAATTACGATATCTTTTTGGTCCTTAATCCGATTTTGATAAAATTACGCCTATATGTTAACCCAAACTTTTTTCATGTTTCCTGTGAAAACCGCATGAAGATTCGTCCAGTAGTTTTGAAAATTGAAGGGAACAGTGACAGGCCTACATTTATAGATTTATTATTAGTATAGATATTTAATACAGCCTACGTTGAACCCAGGATTATACCGAAGAAATGGAAAGAAACCGCATCATGATTCGTTCTTCAGTTCTCGAGTTAAAGTAGTTTAAATATTACCCGTGCAAAGCCGGGCGGGCTCAGCTAGTTAGTAATAAAGTAAGTAAAAAGTGTTAGCTCATAATTATTTAATACCGAAAATTGTATCCCAGATTAAATAAGTTTGTTGAAATTGGTCACAAGGTAAGTGGGTAACAGAATCAGTCCTCGCTGGTCGGCAAGCTCGCTGAAAGTAACGAGTAGAATTTGAAAGGTTCCACCGTCTGCATCATCTTCAGACGAGTGGAAATTGATCAATCACACTTAAAAATTTCATCTGGATCGGAAAACAACTGTAGAATCTGACGAAATCCATATGTAAAGTATCCTCCGCCTAATATTTAAAATTTCCTCTCGTTTTGGAAGTCATGTGTCCAAAATGTCATGAAGATTTTAGAATTAATAAAGTGTCCTTATTCGCATGTCGCATGATGCCACAGGTTTTCAACAATATAATTGTTTATGACGTCATATCTCCTGAACTGTATGCCGTAAGTAGTTCTCACCCCTACGTGAATTGTTACCTCATGGAAGGAATATGTGTGCCGAATTTGGTTGAAATCGGAACAGTGGTTTCAGAAGCAGACGTCGCATGATGCAGCACATTTCCGCGCATTTCATTGTTTATTACGTCATATCTCCTGACTATTTGTCGTACACTCATTTAATTGTGGCTATGACCATCGCGAAAGTGCAAGCAATATGTTGACGAAGTTTCATCACAATCGGTTGAACGGTACGGCTGCGCATAAAATACGAACACACAAACATTCATTTTTATATATTAGATAAAAGTAATAGTTTCAGTTATCATTTTTATACAAACACAATACGTATTGTACTTGATATGAACACTGTTGCATTCCTTCAGTATT
The DNA here is from genome assembly GCA_026315105.1 of Locusta migratoria. Classification (NCBI taxonomy): domain Eukaryota; kingdom Metazoa; phylum Arthropoda; class Insecta; order Orthoptera; family Acrididae; genus Locusta; species Locusta migratoria. Next base: position 485,019,534 of record CM048744.1, on the reverse strand, counting down.
CACCAGTCTGCGTGAAAAATTCAGTAATTTTTCTCCTATCCTAAGGGGTTCAAATGACAACGTAATTGAGGCGAGTGCCATTTGAAGCACTGCGCATTTATCGGTCCAACTCCGTTTGTCCACCCATCCAAGATGGCTGCCGTGCTTCGCTGTCTGTACGCTGATGCAGGCGGTATAGCCTCTCTATGTTATTCCGTGCTCGCTGGTTGACGCCTTGTCCGTGTCACTATCAGCAGCGGCTACATGGAGAGCCGGCTGTGAGAAAATTGTAATAATTTGGGATGGTCCCCTCAATTAGTAATTGATCCCATACATATATTTACAAGATGTTGCCGTGCGCTGAAAGATCACCGAAATCGATACATCGAAATAAGGTCGCAAGAGTTTTTTACGTTAGGATGTCAAAACGCTCGCCTGAACCAGGGTGAGAAGAAGGCTACCAACTCCGATGCGCTCAACGATGTGACAGTTTTGCCAGTTTATAGTAAGCATACATGTGGTTTAGAAATCTACCAAATCTGACTTAGCTAGATAAATTTTTGTTTGTCTTGAAATTGGATGAGAAATTATATACCGACCACCAAGTGTGCCATTTTTTCTTCACCCTGTATACGAAATTTTCAAACACCAAACTTGGATGTAACGAATGTTATAAAAATTTCCCTACTTAAAAAAAAAAATGCTCAAATGTTTGTTAAACTTAAGGGACTTAACTGCGGGGTCATCAGTCCCTAAACTTACAAACTACTTATGAACTACCTTACACTAAAGACGACACAAACATTCATGCCCCAGGGGGGGATTCGAACCCCCGACCGTAGCGGCCGTGCAGACTGTGACTGACGCGCCGCAGACCGCTCGGCCACTGCGGCCGGCTTCCCTGTTTTTTAAAGACGACTACTACTCAGTTACAAGTGAAATTATATTGACAACAGATGTACCAATGTTTCAGCTTTTTTTTCCATAGACACCAGAAGATCAGAGACAGTAATGATATTGTGCGATCAGCTTCTGTACTTCTGTGTCGTAGAAGTCTGCCGCCTGTGAATGGAACCAGGTGTGTGGCAGTAGGCTTCAGCTCTTCGTCGTTGTCGAAACGCTGGCGAGGACAGGTATTTCTTGAGGTGCAAAGTTGGTTGGTGGGTTGGTTAATTGTTTTAGGAAGACAAAACTGCGAAGGTCATCAGTGCCCCATTCCATCACTGGGCATCACAAGAAAAGGCATACATGTGGAGGAAAAAGCCCAGAGTTTGACATAGCAAAGGGGAGGAATATCCCACTGAGTCAGTAAAAGTCGAAATGAGACAATCACACAGAAACACCGAACAATGAAAAGAAATTGAACAAAAAAGCCGTTGTCTGTGGTTGACCGACCATGAGATTAAAAAGAGGGTCAACTATGCGGCATCACAAGGAAACCTCCAATCGGAGGACACAAGACTAGAGGAACGTAGACAATAGACTGAAGCGAAGCTTTATAGAGAGTGGTAAAAACCAACGTCACGGATAGAACTTAAAACTGAATCAATCATTGTGGCAACGAAGCGTAAAACAGATGATAAAACTGCAGGAAAATTAAAACACAGCCGCAAGGCTGCGGAGATGCAAGAGAAGAACGCTGGGCGCCAGATCTGCTCAAATGTTGTTGTGCCTGTTGCCAGTAAAGTTTTTCATAAAAATGCGAGGGTTGGAACTTAAATAGTGGCAACACTTCTGTGGAGACACTATGAAATTAAATCTACTATTGTCACTTATAGTACACGTTGTTGACATACCTACCTTACCTCCGAGCAAATGTACTCGCCCTGTCCCACGTCACCGGCGTGCGCACAATAGAGGGAAACATTTGTGAGCGAGCGGTCTAATGTAACGGCGTCACTTTGTTTTGGAAACAGGTACTACAAAGCTGGGTCAAGACTGAATGTGCCAGAGGTCGTACAGCACGTCAGTGTCATAAGGTCTTCAAGAGGCGTGCGGGTAATTGGCATTGCCGTGCAGAGCAGTAGCACGTTGGGTAAAAGCCTTTAACGAAGGTCGGCAAACAATGGCAGACATGCATCGAGTAGTATTCACAGTATTACAGTTCGTTTTTGCAGCATCATCTGCGACCAGATTTGCGAAAGAAGCGGCAACACTTCCTGCGCAACTCATCCATGTTTCTGCGCGACAATGCGTGGGTGCTTACAGCGCAAGCTGTGACTGCTCTGTTCGGTCGATTTGACCGGGAAGTACTGTACCATCCACCATACTCCCCGGAATTAAGTCCTAGTGACTTTGGTTTGATTCCGAAGATGAAGGAACCACTTCGTAGCATTCGCTTCAGAACTGTTCCAGAGATTCGATAAGCAGTAGACCGCTCCATTCGCACCATCAACAGAACAGTCTCTGCTAACGGTATACTACGCCTTCCACATTGCTGGCAATGGGTTCTACATGACGCTGCTGACTACTTTGAAGGGCAGTAACAGGTGCAAACATGTAACGCTTTTGTATCGGTTGTGAATAAATAGGTGTCACTATTTAAGTTCCAACCCTCGTATTTTCCTTGGTAATAAATAAATAAATAAATAAAATAGGGAAACTTACTTTTTGGATACTGCTCGTATCGAAACGAAGTTCGCAACTCATTATACTACGCACAAGGAAACTATTTTGCGGTACTGGTGACACCTGAATCTTTTCTCTGAATCGAGATATACTACTGGCCTTAAAAATTGCTAACCAAGAAGAAATGCAAATGATAAAAGGGGATTCATTGGACAAATATATTATACTAGAACTGACATGTGTTACATTTTCACGCAATTTGGGTGTATAGATACAGAGAAATCAGAATCCAGAACAACCATCTCTAGCCGTAACAACGGCCTTGATAGGCCTGGGCATTGAGTCAACCAGAGCTTAGATGGCGTATGCAGCTTCTACACGATACCACAGTTCATCAAGAGTAGTGACTGGCGTATTGTGACGAGACAGTTGCTTGGCACCATTGACCAGACGTTTTCAATTGGTGAGAGATCTGGAGAATGTGCTGGCCAGGGCAAAAAGTCGAACATTTTCATATTCAGACAGGCCTGTACAGGACCTGCAACATGCAGCCGTACATTATCCTACTGAAATGTAGGGTTTTGCAGGGATTCTAATGAAGGGTAGAGCCACGGGTCGTAACACATCTGAAATGTAACGGCCACTGTTCAAAGTGCCGTCGATGCGATCAAGAGGTGACCGAGACGTGTAAGCAATGCCACCCCATACCATCATGCCGGGTGATACGCCAGTATGGCTATGACGAATACACGCTTCAAATGTTCAAATGTTTGTAAATCTATCGGACCAAACTGCGAGGTCATCAGTCCGTAGCTTACAAACTACTTAAACTAAGGTAAACTAACCTAAGGACAAACACACACACCCATGCCCCAGGGAGGACTCGAACCTCCGACGGCGAGCAACCGCGCGCCCCGCAGCGAGGCGCCTTAGACCGCTCGGCTACTCCACCGCGGCAATACCCGCTTCCAATGTACGTTCACCGCGATGTCGCCAAACACGGATGCGACCATTATGATGCTGTAAACAGAACCTGGATTCATCCGAAAAAATGACGTTTTGCCATTCGTGCACCCAGTTTCGTCGTTGCATACATCATCGCAGGCGCTCCAGTCTGTGATGCAGCGCCAATGGTAACCGCAGCTATGGTCTCCGAGCTGATAGTCCATGCTGCTGCAAACGTCGTCGAACTGTTCGTGTAGATGGTTGTTGTCTTCCAAACGTATCCACCTGTTGACTCAGGGATCGAGACGTGGCTGCACGATGTGGATAAGATGCCTGTCATCTCGACTGCCAGTGATACGAGGCCTTTGGGATCCAGCACGGCGTTCCGTATTGCCTTCCTGAACCCACCGATTCCATATTCTGCTAACAGTCATTGGAACGCGACCAACGCGAGCAGCAATGTCGCGATACGATAAACCGTAATCGCGATAGGCTACGACCTTTATCACAGTCGGAAACGTGATGGTACGCATTTCTCCCCCTTGCACGAGGCATCACAACAACGTTTCACTAGGCAACGCCGGTCAACTGCTGTTTGTGTATGAGAAACTTTCCTCATGTCAGCACGTTGTAGGTGTCGCCATCGGCGCCAACTGTGTGTGAATGCTCTGAAAAGCTAATCATTTGCATATCACAGCATTTTCTTCCTGTCGGATTAATTTCGCGTCTGTAGCACGTCATTTTCGTGGTGTAGCAATTTTAATGGCCAGGAGTGTACTAAAGCAGCTATGATGTTTTTCAGGTGAAATGATATACCCTAAAACATATAAAGATAAGCTTTTCTGAGAGTTACCTAACAAGGCATAGTAAACCAAGTAGTTTCCTCTGGAGTCTTATAAAATAAAAATAATTAAGTTCACCATAAACAAATGTCCAAAGACGAGCTGAGAACTGTGAATATGTGGTTACGATCCGCCACTAACTTCTGAACGGTATATTGTTGCAGTTATTACAAATTTACATCCTAACTTTTCAAATAAGTCCTCATCTAATTGGGCACATATTTCTCTCATGACTCCTAGATTCTTACTATTATAGGAGATGATGGGGCACCGGCACACATTGTTGCCGATCTAAAAAGAAATCTAGCGCTCTAGTTTACCCCAAAACGGATAGATGGACCAATGCGTGTACCTTGAGCCTTGAGAACACCTGTACTTTTACGTATTGTGGAGTGCAGTTAAGGGTAGCATGTGCGGCCTATACCTACAGTGTTAAATTTGAAATATTGATGATCCATTATCTCAAAACATTTGAGGGATAGAGACCTTAATTTTTTAGGAAGTATAGTTTCACTCCTTTTCTGATTACTGAATCAGGATCAGAATGTACAGACACATGATTATTTAAAAATGATGTTCATTTTTTTAAAGTCCCCTTTTTCCTCTCTAAGTAAAAACCTTTACAAGTAGAGATGTTTTAGTGGTTCAGCAGGTGCAGTAAGAGGTAACATAGTGTAAAATGATAAATATGTATCTTTAAGAGTTCTGAGATAATGGTTCAAATGTTTTTTTTTTTTTTTTTTTTTTTTTTTTTTTCCTGGAAATCAAGTTTAAAAATTTTATTTGATAATAACTCATATATGGAGCCATGTCAGCTCCTAGAAACTGCCAGGCCCATAATTAGCTTTATCTAGAGCGCGTACTTCATCATCCTACAAGCCTAGAAGCTTTTTTTCCTGCCACTTGTTTCTTCAGTCATTTCCTATGTTGCACGCTGCACTTTCATGATCCTGAGTCGATTCATGCTGTCTGTTGGCTCCTGGAGTGATACCAACTTGCTCTACTACTCTAATCGCCATCATCAAACGTTATCACACAGAATCATAAACACCCAAGCATAGAGTTTTCATTCCTACTAAGACGTTTTTTTTTGCCCAAATGACATTATTGAAAGACTCATTCGGGTTTTGCGTTCGACCATGAAGACATTTCTGTTTACACAGTGCATCCAACCTCTTAACATGAATTCAAGGACTAAATAGCTGAAAAGCACAGCCTTGTAGATTGAATAGTTCCATAGATAGCAAGTCAAAGCAGAAAGATTTTTTACAATTAACTTTGAAATGATAAAGAGTTCACTTCCAATTGGAATTAACAGACAAATGACGCATCAAATTATTCAGGAGAGATTAGATATTATTAAGAGATAATAATCAGAAAATGTCACTTTTTGACCGTTTTTACAATACGTACTCTCCTTAGGAGTACAGCATTCCTGTTGCGCTTGGAGAATTGAAGCAGCAAATTTTACAGTCTTTATTAACTTCAGGAAACCATTTAGGGGTGTTTGAAAGGTTTCACAATCCATTACAGAGACTAGTACAAATGCGAGGAGGACTCAGTTCAGTGAAGAATTGTAATCCCATTGTAAGTTAACCACCCTCCGCTTCCTACCAGTTGCCGCCTTGCTCAGTGTTTATTTTCGGTCTTAAATGCAGATGTTATTGCCCTGATAAAATTGCATTGCAACGGATAACGACTTTTTTTTTTACACACAAAAGACTGCAGCAACTGATAGCATACCGGTGGCAGTTCCCTTACTAGTTGAAATTCCCCCATTTAATCATTAAGCAAAATTGGGACTCAGAATTTAATAAAAACAACTAGAGACGAAATGTATACTATTTACACAAGTTTATTAAATTCACTGTATATCTCCCTATCATCATTTGAAAGCCAAAATACAAAATATTCATTCACTAAATGTATCACCAATGGATTGAGACAAGGATCGTAACCTTACATTCATACCGTACATTCTTTACTCTCTCATACTGCACCCACGTAGCTATGCACAACATTCCCATTAGACAAAATCATTTCCCCGCTGAAATAGAGACAGAATTAACAACCAACACAGTTCCTCATACTTTAGCAGGGAGGCCACCATACTCACATCCTTCCTCTTCGTCACCCGGAAACGTTCTCTCTCTCGTGGCCGCTCCCCGTCCTAACCGATCCCCCCGTTCCCGTTCGCGAGTAGCCGCGCCCTCATTGGCTTGTGATCTAACGGGACCTTCTGCCAACCTCCGAATTCTGAAGGAACTCGCAAGTCGCAGCCACTTTACCATCTCATCCCCAAGGAAACCTCTCTGCCACACCCCAAAACTAAAGTTGGCAAACCTACCGAGTGTTCTGCATCTCTGGCTTCCCAGCCGCGGCTTCATGCACACTTACAGACCCTCACACACACAATCACATAAGGTATAAGATGAGTTGGGTACTGTGGAGCGAAGCTCCTTATGTGAGCGGCGCTCACTTATTTGTCCTGTAATAACAATTTTAATAAATAATAGAGCATTCTTGTGTCCACCTAGTACATCTCCTATTATAGTGGCACTAAAGGCCAAGCACACTTTTACGAAATGATAATCACATGAAAGTAACGTACACTGTAGTATACAAGGATTTAATGGAATGATACTACAGTATCGTTTCACCATATTTGAAATTATCTCACAAATTGGTCGTTTGCAGATCCATGTTTATTTCAGCGTTTTTGGAGATCACCTTATGTAGTGAATTATCAGACAGGGAGATAACGCACAGCAGGTATTACCGTACAATCTGTGTAGAGCAATCGCAGCAGATTGCGAAAGAATACTGGAAATCTTGAAAATAATCCCACAAAACAGGATTTAGAAAGGAGACAGTATCTGCTTAACATCCTGCAAGTCGGGGGCAAGAGCTAATATTTTATAAAGAAAAGCCAAGATAGCGTTTTTAAAGAAATTTACATGAAACTTTTTTTAATTTCATTGTGACTGGAGTTGGTAAATCTTTGTTGCCATCATAAGATCTCTTTAGACATCAGTTTTTCTAAAGTGTCCATATATTACTACGTAATATTGAAGTATTAAGAGAATTGCCGAAATCGGTCTCAATAAAGTTAAAAAAATAAGCTTCATGTAATTTTTTTTTAAAAGAAACTAACTTGGGTTGTTTGCTTATGCAGATTTTCATTATAAAGAAAGAGAGTGGTATCAGAGAATCCTATAACGGCCATTCATGTATAATATGCATATTTCAATGCAGTAATTGTGGCATCACTGATTGTTTTGAACAGGAGAACGGTGTACCTCAAGGTAGTGTTGTAAGTGTGACTCTCTGTGGCATATCTATTAATACGCAAGTGGTTAAACCTGTTCAGTGTTCTTTGCTTGTGTATGATGAAATTATGTGAGTTGCAACAAAGTCAGATAAATGGACGGAGAAGAGTAGTTCTGAATGTACGACCGAGGTCTGTGAGTATTCTTTTAAACCGTTCGCGTTCAGTTTTAAATTGACGAGGTCCGTTCGAAAAATTCCGGAACGCTCTATTTTCACGTTAATGCAGTGTTGGAGCAAAACGCGATTGGCATCCCTGCACACGCCTATATTGAATGTGTAACTGCCGGAAGGTTCGTTACTGTACGTCCGTTAATTATTGTCCAGTGCTGTGAAACGTGTGTCGCACAGTTAACTAATTTCAAGATGGCGGAGTTAGAGGAACAACGCGCCTGCATAAGATTCAAGTAATAACAATAATAATCTTTATTCTTTAATTATACATTAACCCATTATCAGTTAATTAAATAGGTCTTAATATCCAACTTTATTACAGTGCTTTTGTTTATTTCTATTTATTACAAAACTACTTTCTACTTGTTTTTAGTTGTTTTTTCGTTGTTGTTGTGTTTGTGACATGCAAGGTGTCTTTGAATTGTGGAACTCGCTACGGCTACGTTCCCCAAGTGTGTGTTTGTGTGTACCCCCCCTGCAGTTCTCACAAGTGTGCCAGTGGAATATAAACCTACGGGTGGCCAATGCCCGGCGACCTAAATGCGATGGGCGTGCCCCTGGCGCTGGGCTGCCCTACAGCTTCTTGTGTTGATGTCTGCTTGTTCTTATTCTAACTTAAACTAACTATAACTACCGTCATGTTCGAGGGTTGGCCGCAGAGCACGACGGATCCCAGCCATTTATGGCAGCCAGTCCGCACCCCTGGTGCAGCAGTCGCATCCTGGAAAAAATCTCACATTAGGTTTACAAATTCATCCATCATGTGGCTTGAGATTTTATCTGCCAGTTCATTCAGGGTTTGGAAGTGCGTTTCATCACTCAATAATTGCTAAGTGTCTTTTTTTTTAGAACTGTTGTCTTAATTTTGTTACAAGACGATCATATGCGGGGCACTCGAAAACGACGTGTTCTGGAGTTCCTTCTGCAGCTCCACAGCCCACTCTGCTTTCTGAAACGACATAAGAATGCCGGGTACGGGCCATGGCCGGTGAGAAAGTGTATGAGCCCTCTGCTAGGTTGTAAGTGCCTCATTTTAGGTCTTTCTTCTATGCTGGGGAGAAAGTGGTAGGTCCTTCTCTACGTTTCTCCCTGATCGCAGTTATTTTGCCAAATTTCTATCCCTCGTTTCTTAATTTCTTTTTTTCCCTTCCACCCTAGCCTCCATGATTTCTTGCACTTTGTCCCTATTCCCCTTCCTGACCCACTACGCTGGCGCCAGCTCCCGGTTCTTGATGTCTACATCTACATCTACATACATACTCCGCAATTCACCGTAAGGTGCGTGGCGGAGGGTACACTGTACCACAACTAGGCATTTCCTTTCCTATTCCACTCCCAAATCGAACGAGGAAAAAAAGAATGCTTATATGCCTCCGTACGAGCCCTAATTTCTCTTATACTGTCTTTCTGATCACCCCGCGAAATGTAAGTAGGCGGCAGCAAGATCGTACTACACTCAGCTTCAAATTCCGGTCCTCTAAATTTACTTAACAGAAATTCACGAAAAGAACGTCGTCTTTCTTCCAGCGATCCCCAATTGAGTTGCCGGAGCATTTCCGTGACACTCGCGCATTGGTCAAACCAACCAGTAACAAACATATCTTCTCGCCTCTGAACAGCCTCTATGTCTTCCTTTAAACTGATCTGCTGCGGGTCCCAAACACTTGAGCAATACTCAAGGCGTGGTCGTACAAGCGTTTTATACGCGGTCTCCTTTACAGGTGAAGTACATCTTCCCAAAATTCTCCCAATAAACCGAAGTCGGCTGTCCGCCCTACTCACGACTGTCCTTACATGTTCGTTCCATTTCATATCGCTTTGCGATGTTACGCCTAGATATTTGAACGACGTGACAGCATCAAGAAGCTCACTACTAATGATGTATTCGAACATTATGGGATTGTTTTTCCTACTCATGCGCATCACCCTACATTTTTCTACATTGAGAGCTAGCTGCCATTCTTCGCACCAACTAGAAATTTTGTCTAAGTCATCCTGTATGCTATTACAGTCAGTTAAAGACGATACGAACAACCGCAAATTACTACTTACTCTGTCCATCAGATCATTTATATAGGTAGAAAATAATAGCGGTCCTATCACACTCCCCTGGGGCACGCCTGACGATACACTCGTCTCTGATGAACACTCGCCGTCGAGAACAGCGTACTGCGTTTTATTCTAAGGGCCAAAGCCCCATGGAACTCAAGAAAACCCCAGATCATGCAGGAAGCCTATGGTGATGAGTGCTTAAACCGTACTCGTGTTACGAATGGTTCACGCGGTTCAGAAATGGCTGGACGGAAGTTAAATATGATTTTCGTTCAGGACACCCTTTGACGTGCACAGCTGACGCTCATGTCAGGAACGTCAACGAAGACTAATTGTCTGATATATTGCAAAAGAATGTAATATTTCAGTTTCTGTAGAAAAACTTGTTGACATCCAATATCAATTTAAATGTTAGGAAGTCACTTCAGAAAGCATTTGCCTGGAGTGTAGCACTCTATGTGACTGAAACTTGGACGATAAGGAGTTCAGTCAAAAAGACGATAGAAGCTTTTGAAATGCGGGGCTACAGACGAATAATGAAAATTATATGGGTAGATCATGTAACTAATGAGGAGGTGCGTAAACGAATTGGGGAGAAAAGGAGTTTCTGGAATATCCTGACTAAGAGAAGGGACATATTCTGAGACATTAAGAATCGGCAACTCAGCATTAGAAGGAAGTGTGTCGGGTAAAAATCGTAGAGGGAGACCGAGGGACGAATACAGTAAGCAGATTCAAAAGGATGTAGGTTGCCGAACTTATTCTCAGATGAAGAGACTTACACAGTACAGGGTAGCGTGGAGAGCTGCATCAAACCAGTCTGCGTAATGAAGACGAAAACAACAATAACATTCATGAAGTCATGACAAAATATCTTAGTATACATCGTGTTGTCGCCAAGTTCGTCCCACGGCCAATAAGCCAAGACCAAGAAGGCTATCGCGTCGCAATCGAGAAAATTAGAACGAGATGATCCTTAACATTATCATGGGGATGCGACGTGTGTCTACGGTACAAAGTTGTCAACCCCGTTGAAAGGACGAAGTTTTGCAACGATGGACGAGATAAAGGAAACTTGGCAGTCGACACTTAGTGCGACCTATCAAGAATCGTACCTAGGCTGCACTTCCGGAACTGGGAACGGCGTTTGTAGCGGTTTATAAGTTGTGGAGAAAACTATTTTGAAGGTCACGATGCATAATAATTACAAGGCAATCACAGACAGCTTTGAACAGACCTCGTACCTGACCTGAAGATGATGGACGCAGCTCTTAATTTTAAAGGCACGGGGAAGTTTCTGAGCTCACATTTGTCTCGAAACAAAAATGGCTACCACACGCGCAGGACCTGAAAAGGCGGTGCTTGAAAGCAGTGAATATTTAAAATGTCTAAGCCATAATTCATGAGAGGAGACAGGACATGTCTGCTCCGGTTTCGTAACATCTCGGCTTGATTATGGCTGCACAGAGTGTGGATATGCAAGACTCATCTATGTGAAGATATTGAACATGGTGCACCATGAAAGGATTTGGCCAGCTACTGAGGCGTTCAGAACAACTCCCATACCGAGCTCCTGCACTGAGGATGCTAAGCCGACCTTCGCATCTGTTGACAGCTAGTCATGGTGCACCAGACCCATGAATCGCTGCGCACGCCATGTACATTTGCATTCCTTACCGTTGCTTGGCTCCCACTGGAAAGGCTTCTTCGTAATTGGCAACGACAGACAAAGGCCCTATGGGATTCCCACGAAATTTTGCCTCTTAGAGATGAGTTTTAAAGTTTTACACATAGGATGGCTCTCGAGTGTCACTAACTTATTTTTGAATTGACTAATTTTAATAAAAGCTCCACGTAACATTTTACCATTTTGATAGGCATCAGGGTTTCACAGTAATGCTACAATTAGGGGGACTCACTGGGTTGTCCAGTAGTGTTCTCCAACCGTGGCTTCCCAATCACTATAACAGTTTATTTATTCAGATGAGTTACTTGAGATCTGAAGGCGGTGGAGCAGATGCGGCGTGTTCAGGGCAAACGGTTCGACAACTGCTCCGGTTCCATTTTTGCAGTACTATCGCCGCAGACTCAGCTGAGAAGCTGACGTAGCTGATTACAGCCATCTTCAGTCCTTCTAAAGGAGGGGAAAACAGGAGTCTTTCTAGAGGGTACCAGGTCACGTGAGCATTCTTGGGGATAGGCAAGCTGATCGGGCTAACTAGGAGGTCTGCAGACAACTTGCTGAGACCCACTGCACTACACCACTGCAGGGATGTCGTTTGTGTGTTACGTCAGTGGCCCATGCAGTCCTGGCAGTGACGGTCCATAAGCTGCGGTTGATGAAGCGATGATCTACCTACTGGTCGGTTAGGTGAGATGTAGCTTTCCTTGCCTGCGTTAAAATCGAGCACTGTCCCCACCTTATCCATGGTTCCCTACTCCCGTGAGAGGATACCCCATTCGGTAAAGAAAATCACTGTGACTGTAGCTACATTTTAACAGAGTGCATTTTAATTCCTGTTCAGAGGGCAAAAGAGAACCTTGGTGAGGATTTGCCTTCTGTTACCCATTAATGCCCAAAACTAGTTTTTGTTTTTACTTTCGATGAAATTAAGTCAACGTAGGTCTTTTACGCGCAGTAGCATGAATCAATGAATAAAACATTATTTTTTTAAATTTTTACATTCTTTTATTTCACGTATGACGAAAGATACGATGGTCATTAACATTAACAATTAAACAGCGCAATATCATTTTTATATACCAAGGAAATAATGTTGAATCTAATTTTATCAATATAACCGATACGTTACTATCTTTCCAGTATCCAAATAAGTCATTAATGGTTTTGGGGAAAATAAAAACAAACTGAATTAAGTCCAACATCGCATTATATGAGTGATATTTTGCACAATGTTTATCTGAGATATTTCAAAAATAAGAATCTGGGTGAAGACCAACATTACATTTTATGTAACGAAATTTAGTGCACTTACGTCTCCTCTGAATTAAAATTTTGTCCACTAAGTGTCCAACATTGTTTCTGCGGATATAATTTGGTACAAATTTCCTGGATCTTGGCATGGACCCTTGAGGTTCATCCATTGCAGGCGACGTCGGAACTCCAAAAAACTTACGTTATTCACCTTTCTGTATAGCATCCACATATTGACGAGGCTAACCATCAAGGAAGAATCTAATAAGAAGTCAGTACCATTTCTTGGAGCGGATCCAGTTGCTATACAGACCTCGCAGTTTGTCGAAAAGATCAACGCCTCCCATCCCTGTATTGTAGAGTTGTACTAAGTTTGGTTGAGGCACGGTTACATGCTTCCGTTCTGCTTTACTGCCCCCTTGGTTGAACAACCATCAATTTGTAGATTCTTTACTAATGTCACTTTGCTGTTGTCATGCCACCTTAAGAAGCGTACAGTATTCGTCTTGAAGCACTTGATAAGATCCACGAATTTACTTTTCAAGTCTTTCAGTCGTGCGTCCTCAATTCTGTCTCCTCGGACAGTGCCAATGCAGTTGTAATTCATGTTTGCGTAGTGATTCTAAGAGAGGCAGACAGATGCAGTAGTTGTCAACAAAGACAACAGAATTACAAGGAAGAAAACCAAAACAGAATTTTTTTGTAATTGAAGTTTCCAATGTTTTCCTTCTTCTTTGTCACTGGCACTATTTGGACTGAACTTAACAACATAGCCGTTAGAGGTTGCAAGGCACCATAACTTAGAAAGACGTAATCCAGCTCATCTGCTCGATCTATTTCACTGAGATTACATAGCCGTTAGAGGTTGCAAGGCACCATAACTTAGAAAGACGTAATCCAGCTCATCTGCTCGATCTATTTCACTGAGATTGTCGAGTAGTTTTAGAGTTTCTTCTGCGTCACGGGGATTGCCACGATTATAATAGTATTTATGTGACCTGTCGATAAAATATACTACATAAGAGTCTAGCAAAATTACCTCAAGAGGCAACTGCATTTTTTTTCACTTGATTAGTAGAAAAATATGTGTTTCCTGAATCACGTTTAAAAGTAGTGCTTGTTTCCCATTGCATGATGTATCATACGACAAACAATCAGTCCATTATATATACCTAGACAATGATTTTGCCGCTAGAAACAACATCATGCTCAATTGTTATTCTGTGCTAATACTAAAAGCATAAGTCCAACATTTATATCAGTTCAAGCAGCTTCAGTATAAAATAAAATTCTGACCTGTCACACATGATCTTGCCGGTTCAGAGTAGCACTGAGAGGAAATGGCTAACTGAAGAATAATGGTATTTTTCTGTCACTGAAAACTACCATTGTAGTGGAGTGGAACTCAACAAACAATTGCAAGTTACCTACTCATTCTATCTAGTGCTAACAAACAAAACAAAAACACTTGTATAATGTATGATATAACATACCATGGGCAGTAATTTAAGCTGATGACTAGGCGAATGTGATCGAGGTTTGAAGATTTTGCAATGTGTTTGGACTGTGGCTTAAGCTTTTACACTGAAGGTTTCAGCGTGTTGCAGAGTGGCTAGCTCATCCTCCAATCAGCCATCTATGGTCATCTGATTTGTGTTTTAACACATCCTATCACTTTTTCCTTTATTTTAGTCAACATGAGACCTACTGTTCGTGCTTCAGTGTAGCTGCGCACAGAATCTACTTCATTTTGTCATCTTTCATTCCCGTTGCTGCTTCAGTTTACTTACCGACACTCGTCTCATTCTTTAATTGTACGGGCACTAAGGACACTATTATCGCGCCTCTAAATCACCATAATCCATCCTTTCACATTAGGTCGCTGTCGTCTTTACACGCCTGAGTGATGTCAGGTAATTATCGATTTGTTATTTGGACGTACGTTATTGTATATTAAAGTACTAAACAAACGTCTGTTTAATTTGTGTCGGGCGCACAATGTTCGTGACAATGTGGTCCAGTGATTATCTACGAACGTGGCGTGGAGCAGTGCAGGCCACTACAAGGAATCAGCTGTCACCAGCGCCCAGGAGAAGCCACAACGCCGATTGTCAGGAACATCGCTGAATATAATTTTATTCAGATGATATTAACTTTGTAATGAAAAAATTTTCTCTGTGTCAGTCTGCAAATCACACTGAAGAGCGTCGCAGAGCGTTCATCGAACAGCTTTTTTGATATTTTTCTATCGTTTCGTTCTCTAATAGCGCGCGGGAATAAGGCACACCTAAATATCGCCGTTTCAGATATGATTTTTCTTATTTTATTATGAAGATCATGACTCCATTTGTAGGTTGGTTGTAACAACATATATTCGCATTCGTAAGAGAAAGTTGGTGAAAGATATATATCAAATACATCTCGCCACAACGCATAACGCCTTTCTTTTAATGATTTCCACCCCAACTCGTTCGTCATTTACGTGATCCTCTCTCCTCTGTACCGTTATAATACAAAATGAGCTGCCCTTCTCTGAACTTCCTCTAAATCGTCCGTCACTCCCACTTGATGGCGATCTCACAATGTACAGCAATACTCCAAAATAGGATGCACAAGTGTAGCGTAGGCAGTTTCTTTAGTAACTGTTGCATCTTCTAAATATTCTGCCAACGAGACGCAGACTTTGATTCGCCTTCCCTACAATAATTTCTGTGTGTTCTATCCAATTTGTGTTGTTCGTAATTGCTATTGATAGGTATTTCATTGAATTTACGGCCTGCAGATTTGACTGATTTATTCTGTAAATGAAGTTTAACAGATTTATTTTAGTGGTCATATGGATGGCTCCACATTTCTCATAATTAAGGGCCAATTGCCAATTTCTGTACCATGCAGTTATCTTATCTAAATTATTTTGCAGTTGCTTTTGATCTTCTGGTGACTTTGCTAAACGACAGTACCTATCGCGAACAGTCTAAGAGAGCTACTCTCATTGTCTTCTAATTGTTCATAAAGAAAAGAAACATGAGGGGCCCTAGAACACTTCCTAGGGGAACGCCAAATATCACTTCTCTTTTACTCGATGACTTTCTGTCATTTATAGCATACTGTGTCCTTTCTGACAGGGAATCGCGAATCCATTCACACAACTGTGGCGATATTCAATAAACACGCAATTTGATTAGAAGACGTTTGTGCGGTACCTTTCGGAAATATAGATATACTGAATCAATTTGAGATTCCTTATCGGTAGCACTCATACTTCATGTTGGTAAAGATGAAGTTCAGATGTTTGTGAAGCTAGTCATCAGACCCTAAACTTACAAACTACTTATATACTAAAGACAACACAAACATCCATGCCCGAGGGGGGATTCAAACCCTGACGGGAAACGGCATCGCAGCATAGCGCCTCAATGCGCTCGGCCGCTCCGCCGCGGCTGTTAGTAAAGAGCTTGCTTTGTTTTACAAGAACTATGCTTTCTGAATCCGAGTTCACTATGGGTCAATACGTCTTCTCTTCGAGTTGATAATGGTTGAGGAAAGTATATGTTCTAAAGTCCTGCTGCAAACCGATGTCGATGATATAGGCCTGTAATTTTGCGGATGACTTCTATCGCCTTTCTTCAATACTGGAGTGATTTGTGCAATTTTCAGTCTTTGGGTACGGATCTTCCGCTGAGCGAACGGTTGTATGTGATAGGTAGGTATGGAGTTATTGTATCAGCGTACTCTGAAAGGATCTAATTGGCAGACAATATGGACCGGGGAGTTGCCTTTGTTAAGTGATTTAAGTTCATTTAATACGCACGATGGCAGTTGTAATTTATTCGAATTCTGGATTATTTGCTTCGTCTTCTTTGGTGTAGGAATTTCTGAAACCAGCTTTAGCAGAACTGTCCTTAGTAACATCACCATTGCTATCGCGCAGTGAAGGTATAGATTGTCTTTTGCTGATTGTAAAACGTCTATCTGAATCGATACCATGTAATGCATTTATGTAGAATTGATATACTCCTATTAATGGGAGTCTACTTAATCAAATTTTCATGAGAGAAAAAATGATAATAGAAAAATTTGAAGTTGCAATATTTATCTGTCCAATAAATTCTTGTAAAATACATTAATTTCGAATTTGCGAAGAACGAAGAGAAATAAATACATAGAACTGCAGTTAAAATTGAACAAATATCTGATTACTGTTTAACAGAATAGCATCTCTGGAAAAGTTAGACCTTCGACTTAGTAAATTTCTCAGTTATTTTGTTTTTAGCTAATAAGGGAACGTGAAGTTTCAGTATTTTAACTCTGTTATTGTACTTTTACATCAATAATCAACACAAAGACAAAAGACCTTTTACGTCGATTGTGGGGTTTTTATTGGCGGCCCAATCATCCACTTAAGAAAGCCGTATAACGAACCTTATCCGTTGCAGCGAAATGAGAATTTACTGCAGAATTTAGTAATAACGCTAAACAGCCCCAAAAGGAAAGACATTACAAGGGGAAAAAAAGTCCCTGGTGTATGCGGGTCTGATATCTAACCGACTGTGCCATGTGGCTTGTCACGTAAATTGTTATTGGGCTCCATAACGCCATTACATCACTTAACTAGTGCAATGCAATTGAACACTTATTTATTACATCATATACATAACCATAATATCCAATTCAGGTCAGACGATTTTGGAGAACATTGTCCGCAGAAGGAGCAGTGATCAACGATAAAATGTATTTGGATACAATAACAGTCAAGGTCACACAAAATATTATTTATTGACCTGTTTAGATCTATGTCATCCGCAGAAATCATGGTCCATATGGTTGGTTGTGGTGGTTATTTGGCTATACAGATGTTGGCAGCACGATTATAACTGCACAGCAGTAGTTGCCATCACGAGCCAAAGTGACCGTGAGTTCTGAGGATGACCATTACGTATGTCAAAACCCATACATGAATAACATCCTGTGCGATACTGACATACTTTATTCAAATAAAGGTTAGAGAAGTTTATGAGTATGACCAGGCTGAGAAGTTGCATAGCAAAACAATCACTTCAAGAAGTAAACACCCTCCAGAGGCTGAGTCCGTTACAGAATTTTCTGCGCTAAGATGTGTGATGTATCCTACCATCGTGCGCTTCCAATTGTAGACTAGAGCTTGCTTTAGTCAGACCACAGCTAAGCGCATTCTTTCCCGCATAGCTGATGCTGTGATAATGAACTCTACTGCTGCCAGAGAAGAAATCTGACGACTCGCTGGATCACGGGTTATACAGCTATACTCTAAAATGATGGGCTGAGTTTGCGTCTCGTATGTTGGCTGCCCAGGTGAAGTGCTGTCGACATTTTTACCCGACTAGTGTACATGACGAGGTGTGACGAAACGCAGTCACAGCTGACGACATGTGTGGACAAATACCTGGACAGCTGCTGATCCGCTCTCAACTGCTCCTATCCTCGCCTAGATGTAGGCTTTCCTGACACCCCACCGTGACGCAAGGGTGGACTACATAGCAGGGGTTCTGGTAAGGGACGTAAATCCACCAAAATAAAGCGTACTGGCACTAGTGTTACACGTAATAACAGACCATATATATGTGGCGACAGATTGACATTTTAGAAATATAAGCCTACCATACAACCTACTGTGGGAAGTCTACCACGGAGCGCCATCAGCCGAATTTCTGTCGACCGCACAATTCAAACAACCGCGGATCACCAAGAATAACGGCAAAGCTAAGAAGTCAGCGAGTAGATCACCAGAGGGCACCTCCGGTGCTTTTATTGCAAACGCTTTGCATTCCTTCGTTTTGGAGGGGGTGATTTGGATAAAAAAAACGGTCCAGTTAAAATAGGGTTCTAGAAAGGATACGTTGAAAGCTATGAGCACTTCTTCATGTTCGATACTCTGAAACACGTATCTTCTATCCCTCGATTGCTCATAGATCATCAGGTATGCGTCTTAGAATCTCCGTTTACTTAAATTTTTACCATCCTTTACATCCACAAAACACTGATAGGACCCATCCTCTGCTTAATAAATTTTGTGTGGATATCAGCCCCACCAAAGTTTTACAAGTCCTTTCAAATCCTCGAAGGCCACGTTTTGTCCCTCATTTTCCAAATCCGCTTACCCTTTTGCACTTGAGTGATCTCCCCCCAATCCCCCCCACACACAAAACCTCAACCTTGTAGAACCCCTCCACATCTCTTACACTATCCGAAAACTTAAATCCAAAAATCGTATTCTCTCCCCTCTGGACACATTCCACCGCAACCCCCACCTACACTCATTACATATCCTATCCCGACGCAACTTCAACCGACTACCCCCCCCCCGCCCCCCTCCCTCAAGAGATTGAAATCCATTCCAACGTATATCCATCCTACCAACTGTAATCCCTCTCCAGCTGTTTCACCCAACATCAGGACTCTCCTCCCCTATCCCACGTCGCACCCCATCTCATGTATCTTCCATAGCCTAAGGTACACACCAATCTAACCTTATAATTTGCTCTCCCTTTCCCTATTTTACTTAAACTTCTACCATCTTCTCCGAGACTCTACCCAATAGACCCCGTAATTTTTCCACCCAATCCCTTCACATTACTGAAATCACTCCCCTCCAAACGCCTTCCTGTCAGTGCAGGTCCTTCAGCTCCTCCTGTGGTCAGTACACAGTGTGTTTTAATTAGGAGATCAGCCGGCCACAGTAGCCGAGCGGTCTGCAGCGTGCCAGTCACGCTCTGCACGGCCGCTGCGGTCTGGGGTTGGAATCCCCCCTCTAGGGACTGATGACCCCGCAGTTAAGTCCCGTAAGCTCTACAAACATTTGAACATTTGATTAGGAGATCTCATCCTTTGTGTGTTGTGTATTAAACTATGAATAATTATTGTCTTTTATATATTCATCCTAGAAAAGAAAAGAACTTTTTAATACAGTATTTCTCTTGTATTGTCTATCTTTTAATCTTACACGTTTATGTGTATGTATATTATAACAGCTGTCACTCTTTTACTTTGCTTCACCCTCACAAACTATTTGTCCCTTATCGCTGCAGACCATCCCCCACCCATACGGGACGAGGAGGATGAAATAGCAAAATTATAAATACATAATTTTTTACTTCCCCTACCTTGCCGTCACTTCTACTCCCTTCCTTGATAAACGCTCCGCCCCCTCCCTTTCCCACCTTCTCTCGGCTGGCACTTCTTCTCTCCCCTCACTCCTGCATCCCACCTGCCACTGACGTTCTCTGTCCTCTCACACCCACTTACCCAGACGCTGACTTCACTATGGCCCCAACGCACAGTTACCAGAAGCCCCATCACGCAACGTTGGAGTGGCCAAGCGCTCTAAGGTGCCTTGTTGCGAAGCGCGCTGTTGCTCTCCGTTGGAGGTTCGTGTCCTCCCTCGGGCGTGTGGGCGTATGTTATCCTTAGCGTAAGTTAAAGTAGTCTGTAAACCTAGGTACTGATAATCGCAGCTGTTAAATCCCTTAGATTTACAAACATTTGAACGTTATTAGAGCCCAATGACATCACACTCCCCACGTTTTCTTTATGTCCCCCCATTCACTTTTACCTATTTCATTTCCATAATCAACCATATCCATCATAATTTATCAGTGACTGTAAGCTTTCAAGTACGGTTCTTGAAATATTACCGATATCACACTGAAGAGCCAAAGAAACTGGTACATTTGCTTTAATTTCGAGTAGGGCACCCACGAGCACGCAGAAGAGCGATAACACGATGTGGCATGGACTCGAGTAATGTCTGAAGTAGTGCTGGAGGGAAATGGTGCCACGCATCCTTCAAAGTCTGTCCATGGATCCGTAAGAGTGTGACAGAGACTGAATACAATAGCCACTCAAAAAATAATCTCCAAATTACAAAAAATCATATATGTTCACTTGGAACCACTGCAATAAAAATCTATTTTTCCAACACAAAACTAAGATATTACAAAACAGTTGTTGTACCCGAAGTATCATATGCCGTGGAAGTTGCAGTGATTCGTGGTCATAACAAAATAAGACAAATTGAAAAGCGGAGAAGAAAAATTCTAATGAAAATACTCATACCAGTTTTTCGTGAGGGCATTAGGATAAAGAGGCCGACACGAGACCTTTACATAGATACAATAACCAACATCTCTAGAAAGCGAAGGTTGAAATTTTGTGGACATATCAGCAGGATAAGCAAGAACAATCTTACAAGGCAAATCTTGGGGATAGTTAGCACTAGCAAAAACAAGACAAAATGGATCACTGAAATAGAAGAAATAGGAATCACAAACGAAAAAATATAACAGTGGAGTGCAGTTCAGGAAAATGTTCAAATGTAGAGCTTATGGGACTTAACTACGAGGTCATTAGTGCCTAAACATACAAACTACTTATGAACTAGCTAACATTAAGGAGGGCACAAATATCCATGCACGAGGGGGAATTCGAACCCCCGACCGTAATGGCCGTGCAGACCGTGACTGGCGCGCCGCAGTCCCCTCGGCCACCGCGACCGGCGCAGTTCAGAAACATCATAAACAAACATACCTTTAAAAAACACACACCGAAAAAAGAACAAATATGTTAAATTGAAATTATCTACTTATTTACCAACAGCCTTAAATCTATGGGTTTATTTATTTATTTATTTACGCGACCGGTTTCATTATTTTATTAATGCCATCTTCAAGTCACCTTATAACATCCATCCATTTGAACAAACGAAATCGCCATATATATCGGTTTCTTAATAATATTTCACCAGCACGTGAACAAACATGTGTCACCTCACGCATGTGACAGTAACTGGCGATTTCGAATGTTCACTTGTGTGGATGGTATGACATGGCCTGAAGATGGTATTAGTGTAATACCGAAAACGGTCGCCTAACTAAAACAACATAGACTTACGGCTGTTGGTGCATAAGTAGATAATTCGAATTAAAGCTCGACCGGGCACAGTCCCTATGCCATTGCAACATGGAACTACATTGATTGAAAAAAGAATAGGAAATAAATGGCCATAAGAGAGTAGGAATACAGCGAGCGTATGAAGGAAACTTGTGAAGAAAGAACCAAGAAGAAATAACTCGTGACTACTCAAGTTCAATCACTCTCTTAACAGGGAAGAGCAAGCTGAGGCAGTATATTTTTGTGCCCCTGAAGACCAACGATAGTTGTGACGTATTGATGCGACTGCTGAAAGATTAGAGTCGGTTACCAGTAGGGGCAGTACGGTTGCGACAGACGCTCCGCGTGGCACGTTGATGCATGTTCCCAGTTGCGACTACTGCGTGCGATAAGTGACGCGACAGCGTCACGGTTGTCATGGTAACGCGCTCAGCGGCGCGATTTGAGCACGATGAATCGCTGCCGCTGTCGTACTGCAGGCTTCCAGCCAATCACAGAAGGTGCTGAGTGTGACGTAAGTTGTTTCTACACGTGGCTCAAGTAGAAATACTTTGCCCCGTCTCCACAACGACTAACACTCACTGGTGACTAAGCCACGCTAATCGTTTGTTTCTTTTCTTTTCTTTTTTTTTTTTTTTTTTTTTTTTTTTTCTATTTTATGTTAACTGGAAAGACCTACTAACGAGCCTGGTTTTGTTAAAATAATAATTTAATTTGTACTTCCTGGCACTCTCGAACAACATGACGTTGATTCAGTTGAACTTGTATCGTTCCTGACTACACTCTGTTTACGAGATGAACGAGGCTTTCCTAGTTATGAGTCGGCAGTAGTCGGCAGAAGTCAGTCGACTTCTGCCCGCCCATGATTTTTATCTGGCTGTTGCCAGCCTCGCAAATGAAACATAGAATCTTGTATACAGGACCATACAGAAGTGTTGTCACGAATTAATGCATGTGGTGATGAGTCACGAAGCGGTTCTTGATCTATAGAAAGCCGGACTCTAGGCAGTGGATCCAGAAAAATAATTAATAATATCGCTCAATGTTTTCAGCAGGAGATCTAAGATGAAGAGCTGAGATGAGCCACCTTCTCTCTTAGTCAACAAGACGCATAACGAAGTACGCAGAAGCAAGCCTCAGCTCTGTGTGAAGAATTAATTTGTTTGCGACCTGAATTGATGGGATCCCCACTCGTAGACCCCTGTTTCCATCTAATGTACTACCAATTATGTTTTTCGCTGGTATGTACCCTTGCATGCTGGAATCGATCCCTCAGACCTCAGATCACTGGTCTAACCTAAGTTTTTTTAAAAGACTTGGTAGGATTGCATATTATTTCGTAAAATAAATGACTTCAACGAAAGTGAAAAAAAATGTAAAAAACAGGAAAATGAACTAAAGGCCTCCAGCGTCGATCATTATAGCTATTATTATTATTATTATTATTATTATTATTATTATTATACATGTGTTAATCATTTGTTAAATATTGTCGTAAACGAAGCAGCTTTGCCATGTTGCTGCCAATTTTTTCAGTTCTATTCCAGAAGTTTTCATTTTCTTATCTACATTTCATTGCGATATTTTGAAGGATATCACATCCTTTCTGACGATGAAACCTGTCAGCATTACCTTCTGTGAAAGGCAGCGTAGATACGACATGGATACGACACGATGCTCTTTATGGAGCTAGCGAATATAATAAAGTAGATCGTTTTGAAGAAAGAGTACCACTGCTTCTGAAATAAATAAACAGGATTCAGATTTCTAATATTATGTTATGTTTACGATCAATCAGGACAGCAAAACTTACCAAAGTATCTTACAAACCAGTAGAGTGCCATCGGTCCAAATGACAGTGTTGGTAGTTAATTTTTCCGAGGACACGCAGCTCTACTGTATGAATATATGAAGATGGCATCCTCTCGGGTAAAATATTCCGGAGGTAAAATAGTCCCCCATTCGGATCTCAGTGCGCGGAGTACTCAGGAGGATGTCGTCATCAAAACGAAGAACAAAACAGGCATTCTACGGATCGGAGCGTGGAATGCTCTATCCCTCAATCGATAAGGTAAGTTAGAAACTTTGAAAAGAGAAATAAGTTAAAGTTAGATATGGTGGGGATTAGTGAAGTTCGGTGACAGGATGAACAGCATTTTTGGTCAGGTGAGTACAGGGTTATAAATAGAAAATCTGTTCGTGGTAACGCAGGGGTGGATCTGATAATGAATGAGAAACACCGACTACAGTAGTACAAGTTTATATGCGAACTAGCTTTGCCGATGATGCGAAGATCGATGAAATGTATGAGGAGATAAAATAAATTATTCAGACCGTTAAAGGAGAAGAAAACTGCATTGTGATGGGGGACCCGAACTCGGTAGTAGTAGTAAAGGGACGAGAAGGAAATGTAGTAGGTGAATATGGAGCGAGGAAAAGGAATGAAAGAGGAGATCGGCTGGTAGAATTTTGTGCGGAGCACAATTTTATCATCACAAACACTTGATTTAACCATCAAGAAAGAAGGTTATATACGTGGAAGAGACCAGGAGACACTGGGAGGTATGAGACCGACTTTGTAATGGCAAGGCGAAGGTTTAGAAACCAGGTTTTAAACTGTAACGCATATCCAGGGACACAAATAGACTCCGACCATAACTTATTGGTTCTAAATTGTTGATTACAACTTAAGAGACTGCAGAAAGGTAGAACATTAAGGAAATGGAACCTAGACAAATTGAAGGTACTAGAGGTGGTTGAGAGTTTCAGAGCCGCGATGGAGTAGCCGAGCGGTCTAAGGCGCATCGCTGCATAGCGCGCGGTTGCTCGCCGTCGGAGGTTCGAGTCCTCCCTGGGGCATGTGTGTGTGTGTGTGTGTGTGTTTGTCCTTAGGTTAGTTTAACTTAGTTTAAGTAGTTTGTAAGCTACGGACTGATGACCACGCAGTTTCGTCCGATAGATTTACAAACATTTGAACATTTAGAGTTTCAGGGGAAGCATTAGACAAGGACTGGATAAAACGAAGGGAAGTAATACAGTAGAAGAAGAATGGGTATCTCTGAGAGACCGTAGAAGAATGTATAACTAGGGTAAAGATAGATACCGCCTACAGGAAAAGAGACGTTTGGAGACAAGAAAAGCAGCGGTATACATATAGAACACAGATGGAAAACCAGTACTAAACAAAGAAGCGAAAGCTCAAAAGGTGGAAGAAATATATAGGTCTGTACAAAGGAAATAAACTTGAAGGCAGTATTCTAGATATGGAAGACAAAGTGGAGGAAGATGAGATAGGAGATATGATATTGCAAGAAGAATTTGACAGAGCACTAACAGATTTGAGTAGAAACAAGGCCCCTAGAGTAGATGATGTTCCGTCTGAACTGCTATCATCGTTAGGAGAGCCAGTCATGAAGAATTTGTTCCACCTGGTATGCAAGATGTATGAGACAGGGGAAATACCCTCTGATTTCAAGAGGAATTTAGTGATTTCAATACCTAAGAAAGCAGTACAGACAAATGTGAAAATTGCAGAAATATCAGTTTAATAAGTCATGGATGCAAAATACTAACACGAATTATTTACAGACGAATGGAAAAACTTGTGGCATCCGACCTTGGGGAAGATAAATTTGTATTTAGCAGAAATGTAGGAACATGCAAGGCAATACTCGCATTAAGACGTATCTTAGAAGATAGATTAAGGAAAGGGAAACCTACGTTTTTAGAATTTGTAGATCTGGAGAAAGCTTCTGACAACGTTGCCTGTAATATATATATATATTTTTTTGAGATTCAGAAGGTAACAGGGGTCAAATATTGGGAGCGAAGAGTTATATTCAACTTACACAAAAACCAGACAGCTGTTATTAGAGTCGAAGGGCATGAAAAGGTCGCAGTGCTTGGGAACGCAGTAAGACAGCGCTGTAGTCTTTCGCCAATGTTGTTCAATTTGTACATCGACCAAGCTGTGAAGGAATGCAAGGAAAAATTTGGAGAGGGAATTAAAGTACAGGGAGAAGAAATAAAAATCCTGCTGTTTGCTGACGACATAGTAATTGTGTCAGAGAAAGCAAAGGATCTGGAGAGCAATTAAACGGAATTGGACAGTGTCTTGACAGCAAGGTATAAAATGAACATCAACAAGAGTAAAACAAAGGTAATTGAATATAGTGTTAGAAAATCAGGTGATGCTGAAGGAATTAGATTAGGTAATGAGACAATGAAAGTAGCAGATGATTTTTTTTTTTTTATTTGGGTAGTAAGATAACTTCTGATGGCCGAAATAAAGAAGATATAAAATGCAGAATGGCTATGGGAAGTAAAACGTTCCTGAAGAAGCGAAATTTGTTGACATCCGATATTAATTTAAATGTTAGGAAGTCCTTTCTGAAAGCATTCTGAAACACCTAGGATTCGTCATTTTAGCATTAGAAGGAAGTGTGTGGGGTAAAAATCGTAGAGGGAGACCAAGGGAGGAATACCTTAAGCAGATTCCAAAGTATGTAGGTTGTCGAACGTATTCTCTGATGAAGAGGCTTGCACAAGACAGGGTAGCATGGAGAGCTGCATCAAACCAGTCTGCAGCCTGAAGACCACAACAACGACAGAAACTAGAAAAAAGGGAAAATTGTAGGATTCATACATCACTCTCTTAATAAAATTATTTTTGCACAGGATTTCTGGTCAGATGGATACAGAGTTATAAATACAAAATCAGTTGGGGGAAACGCAGGAATAGGTTTATAATGAATAATAAAACAGGAATGGCGGTAAGTTACTATGAGTAGTATAGCGCATGCATTTTTATCGTAGCAAAGATAGACACGAAGCCATCACCGGCCACAGTGGTACAAGTTTACATGTTAACTTGCTATGCTGATGATGAGTAGATTGAAAAATTGTATGACGAGATGACAAGTTTTTCAGACAGTCAAGGAAGAGGAAAACTTGATTACAACTGGTAACTGGAACGTATGACAGAAGAAAAATAAAAAGTGCGAAAATTGATCAACAGATGCCGCTGTATGTGTCACAATATGTAAATGCGAGCATCTATCATGCGCACGACTGATTGAAGTTGGTATAAACACGCCGGCTACACGGCTATTATTCATTTCGCGTCTGAGTCGTTCACCGTGACTGTCAAAATGCAGGTTCGCGCTTTGTTTGTAAATCTGTTTTATAAGACTGATGACTCCACAAGTCTCTCTGCAGAAGTTCCGGACACTGGAGGGTTTGAAAAAAAAGGCGTTGTTTCGAGGAGTACCGTAGGTCTGGAGAAAATGATTTCCAGTGAGAATCTCCAGTCTTTCAAATCTAACAATGTGAGTGTAGATCAGACGTGTCTTACATTCAAAGAAATAATATCGACGGTTATTGAGACATTTGTTCCAAATGAATTAACAAAACAGGGGTTGACCCACCGTGGCACAGAAAACAGGTCAGATCACTCTTGAAAAAAGGGAGAAAAAAGGATGTCAAAGTTAAACAGACACATAGTCTCCGAGACTGCAAATCTTTTACTGGAACTCGAAATTTACCTGGAAGTTCTATACCAGAAGGCTATAACAGTTTTCACAAAGAAACCCTGTCACGTAACGTGGTAGAAAATCCAAAAAACTTCTGGTCGTGTTTAAAGTACCTAGCGGAAAAACACGATCAATACCTTCACTACGCGGTAGCAATGCTAATGCTGCGGATGACAGCTATGCTATAGCAGAATTGCGAAACACAACTTCCCGGAATTCTTTCACCAAAGAAGACGAATCAAATACTCCAGAATTCGAATAAAGAACAACCGCCGATATGCGTAATTTAGAAGTAAATATCACTGGAGTTTTAAAGCAACTTAAATCACTTAACAAATGCGTCTCGCGTTCCAGATTGTATACCACCAGTTAGGTTCCTTTCAGAGTATGCTGGTGCAATAGATCGATACCTAGCTGTAATACACAAACCGCTCGCGTCGCCGTGAAGTGGCCGAGCGTGCTGAGGTGCCTCGCTGCGGAGCGCGCGGTTTCTCGCCGTCGGAGGTTCGAGTTCTCTCTGGGGCATGGGTGTGTGTGTGTGTTGTCCTTACTGTAAGTTTAAGAAGTTTGTAAGTCTATGGACTGATAACCATAACGGTTTGGTCCAACAGATTTACAAACATTTGAACAAGCGCTCTTTCAACAAAAGTTTCTTATACAAAGACTGGAAAGTTGCACAGGTCAACCCAATATTCAAGAAATACAATAGGAGTGGTCCCCAAAATTACAAGATTATAGCACTGACGAGGATTTGCAGTAGGATTTTAGAATATATACTTCCCTCAAACATTATGAATTGCCTCGAAGAGAACGACCTATTGACCCATAGTCAACACGGATTCAGACAGTACCGTTATTGAAAAATATAGCTAGCTCTTTGCCGACATGAAGTGGTGAGTGCTATCGACATGGGATATCAAATCGATTCCATATATCTCGATTTCCGGAAGGCTTTTGACACTGCACCACACAAGCGTCTTCTAATCAAATTACGTGTTCATGAAATATCACCAGAGTTGTACGATTGGATTCGCGATTTACTGTCAGATAGGAGACAGTTCGTTGTAATTGACGGGACAGTCATCGAGTAAACCAGGAGTGAAATCTGGCGTTCTCCAGACAAGTGTTATATGGCCCCTACTGTTCCTAATCTGTATAAACTATTTAGGAGAACATTTGAGCAACTCTCTTAGATGTTCGCGGACGATGCTGTCGTTTACCGGTTAGTAAAACCACCATAAGATCAAAAGCAATTGCAAAATGATTTAGATACGATATTTATATGTTGCGAAATTTGGCAATTGACACAAAACATCAAATGTGTGAAGTCATCCAAATGAGCAACAAAAGAAATTCGTTACACATCATTTACACGATCAGTCAGTCAAAACTACATGTCGTAAATTCGACTAAATACCTGTTGTTGTTGTTGTTGTCTTCAGTCCGCAGACTGGTTTGATGCAGCACTCCACGTTACCCTGTCAAAAATGTTGAAATGTTCAAATGTTTGTAAAGCGTATGGGACTTAACTGCGGGGTCATCAGTCCCTAAGGTTGCAAACTACTTATGAACTAGCTTACACTAAAGACGGCACAAACATCCATTCCCGAGGGGGGATTCGAACCTCCGACGGGGAACGGCCTCGCGCATCGTAGCATAGCGCCTCAATGCGCTCGGCCGCTCCTCCGCGGCCGCTACCCTGTCCTGTGCAAGTCTCTTCATCTGAGAATATGTACGGCAACCTACATCCTTTTGAATCTTCTTACTGTATTCGTCCATCGGGATCCCTCTGCGATTTTTACCCCACACACTTCCCTTTAATGCTAAGTTGACGATTACTTGATGTCTTAGAATATGTCCCTTCTCTTAGTCAAGATATGCCAGAAACTCTTTTTCTCCCCAATTCGTTTAAGCACTTCCTCATTAGTTACATGATCCCCCCATCTAATTTTTATCATTCGTCTGTAGCACCACATTTCAAAAGCTTCTATCATTTTTTTTTTTTTTTTTTTTTTTTTTTTTTTTTTTTTTTTTTTTTTTTTTGTCTGATCTCATTGTCCACGTTTCATTCCCATACAAAGCTACACTCCAGACAAATCCTTTCAGAAAGGACTTCCTAACATTTAAATTAATATTGGATGTCAACAAATTTCGCTTCTTCAGAAACGGTTTTCTTCCCATTCTGCATTTTATATCTTCTTTTCTTCGGCCATCAGAAGTTATTTTGCTACCCAAATAACAAAACTCATCCACCACTTTTATTGTCTCATTACCTAATCTAATTCCTTCAGAATCACCTGATTTTCTGACATTCCATTTAATTACCCTCGTTTTACTCTTGTTAATGTTCAACTTATATCTTCCTTTAAAGACACCGTCCATTCCAATCAGTTGCCCTTCCAGATCTTTTGCAGTCTCTGACAAAATTACTATGCCATCGGCAAACCGCAAAGTTTTTATTTCTTCTCCCTGAACTTTAATTCCATCTCCAAATTTCTCCTTCCATTCCTTCACTGCCTGTTCAATGTACAGATTGAACAACATAGGGGAAAGGCTGCAACCCTGTCTTACACCCAACCCAACCTCTGCGCCCCCTTCATGCCCTTCGACTCTAATAACCGCTGTCTGGTTTTTGTATAGGTTGAATATAACTCTTCGCTCCCTATATTTTACCCCTGTTACCTTCAGAATTTGAAAGAGTTTATTCCAGTCGACATTGTCAAAAGCTTTCTCCAAATCTATAAATGCTAAAAACGTATGTTTGCCTTTCCTTAGCCTATCTTCTAAGGTAAGTCGTAATGTGAGTATTGCCTCCCGTGTTCCTACATATCTCCAAAATCCAAACTGATCTTCCCCAAGATTGGATTCCACAAGTTTTTACATCCGTCTGTAAATAATTCGTGTTAGTATTTTGCAACTATGACTTATTGAACTGATAGTTCTGTAATTTTCACATTTGTCTGCACTTGCTTTCTTTGAAATTGGAATTACTATACTCTTCTTGAAGTCGGAGTGCAATTTCCCTGTCTCATACATCTTGCATACCAGGTGGAATATTTTCTTCATGACTGGCTCTCCTAACGATATCAGCAGTTCAGACGAAATATCATCTATTCTTGGGGCCTTGTTTCGACTCAAATCTTTCAGCGCTCTGTCAAATTCTTCTCGCAATATTATCTCCTCTTCCTCCACTTCGTCTTCCATTTCTAGAATACTACCTTGAAGTTTATTTCCTTTGTACAGGCCCTCTATACATTCCTTCGACATTTTAGCTTTCCCCTCTTTGCTTAGTACTGGTTTTCCGTCGAAGTTCTTGATATTCATACAGCTGCTTTGCTTGTCTCCAAATATCTCTTTTATTTTCCTGTAGGCGGTACCTATCTTTCCCCTGGTTATATATTCTTCTATGGTTATACATTTGTCGTCTAGCCACTCCTGCTTAGCCAGTCTGCACTTCCTGTCAATTTAATTTTTCAGACGTTTGTAGTCCCTTTTTGCCTGCTTCACTTGACGCATTTTTATATTTTCTCCTCTCATCAATTAAGTCCAGTATATCCTCTGTTGTCCAGGGATTTCTATTAGGCCTTGTCCTTCTGCCTATATGATCCTCTGCTACTTTCACAAGTTTATCTCTCAGAGCTACCCATTCTTCTTCTGCTGTATTACTTTCCACCGTTTCAGCCACTCCTTGCCTAATGCTTCCTCTAAAACCATCAACCACTTCTGTTTCCTTCAGTTTGTCCAGGTTCCATCGCCTAACTTTTCTACCTTTCTGCAGTCTCTCAAGCTTTAATCTACAGTTCATGACCAATAAGTTATGGTCAAAGTATATATCTGCCCCTGGGTATGTCTTACAGTTTAAAATCTGGTTCCTAAATCTATTCATTACCATTATAAAGTCTATCCGGTACCGTCCAGTGTCTCCTGTTCTCTTCCACGTATACAGCCTTCTTTCGTGATGTTTAAACCAAGTGTTTGTGATTATTAAATTGTGCTCTGCACAAAATTCTACCAAGCGATTTCCTCTTTCATTCCTTTTCCCCAGTCCATATTCACCTACAACATTTTCTTCTCTTCCTTTTCCTACTACCGAGTTCCAGACCCTCATCACAATCAAGTTTTCGTCTCCCTTAATTTTTTGAATAATTTCTTTTATCTCGTCATACACTTCTTCGATGTTCTCATCATTGGCAGAGCTAGTTGGCATATAAACTTGTACTACTGTGCTCGGTGTTGGTTTTGTGTCTCTCTTTGTTGTAATAATGCGTTCACTATACTGTTCATAGTAACTTACCCGCATTCCAATTTTTATTCATTCATCTACTCCTGCGTTCCCACCAATTGATTTCGTATTTATATCCCTGTTCTCTCCTGACCAGAAATCCTGTTCATCCTGCCACCGAACATCACTAATACCTACCAAATTTTACTTTAATCTACCCATTTCTCTTTTCAAATTCTCTAACTTCCCTACGCGGTTAAGGGTTTGAACATTCCACGCTCCGATCCGTAGAATGCCTGTTTTGTTTTTCTTAATGACGACATTCTCCTGAGTAGTCCCCTCCCGGAGATACGAATGGGTGACTATTTTACCTCTGGAATATTTTACTCGAAAGGTTGCCATCATCATATATTCATACAGTAGAGCTGCATGTCATTGGGAGAAGTAACGACTGTAGTCTCCCCTTGCTTTCAGCCGTTCACATTAACTGCATGGCAAATCCATGTTAGCTGATGTTACAAGCAATCAATCATTCTGACTGTTGCCCCTGTAACTAT
This sequence comes from Locusta migratoria, assembly GCA_026315105.1. Taxonomy (NCBI): domain Eukaryota; kingdom Metazoa; phylum Arthropoda; class Insecta; order Orthoptera; family Acrididae; genus Locusta; species Locusta migratoria. The sequence goes on along the minus strand of CM048744.1, from coordinate 484,987,477 downwards.
TGAAAAGGCTGCTGCCCCTCTTCAGGAACCATACGTTTGTTCAAAATCTTTGTTAAGCTTATGGGACTTAACTACGGGGTCATCAGTCCCTAAACTTACAAACTACTTATCAACTACCTTATACTAAGGACGGCACAAATATCCATGCCCGAGGGGGGATTCGAACCCCCGACCGTAGTGGCCGTGCAGACCGTGACTGGAGCGCCTCAGTCCTCTCGGCCACCGCGGCCGGCCATACGTTTGTCTGGACTTTCCACATATACCCCTCCGCTGCGGTTGCACCTACGGTACGGCTATCTGTATCGTTGAGGCACGCAAACCACCCCACCTCGGCAATGTCTGTGGTTCATGGGGGTGGACTAAATACCTAGTAATAAGAATTAAAAACAAATGAAATTGTAAGAAAACGTAGAAAATATTATAGGGCAGGTGAACCAAAGGCTACGTTTCATTGCCAGAACACTTAGAAGGTGGAGCAGTTCTACTAAAGAAATTGCCTACACTACATTTGTGCGTCCTATTTTGAGGCATTGCTGCCCAGCGTGGGATCCGCACCAAGTTTGACTGACGGATGATATAGAGAAACTTCAGAGGAGGGCAACTCGTTTTGTATTATCGCGATATAGGTGAGTTAGTGTTACAGAAGGGATGCATAAGTTGGAGTGGAAATCATTAAAAGAAAGGCGTTTTTTGTTGTGGCAAGATTCATTTGATAAATTTCTGTCACCAGCTTACCCCTCCGAATGCGAACATATTTTGTTAGCACCCACCTACTTAAGGAGGCATGAGCATCTTTAAAAAAATAAGAGTAATGGGATCGAAAACAGAAAGATTTAGTTCCTTTTTTACGTGCGCTATTAGAGAATGGACCGGTAAATTCATAAAATCAGTTAGATGCACTTAAATGTAATTAGCCGAGTATTTAGATAGAGGTAGACTCTGATCATAAGTTATTGGTTAGGAAAAAAAATGTTCAAATGTTTGTATAGTCTATGGGACTTAACTACGGGGTCATCAGTCCCTAAACTTACAAACAACTTATGAACTACTTACGAACTAGGACGGCACAAATATCCATGCCCGAGGGGGGATTCGAACCCCCGACCGTAGTGGCCGTGCAGACCGTGACTGGAGCGCCTTAGTCTCCTCGGCCACCGCGGCCGGCTATTGGTTAAGAACTGTAGAGCAAAACTTAAGAAGCTGCAATAATGTAGAAAAGTAAGAAGATGGCATTTGGATAAAGTGAAGGCATCAGAGGTTTTTGTGAGTTTCAGGGGGAGCAATAGGCAAGGATTGACCGAAACTGAAGAAAGTAATACAGTAGAAGAAGAATGGGTGGTAGTGAAGGTCGAATAGGATCATGTAGGTAGGAGGACAAAGCCTAATAGAAATATCTGGATAACACAGGAGATTCTGAACATAAATGGTGAAAGGGGAAAATGTAAAACTGCAGCAAGTGAAGTAGGCAAAAGGGAGTACAGACGGCTGAAAAATGAAGTTTGATAGGAAGTGCAGATGGCCGACTAGAGGGCAAATGCAAGTCTATAGAAGGATTTATAACTAGGTTAAGATAGATACCACCTGCAGGAAAATAAAAGAGACGGAGCCCAGAAAAGCAGTTGCATGAATATCGAGAGCTCTAGTCAAAAACATCAAAAACAAGTACTAAGCAAAGAAGGGAAAGCTGAAAAGTGGAAGCAATGTATTGAGAGCCTGTACAAAGGAAATGAACTTCAAGGCAGTATTATAGAAAGGGAAGATGAACATGAGGTAGGAGTTACGGTACTGTGAGACAAATTTGACAGAGCATTGAAAGATTTAGTCAAATCAATGACCATAGAGTGGACTGATATTCCCTCTGAACTGCTGACATCGATGGGAGAGCCACTCATGGAAAAAGTGTTCCACCTGGTGTGCAAATCCATGACACTGGGAAAATATCCTCAGACTTCAAGAAGACTATAATTGTTCCAATCCTATAGAAAGCAAGTATAGACAAGTGTGAAAATTATGGAACTATCAATTTAATAACTCATGGCTGCAGAATACTAATGCGAATTATATACAGACGAATGGAGAAAAACTGGTAGATCCGATCTTGGGGAAGATTAATTTGGTTTTAGGAGAAATGTAGGAACACGCGAGACATATCCACATTACGACTTATCCTAGAAGATAGATCAACGAAAGGGAAATCTACATTTTTTGCTTTTAATGAAAACCATTTATTTTTTATTTTTTCGTCACAGTTGCACTATTTAGAAGTTGGTAACTAGTTTCGGAGTTGTTCGTCCATTTTCAACCGTAACAATACACTGCATGAAGCAAATGACTGATAAAATCTGTACGTTGTCCATTGTTAATACATGATTACACTGAAATTTAAAATAGGTTAAAATAGATGATGCGTTCACGCTCCTCCAACGTGGAGGCTTTTTTGCGTTTGTATATTTGGAGAAAGCTTTCGACAATGTTGATTGGATAGTTGTAAAGATCTTATCAAGAGACCAGGCAAAGGTAACTAATATATCAGTACTGTGTGTGTGTGAGAGAGAGAGAAAGGGAGAGAGAGATGGTGAGGGCTAAAAATGGTGTGTTGCTTATGTGAAGCCTAACTGACCCTGAAGACGGTCTGTCACGTGCTGTTCTTTGTGTATCGAACGGTTAGTGTCCGTTAACATCGTTGGCCTGACATTCAAAGAGCAGTGATAATTCGCTAAATCCTACTATTTGCCTTTGTAAGCGCCAGCTAGACCTGCAAGCTGCTTGTTGCCCTCTGAGCCATTCGAGAGCAAAATGAAAACTTTTCGGCCTGAAGGTAAAGTCGAATTTTCAAATTTTTATAAACCTACTGGACCACATTGTTATGGTCATCAGTCCCGACTTACAAACTAATTAAACTGACAAACTAACCTAGGGACAAAAACACACCCGTGCTCGAGGGAGGATTCGAACCTTCGACGGCGAGCAACCGCGCGCTTCGCAGCAAGGTGCATTAAGAGTTCCCGGCCACTTTACCGCGAAGGTAAAGTCAAATAGTATACGTTTTTGCTCTTGTGCATTTCCAGGGCAAGTTTCTTTGACTAATTTTATTTTTTCTTTGTCTTTTTTCAGAGGCTAGATTCCAGCTCCTGACGAAATCCCAGAACGGCTGCAAAATATCCACATACGCTTTCCCGTAAGTTCTTCGTTAGGTGCAAAACCTTTTACAGCTACAATTTTCTTTATAGATTGGAATATGTGGAACTATACGATATCGATTATTACGAACATAATGGGCGTTACAGTTGTTCATTTTTCACACAGAGAGTGGCAATTGTTCGAGGGGTTAAGAACACAAGTGGCGTACTCTGAAAACGAGTTACAGAGATGTTTTGATAACAGAGAGACAGCTACAGTTCAGACCTACAAGCACGTATCTCTGAGGTTTCATCACCTGTGCATGGCGTGCGTCACTGTGCTTTTGTTTTAACTGCTATCCGCCTTTGTTCAGAGCACAAAGTTCGTAAGTCCATGTGCGTTAGTGGAAAATTGAATGTGGAGGTTCTTGTAGTGATCATATTATGGAGTGTCCAAAATATCCACCAAACAGTGAGGAAAATGTACAAAAGAGACTTAGGCTGCAAAACGAGAAGGATGAACACCTAACACAGGTTGAAGAAGCAAGAGAGTCGATGAAACAAGACAGAAACGCAGTATCTAGTGATCACTACGTGTTTACGTTTGATTTAGAAAAGGCACTGCACTTTCCAAATCTGCAGACTTCTGATGCTTACTATAAGAGAAATTTATGTGCATTTAATCTCGGATGTCATTCTTTTAATGATGGAAACAGATACATGTACATATGGTATGAAACAGAAGGAGGTCGAGGTTCCCAAGTTGTGCCCTGTCTTGTGAAACACCTTAAGGAATACGCAAAGACTTACAAAGTAATAACTGCATATTCTGATTCATGTACAAGGCAGAACCGTAATTGTAATGTTTGTGTTTTATTGATGAAATTAGTGCAAGACTCAGACATGAAAGTGGAAGTAACAAACAACACATTTATGGTACCTGGCCATAGCTATCTGCCTAGTGATGCAGACTTTCGTCTGAATTAGCCAGTCGCAAAAAAAACAATATATTTACTCAGGTGGTGATTGGGTAGATATTATCCAATGGTATAAAAAGAAAAAGCTTTTCGTTGTTCGCATAATGAAGAACAACGCCTTTGTCTCAACGTAGGAGCTACTAGACAGGACAGTGATCAGGAAAAGGACTACTGATGCTTTAAAATGGCTGCAAGTCAGGTGGATGCAATTTGAACGGAGAGCGCCATTTTTCATGAGGTTTAAATCAAGTTTCCGTCAAAGTGAAGAATTTCATGAGGTGGATTTTCGTAAGCACGCGTTAGGCAGACCACTTCAAAGCCTTGCTTCAGTGACACAAGGGAGACTTTACAAGACCAGGCGAACTGTGACAACCAGCAAAAAGAAGGATAAGCTTGATCTTCTAAAAATTATTCCTCCTTTGTACCATGCACTCTTCAAGAACATGCCTACGAAGGTGTCTACTCGCCATTCAGGTTCCAGAGATCAGATTTCGGACAGGGAAAAAGACGAAACTGCATTCACACAATGTACTTAAAGTTATAATGGCTGACTGATAAAAGTGTTCAGTGCACAAACTACGTAACTCCTTTCATTTTTGTTTTGTATAGCTTATGGGACGTAACTAAGGGGTCATCAGTCCCTAAACTTACAAACTACTTATGAACTAGCTAACACTAAGGACGGCACAAATATCTATGCCCGAGGGGGGATTCGAACCCCCGACCGTAGTGGCCGTGCACACCGTGACTGACGCGCCTCAGTTCCCTCGGCCACCGCGGCCGGCTGCATAATCTTACGTATTTAGTCAAAAATAATTATTGTTTTCACTTTTATGTACATTCATTCGTTAATGTGTGTTTTGTTGATGAATGCTAAATTTTGACGTAGACATTTCAGTACAAGAAATCGAAATTACCCTCTAAGAGAGAGAGGGAGAGAAAGAGAGAGAGAGAGAGAGAGAACTGGACTCGCCACCTCGTACAGGTATCGAAGCAAAATTAAAAACTGTAAACTTTAGATGCCAATGCAAGAATGTTTGGCTCTGCAGCATTATTTCACGGCGCAGCTGGCAAGTATAGCAAACAGATGACAAGTCGATGCGAGGATATAAAAAGTCTTTGTGGATTTCATTGTCTATTCAACTGAGTGCAAGTATGCCTCGCAGACAGACGCGTTGACAATACACGCAGCTGACGGTATTTCAGAGAAGACGTAGGGTTCAGAAAAGCCAGTCAGAGTAATCAGCGAATCGCTCGATATTTGAATGGGAGCGACACCACTACTGAATGATTTTCGCGGGAGCTGACGAACCATGGTCGAACGCAGCCTCAACAATGAAGCCGTCGACATGGAAAGACAACACAACACAAGGGCCGAATAATCGTCAGAGGGGCACTCACAGACTTGGATTCGCCATCGCCACCGATCCGACGCAGAGCCGGCCCTACGTTGTTTATTGCATTAATAAATCTGGTTAAAAGGAACGTAAACTGCTCTGGTGGCATTCTGAGTTGATTAAAATAACTTATACGGTCTTCGATCACAATGTCTTTCAGCAAGGGCGCTGAGCAACCGAGCTGATGTCTTTTTTTTTTTTTTTTTTTAAACCAGTCACGAACCCAAACACGTTTCTTATTCTTTTTATGTTTAGTCTTATGCAGCGACTTCACACAGAGAAGCAATAGCTTTTACAACTTTTACTACTACCGAAACTTTCATTCTGAGGCGACTACGGCACTTTATTCTTCTTATGTTTAGTCTTATGCAGCGATTTCACACAGAGAAGCAATAGCTTTTACAACTTTTACTACTACCGAAACTTTCATTCTAAGGCGACTATGGCACTTACAAAACAACGAAACTGAAGTGTATAGCATCGACGCCGTGTCCACAGACACACACAAACCAGTTGCGCGCAACTCATTTCATGAAACGAGTGTCGCAACCTAGTGTCGTCGTGTAGACTAGCCTTAAGGTTAGTTTACCTTAGTTTAAGTAGTTTGTAAGTAACCAAGCAGTTGAGTCCGACAGATTTACAAACATTTGAATTTTTTGAACTCTCCCACATTCTCTCCTCCCCACTCGCCTCCAGCAGGAATTATACACCTTCCTCGCGTTCAAACGAATTCTAAGTTTCGTCATTAAAAAACTCTAGTCGTGTCGCAATGAGTATATAAACTGGTCAAAACAATTACGAGATCAGTTGCGATATCTAGTTTCTGAAGTATTGTCATCGTCGAAATAAACTAAAATGGTTAGACGTCTTTCTGTCGGTTCTACGGAGTGAGGACAACAACATTACGGCAACCGAGATAATGTTAATAACAGAAAGTTGCTGCAGATGTGGTTGGTGTTGACTTCTCTTTACTCTACCAAACGAATTACACTAGTAGTCGAGTTCGGACAGTGTAGTGGGAATGCAACAACAATGTGACTTACACGAAGCTATGACATGGAGAACTATAGTAAGGTTGACAGCGGGACAAAAACAGGGGAAGGTAGTTGCAGCTATTGGATTAGCGCAAAGTGTAGTTTTGCAGGACCAGGACATGATTTCAGACAACAGGAACTGTTAAAGGAAGGCAAGGCTAAGGTCGCCTACGGGTAACATCTACAAGAAATTACCGTTATCTCCGGTTAACGTCCCGTCGAGATAAGAGCCCTAATGCAATTCAGCTGCAACGCACTCTCCAGGCAGCAACAGGACTCGCAATATCAACACATCAGTCCAATACCGCCTTCGGGAATGTGGCCTCTACGTACGGAGGCCTATGGAGTGTGTCCCACTAAAACCACGACACCGTTTAGTCCGCACAAGATGGTCGGAGGAACATAAGGATTGGAGTCGTAACGAATGGCGCAGGGTTCTGTTCATAGATGAGACAAGATTTTATGTTCAGTCGGAGAATCGTCGTTCCCTCATCTGGTGAGAACATGGAACTTGGAACAAGCCTGCTTATGTGCAGGAAACATGGTTGTGAACGAATACCGTAGGGCCGTGGCGGATTAGCCGTGCTGCGGTGCACGCGGTCGTTCGCCGTCGAGGATTCGAGTCCCCCCCCCCCCCCCTCGCGGACATGGGTTTTTGTGTTGTCCTTAGGGCCGGGCGCGGTGGCCGAGCGTTCTGCGGCGCGCCAGTCACAGTCTGCACGGTCACTACGTCGGGGTTCGAATCCCCCCTCAGGCATGGATATTTGTGCCGTCCTTAGTATAAGCTAGTTCATAAGTAGTTTGTAAGTTTATGGACTGATGACCCCGTACTTAAGTCCCTTAAGCTCTACAAACATTTGAACATTTGTTGTCCTTAGGTTAGTTTACCTTAGTTTAAATAGTTTGTAAGCTACGGACCAATAACCTAACGCTTGAGTCCGGTAGATATACAAACATTTGAACATTTGAATACCATCGGCAAGAGTCGCTAATGGTGAACGTACGGCCCTCTGTGTCTTTCAGAATAGCGCTTCGATTGCTCAGAAGTATAGAGACGAAATCCTTCGACCTTTCGTTGTGCCCTACGCTGGTGCCATAGGAGATGGGTTCATTATGATGGGCCGCGCTTGTAGCCGAGGGGTCTGGAGCGCCACGTTACGGATGCGCGGCCTCCGCGTCGTAGTTTCGAATCCTCCCTCGGGCATGGATGTGTGTGTTGTCCTTAGGTTAGTTTAACTTAGTTAAAGTAGTTTGCAAGTCTATGGGCCGATGACCAACGTAGTTTGGTACCATAGAGTCACAAACATTTGAATCCTTATGGTACACAATAACACTCGTCCCACAGTGCTTCACTGTTGTAGAACATGCTTGAAGCTGAGGGAAATGAATGACTGGAGTGGTGAGCTAATTAACCGGACTTAAACTCGACTGAACATGTCTGGGGTGCACTTGACAGACGGATTGCAGCCAGATCAGCACCTCCCACAACGGTTGCACAGCTGGGTATTGCACTCAGGGAAGAATGGAGAGGTATCCCTCAAGAGCTGATTGATAACCTCAATGCCACGCAGGTGTGCAACTATACTGGCCGTCCGAGGTGAACAAACACCATATTAGAGGGCAACGAGAATGATTTTTTCACTATTATGGTAGCCCCGTGGTGACTCGCTCAGCAAACACCATGTAAACCGCAAGTAAAGAGTTTGAGACAGCAAAATATCGTACTGGATCACCACAAATTCCAATTGTAACCAATATCTGAATAAAATACATTACCATATGGGTATTGTGTATGGTATCTCATCTGATCTCCTAATTGTTTTGAGCAGTGTACATGAATATTATAAGTAGTTTCAGGAACAAAAATATGGATGACAATTTTCAAATTACCTTCAAATGTTTTGCGCGGGGCCCCTGAAAGAGCAAGTCCCTGTGCGACTGCACCTCTGCACGTGCCTACGGCTGGCCCTGATACGACGTGCAGCTGCTTCTTCAGCGACCACATGGACCATTCATTAATTGGCGGCTCACAGAAAGGGGGCTGAGGTCACAGCGCCCCTTTCGGTGGCTACCATTGACCTCTGTATACCAATAAGCCCATCTGCTTTGCTGTCGAGCATATTTGGTCTGGAACCTCAATGACTGGAGTAGAACTGTTTTTAGTAATGAGTCCCACTTCGAACTGTAGTCTGTACGCGAGATTTCCACACTCCTGGACATTCCTAGGTGCACTGTTTGTGACGTGATAGTCAACTGGAAACGTGAAAGGACATGTACAGCACGAAAGCATACAGGCCGACCTCGTCTATTGATTGACAGGCACCGCCGACAGTTGAAGAGGATCGTACAGTGTAACAGGCAGGCAGCTGCCAGCTGCTACTAGTCTCGCATCGTTCAGGGCGCTAAGTGTCATATTTTAATTTGTGTGAAATTTCATTGCCAGTCAATTTCTTCATTTTCATTAGTTCTTCTGTTTTTAAGAGGTTTATTCTCGCGTACTTGGTAGATTTCGTTTGTCCTACTGTTTTTAGGAGTATGTTCTCGTGTATTTGACAAGTACTGTTGTATATAGTTTTCGTCTGCGACTTGTGTATTTCAAACAAGTCAAAGGCCGTTCCTACAGCTAGTTATCAGTGAGTCCAGTGCCAGCTGCTGTTAGTCTCACGTCGTTCAGAGTACTAACTATCATAATTTAATTTGTGAGAAATTTCACTGCCAGTCACTTTCTTAATTTTCGTTAGTGCTGAAACCCTGAAAAAAAAAAAAAAAAAAAAAAAAAAAAAAAAAAAAAAAAAAAAAAACACTTATCAGAAGTAATATATATGATAACAAATCTCGGCACGTAACGTTGCACGCACTCTGAAGTACTGGGGAATTAAAAGTTCAATAATTATAAGTTATAATAGTAAATGGTAATTACCTGTGATGATGAACGTTGAAGTAATTCAGTCCATCCGCCCAGTACACAACGCTTACTTCAACAAGGGAACAATTCCAAAAGCAGTTGTGTATCGACGTGTGAAACAGAAATCTCGTGATAAACTACGTATGCGTAAAGAAGCTGTCGTGCCTGTTAGTTAAATTAAATTATTTGTGTATTTTTCGTCGTTACATCGACATGTATAACCGAAATCGTGTGATAAACTATGCTTTACATCGAATGGATAACCGAAAACGTGTGATAAACTATGCTTGCATCAAAGAAGGTCTTTGGCTTGAATAAAGAATCTACACAAGTGCAAGAGCTGTCGTTCATGTTAGTTAAACAGATTGTGAGTAGACGACACTTTTTACATTGTTTTTATATCGACCGCGCAAACTAAGTTGATTATCGGCGCGATGGCTGATGAAAACAACCGTAATTGCATGTACCATTTACGATCGTTCGCCGGGTATCAACTTAGATTGTACGAACAATGCAATATTTTAAACAATAAAGTTTCTTTCTGAAAAAATATATTAAACTATCTGTGTATTTTTCGTCATTATTAGAGAACGAAACCTTGAAAATCATATCTCAATCATTAATTTTGGATAAGTAATACGGAAGATAAGGCGTACCCACAAGAAAACTCCGATGAGAAATAATTATATATGATTCTCGCGTACTTGGCAGACTTCGTTTATGCTGCAAGCTACATAATTTAACTATCAACTTGTCACTTCTGTATTTCGTGTATTTCGCTTTTATTCTCGCGTATTTTGGTAATAGTGTGCTCCTTAGATTTTCTTGTTTATTTTGAAAACAGCCAGAGACATTTTCGTTGCTTTTGACATTATAGTTGCCACTGACAGTTCAGTTAGCTGCCAGCCGCATTTATTCAAGTACTAGACTAGTTAAAAGTTGATTATTTAGTTTTCTACTCTTCACAGTTAATTGTATGGATAGAATGTGTGCCTGCTCTGTGCGGACACAAGAGGATTGATCGCAGTTCGCGAACAGCTGAGGGCGCTGCTGGCTGAGCGTACAGCGATGGTGTGGAGTCTGGTGCGTCGAGTGGGACACATCAGGTGTCTCATGCTTCGCCCTCTGTCCAAACTGTTGAGGCACCTTCAAGTGTATCGGACGTTGTCGAACTGTCCTCTCCGCAAGGGGAGTGGCAGGTTGAACGGCGTTCGCGTCGATCGAGGCGGAAGGTCAATGTGGAGGCTAGCCTTTTGGCCACATCCGTTCAAAAAAAATGTTCAAATGTTTGTTAAGCTTATGGGACTTAACTACGGGGTCACCAGTCCCTAAACTTACAAACTACTTACGAACTACCTTATACTAAAGAAGGCACAAATATCCATGCCCGAGGGGGGATTCGAACCCCCGACCGTAGTGGCCGTGCAGACCGTGACTAGAGCGCCTCAGTCCCCGCGGCCACCGCGGCCGGCACCACATCCGTTCATCCTGTGGGTGGACATGGAGCCACCCCTTCAGCAGGGACGAAGCAGGTGCACGGGGGGTGCGGATTATTAGCTATTGGGAGCTCCTATGTTAGTCGCGTGATGGATCCCTTAGGTAGTCGAGATCGGGAAAGAAGTCGTGGATCACGTGGCACCAATGACGCTTCTCGCTTGGGTTCTGAGGGCATCCTTAGTTCCTATGGGCGGCTGGCGTAATTGATGAAGACTGCTGGCCTCGCACGCGAGGTGCAAGCAGATCTGTCGATTTTAGCATTGTTCCCAGGGTTGACTGGAGTTCTTTGGTGTGGAGTCGAGTGGAGGGTCTAAACAAGAGGCTTCGCCTACTCTGTGACAGTCATTGCTGCAGATTTCTGGATCTGCGTAATCGGGTGGGGAATTGTAGGACGCTCCTAGATAGATCAGGGATGCTGTGTGTAGTACGATCTTGTTGCCACCTACTTACATTTCGCGTAGTGATCACAATGACAAGATAAGAGAAATTAGGGCTCGTACGGAGGCATGTAGACATTCTCTTTTTCCTCGTTCTATTTGGGAATGGAATAGGAAGGGAAATGCTTAGTAGTGGTAAAGTGTAGCCCTCCGCCACGTACCTTACGGTGGATTTGCGGAGTATGTATGTAGATGTAAGAAAGCGGCTACTCGGGTAGCAGAGTACTTGTGGAGTGCACTTGGGGGTTTTTTTAGGCTAGGTGCCAACGCTGATGAGCACTCGCCTGTCAACATTCAGACAGAGAATTCAGGCCGCATTCAGAACAATAATACGACTATCAAAATATTAGCCGTAAACTTTCAAAGCATTAAAAAACAAAGTTCCCTAATTTACCGCTCTGCAGGGAAATTATTGTGCTGAGATAGTTTTAAGCACCGATGTGGAAGTTGAGAAACACTTATCGAGGCGTGTGATCTATATCGGAAAGACAGATCAGACACAACTGGAGCGGGAGTGTTCATCCCAGTGGACAAAGATATTGTTTCTACCGTGGCTGTGGTTGAGAGTAGCTGTCAAATTATCTGGGCAACTATAACAGGTCAAAGAGAAGTAAAGTTAATAGTTGGGTGTTTTTACCGGCCCTCCAGTGCTGCTGTAGCAGTGTTAGAGTCAATCAAAGAAAGTCTACTGGCCAACCTTAAGAGTATAGTTTGGGACCACGCTGGTTTCATTTCAGGTGGTACAGACAAGCAATCTTGCGAACTATTATTTGACACGTTTTCCGAAAACTGTCTTGAGCAGTCAAACCGACTTCCCACACGCAATGGAAATATTTTAGACTTTATAGCTACAAACAGGCCCGACCTTATTAACAACGTCAGTGTAGAGACAGGAGTTAGTGATCATGATATCGTCATAGCATCAATGGTACCAAAGTTAATAAACCAATCAAGAAGGCTAGGAGCGTGTTTTTGTTAGAAAGAGCCGATAAGAAATTGTTAGTATCACACTTATAAAATGAATAGACATCGTTTCGTTCCGGTACAATGGATGTAGAGGAGTTGTGGACTAAATTGTAAGGCAAGAGATAGAGAAATATGTGCCTATAAATTCAATTAAGGATGGAAAAGATCCATCGAGGTATAATAATAATGTTACAAAGCTACTGAGAAAGCAAAGGCTGTTGCACTCTCGGTTCGAAAAAGAACACGCAAATAATGACAGGCAAAATTTAGTAGAGATTCGTGCGTCTATAAAAAGATCGATGCGCGAAGCATATACTACAACCATACCTCAGCAAAAGATCTTTTCGAGAACTAGAAAAAATGCTGGTCGTATGTAAAATCGATAAGCGCTTCAAAGGCCACCATCCAGTCATTCGTTGATCATTACGGAGTAGTAATAGAAGAAAGGAAACGGAAAACTGAAGTTCTAAATTTAACCTTTAAGAAATCTTCACGCAGGAGGACCGTGCAAACTACCATCATTTGATCAACGCAATAACTACCAATTGGAGGACATAGTAACAGATATTTCCGGTGTAGAAAAGCAGCTGAGAGAGATGAATACAAAACAGTCTCCTGGTCCGGATGGAATACCACTTCGGTTTTACAGAAAGTATTGTGCAGCATTAGCACCTTACCTATTTTGCATTTTTCTCGAATCTTTAATTCAGTGCAAAGTTCCTAGTAATTGGAAAAAAGCGCAGGTGACTCCCGTTTATAAGAAAGGTGAAAGAACTGACCCACATAATTATAGGCCAATATCATTGACATCAGTTTCCTATAGAATTTTTGAGCATATTGTCATTCGAATATAGTAAATTCCCTTGAGACGGATAAACTTCTATGTTTAGGAAATATCGATCGTGTGAAACTCACCATGCCCTCTCCTCACATGACACTTGCGAGCCATGGATGAAGGGCAACAGGCAGATTGGGTCTTTTCGAATTCAAAAAGGCATTTGACGCAGTGCCACACTGCAGACTGTTAACGAAGATACGAGAATATGGAAAAGGTTCACAGATTTGTGACTGGCTGGAAGACTTCCTAAGTAATAGAACGCAGTACGTTGTTCTCGACGGCGAGTGTTCATCAGAGACGTGTGTATCATCAGGCGTGCCCCAAGGGAGTGTGATAGGACCGCTATTATTTTCTATCTATATAAATGATCTGATGGACAGAGTAAGTTGTATGCAAACGTAAGCTTCCGCGGCAGTTGTCACTCTCAATAAAATTCTACTGGGTATTAACAACCTTTCTCAACGAGGAGGAAGATTAGAGAGGCTATAGAAATAGCGAAGCGTCCCGCCAATATGAACAGGGAGGATGGCTACAGGCTGCCGGCGTCTTGGCTGCCAGCAGTTGCAACGCTACGTGACGGCACCGCGCGCGGAATGACTCGCGCAGGCGCCCCGGAGACCACAGCGGCCGCGAACACGCAGAGCACCGGCCCGCCGCCGTCTGCGCCAGGCGACAAGTCAACAGCGGCACGCCGCAACCGCTGTCCGTTCTCCCAGGTCCATTCCACCAATAGCAAGTTCTAATGCAAAAGCCAATAGGAAACGTCCTTTTTGACCAATAAGGGAGAAGAATACAACATCCAATCATATGAAAAAAACCAGCCATTAAAGCACCAATCAGCAACGCCCCTTTCCACCAATGGCGCGCAATAATATAACCACCAATAAAGGATAACCTACGCCCCCTTCCTCTCCTTCATCCGCTGGTATATAAACACCAAGCGATCGTACAGTCAGCAGTCAGACAAAGACCCTGATGAAGGCCACCTGCAATAGTGGCCGAAACGTCGGCAAAGTTTACAAAATGACGACGCGGTATAATACCCAGAAGAATTTTATTGATAGAGTAAGTTGTAATTTGCGGCTGTTTGCTGATGATGCTGTGGTGTATGGCAGGGTGTCGTCTTTAACTGAGTGTAATAGCATGCAGGATGACTTAGACAAAATTTCTAGTTGGTGCGAAGAATGGCAGCTAGCTCTCAATGTAGAAAAATGTAAGGTGATGCGCATGAGTAGAAAAAACAATCCCATAATGTTCGAATACAGCATTAGTAGTGAGCTTCTTGATGCTGTCGCGTCGTTCAAATATCTAGGCGTAACATTTCAGAGCGATATGAAATGGAACGAACATGTAAGGACAGTTGTAATTAAGGCGGACAGCCGACTTCGGTTTATTGGGAGAATTTTGGGAAGATGTGCTTCACCTGTAAAGGAGACCGCGTATAAAACGCTTGTACGACCACGTCTTGAGTATTGCTCAAGTGTTTGGGACGCACATCAGATCAGTTTAAAGGAAGACATGGAAGCAGTTCAGAGGCGAGCAACTAGGTTCGTTACTGGTAGCATAGCGTCTAGCTCGTAGGTTCGACCAATGTGCGAGTGTCACGAAAATGCTCCGGGAACTCAAATGTGGTTTGGTGGAGGAAAGACGGCGTTCTTTCCGAAAAATTCTGTTGAGGAAATTTAGAGGGTTGAAATTTGAAGTTGAGTGTAGAACGATCTTCCTGCCGCCTAATTACATTTCGCGTAGTGACCACAAAGACAAGATAAGAGGAACTGGGGCTCGTACAGAGGATATAGACTTTCTTTTTTCCCTTGTTCTATTTAGGAGTGGAATAGGAAAGGAAATGCCTAGTAGTGGTACAGACTACCCTCTGCCACGCACCTTACGGTGGGATTGCGGAGTGTATATGTAGATGTCCACACCATCAGACAGGATTTTCAAACTGCATCAGCATCCACTCCATTTATTATGACAGGCGGGAGATGAGAAACATGGATTTCATGGTCGAGCGGCTCCCCATAAGCAACACATCACGCATATCAATGCTAAATAACGCCTCGTTTGATGTAAGGAGCGTAAACATTGGATGACTGAACAGTAGAAAAATATTGTGTGGAGTGACGAGTCATGGTAAACGATGTGGCGACCCAGTGGCAGGCTGTGGGTATGGCGAATGCCCACTGAACGCCATCTACCAGCGTGTGCAGTGCCAAACAGTAAAATTCGGATAGTTTAATTCTTTCCATATTGTGGTAAATCAAATCTCTCCCTGAATAACCTCCCACACTGCAGCAAAATTAAATAGATATATAATGAGTAATTATGGAATTAGGCTGGTTGGCACATTTGATTCAAAGGATTGATTTGAGATCATAACAGTTTACACAGAGGGTGACCACATGTAATTTAGTTTCATTCATAACAAAGACTTGCGAAACAATAAGTTCTCAGGGCCGATTTGACTGGCCATAGGAAGACGTGTTCAAGGATGGTTCCGTGGTCGACGGCCGTACTGTCCATGGTGAACATATCGAACAGCATTCACTGCCCTGTGGGAGCAGCGTGTTCACTGCGGAAATGGTTGCCATCTATCGGGCATTTGAACATCTCAGAGCGTGCCCTGGGGAGTCTCTGATCATCTGTTCTGTCTCCCTGAGTGGCTTGCAAGCCCTCGCCAAATGTTTCCCGAAACTCCCTTGGTGCAATCCTTACAGGAGTCTGTTTCCAGGCTTGTTCGGTCTGGTCGCTCTGTGGTCTTTGCTTGGACCCCAGGCCACATCGAGATTCCTGGAAACGAGCGTGTGGATCAGCTGGCTAAGCAGGCTACTTCCTCCAGTCCATTGGCTATTGGTCTTCCGGAGAGCGATCTCCGACTGGCGTTCCATCGGAAGATCCGTGGCCTGTGGGATTCCGAGTGGGCTAACTCTGCTCAACCCAACAAGTTTTGGTCGCATGGAAGTGCTCACTGCGGTCGTCTCGTAGGGAATCGGTTGTTCTCTGTCGCCTACGAATCGGCCACACATGGCTGACGCATGGCCACCTTCTTCGGCGGGAGGACGCACCACAGTGTAACTGTGGCACCCCCTTGACAGTGGTCCACATTCTGGTGGACTGTCCACTTTTAGTTGCCTTGCGACAATCTTTTAATCTGCCGGATGCGCTTTCTTCTATGCTAAGAGACTATGCCGCTATGGTCGAACGTGTTTGAGATTTTATTCGCACAGCTGGTTTTTATCATGTGATTTAATGGCGGTGTGTTTTCTTCTTCGTTTTTACTTGTATCCTTTCCTCATATTTACCAGTGATTTTTACTCTCTTGTTAATGCATTTCCTTAGGAACGCTTAACACAATGTTTTACCTCTCAGACCGGAACAAGGGACTGATAACCGTTGCTGTTTAGTCCATTCAAAAATCCAACAACTGCAACAACAAGGTAATTTCCTGCCTCACCAACATTAACTTCGCGTGGGCGTCAGGCGATGGTTCGGCGCGGTGCGGTGTGTCGCTGTGTCGGCGGCGGTGGCGGTCGCTGCAGCAGAGCTCGCGGCTGCCTTGCTCAGCGGATATGCAGCGCGGTGCGGACCCGGGCGGACGCGTCAAAGTCCAGCGTCTGTCGAGCTTTTCGCTTCTCCGGCGACGGACCGAGTATTTTTCTTCGGTGGTTTTCCCCAAGTCCCCTTTTCCACTCTCCAGCTACAGCTTCTCCTCGAATTTTGCGTCTCTTTGGCTCTGAGATTGGTGGGTTGGTTTTGCAACGCCATCCGATAGATGATCGTCGTTTTCACGACCACGCCTCTCAGTCCTCGGTGGACACTTCCTGTTATATGACAGTTAGGCGGAGGGGGGGTGAGAAAAATTGATTTCATGGTCGAGCAACTCTCCATAAGGTACACATCACGCAGGTCAATGCCAAACAACGCCTAGTTTGATGTAAGAAGCGTAAACATTGGACGATTGAACAGTAGAAAAATAATGTGTCGAGTGACGAGTCATGGTACACGATGTGGCGATCCAATGGCAGGATGTCGGTATGGCGAATGGCCAGTGAACGTCATATACCAGCGTGTGCAGTGCCAACAGTAAAATTAGGATAGTTTAATTCTTTCCATATTTTGGTAAATCAAATCTCTCCCGGCAACGGACCAAGTTTTTTTTTTCGGTGGTTTCTCCCCAAGTCCCCCTTTTCACTCTCCAGCTACACCTTCTCCCCGAAATTTGCGTCTCTTTGGCTCTGAGATTTGTGGGTTGGTTTTCCAATGCCACCCAATAGATGATCGCCGTTTTCACGATCACGCCTTTCTGTCCTCGGTGAACATTTTCTGTGGGCCGAGATGAGACTCGCGAACTGGCGTCATTCCCACGTTTCAAGCGAATTGTCTTTATCTTCTGCATTCCTTCTTGGTTCTAAAAAACAATATTCTCTGTGGCTGCTGTCTGTGTTAGGCCTGCCTGGTAAGCCATTTATCAGGGTCTTTCTCCCTGGTCAGAAATATTGTTTTGGTGGAACCATTTTATCTATACTGCAGGCCATACTCTCTCCCACTCACGCACGTGTGCACCGCAGGGGTGTGTTTGTCTTCTTCCAGTTTGCAGGGGTTCGCGGTTTATCTGCGTTTCCGTAGCTTTTTTTTTTTTTTTTTTTTTGGAATCTTCTCCTCTGGTATCTGCAGATAAGGGCTTTCTCTGCCCTGGTTTCGCCAGAGTCGAACATAAAGAGTTGCGAAACTCCCAGTGATTGGGCCGTATGAATAAAATGGAGTATCTACTTTATACTCTGAATTCCAGAGAACATACTCAGGTTCGCATGAATAAAGGGAGTCGGAGAATATACTTCAGCGGAGTATGTTCTCGGCGTGAGTAACGGGGTGGGAGAAGTTGCTCACAGCAGAGAACATTCTCGAATTTCATATGAATAAAACTACAGAAGTTTCTCACGACGGGAGAACATTCTCAGATTTCTGGAGTGAGCTCTTTGGCACACTCCGTGCTGAGTAACTTCTATTAGGCTTACGTTTTACTGAGGTTTATAATAAAAATGACAACAATTTTGTTATTTAGAAGGCAAAAATAAGTTCCTTTATATGTAGTCTTTAAGAAATACGAGGGGATCTATAAAGTTAATACAAATAAAAACATTTTGTTGACGAGTATCTTCCTTCGGAAAAATCGTGTGACACTTCCAGCATTTTATACAGTGTAGGGGTCAGCGCAACTGCCTAGAAAGCAGGAGACCCGGGTTCGAATCCCGGCTGGGTACACATTTTCAGCTTTGCCCAATCTCAGTTGATGTCATATATTCTATGAATATTAAATAATAACAGCTGCAGGATCAGAAGTGACGTCTGTTCTTTCTGAACAGACGCCACATGTATATATATAATATACCGGTGACAGACAATGATCCTATCGTTAGTGGGGATGGGTGGGCAAGTTTGAAGTCCTTACTCTTACGGGAATTAGTTATAACTACGAGTTTGAGTACTATGGGCAGGGCGAAGCTGGGAATTTGTATCTGACGGGAGGCGTGCATGGGTAGTCCTTGCAGGTGCGGTGATTACAGTGTCCCCAGTGGTGTAGGGGTCAGCGCAACTGCCTAGAAAGCAGGAGACCCGGGTTCGAATACCGGCTGGGTACACATTTTCAGCTTTGCCCAATCGCAGTTGATGTCATATATTCTATGAATATTAAATAATAACAGCTGCAGGATCAGAAGTGACGTCTGTTCTTTCGGAAAAGACGCCACATGTATATAGGTTACCTACTAGTTTGATAAAGTGAATACGTAGCTACAAATAAATATGTCCGTATATAAGCTGTTAATGTTAGCACGCCACATTCTTGAAGATATTCAGTTTGATACCTGTCAAGTAGCTAAAAAATTATGATAGGTACCGTACACGAAAGGCACAGAAGCAAGGAAGAGGTGAAAAGATGGTTTAAACGACGATGAAGAATCTAGTCCCCTACAATGTGAAAATCGTGTGTACGTTTCAAAACATTACAATGTCTGAAATTCGCTGAAACAAAGCTCGTGCAACATGTAAGTATGCATCGAGAATGCGAACATATTCATAATCAGTTCCTTTTGTATACTTCAGCACATCAGGTTACAATTCATTTCTGCTTTCAAAAGGTTTCAGACGATATTAATATGACTCGGGTATTGTGAACTGTGTGAATTACACTGCACTGACAGTTTCGTAAGTTATAGACTGCCATTAACCCTACAAGCACCAAGCCAAGGCAAAAATTGCCCGAACATTGTTCTTTTACCACATAATTATAATAAATATAATTTTTTAAAGCTTTTTCTACTTCTCTCTCCCTTTATAAAGTACTATGCTGTACATTTATATGGTTACAATTTTAAAAACGGCAACTAAAATATAGAAACTTTTAGCCCAAGGACACATTTTGCCCTATGTTGGTAATAGATGCCACTGTAGTTCTGTCATCCCTACGACCACCAAGCCAAATCATTGACAGTGCAGTGTTTCCAGATGTCCTCCCTTCTCTTCAGCTACCTGCGCACGAAAATGGCAAAGTCACAATGGCGTCATCAAGATGGCATCACTACCAATTGTGGAACAACAAGGATAGCCCATGATCACACAACCCTCCTCCACCTCTGACGTGATCCAAGACGGTGTTTACTTGGAAGTTCAAATTAGAATTTTTCTTGAATATTTATAAACAATACTTACATCCAGAATGGTGTTGCTGCTGCTAGGGTCAATGTAGTCACGCGATTGTGTCTTGACACAGAGTGGCCGACTTTCCTCCCATATTTACAGTGGGGGAGGGGCGGTGCTGACGTCTAGCGGTGAAAACTATAAATTTTTCCCACTAAAAGAAGTTGTTGTGATGGCGAAAATTCAAAGTTCCCGCTAGACCCCAATTTATACTACATCATAGGGAGACTACATCATAGGGGGACTACATCATATGGTGAAAGGGGGGGTACTGGGTTTTCCTTGAATGCCATCTTACATTGCAAACAGAATTACTTAAAATCATTGATTTTTACAGGATTTACAGTTTATTGTAACACGGGTAAAATTTGCCCTTGTTTGGTGCTCTGTGTAACATAACATACCTTGGTGCTGCTAGGGTTAACAGAAGCAGTGACCATGAAATATGAAAGTAGCAGCATTAAAAACGGCAACTTCTCAGTTCGCATCGTGCCATTCCACTGTTATTCCCTACTGGCCGCTTGGAGCGCTAGTATCGCTTCAGCTACAATTTTTTCCCTAGAGAGTTTCGCTACTGTCTTTGATAGACTGAGGTTTCGCCGTGTACATCCCTACCAGAAAGCCTCAGCAGTTGGTCCCCTGCAGCGGGAGAAAGAGGGGCGGCGGCCGGTGGCAAAGGAAGGTGAAAGTTGGGGTGTCTCCCACTGCCTCCGCCGTCGCTCCCCAGGCCGGCGCGCCTCTAGGTTGGAGGCCCGCGTGTCGTGTCACAGAGGAGAAGCCCCTCCTAAACCACTGTCCTACGCTCCCCTCGTAGTTCTGTAAGATGCTAGCAGGTGTCAGGCCGTTCCCTGGCTTAGGGTGCCTCTCGCACATCAGAGGGTAGGTGGAGGGAAGGGTGAGTGGAGAGCTCGTGCCGCCTGCCACAATGCCACGGCTGTGTCCTGCTTGCCGGCGTTTGAGGGGAGGTGGTGGTGGGGACAGCCGCTACCTGCCGCCTGCTCTGGCCAGTTTAAAGACCTGCTTCTGACCACAGTGCGATCATGGGACATCTTACGGAACTGCTGGAAACCCTCCCTCCCCGCACCCCTGAGTGTAGGACCGGGCCCTTACGGAGCTTTCCCGTCTGTATATATTTGTCTGTGGTCGTGTGCGAATGCCTCCATTGGTAAAGTCACCGTACAAAAGCGTCCCTGGCCGAAATATTACAATATCAATGGGCTGGGACTATAGCTGATAAATGTGAAGATGTAAAATTCGTTAAATTTGGAGGCGGTGGTCTTATGGTGTGGTCGTATTTCTCATGGAATGGGCTTGCACCCTCTGTTGTTTCGCGTGACACTATCACAGCACAGGCCTACATTGATGTTTTAAGGACCTTCTAGGTTCCCACTATTTAAGAACTATTAGGAGATGGCGATTGCATTCATTATGCACACCATGTGGCGGAGTGATTACATGACAATAACATACCTGTAATGGAGTGACCTGCACAGAGTCTTGACTTGAATTATATAAAACACCTTTGGGGTGTTTTGTAACGCCCACTTCGTGCCTGGCCTCACTGACCTACGTCGATATCTCTCCTCAGTGTAGGAACGTATCCCTGTGACAGTGGATGCTGTCATCAAGGCTAAAGGTAAGCCAACACCATATTGAATTCCAGCACTACGGAAAGACGGCGCCAACAACTTGTAAGTCATTTTCAGCCATAAATCCGGATACTTTCGATCATATAGCAGGTACACCTCGAAAATTTCAAGAATTTTAAGAAGATTTGACATTAAAAGTGTTTTTATGCCCTCACCTAGGACCAGGGCTCTCCTTGCGTCAGTCAAAGTTGATTTAGGACTGAGGAAACCCGGTGTTTATAGTATTCCATATGATTGTGGTAAAACATACATCGGCCAAACGATTCGCACAGTTCAGGATCGGTGTGTGGAACACCACCGTCATACTCGTTTGATTCAACCTGAAAAGTCAGCTGTTGCTGAACATTGTCTGATTGAGGGACACAAGAGAAACTAAACTGATTGCTCCTGCTTCCCGCTGATGGGAATGTGCTCTTAAAGAATCCATGGAAATTTGTGTGGCCGATAATATTATTAATAGGGACAAGGGCTTTCCTCTAAGTAAAACTTGGAAACCGATCTTATCTGACATTAAGCAACAACGGTCTTCATTTCGACCTGCTGTTTCTTTTAACTAGCCTTGTTTCGACCCATTGTTTTTGCCGATTTTCTCCACCGGCGCGCTACTAGTTCTATTGCGCCTAGGTGGCTTCTGCTTTGGATTCGCGCACGCGCGGTGGGTCGTCAGCGGTGTATAAAGGGGCCGCTGTTTCTTGTTCTGCCTCAGTTTCTGGCGAGTTAGTGGATTAGCGCTCTCACCTGAAGATGGCAGCCAGTTGGTCTGCCGAAATAATCGTGTCCAGTTGACCACGGTATCCGGCTGCATACCCGAGATGAATATTATCATTGTTAGTGTGACATGTGCAATGTGGAGCAAAAAGAACACCCGGCCCGAATAATTTAAAGACCAAGAACAGAGCATTGCGCATGACCTAATTCCGAAGTGCAAGTGTTGACAACTGTAGCTGTCTTCGGAGCTTCATCTTCGCGTGTACATCGTCAAATAGAAGAAATATAATAGGATAGAGTATATGTCAATATTCATAGCAGCTTACCTCGAGTATCTTTTATTTTGGAAAACGTTATTCGAACACGCAGAAGAGGTTGAAGTAATAGAATGTCACGTGGGCAGAATAACTACAGCGAACAGCTTCTTACATGTTTAGTTGGTTGAGTGGATAGGCTGACGGTTTATGACCACAAGAGGCAAGAGTTTGAGTAAAACTCTTTTTTTTCTTTTATCATCTACGCAGTTAATATTTTTCAACATTAATTCGCTACGAATTGTTGAATTATAGGCTTCTCTAGAATCCACATTCATAAACATATTCCATTTTTAATAGCCTAATCTTTAAACAACGAGACAAATGATAGCCATAGTAAAAATTAATTTGTAATTACTTCGACTGCACATGGTGAATCACTAGTGTTGAGCTAAGATAAATGTATCAGCGAATAGGCATACTTTTCTAAGTACTTACAGGTGAAACTTCCTGGCAGATTAAAATTGTGGGCCGGAAACGGGACTCGAACCTGGGACCTTTGCCTTCCGTGGGCAAGCGCTCTACTACTGAGCTATCCCGACACGACTCACGGTGCCGCCCCAGAACTTCAATTCTGCCAATTGTGATGATTAAAACATTTATTTGCGTTTTAAACTGCAACTGTGAAACTGTATTTAATTGTTTTCGTATGGTTCGTGCGTAACTACTTCGCTCACATGTGTTAACGTCCTCATTATAAAATGCGATTACATTTTTCCATCGCCTGAGGTTTGTGGCGCCTATGTGTATGATGCATATGATGAACAAGCTCAGGTGTCTATACATAGACCTTTCATTTTGATTAAGCTTCAAATGTAACGCTCACCAAAAACAAGTATTTCATCTGTTAACTACAGCATGTTTCAGGAAAAATAGCAGATATTTTAGAAGATGGCAATAAAGACGATTTGCAGTTAAAATGTCATATAATGTGTGTCCAATTTTTATTGTGTACAGAGATACAGCTCTTGGTATGTACAACAAACTGATTTCGATATTTTGACTGATTCTTTCGTCGGTTCTTGGTAGATCATCATATTGACTTTTATTTAAATAACCGGTTTTCTGAATATGTTCTAGTAAGCAGGAAACCGGGCAACTATGTGGAAATGAACGTGTAGAACATGCTCAAAATTCTTCTTCTAAGTAAGTGTGATGATGTAGTACCAAGAACCGACGGATAAATCAGTGAACATTTCTTGATTTACATTTGCTCTACGTTTGTTTGGATTTTATATTAACAGCTATATCTCTGTATTCAATAAAAATTATACACAGGTTATATTAAATTATTAACGCAATTCCTCTATAGTATCACCTCCTAAAATACTTACGACTGAGACAAGTACACATTCTCAGACAAATTCCCGACTTGGCTTCGTTTGTCAGCTGGGTTCCCCAATCGATCGTCTGCGCATGCCCGAAGCACTCCATACGCGGGAGAATAGGATCCATCCTATTCCGTCTACTAGCGATCGTATGCGTGCATCTTGTGCAAGTGTAGCCCTGTCTACACTACGCGGACGGCGTGACCGGTGCATCATGGGTAATCTCGTACGCTCTCACTTACCGTGTAGAAAGGGCTTAAGAATTTAACGGGACTACTGCGGGAATTAAGAGGTTTTGGGCGGGGAAATTCTAAATAGAAATGGTAATATTGACATAAACTGAAACAAGATTTTCTTCGCACTTTTTTGAAATTTCATTCGTTAACAAAATAACATCGCAAAACGTAACTTCGCTAGTCTCTCGCGCCGTATTTCACCAAGTTTCGTAATTTTACTTCATTATTACGAAAAGCTCTCCTGATGCTACATCATATTCATGAACTTTAATAAAAGAGGAGTTTTCAGGGTGATTTTGTGTCCTACTTTGTCTGAAAGTGCTATTTACAAACAGCTTGCAGAAGTCTCACTGTATGGATGTGGGAAAAGGGATAAGTATCAGTACGCCCATACTCCTTACCAAGGTCCCAGTGTTGATATGCTTAGGAGTGAACTTTTATGCGAACATCAAGCGCACTGCAGCTGCTACGTACCGTAAACTGCTAAACGTGATTCGCACGCAAGTCCGTCTCAATAAATTTCGGACGCATGACATGATTATGCGAGTGCACTTTGTGAACGTATACCTTGCATCAAAACTTAATCACTGCATGCAAGTCCTCCCACTGGCTGCTACGGTCGCCGCTAAGTTCCAAGTGGCCTTTGGCTATTTTTTCAGTGATGGTGGAGTGTTCAAAACCCGTTTCGAGACAATGACGTTGCCTCCGCACGCAGGAGGCATTGGTCTGATACATGTGCAACGTAGAGCACGCGCCCTCTTTCTGCGGACAACGCATCGTCTCTACATCTCAGACAAGGAGAACCTCACTGGTACACTGATTGAAGAGGTGAAGCCACTACCTGTTGGTACACATCGCACCGCCGCTACATCACATTAGAACGTATCTAATTGAAATGAGCTATGTGCAAGCAGTGGCGTAACTAGAACTTGGCTTTGGGGGGGGGGGGGATAGATCTGCTTGACGAGCAAAATTTTAGTCAGTTTCCAGACAGACTACCATCTACCACTCCCATTGAAGAAACTAATTCACTCCCTTCCAATGAAATCATATGGTAAAACACCCCAAGAACGTATCTAATTGAAAGTTTAAGGATCTAGGAATCTTTACAGTAGCTTCACAATATATATATTCACTTATGAAATTTATTATTAACAATCCAACTGAATGCAAATGTAACAGCAGTGTGCATAGCTACAACACTAGGAGAAAGGGTGACATACACTATTCAAGGTTAAATTTAGCTCTGTCACAGAAAGGGGTTAATTATTCTGCCACAAAAGTCTTTGGTCACTTACCTAGTAGTATCAAAATTCTGACAGATAGCCAACTAGCATTTAAAAATAAATTAAGAGCATTTCTGAATGGCAATTCCTTCTACACATTATATGAATTTCTAGATAGAAGTTAGAACTTTAGGAAAAACTTAAAAATATAAAAATATTTTAAAAATTTTTAAAAAGTCAAATATTGAGTGTCATGTAATATTATGTATAGACACACTTCATTTAACTGACACGTTCCACATCATTACGAAGTGTCGTATTCATGATCTATGGAACAAGTATTAATCTAATCTAATCTAAATGAGCTATGTGCAAGCAGTGGCGTAACTAGGACTTGGCTTTGGGGGGGGGGGGGGATAGATCTGCTTGACGAGCAAAATTTTAGTCGGTTTCCAGACAGACTACCATCTACCACTCCCATTGAAGAAACTAATTCACTCCCTTCCAATGAAAGCATATGGTAAAACACCCGAAGTTTCAAATCTTTACCTTTACCAGATAGCTGTTATACGATTTTTTTTCCTCTCTCTCTCTCTCTCTTTTTTCAGGTTCTAAGGGGGGGGGGGGGTTCTAACCCCCTCATCCCCCCCCCCATAGTTACGCCACTGTGTGCAAGACGTCCTACCACCTACAAGGGCGCCTCGTTGCAAGGACTTTTACCGGCACTTTCAAAAGACACTGCCTGCCAATGTGATTGAACATCGCCATCCTTCGGTTGACTGGAGGAAGGTGTGGCGTAGCATACACTCGCATTTTCGCCCCACCGCTGTGAGGGCTTTGTGGTATACGGTAGCGACTGAGAAATTTCCCACCCGCCAGCGACTGCATTCCATACATTTAGCCGAAGAACCGCTCTCCCCAGCTGCGCCTCGGTTGACACTGATGCACACCGTTTGGTTTGTGACGCAGCAGCCGACTGCTGGCTGCTGGCACATCGCATGTTGGCGTTGCGACGGACGTCCCACTCTGTAGAACCAGTGGAATTGTTTCATCCTGACGTTATTTACTTCCCAAACTTGAGACATAATGCTACAATTTGGATCAAAGGTATGACAGTGTCATACTTTTTTCGTGGGGGAGAGATGGAGTTGTTAGATTTTTGGTACTATTTAACGATCAACTTTACGGAATTACGACGGAATTCAATGTACAGATCACTTTTTGCAAATTATTTGGTGTCGTTGTTTACGCGTCCCCCTGAGCATTGGGGTGTACCAGGTATGAGACGAAATTTAATAAATACTGGATATTGTGTTGAAGAGAGAACTCCACGGTAAAAATAGGGGCTCTACCACTTTCTTAACGAGAAGACGACCTGGAGACCCCGACGCCTGGATGCTGCGAACACTCCCTTAAAAATAATTTGTTTTAAAAAATGTTAAGACGTCTGCCTAGTAAGCATGGGGGTCCGGGTTCGATTCCCGGCCGCATCACAAATTTTAATTATATGCTTCAGATTTATCATTATTGTCTATTGTCTATGACGAATTCGAGACGAAAATCCGTCTCACGGTCTATTTATTTGTATTAAATTGATATTTATATCACCTTAACAGGATTGTTCCAATATGTCCATTGCCGAGGTGCTATTCCGCTGCATGGGGAGCCTTGGCAGTAGTGGCATTTATCTTTGGAACACAGAAGCTGAAATAAAATCTGTGACGTGTAGGAAAATCGAACTTAGGCTATTCCGAGGCGCCCTAAACGTTAGTGGTGTGGTGGTCTAACGGTTGAGACGTATGCCTAGTAAGCATGGAGTTCCGGGTTCGATTCCCGGCCGCATCACAAATATAATTCTATGCTTCAGATTTATCATTATTGTCTACGACAAATTCGAGACGAAAATCCTTCTCAGGTCTGTATATTTGTATTAAAATATTTTAGTTGGTTTGCATGTACACAGTATTTTGAATGGATCAGTTGCACCTACTTTATTGCACCATTACACATCATGACAAGCAGAGATGGATCGCACCACCACATCCTGAACGACATCAGAAGAAATTTTGTTTCTTGTACAACACTCAGTGTCCGCCCATGCCATTTCACCTAGTTTGCAGCAGAATCAGCTCTCCACGAGGCATCCATTGCTGCATTTATCACTGTGTCAAAGCCAGCAATTGTGCAGTGAACAATGGACATGGACAACTAAATGAAATGACATGGTTTTTGCCATGGTTCTACACCATGTATTATGGTTGAGTGTTACTGGATTCCTCCCCCACATCCCTTTAGTATGCATTGCTGGTACACTAACTAACCAACATCACATCTCTAAGGTGTTGTAGCTTCTTGTCCTCAGAGCTTGCTGTTGCCCACATTGCAACAGAATAATATGTGACCACCCACGTCACGCATTGCTCAGGATTTCTTCATCACCCATCAGATTGAACTGCTGCCTTGTCTTGCCCATTCTCTCAATTTCACGTGTATCGAAACGTCTCGTCGATGAGTGCAAAACGAGTGGTTCAAAGTACACCACCTGCTGCTATAACAGATCACCTTTGGCAAGAGGAGATGTACTATAAAATTGCATTGGCCGAGGGCTCGAAGGCAGCTACGGTAATTGCCATACATTGTAATTTAAATGAATTCAACAGACTATCCATGAGCATTTCCCAGCCTCCTGGATTATGTGATATCTGATATTAATTTCAAATTTCTGTATAGTCACCTGTACGATACGTTAATCCACAGTGCAACGTTTTCTGATCATCTCGATCTTTTGAAAGAAGTTTTAACAAGGTTGAGGGAGACAGGTTGTTACTGTTCAACCTCAAAAGAGAGGAGCAGATAAGGTCTGACCTGCGCAACTGCCATTTGTCCCCATCGCCATGCACCAATTAAGATTTAATGTCTGTCCAAATTTGAAGCTTTGGACTTAGCCCATTCCTGGAAAAACAAAATTAATTTGATGTCTGTTAATTCATATATAGTTAAATCTATTTACGATTATTTATTTATATACAAATACCTACAACTGTATGCTAACTCTAACGTGTTGAATGTAAGCCACTTCTTCGTAAAAGCAATTTAATTACTGATGTATTTGTCTTTTTGATGTTTCCATGTTAACCGGAAGCTTTCTGTTACTTCCCTTCAAAAACTGATTTAATATACATCTCTGTTACATTTTATTTTTGCCTGGGATATCTCGATTGATCTGTTGTGTAGCCAATAATAATTAGGACTTCTGCCAGATCTTCGCGTTGTTTTCTGTCTTCTTCAGGTGCTATCCAAGAATTGTCCTTGGGTTGATCGAATCCAGTATTTTTGCCTGGATGGTGCTGGGCAGTTCGTGCTGGTCCGCATTGCGTCGAAAGTTCCGTCTGTGGTCCAATAGCCCTCTGTAGCTGCTGGTGATCTGATTATCTGTCCATGTCTGATGCTCTGTCTCATGACAATTTCCTGGTTCACCACTTCTGTTTCTTCCGAATTCTCGAAAGATCCTGCATTCAGTTTCCAGAAGGGAAAGACCCAGATTCCAGGCAGTGTTGATCTGATATACAGCATCACGTTTGATTAGAGTCTCTGTGACCTTGATCTCGATGGATTCTTTTATGACACTGTCCCAATAACGCAGGGTCTATTTAACAATCTTGGTGTCATTTTAGTTCATCGAGTGACTGAGTTCTAGACAGTGCTCCGATATTGTTGATTTAGTTGCCTGTCTGAGTTTGGTGTGCCTCTAGTGTTCTTTACACCTGATGTCCACAGTCCTGGTGGTCTGGGCAATGGATAACATCCCACACTGGCATGGTGTGTCCTGATTAGCCCCAGGACATACTTTACATTACCCAACATTGTCCCAGTTTTAGTGGATGGGTAAAATACAGTCCTGATGTCATATTTAATGATAATTCTGATGATCTTGGCAGAGATCGGTCCATCATATGGCAGGTATGTCATCTTCTGTGGCTTCCTATCATGTCGAAGTGACCTCTGGGTGTCTCTAGAGGAGTACCCATTTTCGCTGAACACCGTTTGTAAGTGTTCTACTTCCGTCGCAAAACTTACAGGATGACAGAGTCTGTGCTCTATATACTAGAGAGTTACCTGTCTGGTTTTATATGCCAGATGGGGTAGCTATTGACTTGCAGGTATATGTCAGTAGAGCCAGGCTTGTGGTACACATTGTGTGCAAATGTGTTATCTGCCTTTCTCTTGACCAATACATCGAGGATTGGGAGTAGTCTATCCTTCTCTAGTTTCATCGTGAATTACGTATTACGGTGGACGTGATTTCAAATGTTTCAGAAAATCATCTAGCTCCTCCCTACCATGGGGCTAAATGACACAGGTATCATACACATTGCATTTTTTCCCTTTTGGAATGGTCAGTTTCCTGACAGATTGAAGCATTCAGTAGTGAAAATACTTTATAAAAATGAAAAAAGGATAATGTAGACAACATTAGATCTATTACTATACCATACGTTTTTGCTAAAGTTACTGGAAAGGCTGTTTATTCAAGGTTAATTGTTCATTTCAGTTCGCATAATATGCTGTCAAATGTGCAGATTGCTTTCGGAGGTGGTTTAACAACCGAAAACGCTATATTCCTTTTCCTATCTGAGGTCGTTGATGGTCTAAATAAAAAACTATGATTTTACAAAAGCATTTGACTGTGTTGATCACAAGATATTTTTGCAAAATTTGACATCAGGTTTCTGTTTTGGTACCACTGTTCTTTCTCATTTTTATAAATGATATGCCTTCTATCATAACAGGAAATTCTAAGCTATTTTTGTTTTTTGACACTAACTTGGTAGTGAAGGATGTTGTTGGCAATATTGATGCAGATAAAGAAATAAGTTCTTGGCTTGCAGAAAATAAATTGATACTAAATCACAGTGAAATTCAATTATTAGAATTAAAAAAAAAAAAAAAACAGTGACATCTCAATTACACAGAATGAGCACATGACAAGTGAGAGAAAAAGTTCAAATTTCTAGGCATTCAGGTAGATAGTAAGCTGTCATGAAAAGCCCATGTTCAGGTTCTTGTTAAAAAACTAAATGCTTCATAGTTTACCACTCGAACATAAGTAATAGTTCAACTACATTATAGTGAACTTTGAGGAGTCCATAGAAGTAGAGGTAAAATGGGGCTTTGAGACCTTTTTCCAGGTCACTTAAGAAGCCAGGTGTGCTGACGAAATATTGTGCACCCATGAAGGGTACGGGGTGCAGCCAGCTGCAGGTGGTGGCTCACGTCGGTACCAATGATGTGTGTCGTTTCGGATCTGAAGAGATCCTCTCAGGTTTCGAGCGGCTGACTGAAGTGGTAAAGACTGCCAGTCTTGTTTGCAAGATGAAAGCAGAGCTCACCATCTGCAGCATAGTTGACAGGACCGACTGTGGACCTCTGGTACAGAGCCGAGTGGAGGGTCTGAATCAGAGGCTCAGATGGTTCTGCGACCGTGTAGGCTGCAGATTCCTTGACTTGCGCCATCGGGTGGTGGGTTTCCGGGTTCCGCTGAATAGGTCAGGAGTCCACTATACGCAGGAAGCGGCTACAAGGGCAGCGGGGGCTGTGTGGCGTGGACTGGGCGGTTTTTTAGGATAAAGAGCTTCGGGGAAATAGAAAATGGGCAATCTCAAAGGATTCAGGTGGATCACAGGAAAAATGTAGATCCAGAAACTATCGGTATAACAGTTGTAAATTGTCGTAGCTGTGTCGGGAAAGTTCCAGAACTGCAAGCGTTAATAGAAAGCACCGAAACACACATCATTATAGGCAGCGAAAGTTGGCTCAAGCCGGAAATAAGTTCAGAAGAAGTATTTTCAATAGATCTATCGGTGTTCAGAAAGGATAGATTAAACAAAATAGGTGGGGGCGTGTTTGTCGCCGTCAAAAGTAGTATTTCATGTAGCGAAGTTGAAGTTGATAGTTCGTGCGAGCTATTATGGGTAGAGGTTGTACCCGAAAATCGTAAGAAGTTAATAATCAGTTCCTTTTACCGGCCTCCCGACTCTGACGATACAATAGCAGAAAGGTTCAAAGAAAACCTAATTACAAAAACGTACCCGACTCATACGATAATAGTAGGTGGTGATTTTAATTTACCCTCGATCTGTTGGCGAAATTATATTTTCAAATCAGCAGGTAGGCATAAAACATCGTACGAAATTGTACTCAACGCGTTCTCTGAAAATTACTTCGAACAATTAGTTCATGAGCCAACTAGAATTGTAAATGGATGTGAAAACACCCTTGATCTCTTAGCAACAAATAATCCTGAGCTCATAACGAGCATCAAAACGGATACAGGTATTAGTGAACACAGAGCTGTCGTAGCGAAATTGAATATCGAAAGTCCCAAAGTTACCAAAAATAAACGCAAAGTATATTTGTTCAGGAAAGCAGATAGAAACAAAATAGCCGGCCGCGGTGGCCGAGGAGACTGAGGCGCTCCAGTCACGGTCTGCCCGACCACTACGGTCGGGGGTTCGAATCCCCCCTCGGGCATGGATATTTGTGCCGTCCTAGTTCGTAAGTAGTTCATAAGTAGTTTGTAAGTTTAGGGACTGATGACCCCGTAGTTAAGTCCCATAGACTTTACAAACATTTGAACATTTGAATAGAAACAAAATACATTGATTCTTGAAAGACACCTTCCACTCGTTTCTAACACTAAAAGTAGGTGTAGACCAGATGTGGCTCAAATTCAAAGAAGTGGTATCGACAGCAATTGACAGTTTTATACCAAATAAATTAATAAAAGAAGGAGGCGATCCCCCTTGGTACACAAAACAGGTCAGGACACTGTTGCAAAAGCAAAGGAAAAGGCATACTACATTTAAACGAACACGAAATCCCCAGGATTTGCGATCGTACTCAGAAGCTCGAAATTTAGCGAGGATTTCAATGCGAGATGCCTACAATATTTATCACAACGAAACTCTTTCTCGTAATTCGGCTGAAAACCCAAAGAGATTTTGGTCATATGTTAAATATACTCGGGGCAAATCACAAACAATACCTTCACTACGTGATAGTAATGGCGATCCTGCCGATGACAGCGCTACTAAAGCAGAGTTACTAAACTTAGCTTTTAGAAACTCATTCACCAAAGAAGACGAAATCAATATTCCAGATTTCTAATTACGAACAGATGCCGTAATGAGTAACATAGAAGTAGATACCATCGGAGTAGTGCAGCAACTAAAATCACTTAACAAGAACAAGTCTTCTGGTCCGGATTGTATACCCATTAGATTTCTATCTGATTATGCTGAAGCGATAGCTCCTTACTTAACAGTCATATACAACCGCTCTCTCATAGAAGGATCTGTACCAAAAGATTGGAAAGTTGCACAGGTCACACCTATATTCAAGAAAGGCAGTAGGAGTAACCCACTAAACTACAGGCCTATTTCATTGACGTCAATTTGCAGCAGGGTTTTGGAACATATCCTGTATTCAAATATTATGAATTATCTCGAACAAAACGATCTATTGACCCAAGGTCAACACGGATTTAGAAAATATCGTTCATGCGAAACACAACTAGCTCTTTATTCATACGAAGTGATGGGTGCTATCGACAAAGGTTCGCAAATCGATTCCGTATTTCTTGATTTCCAGAAAGCTTTTGACACCGTATCTCACAAACGGCTTTTAATCAAATTGCTTGGTTATGGTATATCGCCCCAAATTTGCGATTGGATAGGGGATTTCTTGTCAGAGAGGACACAGTTCGTAGTAATCGATGGTAAGGCATCGACTAAAACAGAGGTGATATCGGGCGTTCCACAGGGTAGTGTTATTGGTCCTCTGCTTTCCTTATTTACATAAACGATTTAGGGGAAAATCTAAGTAGCTCTCTTAGGTTGTTGGCAGATGACACCGTCATTTACCGTCTAGTAAAATCATCTGAAGATCAAAACCAACTGCAGAACGATCTGAATAAGTTATCAGTATGGTGTAAAAATTGGCAATTGACTCTAAATAATGAGAAGTGTGAAGTCGTCCACATGTGTACGAAAAGAAATCCGTTAAACTTTGTTTACAACATAAATCAATCAAATGCGAACGCCGTAAACTCCACAAAATACCTAGGAATCACTATTACTTCAGACTTAAACTGGAAAGAACACGTAGATAATATCGTGGGAAAGGCGAACCAGAGACTGCGTTTTATTGGCAGAATCCTTAAAAGATGCAACAGAACTACTAAAGAAACTGCATACACTGCGCTTGTCCGTCCATTTTTGGAGTATTGCAGCCCAGTGTGGGATCCTTATCAGGTGGGTTTGACGGAGGACATCGAAAGAGTCCAAAGAAGGGCAGCTCGTTTCGTATTGTCACGATACAGGGGAGACAGCGTTACGGAAATGATACAGGATCTGGGATGGGAATCATTACAACAACGGCGCTTATCGCTGAGGCGTGGGTTACTTGCGAAACTCCAATCGCCAACATTCTCCTCCGAATGCGAAAATATATTGTTGACTCCCACTTACATAGGTAGAAATGATCATCAGAATAAAATAAGAGAAATCAGAGCTCGAACAGAGAGATTCAGGTGTTCTTTCTTCCCGCGCGCTATTCGAGAATGGAATGGGAGATAAATAGTATAATTGTGGTTCGATGAACCCTCTGCCAGGCACTTAAATGTGATTGGAAGAGTACCCCATGTAGATGTAGATGTAGATCTAGATCTGACGTCTCGCCCGAGATCCATATTTAGGAAAAAAATCCAGATCTGCGGTTCATTTTCTAAATGCACATCTGCGAGATTTCTGGACAAAATGCTATGAGTGCTTCAATGGTTAGAAGATGGATCACACTGTGGTTACTGATAAACCGGAAATTTCACTGAGACGTGTTTGATCATCCTCCGTACAGCTCAGACCTCGTTCCTGGCGACTTTCAGATCTTCTTACACCTAATATCTGTCATTGGTGGGCAACACTTCAACAATGATGACGAGCTGAGACTACATGTTGTAGTGCTACATAGTACACTACTGATTCCTACCTCGACCCAAGATATTCAAATGGTTTATTGTATAAGAGGTTTGGCACTTTGTGAGCAAATACTCCCAGACGGAATTTCTTTCCGCAGGTTTTGGCGGGGAATAGGAGCTCACTTGTACAGAATAAAGGAACTGCATAGTGCCAAGGAAGGAAGAAGACTATAACATCTGTGATTAATTATCATTTGTTTTAAATCCAGTTGTTATGGTAATTATTATTGATATACATTAGAACAGTTAATATCCCTTTAACATATTACTTCTGAACAGAATAAAGTTCTATATGATATGAAAGAAGAGTTAATACTTTATCATGGAAATGAGAAGTAAATTTCCAGCTGTTCTAATGGTTATATGAAGATACCTTCAGAGAGAAATCTTATTTACAAAAATAATTTCCTTTACCACAAGTCACGGACTAGCCAGACCTTGTAGGAGGTACCAATAAACTTCCGTATATTCACAGCCAAGAATTAATCTTACGGAAGAATATTGTACTGTCACAACATAGAAGAAATAAATGGTAACAATACAAGATGTCGCCCTAAATGACAGGACTCGAACCTAAGAAGAAAGGGACAACCTGGAAATTGGAGGCGACCGTGAAAATATAAAGTATTGAAGATTTAATACTGAATTTTGGTATTGAAATCGAAGCATATGAATTAGTTGCTTATGGTTACCGAAATCAACAACGATCAAATCGTCGACTTCAAAGACCAGAACGACGATTATAAATATTGGGAAGACGATAAAAACACGCTGCCAGAACGACAATAGACAGCTGTTATTGTTTATAGTCGACACTTCAACCAGCCGATGAGTCGCGGGGCTACGAGTTCGACATTGCCGCCTCACGACAATCGCTGTAGCAACTGACCCAAATCTGCCGATCTGTTGTGAGCTGTGATCCTGTGGTGAGTGTGACCAGTATTGTTACATATAGTGTTGAACTCTAATTGTTGAGGAACAGACTGATAATTGTGTAGTAAATAGAATGCCGCAGCCAAGAGTTTAAATAGACCAGAAATGTCACAAATGGAGGAACTTTTCAACAAATGGCAGATAAATTCAGGGAACAGTCTGAAGATCTTAGTGAAAATAATCTAAGCAGACATCAGACAAATTCAGGGAACAATCTGATAAGTTTAATGACTTGTCAAATGAATTAAGGAAAAACATCAATGACCAGTTATCAGACAAATTCAGCGAACAGTCTGATATTTTCAATTCTTTGTCAAAAGAAGTAAGGAAAAAATTACTGACCAGACTATTAAATTAGAATCTTTCAGTGTTAAGTTAGACAAGCATATTAATGGCTGTCAGGAAAATTAAACTAAAATTATACGGGATGTTAGTACCTTTAGGGAATTGGTTGTTCCTAGAGAGGAAATAATAGAATAACTGACCAATGAAATTGTACAAAATAAACTTGAAAAGGAAAGGGCAGCTCTGAAAGAACAAATATCACAAAATTTCAAGGAACACGAGAGTTAGTAGAATCGTTTAAAGGGGAAGTTAACTCAAAATTTTCGTTGTTAGACCAAGATATACAGTCTACATGTAGTAGAATCGAAGTTTCAGAGGACAAATCTCTCTCTGAAATGTCGCAAATTATCAAAAGGTTTACGTTAGCTGAGGATAGGTATACACTAAGATACACACATATACAGTTACACACACACACACTACATCAATGAGCGGCGTTATTCACTCTCCATGGCATTGCAATCGTGCAACTTGGAACTTTTCTTTGGGGGGGGGGGTCCTGGAAGTGAAGCTATGGTGTCCATTCTGTAGTGGGGCAACTCATACCTAGTCTGCCATATTTTGCCCTACAGTGCCATAGTGAAGTACTGAAGGGACCAGGAGTTTCCTGTGGTGGGGGGAGGGGTATTTCCAGTCTCTGAGGTCTATCTATCTTTCTATCTTCACTCCAATTTCCTGATTATCTACTTTTTTATTTCTATCTTCTCTTTGTAAGGTTTTGCTCCCTCTTTCCACAATGCACATAAATCTCAGTGGAGATACTTCCCAGTTACTGTGTCACATTTTTATTTTTTTGTTTATTTATTTTTATTTTATTTTATTTTTTATACTTTATTTTTTTTCTTTGTTCTCCATTTTGTCTAACTACAACCCCAGTGATTACCCTGAGGGTTCGCCTGAGGAATAACAGGTTACACTTTTATAAACTTACACACATACATACACATCCATTCATGCAAACATTTGAGACACAAATCTTACATATTCACACTTATAACACAACAGCACATATGAGTACAACATATACATGAGATTTAGGTTTAGGTAATAGTCATAGGGATGTAGTGCACAAGAAAACATATATGATCAGGATATAACAGGATACTCATAGTATTGTATGGTTGAGAACTAGTGGAATTGGTATGTTGGGTTCCTTTACTCAGTGTACACTCGTTTCGGGTGTGGTGAAGAAGTAATAAGGAGAATTACGAGTCCACATTTGTAAATTAAGGTAAAATAAAGAAATAAGTTTGGGTAATGGACAGAAAAGGTGTAAATGAGAAGTGAAGTCGGTAGAAAGGAGTTGTCCTAAGTGAACGAAGAGCTGAAGTGAACGGTTGTTCTGGGTTATTAGTAGGGTAAGCAGACCCAAGAAAGAGGCTGCCAGGACAAGGTAGGCTTGCTACTCCAAACTATATATATATATATATATATATATATATATATATATATATATATATATATATATATACAGGGTGTTTCACTAAGTGTGTTTGCCGCTGTAACTTATAAAATAATAGGTGACGGGAAATTTTTATGTGGTAGGTCAATACAAGAAATGTTACACTTTCTGTGGAGCTAAGAACATATTTTATTGTATCATTTTCCAAAGAGTTACAGCACAAAGATATAATTTTTTTAATGGAACAATAGTTTATTCTATCGTGTATTGGAATCGTTGAAACCAGCTTCGTCCAAATCAATTTAAACAACATTCCTATAACTATTAGTTTGGGAGCTACAACCCTTCAAAGTGTGAGGGGCAGATACCACACGCTGTACATCATACATGGTTGTGTGGTGGGTGATGGATGTTATGGCGGTGGCAAGTTGATGTAACATTGCCGGTGTGACGGAGCAACATGCGTCCTCGATGCACTGTTTTAGATCTGGGGATGTGGGCTCAGTGACATAAACACGATCCTTCAGATTTCCCCACAAAAAGAAATCTACTGGTGTTAAATCGGGCAACCTTGTGGGCCATGAATGAGGACCATGGCGCCCCAACCATCTTCCTGCAAACCTGTTGTTCAGTTTTTCCACAACAGCATGCACAGAATGGGCTGGGTGACCATCGTGCTGCAACCACATATGGACTCTCGTGTGTACACACACATGTTCAAGGAGACCACCCAAACTGTCGACTATAAAAGCGCTTTATAACTCACCTGTCAGTGTACCTGGGAAGTAGTGTGGACCGATGATTTCATCCCCAAGAATTCCACTCCACATGTTAATAGTTCACCTACGTTGACATTCGACAGGTCCCAGTAGTGCATGTTATGGCGATTCACTGCACCATAATATGTGAATGTGGACTCATCAGAAAACATAACACTTTGTACATACTCCAGCGTGAAATTACGCATTGCCCACTCACAGAATGTCACTCTTGCACGGAAATCGTTCCCATGCAGCTCCTGGGTAAGTGACAGGCGGTACGGGTGAAACCTGTGCCCGTGTACTATACGCCACACAGATGTGAGACTGACACCAGCGACTGCGGCAACGGCTCGTAAGCTGACATGAGGATCGTGGTGTAGTGCAGCTAAAACAAACACCTCCGTCTCCTCACTACCTGCAGGTCTTCGTCTGTTATTGCGGCGCATTACCAAGCTGCCTGTTTCCCGAAGTCGTTGTTTGGCATGTAAGAACATAATGGCTGCCAGGGCTCTTTATCTAGGATATTATATGGCATACGCCGTGGCTGCTTCAGTGGCATCGTGTTGGCACTCGCTGAGCATCAGCAACATGTCATCGTACTCATTGTTCATGTATGCCATTGTCATCCAATGTCAGTAACTGTGTTATATTGAGCCCCGGTTGTTTGTGTGGCTCCAACTGTCGGGTATACGGCCGTGTGCGGCGACATTCGGCAGTCTAACAGTGCATCGGTGAAGCTTCTCGCTTCGTGACACCGACGACATTACAACTCGGCTGCACCACATTTAGAAGGCGCATTGCATTATGCGCAGCATTTGTGGTATCTTCCCCTGAAACTTTGAAGGGTTGTATCTCCCAAACTAACAGTAATAGGAATGTAGTTTAAATTTATTTGGACGCAGCTGGTTTCAATGAATCCAATGCACGATAGAAAAAACTATTGCTCCATTTAAAAAATTATATCTTTGTGCTGTAACTCTTTGGAAAATGATACAATAAACTATGTTCATAGCCCCGCAGAAAGTGTAACATTTCTTGTGTTGACCTACTGCATTAAAATTTCACGTCACCTATTATTTTATAAGTTACAGAGGCAAACACACTTAGTGAAACACCCTATATATATATATATATATATATATATATATATATATATATATATATATATATATATATAGATATGGCAGCATTGGGCTAACTATCTTTCTATTGAATTGAAACCTCAGGTTCCCAATTAGAGAGGCTACCCAGGAGAAATATGAATATTTTTAGAGAAAGAATTTTTAGTGCATACTACTTATCCTGAGTGAGGTATCAGTGAGATTTCAGAGAGGAAAAAATTGGAGAAAAAATAATAATTTATATTAGAAACCTAACTTTAAATGTAGGTACTCATCCATTTGAATATAAATTTCCTAATAGACTTGAATACTATATTGATTACTAAATAAGTAGCAATTAATGACCCATTGTAAAACTACTTACGTTATTGTTATGCATAAAAGTGTGTACTTATAATGTAAACAATGGATTGAGATGTTTCACAGTAAGCAATTTGATATCTTGTGTCTGAGTGGAGGGATATGTAGTGTAACATTGTACACTACTGGTTCCTAGCTTGACCCAAGATATTCAAATGGTTTAGTATATAAGGGGTTTGGCACTTTGTGAGCAAATACTGCCAGACGGAATTTATTTCTGCAGGTTTTGGCGTGGGAATAGGAGCTCACTTGTACGGAATAAAGGAACTGCATGGAAGGAAGAAGACTATAACATTTGTGATTAATTATCATTTGTTTTATATGCAGTCGTTATGGTAATTATTATTGACTAAGATTCCGTCAGATATACATCAGAACTGTTAATATCCCTTTAATGTATTACTTCTGAACAGAATAAAGTTCTGTATGATCTGAAAGAAAAGTTAGTACTTTATCAGTGGAATTGAGAAGTAAATTTCCAGGTGTTCTAATGGTTACATGAAGATATCTTCAGAGAAGAATCTGATTTACAAAAATTATTTTCTTTATCATAAGGCACGGACTAGCCGGATCTTATAGAAGGAACCAATAAACTTCTGTATATTCACATTCGAGAATTAATCATATAAAAGAATATTGTACTGTCAGAACATAGGAGAAATACACGGTAACAGTACAATGTCACCACATGGTTGAATACACAGGCAGCAACCTTCTATGAAGGAGGCATACAAAAACTTCTGCCATGCTATGACAAGTGCTTAAAAATTTTGGAAGCTATGTAGAAAAGTAGTTTAACAGTTGCCGATTTCTGTACAATACATATTTTTCTTGTATCTGTACACGTTTGTTTTATATAACCAAACGGAACTTACTTTGTGGACACACCTCGTAGTAACTATGAGGTTGCAAAACTGTCAGATTGGACTCTTTTCATAATACCATGTCTCGTAAACGAACAGCAATTGAGTCCTGCAACAAACACCACTGACATTCAACTTTACCCTACATTAATTTGTTAGTGTCAATAAGCATTGCTCCATTTTTAAAAATGTATATCTATAGAATTTTTTTTTATGTGTCATTAAAATCTGTTTACTGGCTAAGAATACAAACCCCTCACTACCAACCTAGCCTGTGAAAACCGGACATGAATACTACTTTCCAATTCTGAAACATTTGTAGTGCAAGTTTTAGGCGATTCATCACAAATACATACATATACAACAAACGGTATTCATAAAGGAATAAGTATGCCTGTTAATCTTGTCCTCTCTTTTTTTAACGTGAGTAATAAATGTCAAATACAACTTCATTTTCCTTCTTAATTAAAGCCAATTCTTTACACAAATTTTTATTTGATTACAATTGCTTCATCAACAAATGTTTTATGTATAGTGCGATCATAAGTACTGCTCTGTTACTGTAAAAACAAAATAATTTTTAGGTTTCGCATTGGATGAACATTCCATGGAAGAAAAAATCAACGTCGTCATTGGGACACCTGCAATTTCCCAGAGAAACAAAGCACAGCAATAAAATAAAAAATAAGGAGACACAAAAGCAAAAAATCCATTCTTATCAAATGAGTGGCGATGGTTCCGACAAACCTTCCTTCCCAACGTTACACTCCGTTGGGAAGGACGCCATTTAAACTACAATTGTTGAAATCTTCGACTTGACGCGAAATGATGTCACCGTGGACAAGATGTCAAATGACGTCACTGTAGACATACAGTAAATGTGAAGTGGCCATTGGCAACGAGAAAGTGGCCTGAATCCATTTTTTCTATTCCTTTTTGTGCACAACTATATACGGTTTTTCATAATGTCCTATGGAACTAATCAGTTGATATGTTGTGTGTTGAATTCTTTTTTAGGCTTATAATTTATCCATTTAACATAAAAAACTATTTCTGAAAACATAGCAAATTAAGGAAAATATAAAAACAAAGAGCTATCTGAATTCTTTGTTTAGTCGCTTCTGTCGCTTCTATTCCCCATTTCTACTCAATGATATTCTCTGGTGGAGTGTCCTCGAATGACGCAAATGATGTAAAGGCGATCTGTGGTGTTTGAATGATTGCTGGTACTGATGCTAGTGTCGTATTGTGTGACAGGAAGTTAACTCTAGTATAAGCATTTTTTTACTTAGATATATGTGTGTAATTTTTCTTTCCATACAAGTGAATGACTGTGTTTTTAACTGATATAGTGAAATAGCAATGCCACCAAAACAGAGAAAGATAGCGATTATGGGGTACAGGTCTGTTGGTAAGTACGTTGTTGCATTGGAGGATTTTGTTTACATGCAAAGAAATGGAGTGACATCCGTCTATTTTTTCGCAGGGAAATCTTCTTTAAGTATACAGTTCGTAGAAGGACAATTTGTTGATTCATACGACCCTACAATTGAAAATAGTAAGTATTATGCTTTATTACTCTTCTAAATAACTGTTTACTCATTGGATAAACATTATGACCTTTTTTTAACTTTTTTGGATCTGACAGCGGTAGTATCAGCTACATTGCAGCCCACCTGAATTTGTTATCAAACGAAACAAGTTTTGATTAGACTGCGACGTTGAACTGAGCTAGCCATTGTCAACCCATGGAAAATGTTATACTATACTACGTTATCATTTGTATTCGCAAGGAATGTATTAAGTAAGACTTGTTTTCTACTGTTAGATACGTTCTTTTGTAATGACGAGTATACGAAGAATGTTTTGCGAACATTGTTACATCTTTATTTTTAAGCTTTGCATAGTTCATTGACATATTTTTCAACTGAACTGTTTCTTTAGTATTTTCCGAAAAGAAATTTGTCATAACCTGAGTGTTTTTAAATACTGCCGAGAAAATCGGAATTATTTATTTTTTCAAGAATAAAATGTGATTCATATTTGTAAACCTTAGTTGGTTTCTGTTCTTTTCGTATTCTTATATTGCCTAATTGAGTTTAGGAAATCTAGAGATAGAAAATTGTGTTTGCAAGTATTGCACCATAATTATTGTTGTGGCTTTGTAATTAAAGATTGTCATTTGGATTTGTCACTATATTGTTACATATCTGCCAAGTAGCACTAGTGTTGGAGCTAATTTTGATTTGGACTTATATGTTGTTTGGGTGTGATGATAGTCAAAGGTGCTGGATTAAGAGGACAGTGCAGTCTGTGTCGCATAATCCTCTGATATTGTTGCATACCAGTATTCTGTGATAGCATTTTTAAGAGTGTTATATTCCATGTAGGAGTTGAGTGAAACACTGTCCTTTTTATGACTCCCAGCATATTTTGGTTAATGTATATGTTAGCACCTGGACTAAACAGATTTATGTAATTATAGCTTTAATTATAAATACCAAGTGCATTCAATAATTAAATATATTTTATAAATACCCTTTAATGATTATCGTTTCCATAATCTTTCACATAACACTGATGTATTGGAAATGAATCCTAGGGTTGTCACATACATTGTGAGACAGTTGTCAGACTTTCGCAGGTGGCACACACATTGTAATTTAGATGAGTTGTGTAAATAGGTTCAAGAAAACATATGCACTTACGACCTTCAGACTGCTGCATCAGCAAAATATGCTCACAAAGTTTTGGGCAATCTTAAACAAAATCTAACTGATGATAATGCATAGATTGAAGAGTTCTCATACCGTTTGACATTGCTACTGCAGCTGATTGTTTCAGTTTGTGTTTGATTGAGAACTTGACATTGAATTATTGGGATACATGAATTTGCAAAATAAGTGACAGCAGTGAACATTCTGCTTAAATTTTACTTAAGATTTTGATGTTGGCACCGGATGAGAATGGCTGGAAATGAGGTGACCAATGACGGAGTTGATGTGGTCAGCCAGTTTTGTTACCTGAAGAGTAATTGTAAGAGTATGTTCAATGTGTCCTCTCTTTCACACATTGTTACGATGAATCATTACATGTTTAAGTATCATGTAGGATGGTAGTGGTGTGGTGGTATAATTTCGACAATGAAATGTTCACTTTAGAATGATAATTAATTTACTGGCTGAACAAGAGTATATACA
The DNA here is from genome assembly GCA_026315105.1 of Locusta migratoria. Taxonomy (NCBI): domain Eukaryota; kingdom Metazoa; phylum Arthropoda; class Insecta; order Orthoptera; family Acrididae; genus Locusta; species Locusta migratoria. The sequence continues at coordinate 484,944,131 of CM048744.1, read as the reverse complement.
AGAACCTCTCAGTCATAGAGCAGGAACAGCATTCATTATTTAGTTCATGGTCAAAAGAAAGGATTATGCCCCTATTTTGTGACTTAAGTTTTACATAAGAGGGAATTAATCCTTTGCATTGACGATGAAGTAAATGATAAATTCTGTTCCTGCTTGATAGCTGACAGTTTCTTGTATATACCCTTGTCCAGTCATTAAATTAATAATCATAATAAAGGGAACATTTTGTGGTCAAAATTAGCTTTCGTGCCATATTACAACAAAAGAAAATATTAAATGTCAAACAACAAAAAGCATAAGAAAACAGCAAATCTTATTAGATAATGCATATTACCATATGTGATTTGCTAATTACATCACACAATTCCCACCATTATCATCCTTTGCCCACATCAACAAGCTAGGCTGCCAATATGGTAAGTAAAATTGAAATAGCATCACATTGGTAACATAAAGAGGATCTATGCAAAAAAGGAAGTGTTTTGGGTAATTTTTGCAACAGAAACTAATGGACCCATATGTTTCTACCCAAGCTTAATATTTGATAGTTAAGTAAACAAAATACAGCAATTTTTCTTCCTAGAACAAAAAGACTTAAAATATGCATTCATGAAGTACAATTCAATAGCTATACTACCAATATATGTAGATGACAGTATTCTGCAAGTAGTTCCTATTATCAAAGGCCTTATTTTCAGAGCTCTAATTTTGATTGTGAGATGCAGTCATGCTTCATTAGAAAGAAATTAGCTTTAAAGGATGTCTCTCTCCATCATGCATAGACTGCAAAAGCAGGTTGCAGTACTAATGTTGAGCAATTTGTAAATTGCTGAATTAATTGGTTCAATTATATCATAAGGTTTGTTTGATTGTAACCATAGAACCTGTTAGGAAATATTGAACACCATTGTGAAATGTAACACAGTGCATCAGTTTTCTTAAACTTCTTTTGTAGGTTACTCATGACAAGTGTGGTGGAATTCAACAGAATCTGTCAGCCCAAGCAACAGGTCACAGCTTACACAGTGACTGGAATCTGCTTGCTGGTATTGATTCTCACATATTGTTAGAAAAAGTATTTGTCTTCATAAGTATTGAAATATATGTACTAAAAAAGAAATTCATCGGTGACAAACAGATAATATACAGACCCTAAGCTGGATCTAAGCTTTTAGATTCATAAGATGGTGTTATGTCATAGTCAAGTATTTCTTTCTCATAAAGCTGAGAACTTGAAATAGTGCAGTATGTTAACCATTGTATTCCAATAAAGATCCATTTTAAATTACTCTATCAGATTGAAAGTATCCAGACACCCCCATCAAATGTGATATTGATCTCAATTTGTTTCCACTTTACAAGCATCAACTGTCATTTTAAACAGCTTTAGAACAGTTGATATGTGCCTGGCGGATGCGACCCTGGAGTTATCGTCAGTCAGTGCTGGCGAGAGAATGCTGTGGTGACATTAATACCTCTACAATTTGAATGTGCGCTATTAATGTCACCACAGCATTCTCTCGCCAGCACTGACTGAGGATAACTCCAGGGTCGCATCCGTCAGGCACATATCAACTGTTCTAAAGCTGTTTAAAATGACAGTTGATGCTTGTAAAGTGGAAACTTAAAGGAACAACTTGTGCAGCTCTGTAGGTGAGAGAGAGAGAGAGAGAGAGCACACACAAGAATTGCACTACCAGCAGGCCAGCTTGCTCATTGCTGGTATGTAAGTAGTCAGTGCTAAGTGACACTTGAGCTGGTGGATAGTGGATGACTGAAACTAAGTGATGAATCACACTGCAGCTACCCTGTGGCAATCCAGAGGAAGGGCTTCAGTTTGCTGAGTGCCTATAGTATGTCATCATGTACCAAAAGTGAAGTCTGGAGAGGATGGTGTTACAGTATGAATATTTAGTTGTGGTAATGGCACTAACCCCGTATTGCACTTAGCCCTTTGAGTCACACAAATACTTATGGTTATGATAGGCATTGAAATTTGGTTTTATCCTTCTTTATTGCCTTTTAGGAGCACATTACAACTTAAAAAAATTCTATTTTATAAAAAATATACTGAGCTGCTTTCACTGTGAAACCGCTGTGACACAAGGGATTTTTTGATGTCTTTCACTGAGTCCACCAATTACAAAATTTCAACATTTATTATTACATAAATATTAAACTTCCTTACAGATTCTTTTTTCCCAAATTAAAGCCAAAATTTCTAAGTACATTACATACAGCAGTTCTCTTTATTTCTCATGATATTTCAAGAGTATTTTAATCAGTTGGGCACAATTGGACATCACACACTTCTCGTGACCATCTTGTCCAATGTGGCCTCTTTTTTAATTAAAATGTGCACATTGTTTAGATTTGCTTTGAACAGGCAAATGCAGTTGCTTTTTGTACACAGAGACTTTCAATCTAAAAGCATTTTTAGGGTAAGATGGTGGTTTCACAGTGAGTCACCTATACCATAAGGGGATATGCTACAGCAAAAAGTGGTTTCACAGTGAAACCACTATTACACGAAGCGTTAAGAAAGCACTGAATATAGAGGGATAGTTACATTGTAAAAGTGTGATGTTGCAGTGGAGGAACAGTTCGTTTCAGCTTGACCATGTACCCTGTTGTAAAGGACCATTTGTAAAGCAGTGGTTTTTGGACAATTGCTTAGTCTACCCAGTCCCTCTTAATACATTATAGCACAATCTGGTCAGTTAGAACATCAACTTTGCTCTGAACCTTAGTGCTCAATCTATTTTCTCTGGCTTTAGCTCTTGAAGAAGAATGGCCTACCATTGCTCCACAGACATTGATATATCGTAGAGTGTGTCCCCTATGAAGTTTCAATATTAATGTCCACTTGCAGTGTCCAGATACTTTTGATGAAACAAAATGTCTGTCTAGGTTTGTTTGCGTTTGGATATGTGCGAGTGTGCTTGTATATTTGTTTACCTTCCTTTTTTCCCCCTAAGGTAAGTCCTTCCACTCCTGGGATTGGAATGACTCCTTTTCCACTTCCTTAAAACTCATATCCTTCCCTTTCTCCTCTCCTTTCTTCCTCTTTTTCCTGAAGAAGCGACCAACGGTTGCGAAAGCTTGTATGTGTGATTGTGTGATTTTATTTGTGCCTGTTGACGAGCCTGTCCTTTGGGTAAGTCATCCGTTTTCTATTTATGTTTATCACACATCTTATTGTTATATTTGCAGTTATTTCGTTGTGTGGAATCTACCACTTGACAGATAAACTAAATAGCTGTGAAGTGTAGATTTTTCTGCATTTGAAATGAAACTCCATTGTCACCTGAATGGCATTGTGATTAATTTGGCCCATGGAAAAATTTTTGTCAAAGTAATTAACTGAATGTATGTTTTTGTTTACGGCAGAACAAGTAATTTAAGAAGCTAAAAATAAAATTGTATGAAAGGATCGGTCTGTGGATGGTATTTTTAATAAAATATTGTTATTGCCCTTTTTCAAATTTTAGCACGATTGTGAAATATTTGGTATAGTTTTAATTAATCCACACATAATCCATTTCCCTTAAGTAATAATTAATATTAGGACTACAGTGCTTACATTTTTTGTAGACTACTTTCATTTTTCTTTTTTTCAGCTTTTACGAAATCAACTCGTGTCAACAGTCAAGAATATGAACTTAAACTAGTGGATACTGCTGGCCAAGATGAATATTCTATATTTCCAGCACAATATTCAATGGATATTCATGGTTATGTACTTGTATATTCAATTGACTCTGCAAAATCATTTGAGGTTGTACAAATAATATATGACAAACTACTGGATATGACAGGAAAAGTCCAGTTAGTATTGCTGCACAATTGTGTGGAAAATGTTTCTTCTTAGTCTGGTTGGAATAACTTACTTGTATGAAAACTAGTAGCATAACAGTACAATGATGAGTGTAGTACAGTTAACTTAAATTTTCAAAACTTTTACTCTAATTTCTTTTCACATATACTTTAGGATGTGTGTTTGTGTATAGCATGTTGGGAACTTGCATCCATAGTTTTCACCATTTATACACAAATGGAAAAAATGAAAATATAGTACCGTCTATCAGTATTCACCTGTGACCACTTCATAATGGTGGTCACAAGCATCTAATTTTTAGCAAATGTTTTCTCAAGTTCATCAGAAAAAGCAACCTAACACATTTCCATGATACTGAATTTATTCAAAACAATTTAAATAAGAATATGGACCTAATTGGACATTCATGGAAATTGGGAAGTTTTGGTGGGGAGAAACGCAATAAATGTCAAGGACAGTTGACAACCACTTTGAAATTGACTTCAACCCAAACTTAAAAATATGCAAGAGTCATAAGTCTGATTGAATGAAACTTGCAATTTCCAGTTTGTCATTATGATCATTCTGAAGATGATGCAAACAGGTAATTGAATAGTATAAATATTTGCAGTCAGTGTGTTGTGGTTCCTACTTATTTTCAAAACCAGTGCCATTATTACAGTAAAATACAAACTCAAAATAAATGACACCAAGTCAGTTACACCAGCGTTACATAACCCAGCACCTTCAGTTAATCTGGATTGGTGAGTTGAACTCAACAATGAAATGAATAAAACAGGTATAGCTAGAACAGTACCTAAAACACAAAATATCTGTGAACAGTATTAACTATAAAGCCAGTGAAATGTTCAAATTCATTCATACACATTATGCAGGTTTACAAATTTATATAGCACAGTTTTTCTTAATATAGCTGCAGTCTTCAGAGACTCATGTTTTCTTCTGTCATACAAAAAAATCTTTCTTGAATTGTTCAACAATATTTTTGAGGAGGATAGGTTCTATTCGCCATAGAGACATCCTGAAAAGTTGCAGAAAGGTATAAATAACAGATCCACTTCCTACAAAGTTTTCAGCAGTTACGGCCTCCATCAGATGGAGAAACACACACACACACACACACACACACACACACACACACACACACACACACTCGTCACTTCCAGCCACTGCAGCCAGATTGCAGTATCTAGGACACCTGAAGTGAAAGAGCAACCAGGAGACAGCAGGGAGAGGGGAGTAGGAAGGGAGAAGGGAGGGTATGGATGCCCGGTGGGGGTGGGGAGGGAATTCGCCAGTGCTTTCTGATGGACAGGGAGGCAGGGAAGGGGAGAGACTGAAGTGTGTGGCAGAAAGGATTATATACATGCATGGAAAGGGAGGGGAAGGTGGTGGGGGTAAGAATTAGTGAAGGTTTAGGCCTGGAGAATTGTGGGAGCCTAGGATATATTGTAGAGAGTTCCCACCTGCGCAGTTCAGAAAGACTGGTGTTTGATCCATATGGTCTCATCATGCAGGGCCACATGCTCTGCAGCAAGATAGACCAAATGTCTGCTGCTCACAGTTTCAAGATGGTCAGACAGCTAGTTATTGATCATGTTCACATAGAAACTTGCATAGTGTTGCAGCTCAGTTTGTAGATCACATGACTGTTTTCACAGGTTGCCCTACCTTTTATGGCATAGTAAATGCATGCGACAAGACTGGAGTAGATGGGGTGGTGGATAGGACAGGTTTGCATCTAGGTCTATTGCTCCTGAAAATTACTACTACTACTACTACTACTTCTGCTTCTACTTCTACTATTATCACTCCTCCTCTGTTGCAGGAATAGAAGACATGGGGTTGGGAGCAGGGATGGACAAGAATACCACTTTAGGAGGGGTCGGAAGGATACTGGGTAGGGTATTTCTGTTTTCAGGGCAGGACGAAAGGTAGTCGAAACCCTGGAGGAGAATGTAGTTTAACTGCTCCAGTCCTGGGTGGTACTGGTTCGCAAGAGGGGTGCTTCTTTGTGGCAGGCAGTGGGTGTAAGGGAAGTGGTGGGTGACTGAATAGTGTAAATTAATGAATGTAATAAGTAAATTCAGTATGTCTAAGATGATAAATTATTTCAGATTAACCTTTTCTTTAGACACGGTGAAATTTAAGTCTCTGGTCAGGTCCTGCTGCGAAAATCCTGAAAGAGAACAGTTTGTTTCTTACCACCACAGGCTAGACATTGTGGTGATGATGCCACTCATAGATTCTAGATTCGTGGTCTGCAATTGTGTGAACCTGTAAACCTTGAATTCAAGGTTTGGTGTAATGGGTGGCAGCTGTCAAAGTGGAGGTGTTGTTGGTAGGTTTGATGTGGACACAGGTACTGATGAGGCCATCCTTGAGGTGGATGTCAACCTAGAGGAAGGTGGCTCATTGGGTTGAGTAGGACCAGGTGAAGCGAGTGGGGGAGAAAGTGTTGAGGGTTTGGAGGAAAGTGGATAATATGTCCTCCCTTCAGTCCAGTTTATGATGATGTCATCAATGAATCTGAACCAGATAAGGGGTTTGGGATATTGGGTAGTCAGAAAGGATTCCTCTAGATGGCGCATGAACAGGTTACCATACAAAGATACCATACTGGTACCTGTGGCTGTACCTTAAATTTGTTTTGGAGGTGCTGCCTTTAAAGGAGAAGTAATTGTGGGTGAGGGATGTTGTAGGTCATATTGATGAGGAAGGAGGTTGCAGTCTTGGAGTCAGTGGTGTGTTGTGAAAGGTAGATTCAGTAGTGGGAAGGCCATGAGCTTTGGAGGAGGTGGCATGTACTGTGACGAACATGATATCGGGTGGTAAAGGAACCACAACAGGGGAGGAAATGGTTGGTGTCTTTTGTTTAGGAGTGTAGTTTGTGCATATAGTTTGAAAGTGTTAGTCCACAAGTGCAGACACCCCTGAGTTGGGCGGATATTTTGTCTACAGTAAGGATGACCTTACTGGCGTGAGAGCTAAAGGTGGGGTGGCTGTTTTCATCAACACCACCTACCACTCTTCACCTGTTCCGCTAACTACAGGCCTGCAGGCAGTCGCAATAGATGTGCATTTGCGGCACTGTTTGACAGTAGGCTCACTTTACCTGCTCCTGAAAGATGCACTCGATGAGAATGCTCTCCATGACTTTCTTACTCAGCTCCCCTCACCATTCATCCTGTGCTATGGGGCTCTGCAAATACCTGCCCCAGGGGTGAAGCAATTGAGAGGTTTATTTTGTCGTCCAGTGCACACTTGCTAAATACAGGCGAGAGCATACACTTCTGTGCTGTGACAAGGTCATTCTCTGCTATCGATCTGTCTCCTCTCCAGCACTTGGCCACTCTGCTCAATGGGAAGTGGATGATTACCTACATGGCAGTGACCACTTCCCTCTCTGGATTCATCTGCCAAACACAGTGGTACCTTCCAGAATCCTGCAACAATAGGTGCTTTGTCAGGCAGACTGAGCCTTGTTCAGCCAACTGGCTGAATTGAATAGCGCAATACTGTCCAGGAATGGATGGGTCATATTAAACATGTGATCCAATGTGCTGCTGAAGCATCCAGTCCACGGGTCAATTACAGCGCCACCCTGTCCCTCAATGGACTGTAGAATGCTACTCTGCAATATGGGTGAGACGAGCAGCTCTGAAGTGCCGGACTACTGCAGATAATCTCGCAGCCTTTCTGTTAGCGAGGGCAAAATGCCCCGAAGTCATAAGAGAGAGCAAGAAGAGATCATGACAGTACTTCCTGAATTCTGTCAATCGTTCCATACCTAGTTCCAAAGTATGGGAGACCATACGGAGAATATGTGGAAGAGGAGGGTGCCCAGTAGCAGCTGTCATGGCGAATGGCACTCTCCACACCGATCCACAAGACATAGCGCAGACTATGGCAGAGTACTTCGCCACTGTCACTTCCAATGCCTGGCAGAATCCTGCTTTCCAGTGCCACAGAATGAGTGCTGAGAAGGGCAGTTTGGACTTCAGGTCCACTGCTGCAGAAGAATAAAACTGCCCTTTCTCCATGTGGGAGCTAGATTATGCTTTGTCTGCAGCTTGTGATACATGCCCTGGACATGATACGATACATTATAGTAGTCTACATCAACTTGCAGAACAGAACAGAGCAATCTTCCTCTCACTTTTCAATGTTTGGGCATCAGGACGTTTTCCCGACTCGTGGCATAAAGCACTTTTAGTTCCGGTTTTAAAACCAGGGAAGGACTGTAAGAGCCCAAGTAGTCATTGTAGCATAGCCCTCACTAGCTGCTTGGGAAAGATCTTAGAGCGGATAGTCAACCGCTGCCTCGTCTGGATGTTGGAATCCAGGCAGCTCCTTAGTCATTTTCAGTGTGGGTTCAGGAACTATTGATCCACCTTTGACAACCTGGCCTTGAAACGGCTATACAACAGGCTTTCCTATGCCGGCAGCACCTTTTGGGTATCTTTTTTGACATCGAACGAGCCTACGATACTACTTGAAGGCATCTTATCCTCAGGCAGCTCCATGAATGGGTTTTTCATGGAAGCCTTTCCCTTTTTATTGTATCTTTTTTCTCCACACTATTCTAGGTATTGTGTCGGTGACGTGCTCTCAGATTGTTTTGAGCAAGAGAACAGTGTTCCTTAGGGTAGTGTTTTAAGTGTGATGTTTGCCATAGCAATTAACAGTATTGTTGTCGAAAGTCCTGTTCAGTGTTCATTATTTGACGACGACTTCTCAATCTTTTGCTCTTCTAGCCTTGCAATGACAACTCATCAGTTGCAACTCACTCTTTGACAATTGGATGACTGGGCGAAAAAGAGCGGTTTTAAGTTCTTCACCGAGGAGTCTGTATGCATTCATTTTAACCATTCCTGTAATGTTTTAAACTTACCTGAACTGAGGATGAGGGACGCTGTCCTACATTTTACAGAAACAGCGAGATTTTTGTGTCTAATGTTTGACTCAAAACTCACTTGATTGTCACAGCTCAAGGACCTGAAGAAACATTGCCTCAAGGCTCAGAGTATTGTAAAATGTCTTAGCCACAACTTGTGGGGTGCGGATAGAACCTGTCTGCTTCGGTTTTATCGGGCCTTTGTGTGATCTCGCCTTGATTACGGATGCTTGGTGTATGGTTCTGCCAGACCCTCTTATTTGAAGATGCCACAAAGGCATTCGGCTGGCTAATGGGGCCTTTAGAACTAAACCCATTCCGAGCTTCTGTGCTGAGGCTGCTGAGCCACCACTGTCCATCAGGAGACAATTTCTCCTGGTGCGCCAGGGATACAAAATGTTGTCAACGCCACACACACCTGCATACCATAGTGTAACTCGGCCTCCTATGGCAGGGTTGTTTTGTAGGCAAAGGGCAACATGACCTTTTGGGATTCGCATGAAGGATTGTCTATCACAGATGGGTGTACCTGATTTTAATGTATTATATCAGGGTTGGAGCAGATTTCCTTCTTGGCTCCTTCAGAAGCCCAACATTATTTTAGACTGGGCTAGTTTTAAGAAAGGGTGCACTCCTGATTTTACATATTGCTCAGAATTTTAATTTTTAAATAGGCATCACGATTATATGGTGGTGTACACTAAAACAATTTAATAGATTTTAAGTAATTACAGTTTATTCTACCGATACTCAGCTTTTCATAATTGCGATGTATGGGGGTTCTGCTCGCTGCAACATTATTCTCCTGGGGCGTCGTGGTAGAAATAAATACTCGTAGATACAATTTTTCACTTCTTGTTTAATTTAAATCAAACTTCTTCTCCACCAAAACATTAAAAGTTCAAAACATATACAAACAACAGCACTTAGCTGACAGAACTTCCACTTTAAAACACAGAGCGACATAGATCCAGTGCACTTGACAAACGACTCAAACTCCAACTCCCCCCACGCAAGGCGGTGAAGCAAATATATAACCTTGACAATAATAATGTTACATTATCCATTGTTCATAACAATTGAATATAGTAATTTACAATTAACGAACACAACAGTAAGACATTTCATGTATACAAAAATAATCACAATATAAAATGAAAACTATACATACAATAATTTTAGATGAAGCAAATGTTTTTAAGTCGTAATTTCCGATCTTTCTGTTGACAACAAAGTGCGATTTTAAATATCAATTAATTAGTTAACGAGTACATCACACATGTTCCTGACATATATTGAGCTATCAATTATCTTGGAAATTCTCAAAATAGGTTCAAAATCTCAAGTGAGTCATTAATTACACAATTTGCTGGTCTACACAACTTGTTTATGAGCCTAACATATATACAATGCTATTTACTTTCATGTCTTTATGTTTTACAAAAGTTTGTACCCTTCGTCTGTCTATTTATTGAAGTAATGTACGATGGCAAAAGTATTGTTTATAGAATTATCTGGAAAGAAACTATATGAATCTCTTAATTAATGAAATCTATCACTTGTTTTAATCACAGTATCACCGAGGCGCTGTCCTACATTGATTCCTAGGCTGGCTATATCGTTTTTAACTAACTTCACACGCAACGTTTATTACTATTGAACCACATGATTCCGGATCCGAAGCAGACGGTATCGTAGGATGACATTGAGATGAGAGGACCAGGCAGACGGTATCATACGATAACATTGAGATGAGGGGGTCAGCAGTATCGTTACAACACTGATGGTTCAAAGCTGGGGGATTCCCTCAGCGTGTTCGGAGCACATGGTTTCTTATCTGCTCCGATTCACTTAGTGCACTGCAATCACAGCAAAGCCTGTACCCATATGAGAAGATTCCACAGCTCATACAGGATCAGCTGTACTCTCTCCAGTGGTAGGGTAAACAAGTGCCCTGCTGGGTACTTGGGCATGTGGGAATTCGGGGAAATGAAATTGCTGATCAGGCTGCGAAGGCACAACATACTACAATCAGCCATTCCCCTGCAGGACATCCTCTCTGTGGTGGCTGGCAGTGACTGGTAATAAGCTGTGGTCAGTGAAACCAACTGTCCAACGTGGCAAACCTCCTGCCAGTCACAAAGACGGCATGAAATGGCCCTGATGCGACTTCGAATCAGGCACTGCCCATTAACACACAAAGTTTTTACTTTGTCAAGAAGATACTCCTTTTTGTGCTGCCTGTGGTGTGCAACTAACTATACGCCATGTTTTAATAGAGTGCAACTTACATCGTGCTGTGAGGGCAGAAGCCAATCTTTGTGGTGATCTGCCCTCCGTTTTAGCTAATGACGAGACGTGTGTGAACAGGGTTTTTAGGTTTTGTGAAGTGTCAGCACTTTGGTCTAAGTTTTTAGGTTGGAGGTTTTAGTTTGATACAGAGTGGCTGGCTGAGTTCCTCCTTGTGTGGTCAGCCAGCCACGCTCATCCGTTTTGGCATTTTACTGCCTAGTCCCTTCTTGGTGTCTGTGATATAAAGGATTTTTATGACATCATTTAACTCTCTTGTCTTTATCTTTTTTGACACTCGTCTCAATCAGTCTTTGTCCGGGCACTAAAGACCTCGATGTCATGCACCCTGGTCCCATAATCACCACCACCACCATCACTGCCTCAGCGACACTGTTTAAGAAGCTGCCTGTGCAACTCTTTTGCAACACTCCAAGGCCCTCATACAATCACCCCAGGACTATGGGAGTGTAGTGCATTCAGCACTGCAGATCCTTATATTTCCGACTGCTTCACTCCTGTCCCCACAAAGATGGCCCAGGTTAGGTCTTCTGATTGCGGTCCGTCTCCGTTTCCTTCTCTCCTCCTCCGGATCCCTTCCCTTCACTCTCGCTTTCCACTACTCTTGCCTTATGCCTCCTTGGTGCATTGCGCGCTTGCAGATTAGGTTGGACCTGTTCCAGGATTTGAAAGCCTCTGTAACACCGTTGACTCTCCATCACCAGTTCCAAGGACAGCTTGAATCATTCCATGGTGCAGAAGCTATTTACAAAATACGGTTCTCTGGACGGTGGCCATGCCGGGTATGCCTTTTTCTGTGGTGACCCTAGCAAACAGCAATCCTTGCCTTGTGAATGTAGTGTCTTCACTGTGGAGCTGGTCCAATTTTATGTCCTTTGGAACACAGGGATGCATTGTTGCCTGGTCATTGACCCTTGTATCTCATCCTGAAGCAAAAATATATAGTTTTCTGCCAAATTGGCTAGGACTGCGCATTCAGTTTCATGAAGATATCGCTTTTTGTCCTTCAAAAACATGCTTTAGGTTTTGGAAACATAGTGGTGACTCTTGAGATTTTGCAATTAATCAGTTAAATATTAAGTACTCTTCCTGAGATTTAACTGCTATTATCATTTCTGTCTGACACTTTTTCCCACTGTTTGACGGTAACATTGTTGGGCACTTCCTCATATTTGTTGAACAATTGAAGAGTGGTATCCTTACCAAGGCTTTTTATCGCACAAATCAATCCATCATTCAGCCTAACTGTTAGCATCACAGACCATTAAATCTAATAATTCTTTGTAGTTAATATCATTGAATTTTTCACACATAATCATCAGCTTGACAATATTATGATATAAACACATACATACAGATTGTGTTCCTATGAGATGGCCCAAATACATCACTTTCTGTGAATGTCACAAAATTTTGACCTTCCAATCTTGCCTTCGGGGTGAGTAATTTTGAAAACTACATGAAGTTAATTTAATAATGGAAAGTCTAGGTGCGCACTTGCGAGCATATGGAGGGGTGGGTGTATGCGGTCGTGTGGTGTGCATATTCTCATCTAGGCCGTGCTGTACCCATCCCCACCACTGTGACGCAACCTTCCTATCCCCTCTCCCCTGCCCCCCCCCCCCCCCCCCGGGGCCCACAGCTCTTTTGTGGGTACGTGTGTGGCGCGCACGGGGCCCCGAGCTGAGGCGACCTTTCTTCCGTCACAGGCCGCTTCCCTCTTTCCCCCTGGTTTGTGCCTTCACCCGGAGACGGGCGTTTTTAGTCAGTCCAAGGTTTCTTTTTTTGTTTCCTCTTACTTCCTCTTACTTCCTCTTTTCTTGGTCCTCTTCCTTTCCTGTTCTTTAGCCTTCCCCCCTTTCTTTCTCCTTGTCCTCGACCCGCCCTTTTAATCTCTGCCTCGGCGTTTGAGATTCTCCCTCCTTCATCCCTTTCTCTCCTTCCTCTTTTTTCCTCCCTGTGCGTGTCTGAAGGTCAACCCACGCCCTGCGTAGCCGGTGACGGGGTAAGGCGTAACTCCCCGCCCCGGGTAGACATGTAGGGCACGTACGTACGTATCCCCGGTAAAGGCCGGGCCCAGGGAGGGGTGATTACCCAAGCTGGTACCTTCCGAACATGCCGATTGGTCCCTCCGTCCGTTCTCGGGAGGTGTGACCTGAGGTGCGAACAGGCACCTAAGGCGGGTGTGCCCTCAGAGAGGGCCCCCACAAGGAAGGAGCGCGCCATCGGAGACGCCGGTAATCATGGGGGACACCTCCGCTATGAAACCTTCCAAATCTTCTCTAGCCTTGACCCATAAGCGGAAACACGATGATTCTCAGCCACAAAAAGTCTTGCCTACCATTCCTAAGTTCCTGGTGGTATCGCGTACTGACGATCAGGATTTTTCTGCTGTAAATCCGTTTATCATTCAGAAGGGTGTCGATGCGATCGCTGGTCCCTTGAAGACCTGCTCCAGACAGCACAATGGGACCTTGTTGCTTGAGATTGAGAATGCGTTCCAGGCACAAAAATTACTTCGGGCTACACTCGTGCATACTTTCCCAGTAAAAGTGGAGGCTCACCGCACCCTCAACTCTTCACGGGGGGTAGTCTTCATGAGATCCCTGGATGGGTTATCCGATGAGGAAATACTCAGCTATATGTCTGATCAGGGCGTTACGGCAGTCCATCGCGTCATGAAAAAGGTTAACAACAACCTCATGCCAACTCGTACTGTCTTCTTGACTTTCGACAGGGTTGACCTACCGTCTGAGGTGAAAGCGGGCTACGAAGTCATCTCCGTTCGCCCGTATATACCCAATCCTACGCGCTGCTTCCATTGCCAGATATATAACCATACCAGTAAATCTTGTCCTAATGCAGCCAAGTGCGCCACCTGTGGCAGGGACGCCCATGAGGGTGAATGCCTACCTCCATCCCCTCGCTGCATTAATTGCATGGTTGACCATGCTGCTTCTTCGCGGGACTGCCCCGTTTATAAAGAAGAGCGGGTCATCCAAGAGATTCGTGTCAAGGAGAAGGTGTCAACCTATGCCGCTCGGAAGTTATTAGCGAGTAGGAAGCCCGCTGTACTCCCATCGGGTACTTACAGCCAGGTCCTCACCTCACCTCGACCAACTAAGGAGGTAGGCATTCAGACCTGCAACTTAACATTCTGTGACACTGTTGTCAGGTCGGCTAGCCTGAAGATTGCTCGTTCCACCTCTCCGATCCCTTCTGCCCGTTCTACAGTACATTTGTCGGCCAGTTCCCACACATCCCAGGCACCTAAATCAGCTGCCCGCAGTTCAAAAAAAGAACCTGTTCGTGAAGACTTCCTCAAGACTACGTCTTCTACATCGTCAACCGCTTCCTCTGCCCATCATGCCTCAAAGAAGGCTCACAAAAAGAATAGCCCCCCTCCTTCCCTGCCACGGCATGACTCTTCAGTCACGCCGTCCAACAGTTGCCGGCCTCGGCCGTCTTCTGTTTCACTGGGACGCTCCGTCTGCCGGGCACCCGGCCCTTTACCGGCGGTGGAAACTGCCCCTCCTGATCAACTCAGGGAGGTGGCAGGCGCGTCGGTCGAACCTATGGACCACGACCCTTTGCCCCTAGACAGCGATAGCAGTGCTCCCTCGAAATCCGGTTCTCAGCGGCCGTTGAGGTGACCCCGCTTGCTTGTTCGTTTTTACCCACATTTCTTATCTCATTTTTTTATCATGGCGCTCCTTCAATGGAATATTCGCGGCATTCGTTCCAATCGGGAGGAGTTAAAGCTACTCCTTCAATTGCACTGCCCGCTTCTAGTCTGTCTCCAAGAAACTAAATTGCATCCAAGTGATCGTGCAGACTTTCCCCACTACACCTCTATACGTTTCGACCTGCCACCTGTGGAAGGTACCTCAGCCCATGGATGGGTTCTGATATTCATTCGAGACGACGTCTATTACCATTCCATTTCATTGCATACTCACCTACAGGCAGTTGCCGTCCGCATCACTCTATCCACATTTACCTTTTTCCTCTGTAATATCTATTCGCCATCGTCATCTGCCCTTACTAGGCCAGACGTGCTACACCTCGTCGACCAGCTCCCTACACCTTTCGTGTTGGTAGGCGACTTCAATGCCCACCACCCCCTATGGGACTCTCCGGTCCTTTCAGACACAACCCATACTTACTCCCACATAGACCTTGCGATATGCACTCCTCAGCTTGCCGGTCGGTTTGAGTGGTATGCACTTTCTGACACGTACTCGAGTGACCATTTCCCTTGTATCATCCACTTCCTGCATCATTCCTCATCTCCTCGTCCCACCAGTTGGAACAATTCTAAAGTCGACTGTTGGGGCTTTATTCTTCCATGGCTGTTTTTCACGATCAGAATTTTCCCAGCTGTGACAGTCTGGTTGAATACCTCGCAGAGGTATACCTCACCGGTGCCGAACATTCCATACCTCGTACATCCTCTTCTCCACGTCGTGTCCCGGTCACTTGGTGGACTGCAGCCTGCCGCGACGCGCTTAGAGCCCGGCGCCGTGCTTTACGAACATTCCGCCGCCGCCCAACTTTGGAGAATTGCATAAATTATAAACGTATGAGAGCGCAATGTCGTCGTATCATAAAAGACAGCAAAAAAGCTTGCTGGACTGCTTTTACTAGTTCTTTTAACCGTTTTACTCCCTCCACAGTTGTTTGGGGTGGCCTACGCCTTTTATCCGGCATCAAGGTCCACTCCCCGATTCCTAGCCTGACCGTGGAGAACGCAGTCCTTGTGGACCCCGCTGATGTTTCCAACGCATTGGGCCGTTTCTTTGCGGAGGTTTCGAGCTCTGCCCATTACCACCCTGCCATTCTCCCTCGCAAACAGGTAGAGGAGGCACGGCCGCCTTCTTTCCACTCTTTTAATCGTGAAAATTATAATGTCGCCTTCACCATGCAGGAGCTAGACCGTGCTCTCGCCCTGTCCCGATCTTCTGCTCCTGGGCCCGATTCCATCCATATTGAGATGCTGAAGAACCTTTCTCCTGCGGGCAAGTGTTTCCTACTTACCACCTATAATCGCATATGGACTGAAGGTCATGTTCCCACAAGTTGGCGTGAAGCTATTGTTGTCCCCATCCCCAAACCAGGGAAGGACAAACATCTTCCTTCCAGTTATCGCCCCATTTCTCTGACGAGCTGCGTCTGTAAGGTGATGGAACGCATGGTTAACGCTCGGTTGGACTGGCTCCTTGAATCTCGCCGCCTCCTAACAAATGTCCAATGCGGTTTTCGTCGACACCGCTCTGCTGCTGATCACCTCATTACGTTGTCGACCTTCATTATGAATAACTTTCTAAAGAAGCGTCAAACAGTAGCAGTGTTCTTCAACTTGGAGAGGGCATAAGATACCTGTTGGAGAGCGGGCATTCTCCGCACATTGCACACATGGGGCCTTCGGGGCCGTCTCCCTCTTTTCATTTAAGCGTTTCTGGCGGATCGCAAGTTCCGGGTACGGGTGGGCTCTGTTTTGTCAGATACCTTTTGCCAGGAGAATGGGGTACCGCAGGGCTCCGTCTTCAGTGTGGCTCTCTTTGCCATTGCAATCAATCCGATCGTAGATTGCCTTTCAGCCGACGTTTCCGGATCCCTTTTTGTAGACGATTTTGCAATTTATTGCAGCGCCCAGCAAATGTTTCTCTTGGAGCATTGTCTTCAACGCTGTCTTGACCGTCTATATTCCTGGAGCATCACGAACGGCTTCAGATTCTCCACTGATAAAACGGTGTGTATAAACTTCTGAAGATACAAGGAATTTCTTCCACCATCCCTACGTCTCGGCCCCGTTGCTCTCCCTTTCGTGGAGACAACGAAATTCTTGGGGCTAATGTTGGATCGTAAACTTTGCTGGTCCACACACGTGTCCTACCTGGCTGCCCGTTGTGCCCTATCCCTTAATGTTCTTCGTGTCCTCAGTGGCACATCGTGGGGAGCGGATCGTACCGTCCTGCTCCACCTTTATCAGGCCATTGTTCAGTTGAAGCTAGACTACGGAAGCCTTGTATACTCTTCTGCACGGCCGTCGATTCTCCGCCGTCTCACCTCTATTCACCATCGGGGATTACGTCTGGCGACCGGTGCATTTTATACCAGCCCTGTTGAAAGTCTGTATGCCGAGGCTGCTGTATTACCCTTGAGCACTCGGCGTGACATACTCTTGTGTCGGTACGCATGCCACCTGCGGTCGATGCCCAACCACCCATCTTACCCGTTATTCTTTGACGACTCACTCAATCGCCAATATCAGTTGTCTGCGATAGCCTTGCTTCCACCTGGAGTTCGGTTTCGCCGCCTGCTTCAGTGGCTCGATTTTACCCTTCCTTCCACCTTCCGGTTGAGTGACAGCCCATTGCCACCGTGGCATCAGGCCCAGGTTCACACTCACCTTGAACTTAGTTCGCTGCCCAAGGAGAGCACCCCAGATTTGGTATACCACTCGAGACTTTCGAACTCCGTTCGCGGTTCGATAATGCCATATTTAGTTATACTGATGATTCCAAGAGCACTGTTGGTGTCGGATCTGCCTTCGTCGTCGGGGACCACCGTTTCCAATACAAGCTCCCTGACCGGTGCTCGAATTTCACGGCTGAGCTTTTTGTCCTCCACCAGGCTGTTTTGTATACCTGCCGCCACCGCCAACCTTTCTATGCCATCTGTTCAGACTCCCTTAGTGCCCTGCAGAGTCTTAAGGACCCTTTCTCGACCCATCCTCTCGTGTATCGGATCCAACGCTCCCTCCAGTTGTTAGCAGATGACAGCTGTTACATTTCTTTTCTGTGGGTCCCTGGCCACGTGGGTGTGCCCGGGAATGAGACCGCTGACATAGCAGCCAAGGCCGCAGCTCTTTTGCCTCGCATGGCTACCTTTTGCGTCCCATCGGACGATGTTCAACGGGCTCTTCGCCGGAGTATCGTGTCGTCATGGCACAGTGCGTGGCTTTCACTGTACAACAATAAATTGAGAACTGTAAAACCGATCCCGACCGCTTGGAGGACCTCCTCATGCCCCTCTCGGCAAGAGGTGGTCATCCTGGCCCAGTTGCGGATCGGTCACTGCCGTTTCAGCCACCGTCACTTGCTATCCGCCGACCCTGCACCGCTGTGCTGCTGCGGTGAACTGCTGACAGTGCGACATATTTTACTGTCTTGTGTTAATTTTCATCATCTTCGTGTACCCCTTCACTTTCCACCTACTCTGGAGGAAATTTTAGCTGATGACACACGAGCAGCTGCTAGAGTTTTGCGTTTTATCAACATGGCCAACTTATCAAAGGATATTTAACCCTTTTAATTGTCTTTTATCTTTCGTTTTTAGCCTTTTCTTGATGTTCTAACTGGCAGTTACCAACTTTTTTTTTAGATCTAGCGAATCTTTATTCTTGTGTGGGCGCTAATGACCTTAGCAGTTGTGAGCCCTAAAACCACAAAAAAAAAAAAAAAATCTCCTCTGCCCTCCCCGATTTACATGCCGCATATCGTGATTCGAAGTGCAGCAGCTGGAGGTACAAAAAGGAAGGAAAATGAACTACTTTGAAATAATGGAAATTAACAGACATATGTACACTTCCCCAAACCTGGTACTGAAGGATCAGACACAATTTCCATACTCTCCACTTCTGTCTGCAGAACCTAATCATAACCCTGTGCAGACAATGTAAACTACCATCTCCTACCCACTTGTCTCAAACATCTACTACTGTTTCATAGCCATGTTGCAAAAAACATCAGAACTGTTTGGCTGCTTACCAGATATAAATTGTATGCCTTATTTTACTAGTTATAAAATTCTTGTGTAATCACAACTCTTTTGGCTGCTTATGTGATATAAACTTTGTCTGATTCTACTAGTAACCATAGTTTAATTTAACCAGTTGAAAAATATTTTAAACATATTTACATATGTTTTATTCGACTTTGTCACATGCTACCATGTTCCAGATGTTGGTCCTGTTTAAGATAATTTTTTGGTCAACTTTAATTTAACCAGTTAAAATTTTAACACATATTCACAATGCTAACATGTTTCTAGACATTAAACCTGTTTAAGATAGATACGTTTTGATCACTATTTTTCAGCCAATTTCTATTGTTTCAATTTATATTTCATAGGATAACGTCATAATCTATTGTATTGTCACGTATTTTATCAATGTCAGGAATTTACACCACAACTTGAATTGTAATATTTCCTGCGTGTTAGTTATAAACTAAAACACTAGTCTCCTTTGTCCAGCAATTTTCTTCTGCGCTCTCAGTACTCATGTAATCTACCATCTAAGCACTTGGGATCTATCAGTATATCGCAAGCAACGTGTTGCTGACCCTTGATGTAAAAGAAAAGATATCTTAATCCTACTAAGATTGCTGCAGGCCTTTCAATGACTACCGGTAAATGTATCTCACCCAGAACCATTTTGTGGCAATTTAATCGGCCTGGTTTCTATGCTCAGTAGCCTGTGTTCCCAGTCATTTTTAATGACAAGCTACTGACAGGACACTAAACTTGAATTTTCCTTCCTTCCTTTTTTAACACAAGAGTTGGGTATTAAGCATAGTGTACAGTACATTATTATACTAAATAATTTGAACTTGGTGAAACAAAGTTTGTGTTACAAAGGAGCCACCAAAAACTGTAGGAATTAAGTCAGTTACTGCACTGTGGCTGATGAATGCCCATTCTTCATTGAAAAGGTAATAGCTAACGGTCAGTTACTGGTTCAGTGTTATATACCTGAAATAAATAAGTCATTCTCTGATTTAAAATATTGAAATGTATCTGCAAAAAGGAAAAGAGATTGGCACAATTTGAATTACTAAATTGTATTAGTAGATGTCTTGAGATGCATTTAGGACACTATTGCTAGTTCAATTCAACTGAGAATGCTATGAATGACAAGATATGATAGATCATTAAAGCTCTCATTACATATGACATTAAGATGTCAGACTGTGTTGATTCTCACCTTGTCTTAATTTATTTATACTTGGCTGTCTTGTGCATATAGTTATGAAAAACTTAAGCAAGTGACATAGTTTGTGGTTCAGTGGTTTCAGCATATTTGACATGCTTCTTTATCAATTTTATATGGTCATTGTAAATGTTATTAGATGATCTAGGTTTCCACTTAATGAAGACCTCTTATGTATTACATCCAGTCTAAGAGCAAGGGTGTGTGTGTGTGTGTGTGTGTGTGTGTGTGTGTGTGTGTGTGTGTGGTGGGGGGGGGGGGATCAGATAGAACAGTCTCTGCTGCAAATTGAACTTGTTTGTCCTATTACTTGTTTCACATGGTTAGTGCATCATGAAACTGGAACAATAAAGAAAATATTACAGTTTTGACTGAGGCACCCAACGGTTCTTCGTGGAACATCATCATACTAAATTAAAAATCACAAATTTTATGTATGTTCAAAAGATTCATTTATTAAATGGTTTTTGGCTTATAAGGCCATCTTCCAAGTATCTTCGAATTACAAGCTGTATTTGTATGTGAAAAACCAGTTAATGAATTAAAATAATCATTGGAGCAAACACAAAATTGTAATTTTAATTCAAAATATTATAGCTCAAGTATATGAACCTATTGGCAAACAGATATAGTACTGTTGAAGGTGAGTAAATTGGAAAAATTTCATCTTACTAGGTTGAATGCTGATGGCAGAAAAGTGTGGGGCTTTTCATACCGTGTCGAGCAGTGGTAGAAAGTGGTTTAACACTCAATAAAAGTTACCATAACAGGAACCTACAAAAGATTAAAAGTTAAATGACTGCACCAACTACTGGCTGGGAGAGGTAATGTATTAAAATATTATATGGATTCATATTGTGAAACTTTCCACAGCAGAGGAAGGATCAGTGCCTTGGCAGGTCCACATTTACAAGTAACAGATGTTTGTTTTACGATTGAGTACCACTCCATGACTGTAAACATAGAAGTACGGGTTGAGTTACAGTCTGCGTGAGTGAACGACAAGTCATGTTTTGTCGCTGGAGTAGCTGGGAGGAGATGACATGCAAGGGAATGAGATGATGATGGAGGAGGAGGAAGAATATTCCAGGAAATTTTGCACTGTTATGAAATTATTAGGGAAAAGGCAGATTTGAGTTAGTAGAATGGCACGAGGGTCATATAGGGTAGTCTATTGTGGTAAAGCAATGGAAAGCCTAGTTGCGAAAATAATTGCATGGAGGGTGTAATAGTTTTAATACTGGGTGGGGAGGTCAGATTGGAAAAAAGATAAATTATATGAATAACTGTTCATTCCGGCTGTGTTCTGGGGACTGTGCTATGACTTGGTAATTCCTAGTTCATCTAGAAGTGAGACGATTTTTCCTTTAGAGACATAGTATAGAATTCACAACTTGTCTGTAGGTGGTTGATTAAGCTTGCTTCTCTCGAGAAGGCCGAATTAGTTTTGTCAGTGCCTTTCTTTGTTAAAAGATGTTCTTGGTACCCAGCCTTCAAAGCTCGTTAAGTTTGATCACGTAAAATAAGGGGCACTGTAAGCATTCTATTTTATAGACCCTAATGCAGAACCTTATCTTTGATTGTGAAGGCTATTTTTATGTGGTCACTTTTAAGAAAGTTGGTGAACCTAAAAGAAAGATCTTCTACAAAAGGCTGCCAGACATAGATGGGCTCAATAGTGCTGGCTCTAGGGAGGAGATAGGTGGTGTTTTTAGAGATTTTTTTTTCATGGTATAATCAATCTACCAGTGTATCTGTTGCTTGTAGCATTGTGCCACAAATTTGTAAGTTTTCCTTCAGTTGTTTCACCGATTAATGGGAGGTCACATAAATAATAGACCATAGAAGAGAAAAAGCTTTTTGTTGCTGAATGGGTGGCAGGTTGTTAACTGGGTGGCAGTGTCACTAGTTGTGGGCTATCTATAAACGCTAAACGTGATGTAATTGTTGGATAAAGTGAGTTTTAGCTCCAAGTATTTGATGGATCAATTATGACATGAGCTGGTGGGTAAAGTCATTTTTGGGTGCAGACTGCAAAATTCATCTGCGAGGGAGCATACTTCATATGTGGATGTATTGAATATAATGATAATGTCATTCATATACGTGAAGTAAAAACGAATTTTCCTACACAAGGACAAGGCTTACATGAAATAGCATTACTTAACTTTAATTCTTTTGTAGGTGTCCATTACAGTAACTTTTATCGGCTGTTAGGCTGATTTCCATCACACGCAGAGCCCCACACTGTTATGTCATTAACATTCAACCAAGTAAGTTTAAAATTTACTCTCCTTTAGTGTTAATAGTTTTTTGCCCTACAGGCTCACATACTTGAGTTGTAATATTTTCATTGTTATTCCAGTCTGACGATGCACTAATAATATGAAATGTGTAATTCGACAAATAAAACATAATTTGCAACAGACTGCTTTCTATTTGAATTATTTCTCCACTGTTGATGTACCTGCCACCATGGAATGGAATTATTTTTGTAAGAATTTGGAGGCTGCTGTGGAAATGACTTCAAACAAAAATTATAGTAAAAGTCTTGTTTGCAAATGTAATGTTTGTATCTTTCCCAATCATTAAATCCTACTAATACCAGGAAGTTAAAAGTTCAGTGGACCAAAAATTTAAAGATTTTATGATGTATGATGAGTAAAATGACTATGTATGTGATTTTTAGTAAAATTGTTTTACAGTGTTCCGATTGTTTTGGTTGGAAATAAAACCGATCTACACATGGACCGAATTGTAAGCAGTGAAGAAGGAAAGAGATTGGCTGATTCGTGGAAAGCTGCATTTCTTGAGGCATCAGCAAAACAGAATGAGGTAACAACTATCTTCATTTATATAATTCTTCTATTAAGTGTGTGTGTGTGTGTGTGTGTGTGTGTGTGTGTGTCGTGAACTACTACTAAACTGCTGGAATGATATTGATTAAATTTTCTGTTTGTGTTTGAGCTGACATGGCCAGATGGTTGAGATTTACAATAGGACCCAGTAGGTTTAATTGAGGGGGGGGGGTCAAAATATTTAATTTTGAATGGGTGTTACCACTTTGGATTGGATTCATATTTTTTGTGCTACCATACCGTTCATCTGATCGCAACACAATTTTGTACCCATGACCTTCAAAACAAGAGGAAATCACTGCCTACAAATAATTCATACAGGGCATGATGAAGGGTACTTTACAACATTTCGATAGTTTTATTGTGATCTTGATGACATTTTTCACACTTAACCTTCAAAACAAGAGAAACATCATTGTCCACATATGATTTCATATGGTACTTGGCAATGGGTACCTTACTCCGGACTTTAACACTGACTGATCACTGTGTAATTTGGCAGAAATAAGTATTTTTGTTATATACAAGGAAGAGATGAGATTAACAGCTAGAGGGGACTGGAGGAGATTGGCATAGAGCGAGGAAAGTAATGACTGGGGCAGGGGGATAGATGGATAAATACCAGGGGGCAAGAGGAGAAGGCAGAGGTAGGTTGAGGAGGGAGAATGAGTTGGACAGAGAGAGGAGGGAGTAGTTCTTGGACTGACAATATATTGGAATAAATAAATACCTGAGCAATTCCAGTTTTTCAGTTAGCTAATGCAGAGAGGCCTAAGAGGAATTGGGAGGGGGGGGGGGAATGTAGGAAGTATGTCCAATTCTCTTGCATATTTAGCAGTTACAAAGTATTGCTAGTTTCACTAGTTATTGTGAAATACTGAAATATTTATCTTAAGTTAAATTCAATTTGAAATGGTCCAACATACCATATGTTGTGAATGAGCCGGCAACCCTGTTCCCCTCCACTACCATGTGTCAATCCCAAAGCAATTTTAATTGGAGTGTAGTGAAGGTATGATTTGTCATACACATGTTGCCTCCTTTGTCTATATCAAAGTTATTTTATTAAAACATTCTTGTTAGTGAGGAATCCTGTACCCCCTTCCTCCCTCACCTTTTTGATGAACTAATGTGGTTCACTTTAAAATAATACTCTTAATCAACAAGCGTGCATGAGCATGCCTGTCGATAAATGTAACCAGAGGTGATAGTAAAAGGTGTTCATTATTCTAGAAAATGCAAATAACTTCACTCCTAACCTGACCTTGGTTTACTGTTCCAGTATTCATAACATTGTTTTAATACTATTACTTTCTTAAAATTGCCTAAGCATACGGGCGAAAAATTGCATCTTTCATATTTTATTTGGGCTGTGTATTTGTCTTTGATATCTTTCGATCACGGCACCATGCTTGATAAGAGGGTGTCCTGGCCTGTTCTCTTTGTTTTATAGTCATCTATTTGTCTTTGGTATATAATCACGCTTGGCCACCATGTGAAGTCATGTTATAATTCCCACCAACTGGATTGCAAGTTAGGAAGAGTAAGTGGATAAGGGGAGTATGGATTGGTACTCATTTATGAAAGAATGAAAGACGTCAGATATCCAAAGGTACTGCACTTGTGTGGAGGTACTGTACTTGAATGCTTATGGAAAATGGAAACCCTGTTCCAGCTGCTAGTGGCATGTGAAGAAAATTGGAAGCAGGTGACTAGGGCTCTGTGGTTGTTACCCATGTAACCCACAAATATGGCAGGTTTAATTATGTCACCCGTGTAACCCATAAAGAAGGTAGTTATGTCTTCTCCCACCCTCTCCCCAGGGGGCCGACAGATCTTATGTGTGTATGTATGTGGCACACGCAGGTCCCTAAGCCATTGCAGTGTTTTTTCTCTACCAGGCTGCATTTCCATTCCCAGATTCCCCTCCTTCTCATAATAAATCTCCCTCCTCCACCCCCCCCCCCCCCTCCACCATATTTGGCATTTTCCTTTAAGACGACTTGGCTATTCCCACAGTTTTCATGTTCTTTAAACTTAATTCTCCCTATCTTTTTCTCCATTTAGTCCTCCTCAAGGTTTCACATCACTTTCTAAATTTCTGTATGAGCAATTTGGGGAAGATCTCCCTAGCTTTCCCCATTGCCTTCTCCCTGTAGCTTCCTGTCTCCCAGGAGGTTACCAGCACAGTAGCCAATCTGTGTGTTGAGGTGTTATATGTATACCCTCATTGTTCAGCCCCCTAACAACACAAGGATAACCTACCTTTTCCTCCACGGCCTTCCTCTCCCTGGCTACTTGCTGGGAGGAGGGTCAGGTCTGCTGGCTTTGAGCTGAACCTTTCCCCTGGTACTGTTCCAGAACACACTTTCACTACCACCAAGCCACTCTTATTTGTGAGAAACATCAAAATAAGTTTGGCTGTGTTTAGTTGATTAATAAAATGAGGTCTGGGCTCTGTTTTGATCAAAACCTCTTTGACCAGCCAATCAGATGCTGTTCTTATATGTGAGAGGTTAGGGGACATCCCAGTGAGAGGAGACCAATATTGAAACATGACACTTGACGTCATCTCTCACAATGACCTCCTTCAGTCCGATGAACTTAGGGCTTATCTGGAATGGTATGGCTATAATTTTGTCCAGTGTTTGTATAGTGATCGTAAAGGCAGTTGTGTGGACACAGGTGCATGCATCCTGGCTTTTGAAGGAGATGCCCTTATGCCCTTACAGAAAAAGTTGTCATTATCTATAAATCTTATGTAAAGGCTTATGTCCTACTTCCTATTCGCTGTTTCTGCTGCCTTTGTTTTGCCCATATGTCTTCATGATTTGAGGCAAACCTTGTTTGTAGTGACTGTGGATGCTGTATTCCTGTTGGAAGTCCCTGAACGTCAGTCCCAAGGTGTGTGAACTGATCTGGACCAAATGCTCTTCACTTGGTGTTACTGTCCAGTCTATAAAAAGGACACACAGTTCCAAGAATTTAAAACAATAGATGGTTAGGAACAGGAAACATTCAGTGCTATTTTATGGGCAATGTCAGTTTTTTTTTTTTTTTTTGCATTTTTCAGTGTCATTTGCTGGGGACATTGTTCCATTTTCAGTTCTCTATTTTTGTCATATTTAACCATTTCTTCAATGTTCAAAATGACACTATTCCTAAGATAGGGTGGTGAGAAACACAATTTTAACAAAAAGTCAATTATCAATAAATGTTTTTATACATGAAGTATTTTAAATACTACGAAAAAATTATTTAACAATGATAGTATCCAGTAAATTAAAAAATATACAGAACTCCCCTTTTTTCAGGTACAAAGATTGTTTTTGACACAAGAACTTTTCTCCCTGACTTAAAAGTTTCTATTATATGGTGCTAATTTCTTAAAGAATAATAATAATGAAATACAGAAGAAAATATTTTAATGTAAAGAAGTCTTTGCTTCACAGCAATATGGTTAATAAATAGTCTTGGCTGCAACTGCAAGAGAAATTTTTATTTGAAAATCACCAAGAAAGCTTGAAGGTACATGTATAATTAGTATTTCACAGGAACAAAATATTTATAAACATTTGGAAACTGTATTTAACTCTAGCTAAATATGAAATACATGATTTTTCTTAACAGTTCTTAATGTTTAGTCGCATGTTTGCTGGAAACAACATTTATAATTCTTCATGCTTTCCCGGCGAGATCTTGACATTTTGGATAGACGGGATTACTGCCGGATGTATGCGTCGTTCTGGCACAATATTTTGGCCGCGTAACTCGCTGCCTTCTTCAGGTGCTACCTGAGACTGCCGTTTTTGGAGGACCTGGTCCAGTATTTATGCCCAGCAGACGCTAGGCGCTCTGTCTGCGGTCCGCGCCCAGCTGACGCTGCTTGTAGGGTGTTGTCTCTTCCCTGGCGTTCCGTCGGACGTCCGCGCCCCAATCGGCCGCCATCTGTGGCAGCGGCAACTCTCTGAGGCCCCTCCCACGTTGGCTGCTCCCTCTGCGGTCCGCGCCCGTCTGGCGCTGCTCCTGAGGTGTTGTGGCTTCCCTTGTGCTCCGACGGACGTCCGCGCCCATCTTGTCCACCATCTGTGGTCGGTGCAGCTGTGTGAGGCCTTTCTGGCGTCAGGCGCTCTGATCTTGGTCCGTGCCCACCTCGCGCCTCTCCTGAGATGTTGTGGCTGCGCAGATGCTTCAACGGATGTCCACGCCCGCCTTGGCCGACATCTGCTGCTATAACAGCTGTTATAGCAGCAGATGTCGGCCAAGGCGGGCGTGGACATCCGTTGAAGCATCTGCGCAGCCACAACATCTCAGGAGAGGCGTGAGGTGGGCACGGACCAAGATCAGAGCGCCTGACGCCAGAAAGGCCTCAGACAGCTGCACCGACCACAGATGGTGGACGAGATGGGCGCGGACGTCCGTCGGAGCACAAGGGAAGCCACAACACCTCAGGAGCAGCGCCAGACGGGCGCGGACCGCAGAGGGAGCAGCCAACGTGGGAGGGGCCTCAGAGAGTTGCCACTGCCACAGATGGCGGCAGATTGGGGCGCGGACGTCCGACGGAACGCCAGGGAAGAGACAACACCCTACAAGCAGCACCAGCTGGGCGCGGACCGCAGACAGAGCGCCTAACGTCTGCTGGGCATAAATACTGGACCAGGTCCTCCAAAAACGGCAGTCTCAGGTAGCACCTGAAGAAGGCAGCGAGTTACGCGGCCAAAATATTGTGCCAGAACGACGCATACATCCGGCAGTAATCCCGTTTATCCAAAATGTCAACATTTATAATGTACATTTTGGTGAAAGTCTGAGATTTAAATTCTGTTTCCCAACAATAAAGAAATAACTTTGCCATCTGTTGCATTTATAGCTTTCAGCAAAGCTCTGTATATCCCTGAATTTCATTTTTAATAATGTCCACTAGTTCAGTTTTAAATTACAATTTAAGAGGTACATTGTGGGTTCTAATTTTGGACCCTAATTTGAGTTTTAATTGTGATTTGTTTTATTCTGAGTTGCAGTGGCTCCACTCTGTGTTTCAAGATTCTCATTTTGGATTTTAATCACTCTAACTTTTGTTAAAAAGAGCTCCCAGTCTTTTCATCAATTCATCTATTCAAGCTGGCCTCTCTGTTAGCATGGTGTGCATCAGCACTGGCATTCTCACTATAGATATAGGAAAAGGAGGGGGAAAAAAGCTACTTTTTCACATCTTGAGAACAAAAATAGTGATATGCCAAAAGGGCACACTAATCTGTCGCACCTACTTACACAGCTGTGTCTTAATTGCATTTAATAGTAACTGTTATTTAATACAATACTGGTAACAAAATAAAAGGAAAAGAAATAAATTATTTAACTCACATCGTTACAGACTCGACACTCAATGCTATGTCAGACTGCATCAGTAAGGTGGGCGGCGTCGATGGAATTAGTGGCAATGGCTGCAAGTGGGACACTGCTGTGCTCTGATGGTATCATTGGGAGCACTTTAAAGGCTGCAAACCAGTGCTGGCTGCTTAGCTTTGTACATTACCATACTGTAGAATGTGGCATGGCTGTGATACAGATCATGCGAGTACTATGTTTCATATGCTAATGCACCAGTTGGGGACAGCAAAGATTATCTTGCATGGTAATTTGATGGGACTCTGAGATCTCTGCACAATTGTGACTAATTGCTCAATTTATAGATGATAAATCAATTGCCCTTGGAAACCTTACAACCTACATATTCCTTCCAATAAAATAATTATTTCTGTTGCACAAATCTTCTATTATATCTTAATATATTTTTAACCACTTATGCTCGCATCTGGTTGCACCCGCACCACTTAATGCGGTGCAGCCTTTACTCTGCATCACTCGGTTGCACTGCTACCCGGGCAAGCAACATGCAGTCCCTGAACATTTGGCACTTGAGATCACGGTTTGGCCTCCTGAATCATCGTTATTCCATTCTGTTGTTCAGTCACCCACAACTTGTGAAATTTCAGTTTGTTCTCTGCTGATCCAAACATGCTGCTCACCGTACACCTCTTCATTTCCCCTGTTTGTGAATTTGGTCTCCTGCCAGTTTAGCCGCTGTAAGATCAGACAAGACAAGAACTCTTCCATAGAGTTAGTAGATGGAAATCATATTTGCACTATGCAATGTAGGTCATTGCACATATTAGTATACACCAGTGCTGTCTACAGAACCTCTGCAGCTAACGCTTGAGAACTTCATTAAAGAATGTGTCAGTGCTGCTGTCGCTGACATCTGTTGTCACCAGTGAGCAGCATATTTGTGCGCACACTCAACCCGTGCCCCCTCCAACACGGCATGCGCCCATGAGAGATTTAAGTGCGCGCGTGCGCGCACACACACACTGGTGCTATTGTCTCCAGCAGTATCAACCTTTTTGTGTGAGGCAGGGGAATCTGATTAAGACAGTGATGGCTGAAAACTTTTATTTAATCTGTTATGTGTGCCTTTCTGTCACTCATTAGGATGTCTCCGTTGCTGAGTAGTGACCTTTCCTTTACAAAAAAATATTTTTGAATCATTCCTGAAGTTTCCATTGTTTTTATTTTGTCTCCACAGATACAGATATTTATAAATATCCTCAACATTATTCGTCATAACAAAACTACTCCTATGCGAGTGCAGCTGCACTTAACAGCTAGCACAATATGTATGCTGCTTTATGATTTGAAAACAGTCTTACATTTGGATGAAGTCTAAATTGTGTATTTTAGGTCCACACTAACAGCTCACTAGTATGCTATAACAGGCTATGTACTCCTTGCCTGCAATTATTACTTCATTTAGTTCATCCAGTCACCACAGAGTGCTGACTCTGACTGTTACTTGAGCAAATGAAGTTATCTGCTTCAGCACAACAGCTATGAAAAATTTGCATATAAGAGTGCTGTTTATCCCAACAGCGTTTATTGGTTTGGGGGGGGGGGGGTGATTATGTACTTCTCTAGAAAATGGATTAATTGTGAACTTTATTGGTAATATAATATGTTTCACATCAATTAACACGTGGTACAATAGTAAAACGTACAACGCCTTTCTATATAACGGTCTGGAATTCAATTTTTTTTTTAAAGGTCCTGTGGCAAAAGAACCTATTTGCTTTAACATAAATTCTTAGAAATATGTACAAACAAGATGTCTAAGAAGTAGATGATTTTTTTCCCACTGTTACAAGGAAAAGAATTTTTTTTTTTTTTTTCTAGTTCTGGCAGTAAATACATTTCCAGTTGTTTTCTTACACCATGAGTTTGCTAGTACGGAAGAGCACTTGACACAAAATCTGATACTACTTTTAAAATATTCACAAGGGGCACTCATGGATAACACAAATGCTTTTTTGCTGGGTCATCACTCATATCTACTCTTTATTAAATGCAGATTTATGAGAACCGGTTGAAATGAGTTGTGGACTTGTTGAACAGGATATCTCATTTAGTACTTTCATCCACCAACATAAGATATTGATGAGAGTTTAACACTGTGAATGTGGGTCTGGAAAAAATACAAAAGCACTTCATCTTCTGTTTGAACTCCAGCTTCTGTAACTGCATTTAATGTCACAGTTGTGTAGGTGACGGGCAATGATCCTATTGTTAGTGGGGAGGGGTGGGCAAGTTTGAATCCCTTACTCTTACGGGAATTGGATTCACAACTACGAGTTTGAGTACTGTGGGCAGGGCGAAGCTGGGAATTTGTATCTGATGGGAGGCGTGCTAAGGTAGTCCTTGCAGGTGCGGTGATCACTGTGTCCCCAGTGGTGTAGGGGTCAGCGCAACTGCCTAGAAAGCAGGAGACCCGGGTTCGAATCCCGGCTGGGTACACATTTTCAGCTTTGCCCAATCGCAGTTGATGTCATATATTCTGTGAATATTAAATAATAACAACTGCAGGATCAGAAGTGACGTCTGTTCTTTCGGAACAGATGCCACATGTATATATTCTTCCTTAGAGTTTGCACTTTTTACATTTACAACACACCTAATTATCTGGTTTCCACTTTTCAATTTGTCATCTAGATTATGTTGGTACTAGTTTTTTATGGGTAGGATAATTTGTAAATTCTTCTGGGGATGTTTTATAATCTACTTCTATAAAATATTCACTGAAAACCACTGATGAAATTGTCTGTGTTTGGCAATGCTGCCACGTATTTAGGTTATTATGAGATATATATTTGTGGTGACTAATGCTGCTAGATTTTCCATTCTTACTTAACAGCCCAGAGCAGTAAGGCATCTGTAAGTGATAAGGATTGTATTTTCGTTATTGGACTATTTGTTGAAATCGACTAGCCTACAATACGGCTATTAACTTATGGCCTAGGGAACAGTCAGTGCATGGCGGCACTTGCAGCAAAAGTTCTAACTTACACCGACACACTGAACCCCATGTGATCCCGGGAAGTGGTGAGGCTGCTAGAGCTTGCTAATGGGCTATGACATTGCCATTTTATTAAATAAATTTTCTTTTAAAGGTTTTTTGGTGTGATTAGTGTTTTGAATATTTCTTTTGAGGCAATAGTGCCTGCAATAGTGTTCACATCCCAACAAACTTTGTACTTCTCCTCCATCACTCTAACATTTCTGTGGAAACTATTACCCTGTTCCTCACTACAATGTCCACAGTTGTCAGGGAAGTAATCAAAACCTGGAAGTTTTGCAGAAGACCTTGACAGTATTTTCAGTCATGGGTCCCATAGGTCGGAATGAAGGTTGGTGTTTTTTCTATGCTAGCCCTAAAATATTTCTCTTAATCCTTCATATTGTCATTTTATGATATCCTTTAACTAAGGACCATCTGAAACAACCTGCTGCATCAAGTTTGGCCTCCCTGATACAAGGAAATTTCTCTGGGAAAGTAAACAGCCTCCTTTCTTTGTTCATTGCATTTTTAGAAATGATCTCGTCAACCCAATAGCTTGCGACTTAATGTTGTGCGGTCCTAGTGTCAGGTCAGATCTTGCTTATCAGTTTCGACAACATTATCAAAGAAGGAACAGTGATCTTCATTAGAGGTATTTATGTTGAGAGAGAGAGAGAGAGAGAGAGAGAGAGAGAGAGAGAGAGTGTCTTGATAGCAGAAGTTTATTATATTTAACTGCTTTCAACCTTATCTTAGGTCATCTTTAGAACATACATATAGCCCATGTGGCTGGTGCTGACACCTCCAGGGCTGCCTGGCTGCACATTGATAACTGCCACATGGGCTGTATATGTGTTCTTAAGATGATCTAAGATGAGGTCAAAATTGGTTAAATATGACAATATACTATAACCTTTTCTTGTAACATAAACAAATCTTGCTTTCCAAATGTTTGAATGTAGTGCTTTTAGTGATCACCTATCTTAATTCCTAACTTTCCACGGTAAATTTTCTTCACAAGAGAAAAAAAAAATTTAACTTCCTGAGTGACAATTTTTTCATAAATGTTGCAAAATTAGCAGGATGATTCTTGCACTTTTGATTCTTTTTCTAAAAAATGTTGCTTTTATTTACAAAGCTTGTCATACTAGGTCAGCTGAATTCCCACCTTCCTCTCCTGCAGTGTTTCTACCTCCATCTCTATAAGGAGTTGCCTTCTATGTCTGTATCTCCATTGTCATTTTCCAGCCTTAAACAAAAGACAGATAATTAGAAGTATCTTTTCATCTTTCTTAACTACATTTTTTAGCTCAAAAAGAATTTACTTGTTGAGTTAGCTGTACAATGTGATCTTCTTCCTGTCAACTAATTATAGATATGTGTATTACTCTTTTGACATATAAAATGTTCAAAGCCAAACTTTTTTTTTCCCCCACCAAATGATGGCTCTCAACCAGAACCAGTTGTGAACATTAAATAAAGTGTGTTGAAACAGTAAATATGCAATAAGTCATATAAAATATTTTTAAAAAAGTCATCACCATTATTTAAACTCTCAGATGATAGTCAAGTCAACATGCACATAAATGCAATTTCCCAAAATTATCACTGTCCAAGTAAGTCTGTTACTTATTAACAATTTTGGAGAAGCTTCGATAGTCTGACAGTCACTGTAGAGTTTCCTACATCTGTAAGATTTGTACACACACATTTTCTTGGGGGCAGATACTGTGTACATATTCACAGTGGAAGCCTCTTTTTAAAATTGCTTCACAGAAAAATAGTTCAGGTCATTTCATTTATTTCTGCTGCAATGGATGTACTTACTGGAGCTGAGAAAAAGTTGCTTAACAATATTCAGTTTCTAGTATTTTATGACTCTTCCACTTTTTGTAACAATTGAACAGGAAAACTGAAAGTCTTAGCACTTCTTTATATGCATAGAAAGCCCCACTTACATTTCCAGATTTGACATTTACCGGATTCATCATTTTCCCAGCAAATATAACATTTTTTGTCAACCCTTTTATTTTTCTTATTTTTACAATGTCAATAATGGAGGATAGATAACAGCTTATGCGAAGCGGCTCGCTGAGTCACTGGCAGGCATGAAAAATGGACAGTCACATTTACACAACTTAAATTTTTGCCATGACCTTCAACGGAAAAAGAAACACACATTGACACAATCACTCAGACAACTATACACACACAACCATCCCCCTGCGGGTTTGGAGGTAAAAATAGGCCCGCCGTATTCCTGCCTGTCGTAAGAAGCGACTGAAAGGAGTCTTCACACTCTTTGGCAATACATCTACGGTCCCCTATGTGGGTTTGACCCTCCATTTTCAAAACCGTTCAGAAGAGTGAACCATTTGGTAAGGACACCTTACGTGGTGCAACCAGTATTTATCGTGTCGTGCCGTCCTGTGCACCCATCATTGAATGGACCTAAAACTGCGGCTTCTATTCAGCCATTGGGCAGGCCATTTCTTTTCAGTGCAAGTCACGTCCATTGTGCACTAAAATCTATGCACCCTTAATCATGATGGTTCATACAGCACCAGAAACCCAGCACGGTAGTCAGTCCGTTGTGGTGGTGTCATCATGTACCCTCTTCGCTGTAGCCTCCTGACAACACAGGGATCGCTCTACTGATGCCAGAGCTGCAAACTCCTCTTGCAGGCCGAGTGGATGGTTGTCGCTGTGGAGCATCAGGACTCCCGGCAAAATCTTCATCCCACCAGGTGACCCTTGCTGCAGCTGGGTGGTGCCCATGAGGAGAGCCCCTGCTCGGAGTGGGTGGCAATGAAACGAAATAAATCACAATCTCAAAATCCTGGTACACCAGGTGTCTCTTAAGTGTGGGAAGTTCATTCGCTGTTCTGACTTTGTCTCGTGGGAACCATGGGGCTAAACAGACTGAGCCATATGTTCCCAAATTTCTAGTTTGTTATAGAACAGATGGGGGTTCATTCCAGGCAACCAAGCCCATGTTTTTTGTTCATAACATTGAGGACAAGTTCGGTGAGGTTGCGGGTATATGTAAAATGCGCAATGGATCAGTTCTGATACAGGCGTAGTCTGCATCCCTGTCACGGGCTCTACTCGCATGCAGTCAGTTTGGTGATGTTCCTGTATCCATACCACCACATAAGACCTTGAACCTGGTCAAGGGGGTTATTTTTCACTGTGACCTTTTGCTGCAGTCAGACGAGGAGTTGCATGAGAACCTGCAACAATGTGGTGTCCATTTTGTTTGCCGTCTCTTTCGGTGTCCAAAAGACAAAGGGTGGCAACTGGGGCATTCATCTTGGCCTTTGATGGCGATATCTTGCTCGAGAAGGTCAAGGTGGTGATATACAGATGTGATGTCCGACCGTACATCCCCCCACCCATGTGCTGTTTAAAGTGCTGGCAGTTTGGACACATGTCTGCCCATTGCAGTGCGGCCCCAATTTTTCAGGACTGTGGCTGTTTCTTACATCCAGATGCCCCTTGCACCTCACCACCTTTCTGTGTTAACTGCAGTGGCCACCATTCACGTTGTTCACTGGACTGTCCCGTATTCTACAAGGAATGCAAAATTGTCGAGTACAAGACCCTCGATTGCCTAACATATTCTGAGGCACGTCGAAAGTATGAGAAACTACATTGTGTCTCCATGATGTCTACATATGCTGCAGCCACTGTGGCATCGCCCCCATTGGGAGCAGATCCCCGACCACCTCTAACCCCTTCTGTGGGCCCTTTGGGCAATCAGTTAGTCTCAGCTCCCCAGAAGCCTGGGGCCATCTCTTCTTCTGCGAGGCTTTTGCCTCCCCCTTTAACAGGGTCAGTGAACCCCGTCTCTGCCGGATAAATGTCTCCCTTCTCTGGTTCTTCCTTCAGGGAAAGGGCCTGACGTGCCCCTTCCATCACCTCCTACTGTCCCTGACAACCTGGATGTCAGTCAATCTCCTACCGCACGGAAAGGGTCTTTTGAGGCGACCCTTTCCACGGCTCCAGCTTCGACACAGCCACACATCAGCCAGTGGCTAAAGGCCCCTGCACCTGCTGGTAGCCAGGCCTCCCAGTCTGCGTCGACATCTGACGTTTCTTCTGGGAAGCCCTCTCGGGTGTCAAAGCCCAAACCCAAGCGGGAGCAGACGAGAAAGAAGAAAGTAACAAAGGATAAAGAGCCGGCGGCAAAGGCGGCTTCCTTGCTGCCATCCACTACCAGTTCTGCCTCCGAAGGTGAGGTATAAATCCTTGCGTCTTCAAAGGACCTTGCCCTCACGGACGACCTGGACGCAGTGAATATAGACACCACAGACCCTCCACAGGTGGAAGCAACAGCAAACCTGGCTTCTGGCAATGTGAACATCAGCCTTTTGTGGCTATCGGGGATTTTATAAGAATTGACTTGCTTTCAACAGAGCATCTGGTGACGTTTCTATTCATGTGGTTAACTCTGTCTACTGTGAAGCTGTGCCCCTTCAAACACCTTTGGAGGCCGTGGCTGTTCGGAAGAGGACACCACTAGCTATAACGGTCTGCAGTGTATATCTTCCTCCGGATGGTGACATACCCTGACATGTGTTAGCTGCACTGATTGCACAGCTCTCGCCACCTTTCCTCATTATGGTGATTTAAACACCCATAACTCTTTGTGGGGTGGAAAGGTGACTACTGGCCAAGGTAGGGAAGTTGAACAGCTTGTCTCTCAGCTTGACCTTTGTATTCTATATACAGGTGCTCCCACACATTTCAGTGTGGCGCACGGCACCTTCTCAGCCATAGAGCTATCTATTTGCAGCCCTGTCCTTCTACTCTCTCTTCAATGGAG
This sequence comes from Locusta migratoria, assembly GCA_026315105.1. Taxonomy (NCBI): domain Eukaryota; kingdom Metazoa; phylum Arthropoda; class Insecta; order Orthoptera; family Acrididae; genus Locusta; species Locusta migratoria. The sequence continues at coordinate 484,908,016 of CM048744.1, read as the reverse complement.
AGTGCACGACAACTTGTGGGGCAGTGACCACTTCCTGATTTTTCTGTCACTGCCCTAGCCATCTGCCCCATTGGGCTTTTAACAAGCTGACTGGGATGCGTTCCAGAGGACTGCCACTGTTGGATGTCCGCCAGACGGTAATATTAACGCAGTGGTCGACAATTTTACGCAATTATTGTCTCTGCAGCTCAGTCTGCAATCCCCTCTTCTTTGGGCCCCTCCTGGCGGAGGACTGTGCACTGGTGGTCGCCAGAAATTGCTGAGGCAATCGGGGAACGTAGATGGGCACTTCAGCACCATAAACAGTACCCATCTCTGGCGAACCTTGTCGCTTTAAAGTGCCCCTGTGCCAAGGCTCAGCAATTAATCCAAAGATGTAAGAAACAATATTGGGAGACATACGTCTCTACCTTAGGTTCCCATGTCTCTCCATCACAGGTGTGGGCTAAGATCAGGTGCCTTTATGGCCACCAGGCTCCTGTTGGAGTCCCTGTTCTTTCTTTTCATGGGGCTGTGCATATGGACCCGAGTGTGATCGCTGAACATCTTACTGATCATTTCACTCAGCGATCTGCATTCGCTAACTACTGTGCAGCCTGTTGCTCCCGCAAGGAGCGTGTGGAGCGAGTGTGTGTGTGTGTGTGTGTGTGTGTGTGTGTGTGTGTGTGTGTGTGTGTGTGTGTGTCTCCTTTGCAATGCGCCGTTATGAGCGTTACAATGCTCCAATCATCGAACAGGAGCTCCTTAGTGCCTTGACCCGTTACCGTGATACAGCCCCCGGCACTGACTGTATCCATGCGCAGATGTTGAAACATCTTTTGAGGGATATTCAGCGCCATGTTCTTGCCATCTTCAATCACATTTGGGGTGCTGGCGAGTTACCGTCCCAGTGGCGGGAAGGCATTGTCATACCAGTGCTGAAACCTGGTAGGGACCCATTGGACGTCGACAATTGCCGGCCTATTTGCCTGACCAACATCATGGGCAAGTTGCTCGAACATATGGCGGTGCAGCATTTGAACAGGGTGCTTGAGACACACGGGGCCTTCTGGCACCATCCCTGGGTGGGTTTTGTCAGGGCCGTTCTACTACCAATAATCTGCTATGCCTGGAATCTGCAGTTCGAATATCTTTTTCCCGTCGGCAGCACCTCATTGCGGTTTTCTTCAACCTTCAGAAGGCATGCGATACCACTTGGCAGCATCACATCCTTGCCACACTGCATGAGTGGGGCCTTCGGGGGTCACTCCCCATTTTTATTCGAAACTTCCTCCAACTCCACTCGTTTCGGGTCCGAGTTGGAGTTGCCCATAGTTCGCCCCATGTCCAAGGAAATGGGGTCCTACAGGGGTCTGTGCTGAGTGTCTCGCTGTTTCTGGTGGCCATTAATGGCTTGGCTGCAGCTGTGGGGTCATCGGTGTTTCCTTGCCTGTACGCCAATGATTTTTGCATATCTTTCTGCTCCACCACAACAAGCGCTGCTGAATGCAGACGCCAGGCAACCATCCGCCAGGCTCAAGTGTGGGCCCTGCACCATGGCTTCCAGTTTTCCACCGGCAAAACACGTGTGATGCACTTCTGCCGGTGTCGGACAGTCCACCCCCACCCTGAACTATATCTTGACGGCAAACTACTTCCTATAGTGGACACTCACCGGTTCCTAGGACTGATCTTTGATGCCCAGCTGACTTGGCTCCTTCATATTCATCATCTGAATTTGGCATTACGCTTACTGGACCCCATCCACCATTGTGGGGTTTGCATTGCGACGGGAGCCTTCTGTACCAGCCCTGTGACCAGTTTACTTGCAGAGGCTGGGGTCCCTCCATTATGGGTCTGCTGCCAACAACTGTTAGCAGCCTATGCAGTCTGCTTGTATAGCTCGCCAGGACACCCAAACTACCGCCTTCTTTTTTCTAACGTGACCGTCCATCACCAACAACAGCGACCCAGGTCAGGAAACACAATAGCCGTCCTCGTGCAGTACCTCCTGTGGGAGCTTGAGTCCTATCCTCTACCACCTCCATTTCGGCCCCATTCACGTACACCTTCATGGTGCCTACCACGGCTGTGTCTTTGCCTAGACTTGGCCCACGGGCACAAGGACTCAGTTCCCCCCAAGGCTCTACGTCATAGGGTTTTTGCTGTTGTTGCTGACTACCCCAGCTATAACATAGTTTATACGGATGACTCGTTGGTTAATGGCCGTGTTGGCTTTGCCTGTGTCCATGGCAACCACTTCGAGCAGCAGTGTCTGCCAGATGGCTGCAGTGTTTACTGCAGAGCTGGTAGCCATTTTCCGTGCTTTCGAGCATATGCGTTCCTGCTCAGGTGAGTCATTTCTTATCTATAGCAACTCCCTGAGCAGCTTTTGCGCTCTGGACCAGTGCTACCCATGTTCCCCTTTGGTGATGGCTATCCAAGAGACTTTTTGCTCTAGATCACTCAGTACGACCAGTGGTGTTTTTTTTTTTTTTTTTTTTTTGTTTCCTGGTCACATTGGCATCCTGGGCAACGAACATGCCGATAGGCTTGCCAAACAGGCTGTCAGTGTCCGTCTTAGAGATCGGTCTTCTGGCCTCTGATCTCCGATCAATGCTGCGACATAGGGTTTCTGAACTTTGGGCTACTGAGTGGTGAAGTATGACCACGCCCAAAAAAACTAAGGGCTATTAAGGAGACTACGGCTGTGTGGCAATCTTTCATGCAGTCTTCCTGCCGGGAGTCTGTAGTCCTGTGCCGGCTCCGCATTGGCCACACAAGGTTGACCCATGGCTATCTCCTTTATGGTGTATACATGCCCCAGTGTCCCTGTGGCTCACACTTGACAGTGGCCCACATATTGCTGGCCTGTCCTCTTTTAGCAGCTTTGCGGCAGGGTTTTAATCTTCCTGGGGTTTTATCTGATGTTTTATGTGACAATGCCACAATGGCAGATTTAGTTTTACGTTTTATTCGTGCTGGGGGTTTTTATCATGCTCTGTGAAGCTTTGCTTCATTCCTCCATCTGTGTTCCTCCTGATTGGGGACTACCTTGTGTATCTATGTGGTTGATCCTTCCTCTTTTTTATCTCATAGTCAGTTAATTACAGTCTTCAGATTCATTGTGTTGTTTCCTTTAGTTGTGTATTTCTGTGTGATGGTCCCATTCTGTGTTTGTTTTGTCCTCTTCAACATTTTACTAATTTTACTACCTGAGTGAAGTTTTCCTCCCATTGCTGTTTACCATTTTTGGTGCTTTTATTTTGGGGGCGCTTTTATCTTATATTGGTACTTTTTTTGTACTGCTCTGCGATAGATTGGGGGGACTGATAACCTCCGTAGTTTAGTCCCCCTAAAATAAAACAAACCAACCACACACAACCACCATGCCTGGCTGCTCCAGTGCCACAAGCATCTTGACTGTGAGTAATGTGGGGAGTGGAGGGGAAAGGATGCCAGGTAAGGGTGGGTATGGGAAGTTGGCATTGCATGATGGATTGTAAAGGCTCTGATAGGTGGGAATGTGAGATGTGGTATTGAATACAGTGAAGGGAGACAGTGGCAAAGGATAAGAGAGGTGTAGAAGAGTGTGGGAAAGGAGTGGAAAGATTTGAAACTATAAAAATAATAAGGAAAAAATGAAAATGTAATTAAGCGAATAATTTAAGGGATGACATGAATTGGAGGCATACAGGATGATAAGTGGCGAAAGAGGGGGGGGGGATAATATTAGGCATAGGGTGTAGGGATGGCCAGTTATCTTAGGTTGAAGCCTGGATGGTTGCGATACCATAGAATGTGTTGAATGGACAACTCCCATGTGCCCATTTCAGAAGAGCTGGTGGTGGAGGGGAGGATCCAGATGGCTCAGATAGTAAAGCAGCCATTGAAATCCAGAGTACTGTATTCAGCAGAATGCTGTGCCATAGGGTGGTCCATTGTGCTTTTTGATACAGTTTGACGGTGCCCATTCATCCTGATGGACAGCTGGTTTGTTGTTATACCATTATAAAACACTGTGCAATGATTGCAGCATAGTTGGTAAATTGCACAGCTGCTGTCACAGGTGGCCCAACCTCTGATGGGTAGAATAACCCCCTCTTTTTTTTTTTTTTTTTTTTTTTTTTTTACTAAGATTATTCACCCCCGCTTTTGCATAAACATATTTATATTTTTCCCATCATTTATGCCCTATACAGAACACCTTCATAAAGAAGGAAATGAATGTAATTCACGTAACTCGATGTTGACATGGCTTTCACCTTCAATTTGTGTTCATAAAATGTTATGGAGTCAAGTTTCCTGACACATTGTGTTCATTCAGACACGTATTTGGCGTTTTGTTGTTACGTGCCAAGTTGACTCTGAGTGCTGTGGATGATGGGAGCATTGATGATGATTTACTGTTAATTCCAAATATTTATCTTTTGTGACACTTTATAAATAGTGAAGAGTTAGTTTTCCTGCCCATTAGAGGAGGTACAGTATTTTATCACCTCAAAAAGATGACGACAGTGTGAGACTCAGATGCAATGCAAACAATACACTTACGTACGTATGATGTAGAGCTTTGGTACTCCTGAAACTGGGACCACAGAACTGAATGTAGCCGATTGTAGCTTTACATTTTAAAATTATAATTAAAAATATTTTTATTGTTACTGTTGTTTCCTTGGGCTCCCTTGGTGTTGATGCTTTGCAGTCCTCGTGAAGCCCCCCATGTTTGTTCGATTTATGGTATGTCCTGATTTATAGACCAATAAAGTATTGCACTACTTAATCTACCTGCCTTTTCTCTGATAGTCTGTTGCAGATATTTTTCACACGGCATTGTTGGAAATAGAAAAGGCGAATGGCAATGTACAAGAAAAATCCAGTTGCATCATTTCTTGAAGAAAGATTCTTTTAGCTGAAGTTGCACATACAATATACAAATGTTATTTTTGTTTATCTTTTGAATAACCTTTTATTGTAATATTATGTTTTTTTTTTTTTTAGGATTTTCATTTGTACACATTTATTAATTATAATCATGTGATTATAACCTCTCAATATGATTTGTATCTGATGTGTATATTTTGTATTTAGGGATGGTATATGTTGATTGAATATGTTGTACACTGAAGTTATTTTAGAAGAATTTGTAAAAAAAAAAAAAAAAAAAAATCAATTTTAATTGTAGTTTTGGAAAAATAACATGTTAAATATTTTGCTTATGTACATATGTGTAAAAGTTGATCACTTACACAGAACTGACAGTTTAGCAATATCTTTAAGATTTTGAATGACACGTCTAGTGTTACTGTGTAAATGAAACAATGTAAACCATGTAGTGCTACACAATTCTGAATAAACTGTCATAAATAAATATTTTTCTGTTTTGTTTTGTCTAGAACATTATTTTAAATTGTTACAAATGTGGCATTGTCATTGTTTGTGCATTGAGAAAGGTAACAGATTTCACAGTATAACGGTGTCTTGTAGGAAAACACTCTCATTCCCAAGAGAAAGTAGATTGATTACTAAATAATAGGCATTCATTGCAGGAATGTAATTAATACGAACTGGTGCTCTGAAAAATAAATAATTCTGATGGGTGTGAGACAAGAATTATGATTAGAAATTCTTATCTCCTGTCCTTTTCCCCCCAAGGTAAGCCCATCCACTCCCATAAAACCCGCATCCTTTCCTTTTCCACCTCCTTTTTTTCTGATTAAGCGGCCAGTGGTTGCGAAAGCTTGAATCTTTGTGTGTGTGTGTGTGTGTGTGTGTGTGTGTGTGTGTGTCAACAAGCCTGTACTTTAACTTACCCAATCTCTATTGGTCCATATTAGCATCAGTTGACAAAGGCCATCAATAGTAAGAGATTAAAGAACAGAACTTCTAATTGTTAGCCGTAGCGTAGTGGGCAATGTGTTGGTCTGTGATGCTGAAGGTCTGTGGTTCAGAACTCGCCACTACCAAATTTTTTTATATATTTTTACTTTTATTTTTTTCCCCCCTAAAAGGCTTTCAGACACACTAATTAATAAAATAGAGCTATGTTCTTCCATGTTTAGAGTTGTGCATATGTAAGAATGCTCACTCTAAAATGCATGATTGTTCTATTTCGTGAACATGCCATGAAATACGTAACAATAAATTGAACAGTAGTCTTCTGAAGCATATGTACGTAAACTGGGAGGATACTGTAATACCGTACTTAGCATTCTGCACAAAGTGCTGATACAGGTAGTTTCGTATGTAAAGGAAGTCCCAGATTTCTGTGGAAAGTGTACATTCTTAATCAAACAGAAGGGAAGTGTATACATTGCAACAAATTACGTTTTTTTTTTTTCCTAAGTATTTATTCACTATTTGTGGAATATATTGAAAGTCATTAATTAGAATCAAAGCATCTACTAAAATATTTGTCTTTGACATGGTTACTATGGACACTTTTAATGTAGATGGCATTACCTTTCCTGTAGTTCAGATATGACTTTGTTCATGTTACAATGTTCTGCGCTAAAATACAGAGCAAATATTCTATTTCAAAGTGTGATTACATTTTCTTTTACAGTTAAAATCACAAACGGAAGAAGTGCGGTAATACTGAATTCCACATTACTCTAGTACTCAATATATATACAAAGTTAGTACTATCAATATGTCATTTAGAACAGTCATTGTAACAGTATCTCCCCTGTTTATGTACATGTGTTAAAGAAGTATAAGCTTACAATTCGTTTCAATTTATTTCATGGCATGTTCTTGAAACAGAACAAATGCACTTTTCAGAGAAAGTGCTGCTGCCTTTGAACAACTCAGAATCTTGCAGAATACAGTTACATTCAGTTAACAAGAGTGTGCGAAAACTTATTAGGAAGCAAGATGACAAAGTAGGACAAAAAGTTTGACAGTGGTGGTTTTATATAGGAAAAATTCCTAGCAGTAAGTAGCTATTTACTTACCAGGTGAGGGAGCACAGATATGTGACAGCAACACAAATAAAACACACACACACAAATGCAAGCTTTCACAACCGTTTGTTGCTTCCTCAGGCAAAGAGCGTGGAAGGAGAGGGAAAAGAAAAAGATGTGGGTTTAAAGGAGCGGATGAGGAGTCATTCCAATGCCGGGAGAGGAAAGAATTACCTTTGGGGAAAAAGGATAGGTAAAAAAACACACACACACACACACACACACACACACACACACACACACACGAGAGAGAGAGAGAGAGAGAGAGAGAGAGAGAGAGAGAGAGAGAGAGAGAGAGAGAGAGAGAGAGAGAGAGAGAGGCAGACATATGCAAAGAAGTTGGACAGATATGTCAGTTGAGGCAGAGGCTTTGTCCTCCCACCACCACCACTTATTGCAGTCCTGTAACCTGGAACGTGTACACAATTAATGGCAGAGCAACTTGTGACAGCACCCACTTGATTTACCAACTGACATGCCTGCACTGTAAAGCATTCTATGTGGGAATGACCAGCAACAAACTGTCCATTCACATGAACGGTCACAGGCAGACAGTGTCTGTTGGTAATGAGGATCACCCTGTGGCTAAGCATGCCATGGTGCAGTGTTACACCGTCAGAGTTATGTGGATACTTCACACTGACACCAACCTTACAGAACTCCGGAGAGGGGAACTTGCCCTTCAACATATTCTCTCTTCCCGTTTCCCACCTGGACTCAACCTTAGTTAGTTTTAAATTCCCGCCCACCATTGTACAACATCTTTGCCTTAAATCTCTGGACAAAGCCTCTGCCTCAACTGGCATCTCTGTCCAACTTCTTTGCATTTTGCATATGTCTGCCTTTGTGTGTGTGTGTGTGTGTGTGTGTGTGTGTGTGTGTGTGTGTGTGTTATTTATGTTGCTGTCGCATACCTGTGCTCCCTTACCTGGTAAGTAAACTTCATCTACTTTTTTTTTTCTTCAGTGAAATCGATGCTTTGCGGTCATTTGTTCATATTTGTTCTGGGTTGTTCAATGAGAATTTTACTCAGTTTTTTATTGGTGTTGAACCAACACCATCTAAAGAGAAGGCCTGTGCACTGCCGTGCCACATCACATCACGCAGAGTAGCTCGCGATCGCGTAGCTTACTGGCTGGCTGTTGGGACACCGCCTCACAGCGGCCAGCCAGTGAGCTATGCGATCACGAGCTACTCTGTGTGATGTGACATGGCACGGCAGTGCACAGGCCTTCTCTTCATATGGTGTCAGTTGAATCGTCTTTCATTTTCTTTCTTTTGATTGGTTCGTCATTTTGAATGGGTACTACTTTGTGGACGTTGGTTTGTTTTGTCCTATTTTGATCATTTTGGATAACTCAGTTCTCTCATTACAGAGGGCGTCGAGCTACCATGCCGGCAACCCTCTGACCGAGCGCGCCCTAGCAAGTTCCGAACCACTGTGAAACATGTTCGTACATCACATACTAATTCCTCGCCTATTACGCTATGGCGAACAGCTGTGTGAGTAACCTGTGATTCTCAAACTATCGATGGCCGGTGTTACCTAACTCCCAACATTAGATTATAATTCATTGTCCTAAGAATGACGTGTTTTTGATAATTTTCAGTGCACCATTGCTTTGAAATGACAACGCTTGAGTTATAACAACAAAATCATCAAGTAGAGAAAAGCAAGATGGCGTACGCAAGAGAGATTTTAGGCCGAAGGATGTCACATGACAAATTTACGTACGCCAAATGTGCACTGTGTTCCATCCAAGCTATAGTCACTCGTCTGAATGCCAAATGTACTCTACGTTCGTTCCAGCCTATAGTCATTCGTAATCAGTACAGGCAAAGAAAATAAACTTTGAACTACTAAGGCAAGACTGATAATATTTTAACGGAAAAATATAATGAAAATGTGGGAGAGATATTAAAACGATAGTTCAAAGAGGTAAAAATTAAAGAAAAGAGTATGTCAGTCAATGCTAAATTCAAACATCGTATAATTTTGGCTGTTTGTTAAAATACAGTCAGAAACGTTATTAAGTGTTGGGTGCACAGATATTACCACAATAGTAGTAGTAATCTTATCACCATAATTTTTTATTATTTCGCCCACCAGGAAAGTTTCCATCTGTAAGAAAGTTACCAGGTGAAAAGGCACCAGTTTGTTGATACGCAAATAAAAACGTACACACACACTCAACTAAGCTTTCGCAACCATTTGTTGCTTCTTCAGACAAAGAGCAACGAAGGAAAAGGAAAGCATGCGAGTTTAAAGGAGCAAAATGTCTGGCTTGTGCATGCGTGTGTACATGTATGTGTTTGTGGGTGGGTGTGTGTGTTTGTTTACCTATCCTTTTTCTTCAAGGTAAGTATTTCCTCTCTCAGGATTGGAATGACTCCCCACCCGCTCCTTTATTAACCACATCCTTTCCTTTTCCCTCTCCTTCCCCGCTCTTTGTCTGAATAAGCAACAAACGATTGCGAAAGCTTGTGTGTGTGTGTGTGTGTGTGTGTGTGTGTGTGTGTGTGTGTCTCACATATCTGTGCTTCTTTGCCTGGTAAGTAAACCTTTTTCATTATACAAAATAATATTTATTCTGAGTTGTCATTATAAAACCAGTTCCTTAAGCATAGGTAATTGGTGAGCTTGTTTACGGTAAAGTGATATCTTCTTCCCCCTCCCCTCAATTCAGAATCCTGCACAATTTTTAGCCCTTTATGTTTCTGGATAGTGCTTGTTAATAATGTGAAATGTGATCATCCCCAAGGACTATACAGTCATGCTAATAACTTAGCTCTGACCTACTTACAAAAGAGAACAATTGAATAAATAAACCATAACAAAAACTCATTACTTAATAAATAGGATCTGTTAGCTCCCATGAATTCATTTAAATTAATGGCTTTACAAGAAATCAGGCACGCCTTCACGTTTGACGCTGTCTTGCTGACCAGTGTGAAGGTTTCGTGCATGGACCATTCCGCACAGGTGCAGCCATGATTTGATTTCAGGAGGCATGTTTTCAACAAACAAACAAACATGCCAAAAAATGATGTGGTTGCTTCATAATAGATCTCAAAACACTGTTCCATGGCTGTCTATTTGCTTCAAAGAGATGGACTCTGGGGTACGTTCATGATTCTATTGTTTTTCATTTTACTCATCACTTAGTATCACTAAGTTAGATCGACAGAACAGTAGGAAACCTTGAAAGTTCAATCATAAAATCCTGCTGTGAACAAAATGAACTTCTCAGTGAAAGTCAACATGAATGAGCTACTATTTGCGAAATGCAAGAGCATATGCTTAGCATAATTCATCTCTTAATGCCAAAACAGACTGTCACTACTATACTTGTTTGGATTTCTCTTTATTGTTATCGCAGATAATTCTGTTCGCTACTCTCCAGTAGAACTCTGATGGTTTCTGCTTCTTCCTGCTACTGCCAAACTACCATATTTACCCGAGTGCCAAATGTAAGACGACCCCTTTTTTTCCTCAAACTTGGGAAAAATTGACAAAGCACAAACTGTGCTCTTACCTTGAAGTGTTATATTGGTAACACCTGCCGCAAACGTTGATGGAAAGGCAAGCTAGCAGAATAGCTGATTTCTGTGGGTAACATTGTCCTCGCATGACTTGGAAAAAACATGACATTTTTACGTCACACACTGACTTGGGGTCACATAACTTGGTGCAGACGTGATATGGTAGTGCATTGGTTTATTTGAATAGCTACTGTACCATAATAAACGTTCTCTTTTTTTTTTTTTTTTTTTTTTTTTTTTTTTTTTTTTTGTTACGATTACAGTCTTATGTGGAAGTGACTTGCTCCTGTATTGCCTATTTAGTGGTACATTAAAAACACCTCATTCTCGATATGATAAGTTATAAACAAAGATCTCATATTGTCGGAAGATTTGCAACTTTATAATGTTTGTGCCCCATTTCCATTTTATTTTTCTTTCTTCGCCTTCGTATTTCGAGAATGTTCCTGGACTTCCAAATGAAATTAAACTAAGCACAAAATATGGAAATGCATATAGTAAATGAGAAGTGCAAAGTACTCAAAACAAAGTCAGTACACCCAGTTCAGTGTGTACATGCCATATTGATTGATTAAATTTATTTTATTTTATTATTATTATTATTTTTTTTTTTTTTTTTTTTTTCCTGGAGCAAACTGTTCCGCATGTAGTTTTTATATTTAATCTTGCATATTACAAAATTAAGGCAGTTCAAATTGTACAGCACATTAAATATTTCAGTTAAAAATATTATTTATTGTGCTGCACTGGAAGGAAGTGCGACTTTGGGTTATTTAAGCTTTACATAGTCAATTACATGTTATAAAAAAGTCGATTTTCAGTAGTCTGCGAATATACGACAACCCTGTATTTTCTGAATGATGAATTTGGGGGGGGGGGGGTGTTTCTCTTTTGTGATACAATGACAATCATGCCAAAAGCTCCATTAATCACATACTCTGGACACATCAACAATCATGCCAAAAGCTCCATTAATCACATACTCTGGACACATCAATAGTGGACTCTGTTTGTAAGGTAACACTTTTTTTTCATGCCAAGAGTGAACAGTTAAACAAATAAAATGAAGGAGTTCCAAATAATAATAATGGAACAAATATGATGTCTCATCTGGATTATTAAAAGATGATGAGGGGAAAGAAAGAAATGGGGGAAAAATTGGATCACTAAATTGCATATTTTAGCCATTCTTTGTAGTTAGAAAATGCAGTAATTTGACATAAAGATTGGTCAATTCAACACCATTTCTGTCCTTTTATATTAGCTTTGTCAAAATTTCAGGATAGGCGTGAACCCTTAAAATCCCTCCCATATGTACAGAAGACGATATTTTTGGTAATTGTTAAGTTATCTGTGTTTGATATTTTTATTCGACCTTTCAGAATTCAAAAAAATTGCTTTTGTAATGTTAGCAGCTGAGTCCCCCTCCTAACGGCTGATTTTGACGAAAATGCAAGAAATTATACATATTGCAAAGACAAAGCTGGCAAGAATGACATTGCAATATTTTCCTGGGCTCTGGGATTCCCCACCGCCTGCATTTGCATGGCAACTGTTGAAGTTCAGGTACTTTTGTCAGTTGTCATCCCTTCCACATAAAAAAATGTGTCCTTTATAGCCTGGCCGCCCATGGAGGGCATATCTTCAGTGACAAGAACTCCCTTTCTCAATATGCTGAGGATCTCACAAAAGCCTTCAGACAAATAGATCTCCGATGCCATATCGCCACACATTCCAAATCCTCCCTCTACCACCAGTAACCATCCACAAAAGAGTGCTCCCCTTGTCATCCAGTACTACCCTGGATTTGAAAAACTAAATTGCCTCCTTCGCCAAAGTTTTGATTTTCTGTCCTCATGCCCAGAAATGAGACACATCCTTCCTGCTCCTCCTAAAATGGTGGTCTGTCACCCTCCCAACCTCCATAACCTAGTCCATCACTATGGCATCCCGAGACCTAGCCCACTGCCACGGGGATCATATCCCTGTGGGAGACCCCATCAAAAGACCTGTTCAATTCCCCCACCCAGCACTTCCTATTGCAGTCCTGTCACAGGCCTATCCTACCCTATCAGAGGTCGGGCCACCTGTGAGAGCAGCCATGTAATTTACCAGCTGTGCTGCAATCACAGCAAGCAGCAGAGCATATGCTCACTTTCAATGGCTGCTTTTCAACCTAGCCATCAGGATCTTCAAATCCAAATCCACCACCAGCTTTACTGAACTGCACAGATGGTTGTTATATTCTCCGATGCTGTAATTATCCAGTCCTCAACCTAGGATAACTTCCCTTTTTTCCACACTCAACAGTTCCTCTCTATTCTAAACCCCTCCTATTTTGAGTAGTGTGTGTGTGTGTGTGTGTGTGTGTGTGTGTGTGTGTGTGTGTAAGTTGGAGGGGGGGGGTTGTGTGTTTATTTTATTTTCCTCCCTTCACCTGCCTCCCTACTCCATTTCTAAGCTGCATCTTGTTCCAGCTAATACGTACATAGTCTGCAAGACCATGCTGTATCCATCTCCACCACTGTGAAGCAACGTTCCTATTCTCACTCCCCTCCCATTTTTGCACTCTGTAAAGTGTGACTCGGAGTGTGGCATCCGGAGATGACGGTTGTATGACTGTGTTGTGTGCCTGTGTGATGTTTTATTTTCTGAAGGCCATGGGCAATAGCTGAAGTGTTGCATGTGTGTGTTCTTTTTTATGGGCCTGTCGCAGCTAGTCGTTACGTCTTTGCGGTGAGTTGTAAACTGTTCTTATTACTATATTGTCAAACCTGACTCAGGTCACAGGAATTGGCCCATCCATTCTGTTATTTGAGAGGAGTCATAATCAAAATCTATGAAGAACAGGCACCATCCATTCACTCATTTCTAAATAAGAAACATAACAAAGGACAGGGCAGTTGTTACTGTGCAACTGCTTGCTGATATTTGCACTTGACAGAGTATCCACTGTGTTGTAAAACAAACTTCTGACTGACCTCTAGCTGAATTCGATGAAACCCCAGTTCAAGACGCGCGCAACCTAAAACATGCACATTTAAGTTTCTGCATTTATGTACACTTTTGAGTGTTATCCATCAAGAGCACACATTACACAGTCCATTTTGCTGCCCTCAATTTTTGTGGAACCGGAGAATGGTGCGCACTGGTATGTTGATACATTGGTGAATTTTTTAATTTGCAGACAAGCAACATATATCTTTCCAAATTTGGCTTTGACAAGTTACTTAAAATATTAGTAATCAAAAATTAATTGCATTTTTGATAATTATACATGAAAAATAAAGATATTTCTAACTATCTCTGATGAAATACAAACTTCTGACACAATTTGGTAAAAAAAATATCTTCTGCTACATAGTTTCGTGTGTTTGCATTTCGAGGTAAAATTCACTACCATATTTGTATTTATCGCGAAATGAAAAAATTTCGGGTCCCTATTTATTCCCCTAAGTCCTGGGAATATTTTTGTTAACAAAATCATTGAAAATACATTTATTATAGAAGGAAACTTTCCTGGTGGGATAAACAAATATAAAAAAATAGAAAACTGAGGACTTACCCAAAGGGCAGTCGATAGACACAAATAAAATCACACACATACAAACTTTCGCAACCGTTGGTCGCTTTGTCAGGAAAAGAGGAGGAAAGGAGATGAGAAAGGGAAGTGGAAAAGGAGTCGCTCCAATCCCAGGAGTGGAAGGACTTACCTTAGGGGGAAAAAAGGAAGGTAAACAAATACACACACACTCACATATATCCAAACACAAACACACCTAGACATACGTTTGTAAAACAAATGTCTGTCTAGGGGGAAAAAACGAAGGTACACACACACTCACACATCCATACGCAAACACATCTAGAGAGACATTTGTAAAAAGCAAAGAAGTTGGACAGAGATACCAGTTGAGGCAGAGGCTCTGTTCACAGAACCGAGGCAAAGATGGTGGGTGGGAATTTGAATTTATCGGAGGTTGAGACCAGGTGGGCAACGGGAGGAGAGAATAAGCTGAAGAGCAAGATCCCAGCTCCGGAGTTCTGAAAGGTTGGTGTTGGTGGGAAGTATCCAGATAACCCGGACGGTGTAACACTGCGCCAAGATGTGCTGGCCGTGCACCAAGGCATGTTTAGCCACAGGGTGATCTTCCAACAAATACTGTCTGCCTGTGACCGTTCATGCGAATGGATAGTTTGTTGCTTCACAGTACAGGCATGTCAGTTGGTAAATCACGTGGGTGCTAACGCAAGTGGCTCTGCCCTTGATTGTGTACACGTTCCGGGTTACTGGACTGGAGTAAGTGGTGGTGGAGGGGTGCATAGGTCAGGTTTTGCAATGGGGACGGTTGCATGGGTAGAAGCCAGAGGGTAGGGAAGGTGGTTTGAGGATTTCATAAGGATGGACTAGGAGGTTACGGAGGTTAGGTGGTCGGTGTAAAGACACTCTCGGTGGAGTGGGAAGGATGTCATTCAGGATGCATCTCATTTCGGGGCAGGATTTAAGGAAGTCGTATCCTTGCTGGAGAGCCACATTCAGAGTCAGCTCCAGTCCCGGACATTATCCAGTGACAAATGGGGCACTTCTGGGGTTCTTCGGTGGAACGGGATTGGAACGACTCCTTTTCCACTTCCTTAAAACCCATATCCTTCCCTTTCTCCTCTCCTTTCTTCCTCTTTTCCTGACGAAGCGACCAACAATTGCGAAAGCTTGTATGTGTGTCTGTGTGTGATTTTATTTGTGTATATCGACGAGTCGGTCCTTTGGGTAAGTCATCCATTTTCTATTTTTTTATATTTGAAAAGACATTTAGTGTGTTATGATGTTCACAAATAACAATGAAAATTTCTTTGTTGCATAATTTTGATAGAAAAGGTGGAGTGAAATTTCGGACATCAGGACTCAATGCAGATATGCCAAGTATTACGATTTTTCCGTAATTATCATTTCTAGGCTGCAATTACAGTCTTACGGAAGCCATTGCTGAAATTACGGTTTTTATTTTTGGTAGTTTGGCCACATTATTTCAGAAATAGTGCAATACTTTTTTATCATCTGCTTATCTACAAAAGTTAGTTACTACTCAGTGGTACCTCACTAAATTCACTACTTTGGGTACTCAAAGTTGTAGTGATGTTACGATTTGGCATACAGGTATTCATGCTGTTACGTTACTACTGAGTGTAAATGAATTTTTTAGCACAATTGAATTAACTATCGCCCTTTTTTTATTTTTTCTGGCAAATGTAAAACTAATGTAATGCTTCAGTATAATTGTTTTAAGTCACAAATACTCTACCAGCATTGTTTTATTATTAGCCACATATCTCGTGTCTTCACGATCTGTCCACTTTTTTGTTTGTGCTCAAGATGAACGGTAAGCCAACATGCGCCCAGTCATATCCAGTCCTCCCATTGACAAATTGTATGTAGCTACTACATTTGGACATGGGACATTTATATACGATCTTTCTTTTTTGGACCATCTTTGGCACTATCATGCTGGATCAGCTCCTTGTGCAGTGAATAACATGAAACACTTATTATCAAACTAATGAACACAGGTCATTTTCCCATCACACCTATTAACTGTATCATAAGAACCTCTTCCCATTTTCTTGAGGGTGTTTTTTATCTTTTAGGGTATGTTTTATGAATTCAACATGTTGTTTGAGGTTATGATGCATTTTACCTGCAATACAGATATAGATCCACCCCCTATGAACCACAGACATTGCCGAGGTGGGGGTGGCTTGCGTGCCTCAACTATACAAATAGCTGTACCATAGGTACAACCTGAATGGAGGGGTATCTGTGGAGAGGCCAGACAAATGTGGGGTTCCTGAAGAGAGGCAGCAGCCTTTTCAGTAGTTACAGGGGCAACAGTCTGAGTGATAGTCTGAGCTGGCCTTGTAACATCAGCTAATGTGGCTATGCCACACAGCTACTGCGAACAGCTGAAAGCGAGGGGAAACTACAGCCATTAATTTTACCGAGGACATGCAGCTCTACTGTATGAATATATAATGATGGCAACCTTTCGAGTCAAAATATTCTGGAGGTAAAATAGTCCACCATTCGGATCTCCGGGTGGGGACTACTCAGGAGGATGTGATCATCAGGAAAGACAACAGTGGCATTCTACGGATCAGAGTGTGGAATGTTAGATCCCTTAATCGGGTAGGGAAGTTAGAAAATTTAAAAATGGGAATGGATAGGCTGAAGTTAGATATAGTGGGGATAAGTGAAGTTCGATGGAAAGAGGAACAGGATTTCTGGTCAGTTGGGGGTATTACAGGAGTAGGTCTGATAATGAATAAGAAAATAGGAATGGGGGTAAACTACTATCAGCAGTGCAGTGATCGCATTATCATAGTCAAGATAGATACAAAGCCAACACCGACCACAGTAATACACATTTATATGCCCACTAGCTCTGCCGATGATGAGGAAATCGAAGAAATGTATGAGGAGGTAAAGGAAATTATTCAGACAATTAAGGGAGAGGAAAACTTAATTGTGATGGGAGACTGGAATTCGGTACTAGGAAAAGGAAGGGAGGTAAAAAATATGGACTGGGAAAAAGAAATGAAAGAGGAGATCGCCTGGTAGAATTTTGCACAGAACATAACCTAATAACAACAAACACCTGGTTTAAGAATCACAAACGAACATTATATACGTGGAAGAGACCAGGAGACACAGGGAGGTACCAGATAGATTTTATAATGGTAAGACATAGATTCCGGAACCAGGTTTTAAACTGTGAAACATACCCAGCAAAGAAGGGAAAGCTGAAAGGTGGAAAGAATATATAGAGGGACTATACAAAGGAAATGAACTTAGAAACAATATTGAAGGAAGGGAAGAGGATGTAGATGAAGATGAAATAGGAGATGATATACTGAGAGAAGAATTTGACAGAGCACTGGAAGACCTAAGTCGAAACAAGGCCCCTGGAGTGGACGACATTCCCGCAAACTACTGAAGTCTCTGGGAGAGCCAGCTATGACAAAACTATTTCATGTGGTGTGTAAGATGTATGAGACAGGGGAAATACCCTCAGACTTTTAATAATCCCCATTCCAAAGAAAGCAGGTGCAGACAGGTGTGAAAATTACAGAACCATCAGTTTAATAAGTCATGCTTCCAAAATTTTAACACGAATTATTTACAGAAGGATGGAAAAGTTGGTAGAAGCCGACCTTGGGAAAGATCAGTTTGGGTTCACGAGAAATGTAGGAACAAGGGAGGCAATCCTGACTTTACAGCTTATCTTAGAAGATAGATTAAGAAAAGGCAAACCTACATTTCTAGCTTTTGTAGATTTGGAGAAGGCTTTTGACAATGTTGATTGGAATAAACTCTTTCAAGTTCTGAAGCAATCGGGAGTAAAATATAGGGACCGTAAGGTTATTTACAACTTGTACAAAAACCAGACAGCGGTTGTCAGAGTTGAAGGGCATGAAAGGGATGCAGTGGTTGGAAAGAGAGTAAGACAAGGTTGTAGCCTTTCTCCAATGTTATTCAATTTGTACATTGAGCAAGCTATAAAGGAAAGCAAGGAGAAATTTGGAGAAGGAATTAAAGTTCAGTGTGAAGAAATAAAAACATTGTGTTTTGCCGATGACATTGTGATTCTGTCAGGTACAACAAAGGACCTGGAAGAGCAATTGAACGGAATGGACAGTGTGCTGAAAGGTGCATATAAGATGAACATTAACCAGAGTAAAACTAGGGTAATGGAGTGCAGTGTAAGAAAATCAGGTGATGCTGAAGGAATTAGATTGGAAAACGAAGCAATACAGGAGGTAGATGAGTTTTGTTACTTGGGCAGTAAAATAACAAATGATGGTCGCAGTTCAGAGGATATAAAATGCAGAACGGCAATGGGACGAAAAGCGTTTTTGAAAAAGAGGAATTTGTTAACATCGAACACTAATTTAAACATAAGGAAGTCCTTTCTGAAGGCATTTGTGTGGAGTGTTGCTTTGTATGGGAGTGAAACATGGACGATAAACAGTGCGGACAGGAAGAGGATAGAGGCTTTTAAAATGTGGTGGATTGTGTAATTAATGAGGAAGTACTGAACAGAATTGGGGAGAAAAGAAATTTCTGGCATACCTTGACTAAAAGAAGGGATCGATTAGTAGGACACATTCTTAGACATCAAGGAATTGTGAAATTAGCTTTTGAGGGAAGTGTGTGGGGTAAAAATCTCAGAGACAAAGAGATGAATATAGTAAGCAAATTCAAATGGATGTAGGTTGCCGTTCTTATGAGGAGATGAAGAGGCTTGCACAGGATAGATTAGGTTGGAGAGCTGCATCTAACCAGTCTCTGGACTGAAGACCACAACAACAACAACAGATATAGATATATCATCATCTGAACTTTCGGAATCCTCAATGGTGGAATCTATTGCTGCAGTTTCCAAAGTAAGTATCAACGTATTGCAATCATCATCAGAAATATCATCCTCCTCAGATTCATCCAATATTGCTAGGATTTCATCAAAATCTTTTTCTGAAATGTAAATGTAGTGTACCTCTTTAAATCAATCTTTAAATACTATACTAAAGGTTCCCAAAAGCAAAATTATTAGATAAGTCAACATATAACACCCATGAGCAAATTTTGTGTTAGTAGCTGTTGGGACCTAATGTCATAAAATTGACACCACCCATTTCATAACTTTCATCCATCTACTGAATGCTACTGACATCTACTGTCAACTGTAAACATCATGCACCAGTGGCACTCGCCGTGGTGGACCCACGAATTACGCAACATTTGGTGTCAAATTTCACCCCTCAGGACTGAGGAGGTTATATGCACTGTATTTAACCTTAAAAAGGATGGAGAAGATTCAGGAGACAGTATTGTTATTTGTAAAAAATGTGCTAGAACAGAGAAAATTTTCTTCCTTTTAAACAATGGATCATAACATTTTCATTAGCATTAAATGACTTTCAGTAAATACACTTGTCAAAACAACTAGGGGAACAGTTGACATATACAGGTCTTGAAGTATTGTCATCAGCAGAATGAACTAAAATGATTTGATGTCTTTCTCTCGGTACTATGGAGTGGAAACAACAACATTATAGCAACCGATAGTGAGCAAGTAGTGCAATGCAACAGCGTGACTTCAAGCTATGGCATGCAGACAGCAAATTTGGAAATGGGACATAGGTGACTACAGCTAATGGAGTGTCCCAAAGTGTAACTGCCAAGACTTTGACGCGATTTCAGACAACAGGAACTATTAAAAGAACTCAAGGCCAAAGTTGTCCATGGATAACATCAGGATAAGATTACCATTATCTTCGGTTAACAGCCCTTCAAGACAGGAAGCTGAATGCAACTCAGCTGCAACGCACCCTCCAGGTGACAACAAGAAGCACAATATCAACAGTTAGAAATCTCCTTCCGGATTGTGGCCTCTACGGACAGTGGCATGTGGTGTGTATCCCATCATTTAGCTCGTAGAAACGACGGAGGAACATCAGGATTAGAGTTATAGCAAATGGTGTCGGGTTCTGCTCATGGATGAGTCAAGATTTTGTGTTCAACAGTACAATTGTTCTCTCATGTGAGAGAACATGGAACCACCTCGTTTATGTGCAGGAAACATCACCATGTCATGGTGGTGGACAAATGGTGTGGGCAGAATTCAGTATTGCCAGACTTACGGACCTCTGTTATTCAGAATGGCGCTTTGACTTTGCAGGTAGAGAGAAAAGATCCTTCAACCTTTTAATGTGCCCTACGCTGGTGCCATAGGTGATTGGTTCCTTCTGGTGGACAATAATGATCGTCCCCAAAGAGCTACACTGGTGGACACGCTTGAAGCTCAGGTAATTGAACGAATCGAGCGACTAGCTTGTTCATCTTACTTAATCCTATTTGAGCATGTCTGGTATGCACTTGGCTCACGCCTAGCAGCCAGACCAGCATCTCCCACAATGGCCACAGAGCTACATATTGCGCTAGTGCAAGAATGGCCAAACATCCCTCGAACTTACTGATAACTAGAACTAGGGTGACCAGATGCTGCAAGAGAGAGAGAGAATTGCCTGTATTTATATTCTCAGCATTCATAGCACCACTACAAACATTACCAAGTCAAGCAGCATCTGCTGATGTGGAAACTCATACCTGCCAACTTTTACGGTTTATCTCTAAAATTCATGGAAACTGCAGCATTTTACTGATACACAGTGTTGTTTTATGACTTCGTGGCATAAAATTAGAAACGTTAACATACAATAATGACTCCACTTCCAAACATTCGACAGTTTGCGTGTGTCAAAGATAAGTCTGCAATACTCAATTAGTCATACTTCGATACGATTGGTACTTCGAATTGTGTGATGTTTGGGTTGTTAATAAATTTGAATTTAACACAGAAATAACAGTTCTTTTGCCTGAATGGCGCCAACAAATTCTTTGTTCTGCTCTTTTCATTTGTTGTGATTTAACCTAAAATCTTTAAACATGTGTGTGGCATTCTTTGTTTATGAAGTTAATGTTCCTACAAGAGTTGTATTGTATAAAGCCTTTTTTTACTTTATTATATCTGCTTAATTTATCGAGGAAGTACTGTTAAGTGTGCTCCAAATCAGTATTCACATCTGCTACCAGGGGCACGTATAAAGAATGGGCAGGGGGAAATAATAATAATGAATAAAATATAAGACAGACAGTATCTGAATTATTTGAAGGCATTGTCATGGTAGACATACTTCACTGTGTTGGTTGACTGATGACCTAGCTGTTTAGTCCCCTAAAAACCAACAACCAACCTGTATTGGTTTGGAGAGTAGGGTGTTTATGGTGTGTAGTTTGTGCCAGTTAAATATGTGTGTGCAAATTATCTTCTGAGTAAGAGCAGCAGCAAAACTGGTATCATGGAGTGTACATATCAATATTTTGTTAATCTTGCCCCCCCCCCCCCCCCCCCCCCGCGCTCCTACCCGTTGTTGTTGTTGTCTTCAGTCCACAGACTAGTTTGATGCAGCTCTCCACACTACCAAGTCTTGTGCAAGCCTCTTCATCTGAGAAATAAGTTTGACAACCTACATCCTTTTGAATCGCTTACTGTATTCGTCCCTCGTTCTCCCTCTACGATTTTTACCCCACACGCTTCCCTCTAATGCTAAGTTGATTATTTCTTGATGTCTCAAAATGTCCACCAATCTATGCCTTCTCTTAAGTCAGGATATGCCAGAAACTCCTTTTCTCCCCAATTCGGTTAAGCACCCCTCATTAGTTACATGATCTACCCATCTAATTTTCATCATTCATCTACAGCACCACATTTCGAAAGCTTCTATCATCTTTTTATCTTAACTCCTTATTGTCCATGTTTCACTCCAATACAATGCTACATTCCAGACAAATGCTTTCAAGAAAGGACTTCCAAACAAATTTTACTTCTTCAGAAACACTTTTCTCCCCATAGCCATTCTGCATTTTACATCTTCTTTGCTTCAGCCATCAGAAGTTATCTTGCTACCCAAATAACAAAACTCATCTACTACTTTTATTGTCCCATTACCTAATCTAATTCCTTGAACATTGACCGACTTTCTGATGCTACATTCCATTAGCCTCATTTTACTCTTGCTGATGTCTGATGTTCATCTTATACCCTTTTTTCAAGACACTGTCCATTCCATTCAATTGCTCTTCCAGATCCTTTGCGGTCTCTGACAGAATTATTACGTTATCGGCAAACCACAAAGTTTTTATTTCTTCTCCTTGAACTTTAATTCCCTCTCCAAATATTTCCTTGCCATCTTTCACTGCTTGCTCATTGTACAGATTGAACAACATCGGGGAAAGGCTACAACCCTGTCCTACTCCCTTCCCAAACTCTGTGTCCCTTTCGACTAATAACCACTATCAGGTTTTTGTATTCAGATACTGTCTGTCTCATATTTTATTCATTATTATTATTTCCCCCTGCCCATTCTTTATACGTGCCCCTGGTAGCAGATGTGAATACTGATTTGGAGCACACTTATGGTCACCCTGTTGCCTTCAGATAATTCGTGTTAGTATTTTGCAACTGTGACTTATTAAACTGATAGTTCTGTAATTTTCAAATATGTCTGGACTTGCTTTCTTTGGAACTACTATATTCTTCTTCAAGTTGTAGGGTATTTCCTCCATCTCATACATCTTGCATACCAGGTGGAACAATTTCTTCAGTGACTGGCTCTCCTAACGATATCATCAGTTCAGACGGAATATCAACTATTCCAGGGCCCTTGTTTCAACTCAAATCATTCAGCCCTCTGCCAGATTCTTCTCAGAGTTCTTGATATTCATACAGCTGCTTTTCTTGTTTCCAAATATCTCTTATTTTCCTGTAGGTGGTATCTGTATAACCAGGGGGAAAGATATTCTTCTATTGTTCTGCATTTGTCCTCTAGCCACTCATGCTTAGCCAGTCTGCACTTCCTGTCATCTCATTTTTCAGATGTTTGTAGTCCCTTTTGCCTGCTTCATTTGTTGAATTTTTATATTTTCTCCTCTCAATTAAGTCCAGTATATCCTGTGTTTTCCAGGATTTCTGTTAGGCCTTGTCCTTCTGCCCAGTATGATTCTCTGATGCTTTCACTACTCTTATCTCTGAGCTACCCGTTCTTCTTCTACTGTATTATCTTCCCCCATTTCAGCCAATCCTTGCTTAATGCTCCCTCTGGAACCCTTAACCACCTCCGTTTCCTTCAGTTTGTCCAGGTTCCATCTCCTAACTTTTCTACTCTTCTGCAATCTCTAGTTTTAATCTACAGTTCATTACCAATAAGTTATGGTCATAGTTTATATCTGCCCCCCCCCCTCCCCACAGAGGTATATTCGCTAGTGCCTACTGCTGTTTACATGGACAAAAATTCCATGTTGATGGGTATGTTCATCTACATCATTGCCCTATGATATAATTAGATATGATTTTACTGAAATATCCTGTTTAAAGCACGAATTATTTTGTAGCCCGGAAGTATTATTATTTTTGTCAGGCCAGGGTATGTCAAAACTCGTGAATTTTACCAGGGTCATAGTCAGAATTTGGAGAGGATACGAAGGCCAACGGAAACAGTATACAGCTCTTGGCTTTTTGTGCTAGTATGGTCTTAAGTTGTCACAATTATTTTTTTTTTAACATACAAACATTCACCAGTATACTTGGGAATGTGGGTAACCTGAACTGCCTTTGACTATATAATAAGAGTGTAACAACTACAGAGGTGTCTCCTTAATTAGCATTGTGGGCAAAATATTCAAGTATTTTTGAAAGGAGAGTGCGAGTATTAGTTGAAGACAAGTTGGATGAAAATCAGTGAGAGTTTAGGCTTAGAGGCTGTCATGACAAAATCTTTAGCTTATAGTAAATAATGGGAGAAATGCGATGAGTGGAACAGGAACTGAATCTATGTTTTACAGATGTAGAAAAGGCTTATGACCATGTTCCTAGGAGGAAGGTATTGTCAACACTACAAGATTATGGAATAGGAGGCAAATTTCTCCAGGCAATTAAAGGTCTATACGTAACTCATCAGGAAGTGCGAAATTAAGTTCATAGTTCATGGTAGTTTCAAGCTGTAATCTGTCACCACTGTTGTCCATACTGTTTATGGAAGCAATAGACTGTCAGGGTGAGATTATAATATGTGGAAACAAAATAATATTGTGTACGCAGAAGACTTAGTTGTGATGACAGATTCAATTGAAACGTTGCAATCTAATATTTCAGAGGTGGAAGTGTTATGGTATGAAGATCAGCTTCTCCAAAGCGAAAGTATTGTCTGTGGGAAAGAAATAGACTGAGTGCCAAACAGGAGATAATAGGTACGAAAGTAGCAAGAATGATTGCACAGGTGCTAACATATGGTGACCATAATGAGAAAATCAAAGAAAAAACTAGGAATGAACACCATAGATTAAGCAGTTGGAGCAAACAGGAATAGGTAGTGGGCTCATGTTACATGCATGAGGAATGCGAGATTACCTGAGATGTGTTCAGCAATAGAGTTTAAGAGGAGTCAATGTAGACCAAGAAGAAAGTATGTATTTGGATCCAGACAAGAATGATTATGAAGTAACAGGCTTAACCTGAGATGAGGTATAAATGTTAGCATTGACTTGGGGATAATGGAGAAATTTTATTAGGGGGACTATGCTCCAGACTGAAGGCTGGAAGGCATAAGCAGTCTCTGATGACTGCAAACTCTAGGTTCCTGGTCTTAAATTACTATTGACTGTATAATAAAACATAGACAGTGTGACTCGATGCATGATATTTTGCAATCAACTGACAAGCCTGTCTTGTGTGACATGACTAAAATAATCTAAATAAAAACTTTTCTTTGGATAAAGTAAATCATCAGGAAATAATGGGCTGGTATTAATAAATAAATCAATAAGAACAAATTTAAATTGATAATTTATTTTAAATTCTCACACGAAAAGGACACTTTAAACCATTGCACAAAAATGTAAGCAAATTCTTGCCTACTAATTTAGTTCACTTTATTTCAAGATCAATCACAATCACTTCAAATGCTGTTTTGTAAGCCTATAACACATACAAAATAACTTTGTTAAAAATCACTACATCTCTGTAGTTCCATTTTTAAATAAGTAAGCCAATTTTAAAATATATTGATTATAGTATTTAATAACACACAATAGCTGAAAATGTAATACACTTATATTTCTTTAACTCATTACCATTGTATGGTTTCAAAATTGCATGGCAAATAAATGAATAATGCAGCAGTTCAATTGGACCCATGAAAATGCATTTCAACAATGATAAATTAAAAGTCAATACATTTTTATTAACATATATTTCAGAAATAAAATGATATAATGATTCTTTACTGTCCAACATGACAGACATTTCAGATACTGAGAAGACTACTTAGTTAACACCACATTAAATATATTGTTTGAGATGAATTAAGTAGAAGCTCTTTGTCAACAAACAATTCATTCAACTGTTTCTGCCTTGTCAGTTTCTATTTTTCTTAATCAGATCACTGCTATTAAAGTTAAAACTACCATCATCCAATTTTTACAGGACAATACACTGTTCAGGTAGTTCACACAACTTTGAACATTGTTGTTTCTACTATTATTGTGATAAAATCTGTATCAAGACTGAAACAGTTTCACAAAATTTAATCTACATTCTTTGTTTGCAACATCAGATAATGATGAAACAAATATCAAAGGACAAATATATTCCTTGTATCTCTTAACATCACATTTTCAGTCTTTAGGGTACAACAAATTTAATTTTCATTATGCAACTACAGAGCTACGTGTGATACTGACAAATTATTGTAAGACACAGCAGGAAGACAACAGAAAAAAAGTTCATATTCAAATTGTGTA
This sequence comes from Locusta migratoria, assembly GCA_026315105.1. Lineage (NCBI taxonomy): Eukaryota > Metazoa > Arthropoda > Insecta > Orthoptera > Acrididae > Locusta > Locusta migratoria. The sequence goes on along the minus strand of CM048744.1, from coordinate 484,882,117 downwards.
GTTCCAAACAAAGTTATCAAATGCATTAAATTCTCAGACTACATTCTACTGCACTACTGAAATTCTCTCCTCTTAGTATTTTGCTTCATGGTTTGAGACAAGAAATGAAAACTTAAATTCTTGATGTAGTCTCCGTTTTCCTTGTATTTTTATATTGCTTATTGGAAACATTCAGCAGGGGCTCTTTTGAAATAGTGAGTTGTGTATTTACTGTGCAAACAACTATCTTGAGCCTATTTTATTTAATTACTGAAATATGCAAACTAATGTATTTAATTCACAGAATAGTACCAAATCATTTTTTTAAAATATACTGATACTTCCCGTCCACCACTAGAACCATATTGACAATGTCATAATGAATAAGTGATATACAGAATGAACTCTGATCAAAGAAGGAAGGTGAGTATTATTGATGTAGCCAAGAAAGCTCAAATATAGCCTTGAGAATGTGAATAATATGACAATATAAACATTTAACATACTCCATTATAAAGAGAATACATATGAAAATAAAATCTGCAAAATCTATTAAAAATCTGATGTTATTAACAAAGAATGTTACAATTAAAATTTCATAAATAGGTTAAGCTCAGACGGAATTCAACATCACAAATCTAACATTTATCTTGACATTTACAGAAGTTCAAGACCCACAAACAACTGATATGATGTAGGAAGTCTGACAGCTTGAGTACAGCAACTAACATCATAGCTCAAAGCTGTCATTAAATATTGTGATCTCTATTTCCAACTACACATTCTAGACTTTCTAAAGAATCAAAACACACTCACAATATTCCTGCTTCATTTTACAAATGACTAAGATATGCCTATGTCACAGGAATTATAGAAGTCCACAGGTGCATATGTTATGATAATATAGAAGTCTGAAATGCAGATAAAGTATGTTAGCTCATAAAAATAGTGTATCAATTAAAAACATTTCCCACACAGAAAACTGTGCTACTTCAACCTGTTATGTTCAGACTTTTTTGACTGGAATTGGTGATATACATTTTGAGAGAAAATAAAAAAGGAATGAACACTTTAAAAAAATGTCAATTTGTTTTAATTCTAAGCGTTAAGGAATATCTCCCCACTGTTAATGAGACTGTAAGTGAATTTGTATGTTAATCTGTAAAAAGGATTACAACACAGGAAACATTACTGATTTAGATGATTTTGTAAAGCTATTACATTCCCCACTATGAAATAAATTAATATGAACTTATTGCCATTTATTTATTTTTCTCTTGGTAGTCTGCAAAATTCAAATGTAAGACTGATTTTACTTATTTTCCAGGCACTTAGCTACCACATATTATAAAACGAATTTACTTTCACTTCCTTGCAACTTTTCCTCAAGACGAAGGAAAATATTTGGCACCACAAGTCCTACACAAAGCTCTTGATTTGGTTCTTCCTGAGCACACAACAGAACATAACACCTAGACAGCATTTCAGACATTTACATTATCATACATACGAGAAATTTTCATGAAGGGGAGTGGCAAGCTACAAAACAAAACAAAAAAGGGATCAGACACCAGATAGCAAAGTGCTTTAACGCAGCACTTGTATTATCTTAAACACGTTCAAAAACGGAAACAACTGCAAAATGCAATATATTTATCAATACCAACATCTATAAATTAATGTTTCAAGATTTTATCACATGGTATAATTCTTTTAAATATATGACACTAACATGTTACAAAATCTGCAGGTTCTAGTTATGGTTACATTTGTGCAAGTCAATACAATAAATTTTAATAACTATACAGTCTGTTGATACATCAATTCTTATAAATATTATTTATATGGAACAGCAACATTCTGATAACAGAATGAACAATGCCATCAATGAATAAAAAATTCCACTCCCCTTGCTAACATATACTATCACTTTAAAGATAATAAAACTAGTCACATTTTGTACTCTAAAAGTATTCTACACACACAAAAGATTCAAGCAGATTAATCCTGCATACTAGCATATCTGCCAACATTACACTTTTTGGAAATGCAAGAATTCTAAGGTTACAAGCTCTTGAAACCCTGATATGTTCAGGAGGTTTTAGTAAAATAAATAAACAATAAATTAAACAAAGAAAATAACATTAGAATGTCATCCAGTATATCTTTTAAAAATCAGGTTTATATTATGCTTTATCCCATTTAACAACAAACAACAATCAACTAACAACACTACAGTTCCAGTACATGTATTGTCACCAACAAGTGCCACAGTACCTTTAATACAGATATGCAAGAAACATGTAAACAACAGCATTACACATTATATAATGATATCAATGTATCTCAGAAAACCCAAATTCTCATTAACACACCTGAAGTAAAGACACCATGAAACATTAGAGTCTTCAGTTAGAATATTAGAAAGTGACCAGTAGCAAATATTATTCATCAATTACATTGATGCAGCAAGACAACATTTACTGTAGTAATCATTTCACTACCTATGTTACCTACTGTTACGCATTTACAGCTTTTAAGTAACATGAGCACCTCTTACTAACTACTGGTCCAGCCCAAAACAACATGGCACTAATCTACTCATTCATAACTACTCTAAAATATCTTATTCAATATCTGTGAATCAAATACTCTCCTAGAAATTGTGTTATCACCCACATTTAATATATTAAACTACCACAGCCCATTTAATTAGTATTTAAATAACTGTAAGGTAATGAGATTGTGCGAGTGCAGAAGGGAATATGTAACACATCATGAAAAGGATTCATGTTCAGGTATATTATGGACAATGTGGAGGATTTAGACAAGCGTATCAATGAGTACCCAACACATACAACTGCACACCGACATTAAGATCTCAACAAAATACACAGTGTGTTTCTAGAGGAGGCACAATGAACTTAGCCTAATGGCAGTTTCAACATTAATAGGAAATTCTATTCAAGTTTTTAGCAAGCTTCAAAACATCATGAATGCTCTAAACTTGCCATTGTTCAGATACAATAAGCTTGGCACCACTACCATATTTCTCAGTAATTAATCACAACCGTAAGTCAGTGAAGAAAACACTCCTAAGAGTCAAACAAATGAAATATTAGCATGGAACGATAGCCATTTATATAAACGATACGGTAACTATATATTACAAAAAAGGGACATCTTAGCTTCAACATTAAAAAAAATTACTCCCTTAATTACACAGAGATTCTGGACGAATATTATAAAATTGGATTTTTCATCCTCTATTCCCAATCTGAGGTACATTAACACAAGGATTAGATCTAGTCGATAAAAACTATTTGAAGAGTAGTTAACTATGGAATCCACGGAAGGTCGCTTGTTAAAAAATATAACAGCACATCTATACCCACTATACAAAGGAATGATCACAAAATTTGCCTTCACGCTTAATATCAAAAACCAAATTTTATTAGTTTTGCAAAAATGGGACTGGCACATTTAATATTTGGAGGTCATTTTTATAAAACTGCTGACAAAAATAACTTCATAAACCGAACATTATGGTTATATCATTCTTTAAATACTATTGCAAGCATATATAACCTGAACCTTTGGTCATGGAGGCAGAGGAAACAAATAATATACTAACGTAACAAGCAGTGGCACTTGGAAAATCATCACTATACAACAACAAAATTTAACGTTAGCTTTGTACATTTTTCTGTGTATAAAATACATAAAGAATACTGATTAAGTGTTAACACAAACAAGTTAGGCCAAAAATAGCATTACATATATAACTGGAAGCACCTCAGGAAAAATAAAAAATATAAATAAGTGAGACAGACTACTGGAGTTAAATATTGCGCCTTTCACACATATTACAGAATGTGTAACTTCATGTGTGAGTATGTGTTCAAAATGCAAAATGTTCAACATGTAAGGTTACATGCACAACCTTGAAAAATTAGTAGGCCTGCATTACAAAAGAAAAAGGACACAAAAATAGAATATAATGTTTCAGGCCAGGTGTTTTAACTGATGTAACACACTATATGGAATTTGTTTTCGACATTGCTTTAAAATATTTTCTCACATGTATCAGGCAAGATCCTTATTTAAAATCTTATAAATAACCACAAAATAAAAATCACTGCCATGCCCAATGGTTCACTTGAAACAAATCTGCAAGTTTAAAATCATAAATCATCTAGGAAATTGCTACAAGAGAAGGCAGAGTCAATTACTAATTCGCCTAACAAATGATCCGTTTTAGAATAATATGACATTGTTTCAAAATTTATTACAATTTTGACACATTTCTTTTCTCTTATTTACTGCAAAGCTTATACCTGTATTTTAAATTGATATGGTGCAGTAATAACATCGCTATACGAAGTAATACATATAAAACATCTGAACGAATTATTTAAAACAATGTTAAAATACACCTTACAAAGACAAGAAGCATACATGCACTTCTTAAAAAAAATACACTTTTGCTACTCTAAATTGTCTGGTATGTTTGGTCTCATTAAGTCATAGTTTATCACATGCATTATATTAGGATTGTCCTCTAGCTTATTCACATCTAATTTCCACCTATATATACTGAGATACATAATTTTGGTATTGTGAAGTGAATGACAAAAGATTTACACTTTTAAAGTGAATCATTATTGGCATTTTAAATATATCACAGTTCAGAAAGTTAGCAATGTCTGAGAGAAGCACCAAAAATGAATGGAAAAATTGAATGATGCATGTAACTTTTTCTCAGCCTTTCTATGAAGTGTCCTCCAATGCATGAAGTGCAAGAGTGAAGATTATTCCTTAATGCATAATACTGAAGTGCAACATCCCTGGCTTGGTCTACAGAAATATATATATATATTTATGTATATATGTTTATATTTATATAATTACACACAGAAACTGCACCATTGGTTATAAATTGACAAGTTTGTTTCTTAGGAAATCACTGGCAAGACAAATACATTGAGCACATAAATTAACACAGAAACTTTTTGTGCTAAACATATACTTTCTGCATTACCATTCTGTTCAAGTGATTGTCTAAATATGCAATAATAAATCAAATGCAAAATACTTTTTATAAAGAAAAGATATAGACATTTATTTAGTCATTAAACTGTACTACGACTGTCAATTACTTTCACATGAAAACAGCAATCACAGAATGGGCTGCAGTTTTATAATTTTATATGATAATGCAAAGTTGTAAATGGGAGATTCAGTCTTTCAGCAATATGACTGCAGAAGCTACCACAGCAAAAAGTGCATTCGTAAAATATTCATAGACAAAGCATTATTACAATAATCATTAGTAGTATTACTTTGTTATTCTTCTTAAAGGAAACAGATCACATCAAATCAGTCAACCACTGTGAATTCCCTGATTTCTTTGCCACTGCTGACACTTCAATACCACCAGTTTGCAAACAGTATGTATTCTAAGAGAAAACACTATATGAAACTGCAGTTAATGGGAAACTATGAATCCAGAGAGCTACACACTTTGGTAAAAGAAACGTTTTCCATCAAAACACTTATTTCAATCTAAGAGCCATTTCTCTGTTACATTTTGATACAGCGCTCTATACAGTCAAAAACTTCTCTAAAAGTCTGCCCGGCAATAAGTGAGTACTCAGTCATCCAATTCAGACTTTCTGAAATACTTTAAAAGTTCTGACCCTTAAAAAGTACCAAAAGATGTACAATATATATATAATCTTATGCTTAATTTTGTATGGGTCTAGGTCTTTCTGATAAATCTTAACACATGACAGAAACAATAAAAGTGACCATACAGCAACTATCTACACCTACGGCCGGGCAGTTCAGTATTGCAAATGTTCAAGCATTTCATGCTTTTATAAACTACCACAGTTGACTAGTTACCCAAAGTACTTAAGTCATTTTGAGAATGATATACACACAAAATATATACATGTGTAGATCAAAAGTTGAATGATTAAAAAAAGTAACTTTCCTGCAATGTAAACTTGTGTACAGTTTAAGTCACACGTATGACAGAATAATTAATAAAGGTTTATATTGACAGCCACAATAAGCAGCTGAGGATAATTACATCAAACGTACAACTGAAGCTGTGTGTCACTGCATTAAAACAGTCACTCCTGTATATGACAACACAATAGAAGAAATGATACATCAAATTTATCTGAAAATTATACTTAGGTTCTGACAGTGACCATTCTATGCTGTCAGGAGTATTTCAAGATTATACAGTATAAAACAAACCATGAAAACATTGTATGTGGACTGTGCACATAAATAAATAATAACTTAGAACACTCTACAAGAAGAATCATATCAACACACAAAAACAGACTGATTAATGCAGTGTAAATTAACTTCATATTACTTCTTCATATCAGGATTTGATGTATTATTATCTGTATCCTGTAGAGCCTCATCACTTTTCTCCCCCTGGCTAAGAAGTGTTGTTTCCAGGGCACACCACATACCAGTACGAGCTTTCTTTGAAGCAATGCTTAACTCCTGTATGCTGGCTGCCAGCGCCAGAATATCTGAAGGGAGAAAAGAAAAATGTGGCTTAAGTGACAATGCATTATTATTATTATTATTATTATTATTATTATTATTATTATTATTTTGAGGGGGAGGAGAGTTATGCATCTGCCTCATGAGATTTACAAGTTGATAAAACATTCTAATGACAGATTTGACACAAATAAAACCAATTCTACAAATGTTAATGTGAACATAGCATTGTTAGAGCCATTTTACATCACTAAGACCAACAGTAACAATTTTTTTTTCTTTTACTGATATTTCAGCCGTAAAATGTTCACCAGTCGTAGGAGCAAATCTGAAAACTGACAGTCATGTGCTCTCATCCACTTTAAATTTTGTAGGACAAGCCAGTATCGAGGAATACTGAGGAGTTATCACGCAGACATACCATGCCACGAGCAGACATGTATGAAGCTGTAGTGCCCTCTATGGAGAATATATAATCACTCTTTGTGGTTGACAGGATTGCAGTCTTTGACTGTTTATGATTGTGAGTGCCAGATTCCAAATTTTATCAAGATTAAGACTATCATCCCAAGTAACAAAATTACTCACCAGCCAAATTTCAGAGGCTTCACTAAAAACCAAAACCTGGAAGTCTGATACAATCTGAACATTCTCTTATTTCATACTGTGGCCTGCCTGAATACAATGTTCACCCACAGTAGATTTATCAGGTTGTAGCAGGCAAGTGTAGCACTGATGTTCCGCATATCATCCACAAACTGTACGCAAAGTGTGTCCAATATATGAATGTCCACACTGACAAGGAATTTCGTACATACCAACCTTCCACAAAAGCAGATCATCCTTCACAGAGCTGACAAGCATGGACATCCTTGATGCTGGGGAAAACACACACACACACACACACACACACACACACACACACACACACACACACACCCACCCTTATTTTGCTTTTCCAAAGGATAAGGCCAATGTTTGAGGTTAAATTACCTATATATGGCAGAAAGGCCATGGACTTTAACTTTTAATCTTCAGGTTCTCACAATGGGACACTCATTTTAGGTTTGAATTTTAAGGCTTTGATAATCGTCCACAGTGGATAGCCATTTTCTTCAATTATTTTTTCCAGCTGTTAGAGTTCTTCCTGTAGATCATCCTTTTTTACTTCAATTTTTTTTTGCTTGTGCTCGAGTTCTTCCTGTAGATGATCCTTGTCAGAAATCGTATGTGCCCTATGTATACGTGCATTAAAAACACTATTAGTCTGAACAGGATGATAACAGCTGTCTGCTTGCAGATACAGACCCTTATGTGTTGGCTTGCAAAAGCCACTATGTCCTAATGTACAGTCAGTGTTACGTTGAACTAAGACATCAAAGAAAGGAAAACAACCATCCTTTTCTAGCGCCATAATAAATTTGATGTTCCCACGAATTGAATTTAGATTATCCAAAAAATGGTTAAATTTTTCTTCACAAAGTTTTCATCCACATATACTCAAAAGAAGGCGGACACATTCATAGTATGGCCTCATGGTGAAGAATAACGTAACCACTTTTGGGACCACCTAAATTTGATTCTTGGGAATATCCAATTCACTGTGGAGTTGAAAAGGACAGATGCCTTCTTTTCTTGGATGTCTTTGTTCAACATAAAACTAATGGTACAATGGGACATAATGTCATTCGTAAGCCGACACATATGGATCTGTCTGTGTGAGCAGACAGCTGTCATCTTGTGCAGATTAATAGGGTCCTTAATAAACTTGTACAAAGAACACACATGATTTCTGACAAGGACCACAGGAAGTAGTACAGCACCTGGAAAAAGTATTTGAAGAAAATGGTTATCCAGTGTGGAAGATTCACAAAGCCTTGAAAATCACACCTAAAACCAGTGTTCCACCAGAAGAACAAGAAGATGAGAACTCTATGGGCTTCCTACAGTACATTGGTAATTTATCCTAAAAAAGTGGCTGCATCCTCTCAAAATACAAAGTCAAAATTGTTTTTCTGCCAGCACCAATGATATCTGGGCTCGTCAGCTCTGTGAAAAACAATTTGTTTTAGTGGAAGGCGGATGTGTATGACATTCCTTGTCAGTATTGACGTTCCTATATCAGCTACACTTTCTGCATAATTCACAAACAATGTGCATAACAACACATTACACCTGATTTTATCATTGGTTATTATTATTATTATTATTATTATTATTATTATTATTATTTTTTTTCCTGGGACTCTGTTTTTGGAGAAGCTATTGAAATTTGGCTGGCAAGTAATTTAGTTAATTGGTATGATGATTTTAATCTTGACAAAATTTACAATCCGGCACTCACAATCATGACAACAGCACTGCAATCCTGTCAAACCATAAATATGCTTACATACACTATCCATAAGGGCATTACAGTTTTATACATCTCTGCTATCTCTGTAAGCCACAGAATATGACTACCACTAAAACTACAGCTTCATACATGTCTGGTGTCCATGTCTCACGCCTGCGACAATGACTTGCCAAGCAGGCCCATGCAACGACTTGTCCTACAGTATTTAAAGCGGGCGGTAGTGCTCTGCTGTCAGTCTTCAGACTCGCTCTGTTAATGGCTGAATGTTTTCCGGCCAAAATATCAGCAGTGTAAACACTTGCTTACAGATGTATTCCCTCATTGTTATTGATAATGAAATATCCCATTGAGAATATGAAGATTCACATAAAATATAATGTGCCTTGAAATATTTAGTAGCCTTCCAAATGTGTGAAATTTACCACTTTATGAATTTTCTATAATTTCCAGCTAAAATTGTAAAGAAATCATGGTCGGTCTCTCTCTCTCTCTCTCTCTCTCTCTCTCTCTCTCTCTCTCTCTCTCTCTCTCTCTCTCTCTCTCTCCTCTCCCTCTCTCTTCCACACACACACACACACACACACACACACACACACACACACACAGAATCTGACAGATCAGTAGCAGTATTGCCATGGTGCAGCTAGACAAATTTCATGAGACTTCATGTACCTCAAAAACAGTGAACTCAACACACATGATGCTGAAGAAAGCACTGAAATTGGCTGATGCTTGGCCCATATAACTCTCTAACTTGGGTCCATATGCTGTGCAAAGTTTCATCAACATACATATAGGAAACAAAAGTAATGAGGAAACGATATGCAGGGTTACAGATGGAAGTAGTATAGTGTACACAAGGTATAAAAGGGCAGAGCACAGACAGAGCTGTATTTGAACTTCAATGAGTAATCTGAAAAGCTTCCTGACATGATTATGATTGTGTGATAGAATTAATGGAATTTGAAGTGGGAACTTGACGTATGGGACACACTATTTCACAAATCATTACAGAATTAAAAATTCGAAGATCCACAGTGTCAAGACTGCTGAGAATACTAAATCATAGTACATCTCCCCATGAATAAACCAGTGGCCAGCAAAGACTAAAGACAACAGCAGAGGTACCTTTGCACAAGCAACACAGTATGAAGTAACCATAGAAATCTATGTAAGACATATGACAATTATACCAGTTTGGATAGTGCAGTGCAATTTGGGCAATGGCAGCAAGAGACAGCTCACATGACTTTGCTAACAGCACAACATTGCCTGCAGCACTAACAGATTGTTGCTTTTGTTGGGTTTTATAGGGGACAACTACAAGGTCATCAGTCCCTTGTTCCTAGCAAAGATTTTTCATTTTGACGTAAACAAAAAAATAATGGCACCCTCGAGGAGTACAGATCGACAATGAAAATTGTTTTGACAACACAAGGGGGAAAAACAAAAGAGGTAAACACAGTGTTGAATGAAAGTAAAATTTTACAACAGAATACCATGGCTGCTTAATCACTAGGATAAAACCGAATGAGCCAGCCATGCTGTACACACTAAACATCTCTAGAGAATCTAAAAGAAATATGCTAACGGTGAACTAAAAGTGCTGGGAGGACCTGAGTGCTGCTGTGGGCCTGAGAATCAAGCTAGAGCACCTTCCATTAAATGGAATGGTAAAAACCTGCTGTGTGAATAAAATGTAAAACAGTTTTAGTCATTAGAGGCATTGTCACCCAATACTAAAGGTAGTGCATGTGGCAGTTTAAAGGACTGCCACAAAGTGGCCAAAAGTGGACAGTCCAACAGGTTGTGGAACCACTGTCAACAGAGTCCAACAACTGCAATCTGGTGGAACCTCTTGACTTAAGAGGTGGCTGGGCATTAACTACATATGGGAAATACATAATAAGCAGAGTACAACTGAGTCCCCACGAGTGGCCTGCAGGGAGGACTACTACATGGTTGTTGAGTCCACCCATGTACCTTCCGATTTAACTCCAGTTGCAGATCCCTATCCTGGAGACAAATTTCTAAGAGGGTCGAAGTGGTAGCCTGCTTGGTCAGCCGGTCAATGCATACCTGCCCCGAGATTCCAATGTGGTTTGGGGTCCAAACGAAGACCACAGAGCGACCAGACTTGCTTAGACTTAATGCAGCATCCTGAATCGACCACACCAAAGGGTATTTTGGAAAACACTGGTCAAGGGCTTGCAAGCCACTCAAGGAGTCCCTACAAATACCCACAGACTCACCGATGCAGGCTCCGAGATGTGCAAGCACACAAGAAATACTGACCAGTTTTGCAGTAAACACGCTACTCTCACAGGGGAATGAATGTTGTTCAACATGCTGATCATGAGCACAAGCATACCCAGCACAGCCATCAATTAAGGAACCATCAAGAACTGTCTGAAACTGGCGGTGGAGATTCAATGGTGCAACAGAGGCTTTCGAGTCGTGGGACAAGTCTAACCGAAGCTGCAGGTGAGCAATGGTCCAAGGAGGAGTATGGGAAGGGTAATAAAAATGGGAGGGATAGGAAGGGACAAAAGAAGGGAATGAACATGAACTGCAATCAGGAAGCCTTATCTCGGCTGTCATCGTTGGGAGGGAAGTGCAACAGCTGGGAAGAGAAGCCTGCGATTTTGGTAGTGAGGTAAGGTAAAAATACAGGCAACGTAAGAAGCCAGCAGCTGTTGCCAACAGAATAGCAGGGAAGAACCCCAGCTTCAACAAGGAGGTTTGTCACTGGACTCGTGTGGACGGCCCCTGTCGCTAGACAGATACCACTATGGAAAAAGGGGTCCAATACCTGCAACACAGATGGAACTGCTGAATCATACACCAGACTACTGTAATCCAAGCGTAACTGAATAAAGGTCTTATACAGTTACAGGAAAGTGGGGCGAGCAGTTCCCAAAACAGTGTGGCTGAGGCAGCGGAGAATATTTAGATGCTGCAAGCATTTTTGTCTCAGTTGACGAAGGTGTGGCACCCAAGTCAGCCAGGTGTCAAAGAGCATGCCTAAAAAGCAATGTGTCTCCTTGACATAAAGGGGTTCATCATTCAGCGTCCAGATACTTTCTTGCCATTGTGCATTGTAAATTCGGTTTAGGCCGGAGAGGTACCTGGGAATGTGATAAGAGCAGTCTTAAAACTCCCACTCACTAAATGGGACATTATACAGTTCCCGCCAACGTATGCAGAATGATAACTGCCTCTGCTCAACCCGCCAGAAGTCTGCACTGTAAGCTGCAGTCGCAGAATTACGAGCATAATGGTCCACTATGTGCTCTGTGATAGCAGCTGGATCTGTGCCATATAGCACCATGAGTGGTCAGGCTTGGGATTGCTGCTGGTGGACGGTACCTGAAAAGGTGCTGAACCTGGGATCACACACGAGATGGGGAGACGTAAGAACCAATGGCGGTGACATACCTCTCCCAACAGTCCTGCTTACTCCGATGTGTAAGTCTCCGAGATTCGGCCCAAAGCCATTTAAAAGCTATCAGGTGCTGGAGTGACTGACGACATTCCCCTGAAGACTTGGCAATTGCTGAGACTTTGGAAGCCATGGATGTTGAGGCTCAACCTCCACTGTCAGTGACAACAGATAGTTCTGTAGGACCTGCTCTACCTTCCATTTAAGTATGCCCTGTAAGTCGGGGGATAGTGTGCTGCTACAATGGAACTGTGGTGGTTTCGTTTGCCACTTGGTTGAGTTGCAGGAGTTGCTGTGTTGCTATCCAGCTCTCTGTGTAGCCTTACAGGAAACCTGTAGGGCTCAGAAGCTAATTATGCTCATTGAGCAAGGTGCCACTGTAAAGTCAATTTATCAACAATATAATTTCTCAATATTACTTATTGTATCTTGCCACCGAATAAGACTTTGCAACCCCCCTGTGGGTCGTGCTCTAATGACTATTTCTGTTCTTAAAGTTTCTGTTCCACCTCAAAGGAAGAAAGATTAGGATTTAGCTTCCCTTTGACTCAATGGTTGTTAGATATAGAGCACAAGCTCAGGCTGTTTTTCTGTTAAGAATGGGGAAGGAAATTATTTTATAAAGGTAAGGCAAATGTATAGAAACCAGGTTTTAAACTATCCTGGAACAGATATAGACTGACCATAACACAGGAGATACTGAACTTAACTGATGACAGGAGAAAATATAAAAATGCAACAAGTGAAGCACACAGAAGGGGGGTACAGATGTCTGAAAAATGAGGTTGACAGGAAGTGCAGACTGGCTAAGCAGGAGTGGCTACAGGAGAAATGCAAGACCTGAGAAGAATGTATAACTAGGGGAAAGAAAGATACCACGTACAGGAAAATAAAAGAGAAAACTTGCAACAAGAAAAGCAGTAGTATGAACATCAAGAATTCAGATGGAAAACCAGTACTAAGCAAAGAAGGGAAAGCTGGAAGAAATATATAGAGGGACTATACAAAGGAAATAGAGGAAGATCAGATAGGAGATACCATACTGCGAGAATAATTTGACAGAACACTAAAAAAATTTGAGTAGAGACAAGGCCCCTGGAGTAGCTGCTATTCTGCTTGAACTGCTGATATTGTCAGAAGAACCAGTCATGAATAAATTGCTCCACCTGGTATGCAAGATGTATGAAACAGAGGAAATCCCCTGAGATTTAAAGAAGAATGTAGTGATTCTAATTTCTAAGAAAGCAAGTGCAGACAAATGTGAAAATTACAGAACTATCAGTGTAATAAGTCATCATTACATAATACTAAAATCAATTATTTACAGATTAATGGAAAGACTGGTGGAATCCGGCCTCGGGGAAGATCACTTTGGATTTAGGAGAAATTTAGGAATGCGCAGGACAATAATTACATTTCAACTTATCTTAGTAGATATATTTAGAAAAGGGAAACCTATGTTTTCAGCATTTGTGTATCTGGAGAAAGCTTTTGAAATATTGACTGGAATATAGTCTTTCAAATTATGAAGGTAGCAGGAATAAAATATAGTGAGCAAAGACTTATATTCAACCTGTACATAAAACAGACATCAGTTATAAGAGAAGAAGGCCACGAAAGGGGCGCAGTGGTTTGGAAGGAAGTAAGGAGGGATGTAGCCTTTCTCAAATGTTGTACATTAGCAAGCTGTGAATGAATGCGAGGAGCAAATTTGGAGAGGGAATTAAAGTCCAGAGAGAAAAATTAAAAACTTCACAGTTTTCTGATGACATAGTAATTCTGTCAGAAACAGCAAAGGACCTGGAAGAGCAATTAAATGGAATGGAAAGTGTCTTGAAAGAAAGTATAAGATGGACATTAACAACAGAGTAATGGAATGTAGTGTCAGAAAAGCAGGCTATGCTGAAGTAATTATATTGTGTAATGAGTAGTATAGTAGTAGATGAGCTTTGTTATTTGGATAGCAAAATGATTTCCAATAGCTGAAGTAATGAAGATTTAAAACGTAGAATGGCTATTGGAAGAAAAGCGTTTCTGTTATTTGGATAGCAAAATGATTTCCAATAGCTGAAGTAAGGAAGATTTAAAACGTAGAATGGCTATTGGAAGAAAAGCGTTTCTGAAGAAAAATTTGTTGATATCCAATATTAGTTTAAATGTTAGTAAGTCCTTGCTAAAAACATTTGTCTGGAGTGAGCATTGTATGGGTGTGAAACATGTATGATAAGGAGTTCAGACAAAAAGATGATAGAAGCTTTTGAAATGAGGTGTTACAGAGAAATGATGAAGGTCGGAAGGTCGTATAACTAATGAGGAAGTGCTGAACAGAATTGGGGAGAAAAGGAGTTTCTGGTATACCCATACTAAGAGACGGGATAGATTGGTGGGACACATTCCGAGATATCAAGGAATCGTCAACTTAGCACTAGAAAGGAGTGTGTGGGGGGTAAAAATTGCATAGGGAGACCTAGGGACGAATACAGTAACCAGATTCAAAAGGATATAGGTTGCCATTCTTATTCTCAGATGAAGAGGCTTGCACAGGACAGGGTAGCGAGGAGAGCTGCATCAAACCAGTCTGCGGACTGAAGACCACCACCACCACCACCACCACCACCACCACCACCACCAACAACAACAACAACAGTGTAGTAAACAGGTCATCCTCTTTCAGCGGAACTATACTGGCTTTTGCCTAGGAAGATTTTGGAAAATCATGAAAAATCCAAGCTGGATGGCCAGGGCACAGGTGTGAACTGCCTTCTCTGAAATGAGAGTCCTGTGTACTAGTGTTTATGCACAGAAACCATCTATCCTTATTACAAAAAACCTCACAAGCATGTGGAAGAGATTTTCCAATATGGAATCAAGCAAAAGAGAAGTTACCTCTTATAACACTGAGGTAGTGTCTAAGTAGAATGGTGTGGCTCATTTGTTGAAATTCAAAAAGTTGTGAAAATAAAGATTGCCTTTCATTAATGCTGTGGTTTCGCGTTTCAATAGTAGTGTGTCCCTTGAAAGTCTGCCTCATCAGGAAAGAAATCACATTGAGCCAAAGATGTCGAAATAAAGAAAGAGAACTCTGACAATGTCAAAATGAATGTTTTTTAAAAGGCTCATAAATTGCTTTTCAAAATTCCTGTCATATACAAAAATAAAGTGAAGAATATTATTAAAAATCCAGGTTTCTTATGGAAATTCAAGGTGTTTCAATGGTTTTCTCGTATTCAATGCTTTTTCTAGGATTCAAGGTTTGGTAACCATTCTGTCTGTGCCTTCTATGTGGTCTCTCCCTCTACTATTCCTGTCATAGCTGTCAATCCTAATATAATTTTGAGAAGGCTAGCTCTAGCTCACACATCTGGATCATCCAGGAATGCAGTGTTTTATTTAAACTGTACAAATGGAATTTTATCTCTCAAATGCTAGTAAAATATTCAGAAATTGATAACAATGATCTTTATCATTATGTTTGATTGCGTACAATGAACTTTCAGTGTGGCACAATTTGAGGCCCTATTGAGACAAATTCCTCTGGCACAGATTGTTCCTGTGAGTTTCCAACCGTTTTATTATGAGACAAAACCTGAAATATATACGTGCACCTTCCTTTGCTTTTTAATAATGTGGTAAACAATAAATGCTATGCACTGAAATATTTAATATTCTTCTAAAGATCTCCATCCAAACTTCACACTTTTTTCCTCCAAGATGACAGTCTGTACTTTATAACTTCTTGCATTTTGCTCACTTTTAATAAATATCATAACGGTATGGCAGCATAGATATCCCTGCACTTAGATGACAAACTGGTGTTTCCCATAGAGAGCAGAGGAATATAAATTTACGTGCAAAGCTCCAACAGGTGAGTACATGGTAGGATTACTGTCGCCAACAAGTAAATGACTATTTTGAGAGCAATAACTTGATAAGTAACTCACAATATGGATTCAGGTCTAAGCTATCTACAGTTAAAGTGGTTGAAAGTATTGTAAGTGATATATATGAGGGCTTCAAAAGATTAATCTCTTGTGCTACTCTCCTAGATCTGAGTAAAGCATTTGTCACTGTATCTCGTAGTACTTTGATCATGAAATTAAAGCACTACGGCATGGAAAAAGGTGCCCTGAAATTATTAGAATCCTTCTTAAACAATAGAGTACAATCTGTTAGTGGAATTGGACAGTTGTCAAACCCACAAATAAAAAAAAGAGGTGTTCCACAGGGTTCTATTCTTGGAGCGTTCCTGTTTGTAGTGTATGTTAAAGACACGCCACAAAATGTACCCTGTAAAACAGTTCTCTATGCGGATGATGCAACTTTCATCAATTCAGGACAGACTCTAGACACTGTATGAGGAAAAAAATAACATAATACTTGAAAAATCTACTCATTGGTTTAGTGCAAACTTCCTATATATAAATGAAACAAAAACTGAGGAAATAATCTTTACATTAAATGTGTCAAACAAAGAAAATAAATCTGTTAAACTGTTAGGAATGATGATCAACCAGAAGGTTAGCTGGGATAAACATATGCATACCATATTTACTCGTGTAATTTGCGCACTTTTATGGATGAAAAATCTGTCTTTAAATCCCGGTGCGCAAAATACGCGAGGAATTTAAAGAAAAAAGTTTACTCGGGCTATTTTTCGGCGTGCTCCATATGGTACCTCAAAGACGCACTTTCAATAGCTTAGTAGTCCTGTGGAAGTTTCTGGCATAATGAGGTTCTTCTTCTGAGGCACAAGTTTTTTCGTATCATAAGACACTGAACCCACCCCCTGCTAGCTTTAAAATTGCCATGGGAAATTCCTTTGGCACGAGCTAATTCTTTTGCACAAAACTGCAACATTTCATGGCTTACAACAGCACTGCCGTCATTGCATAATTCTTGGACATAACTAAAAAGTTCTACTTCCAACTCGGCATACTGTCCCTCCTTTGGGCCACAAAAATTGCAGCAAGAACGTTTTGCATGTAGTAGAGAATCCTTTTGTTTTCGCCAATATCTCACACGAGATTCGCCAATTCCACACTCACGCGCGGTGGCTCGATTGCCGATATTCTCCGCAAATTCAATTACGCAAAGTTTGAAATTCTTAGTGTAACTTTGGTGTGATACTTGCCCTTGCCAAAATCTACATGACAACAACAAGACGGGGCTCATAAACTAGGATTTTACCCAAAACTGATCAGCAACTGACAAATCAAATGCCAAGCTATTACCTTTAACAAATGAAAACGAACAGGGAGCAAGAAATGTCATAATGTATAGGTAGTCAGTTTCTGATTAATACCTATGGTAATTGGCTGTAAGGTCCCCCACCCCCAATTCCAGATCGCAAAAATTTTATAAGTACTGTATTGTAGCACAATAGTATCATGAAATTGTATTGTAACTTTTAACAAAATATTTTTCTTTATATGTACTACTGCGTTAAAACTTAAATAGCTTTCGAGTAAACAATATTCCTTTCGCACCTTATTTTTACTGTATCAAAAGAAGACTATGATAAGTGAAGGTTTTAGTACGGCGTGGTTACGGTAGGCGGATTTAAAAGTGTAAATTGTGTAGGAAACCAGATTGTGCATGAGACACAAAACGATGGGCAGCCGACAGGCACAAATTAAAGTGAGGTTTGTAGAGCTTTCAGAAAAGTTTCACGTAATTAATACACGCTCACATTAACATGCATGTACACTCAAGTAAAGCAGAGCAAACTCCGTATATACTACAGTATTTGGCTTTGAAAAAAGTCTGTTGGCTGTGCTGCCGTGCGAGAGGTCGGCGGGAGGAGGAGGAATGTTTTCGTCCGCTCGTAACCTCGTAATTAGCGACTATGGTATGTTCCACACTGGTAACGGATCTTGAAAACACTTAACCACAGCTCCTACAATATCTGCCGTTTCACAAATATCTTACGAGAGAAAATTTTAAAAGTTAAAAAAAAAAGAAAAACCCCTAGAAAATGCTAAAGAATTAGGGTGCACAAAATACGCAAGAATTTAAAAAGTACGAAAATTGGTTTTAAAAACTAGGGTGAGCAAAATACGCGGGGGCAAAGATTACACGAGTAAATACGGTATCAAACTTGCATGGGTTATTTTCCTACTACAAAATCTTACGAGTAATGTCAGTAAAAACTTGATGCTGCATTCATACTTTGTCTATTTCCCCCGTCATCTTTCATATGGTATTCTGCTCTGGAGAAATTCTTCCAATTCAGTTTAAGACTTTAGATGGCAAAAAAAAGCTCTGCGGTGCACAGTGGGTTTATCCCCTAGGGACACTTGCAGGGAACATTTCAAAAAAATTAACATCATGACAGTTCCTAGTCTGTATATTTACTACGGTTGTGTCCGAGTGGTTCAGCTGAATCGATTATTTGCTGAATCTAGCACATGGCTTCAGATTCGAGATTCGGTACATAATAGCCGAATACTACCAAATCCAAAATGTTATATGGAAACCTTCAGTTGCAAATGTTGTAGTTTACTTTGCATAACAGTGCGCTTTCATTTGTGTTATTTTCTTTATTTTCCATAGAAAATAACCCATGAAAGATTCAATGTCATAAAATGAAACGACCACACTTTGAACAGTTCTGATAAATGGCGCTAGGAGCCGCCACAAGTAACTTTTCCGGTATAATATGAGCACAGGCTTGCTTAGCAGGCGCAAATATAAAAACTGGCTAAAACTTGCATTTGTAAGAAAGCAACAACAACACTTCCAAACATAAGTAGCAACAAAAATAAATTTCTTCTCATAAATACTGACAATACATAATGCATAATTCTTGCACGAGTTGCCTCATTCTGATTGCACATATTGTTTCGGCGAATTTTGTGAAGTGCTGGATATGTGAACTGTAACACTGCCTTCGTGAGTGTAATGAAGCACTAGGATTTCAAGAAAAAAGTTATTTATTATGTGAAAAAGATAAGTTCTAATTGTGCACCATCCAGGTGGGATGATGTCAATTCAGCAACCACTTGACATCTGTTTCAATAAATTGTTTAAGGTCAAGCTTAAACATACTGACACCAACGGGTCGTGTAAAACGCGCAAGTGTGCCAATGGAATTATGATACTTGGAAGTGCGTTCCAAATCACATTGTGTAGTAGGCAATTAAAAATGTTCGAGATTGAATCTACTAGATTGTACTAGAAATGATGCTCTGTAGTACGAAGGAACTGTATAACAAGGAACCAAATGATAGTGGTTCAGAATTAATGTACCGGTATCTAATTGGTAATATAAACATTTCATGAAATTTGTATAGTACGTGTAATAAAATTCTTTTTTATTTCCGCATTTAGTTTCATACAATAGCCGTACATTTGAAGTCTTATCTTAAAGGTACTACGTAAAGCCAACGGGCAAGCCTGTGCTGCATCAATATGCCTGACGCTACAACCACTGCCTTCATGCTACAACTTACGTGTTTTTCTGGTAAGGGGAAGGGATTGTTCCTATGAATCGTGATTCATAAATTCCACACTCTTTTCGCCATAAGAATAATACAAACATAAACATTACACCATGTAATCGTCTGTGTTAGCTGTTACAACTTTTAAATTCCGTCCGTCTAACAAAGCCGACAGACAATGGCGAAAGCGGAAGAATATACGTACGGTATCACTGTACATTTGTATTATGCTAAACAGAAGCACGGCAACTAGAAATGAAGCACAGCAACTGTCTTCTAGTACTGATTTTTAAATCTTCTACGAATAAAAATTCTGTGTAGACAAGTTAAGTGATCTTAAATATTTGAAAGAATACATAAATCTACAAAATTCCCTTGCTTAACACTCTGGAATGTGCAATCTGCACGTTAAGTACGTACTTTTCACAGTTCTGAAATGTCTTCAGGGCAATAACAGTACACACATTTTCAGATAAACACGGATTTCTCTCTGTCTGAATATCCTGTCCGTCACTCATGGAATGGCTGATATGTCACTATAAAATTATTTAACATTTACACGTCCTATTTTTTAACTTCCAAAATATCTACTTATCTTTTCAGGGTTTATTATTGAGCCTTCCTCTTAAAAAAAGAAAAACCCACACACAATTCACGTAGTAGGTATTCATTTCCTTTCATTATTTTTTATTTTATCAAAATGAAACCTTTTGTAATAGAGTGAAGAAAGTTTCTTATTATCTTTTAGACCATCTAAACAACATATATATTGAAATATTTCATACAAATTTCTTTTAAGGGTAGGGGTATTAAAAAATCCTTAAGATTTAAAATAAAAATCTATATGAAATTTTAATTTCTTAAATTTTATTGTTAATATTGTCATTTGGATTTCACCTCAGAAGGCTTTATCTTCATCACTGGGTATGATAGAGTAGTAATTCTTTTTAAATACATGTACTTGAGTTGAAAGATGATTTTGAATCAAGATTGGGAAGATTCGATTCGGGTTCGGCAAATGTTTTATTTAAGATTTGGTATTCAGATTCAATTCGGCAAAATTGGGATTCGAGCCATCACTAATAATTACTACTGCCTATTACATGTAAAAGAAAATATTGCTCAATATCCCCTTAGGTCATCTGTACACTCCTATAATACAAAATGTAACCACAAAATTGATCTGCCATACACTAGATTGTCCAAGATACACAATAGTTATAAATATGTAGGCCTCAAACTGTTTAATATGCTCCCAAGACTACAAATAAATTTAAGACGACATTGATTCAGTGGCTCAATTGATGACAACAGAGACTGTAATACGGTAGATTTGACGTTCTAACACAGGCATAGGTACTTCTGCCTGCAGTAGATCCTAGATCCACTATGAGTGCTACATGTTGGAATTAATATCTTATGATTATGACATTGTGTTATTACCATGTATACTTCCTGTATAATACAACATGAGGTTAATGGAGTCAGATGACCCCACCGACAACCCGCACCCCCACTTCCTACCTCCTTCTCAAAATTCACAAACCCAATCATCCAGGCCACCCCATTGTGGCTGGTTACCAAGCCCCTACAGAACAAGTATAGACCAACACTGTCAACCCATTATGTGCAGTCTTACATCCTCCATCAAAGACACCAACCACTTCCTCGATCGCCTGAAATCCTTACCCAGCCTGTTACCTCCAGAAACCATCCTTGTAACCATTGATGCCACTTCCTTATACACAAATATGCCACGTGCCCAGGGCCTCGCTGCGATGGAGTATACCCTAGCAAGCTTCATCCTAACCCACACGTCTTCACTTTTGAGGGCCAAACATACCAACAACTAAAGGGAACAGCCATGGGAACCAGGATGGCCCCATCGTACACAAACTTATTTATGGGACGCTTACAGGAAGCCTTCCTGGATACCCAAGCCTGTCAACCCAAAGTTTGGTATAGATTCATTGATGACATCTTTATGATCTGGACTCACAGTGAAGAAGAACTCCAAAAATTCCTCTTCAACCTCAACTCCTTCGGTCCCATCAAATTCACCTGGTCCTATTCCAAATCCCAAGCCACTTTCCTCGATGTCAAGCTCCATTTGTCCAATGGCCAACTTCACACATCCGTCCACATCAAACCTACCAATAAACAACAGTATCTCCAGCTGCCATCCATTCCACAACAAACATTCCCTTCCCTACTGCTTAGGTCTTCGTGGCAAACGAGTCTGCTCCAGTCCCGAATTCCTGAACCAGTACCCCAATAACCAAATAACAGCTTTCACATCCCGTAGCTATCCTCCTGATCTGGTACAGAAGCAAACGGCTAGAGCCACTTCCTCAGCCCCCCAAATTCAGAACCTTCCACAGAAGAACCCCAGAAGTGCCCCTTTTGTCACCGGATATTTTCCAGGACTGGGGCGGACTCTGAATGTGGCTCTCCAGCAAGGATACGACTTCCTTAAATCCTGCCCCGAAATGAAATCCATCCTTCATGACATCCTTCCCACTCCACCGAGAGTGTCTTTCTGAGGCCCACCCAACCTCCGTAAGCTACTAGTCCATCCCAATTAAATCCCCAAACCACCTTCCTTACCCTCTGGCTCCTACCCTTGTAACCGCCCCAGTTGTAAAACCATCTCTGGAACATGAAACGATCCCCTTTTTACAGCATATGTCTTTGTGGCAAACGAGTCAGCTCCAGTCCTGGATCCCTGAACCAGTACACCAATAACCTGATGACAGCTTTCAGATCCCACAACTACTTTCCTGATCTGGTACAAAAGCAAATAGCCAGGGCCACTTCCCCCCCCCTCCCCCTCAAACCTAAAACCTCCCACAGAGCGACCCTAAAAGTGTCCCGCCCCCTCTTGTCACCTGTTACTTTCCAGGACTGGAGCGGACTCTAAATGTCGCTCTCCAGCAAAGATACAATTTCCTTAATCCTGTCCCGAAACCTTTCACCTGACTCCATTAACCTCATGACCCCACCGACACCCTGCACCCCCACCTTCTACCAACTCCCCAAGACCCACAAACCCAATCATCCCGGCCACCCCATTGTGGCCGGTTATCAAGCCCCTAATGAACGAATCTCTGCCTACATAGACCAACACCTTCAACCCATCATGTGCAGTCCCCCATCCTTCATCAAAGCCACCAACCACTTACTCGATCACCTGAAATCCTTGCCTAGCCTGTTACCTCCAGAAACCATCCTTGTAACCATTGATGCCACTTCCTTGTACACAAACATCCCACATGCCCAGGGCCTCGCTGTGATGGAGTATTTCCTTTCACGCCGACCACCCACTTCCCTACCTAAAACCTCTTTCCTTAATACCCTAGCCAGCTTCATCCTAACCCACAACATCTTCACCTTTGAGGGCCGGACATACCAAAAACTAAAGGAAACAGCCATGGGAACCAGGATGGCCCCCTCGTACGCAAACTTATTTATGGAATGCTTAGAGGAAGCCTTCCTGGATACCCAAGCCTGTCAACCTAAAGTTCGGTATAGATTCATTGACAACATCTTTATGATCTGGACTCACAGTGAATAAGAGCTACAGAATTTCCTCTTGAACCTCAACTCCTTTGGTCCCATCAAATTCACCTGGTCCTATTCCAAATCCCATGCCACTTTCCTTGATGTCGACCTCCATCTGTCCAACAGCCAACTTCACACATCCGTCCACATCAAACCAACCAACAAACAACAGTACCTCCACTATGACAGCTGCCATCCATTCCACATCAAACGTTCCCTTCCTTACAGCTTAGGTCTTCGTGGCAGAAGAGTCTGCTCCAGTCCCGAATCCCTGAACCAGTACACCAATAACCTAATAACAGCATTCACATCCCGCGGCTATCCTCCTGATCTGGTAAAGAAGTAAATTTCCAGAGCCACTTCCTCATCCCCCCATATTCAGAACCTTCCACAGAAGAACCCCAGAAGTGCCCCTCTTGTCACCGGATACTTTCGGGGACTGGAGCGGACTCTGAATGTGGCTCTCCAGCAAGGATATGACTTCCTTAAATCCTGCCCCGAAATGAGATCCATCCTTCATGACATCCTTCCCACTCCAACGAGAGTGTCTTTACGCCGACCACCTAACCTCCGTAACCTCCTAGTCCATCCTTATGAAATCCTCAAACCACCTTCCCTACCCTCTGGCTCCTACCCATGAAACTGTCCCCATTGCAAAACCTGCGCTATGGACCCTTCCCCCACCACTTACTCCAGTCCAGTAACCCAGAAGGTGTACACAATCAAGGGCAGAGCCACTTGCGATAGCACCCACATGATTTACCAACTGACATGCCTGCACTGTGAAGTGTTCTATGTGGGAATGACCAGCAACAAACTGTCCAGTCGCATGAACGGTCACAGGCAGACAGTGTTTGTTGGTAATGAGGATCACCCTGTGGCTAAACATGCCTTGGTGCACTTCCAGCACATCTTGGCACAGTATTACACCGTCCGGGTTATCTGGGTACTTCCCACAATCTTCCAGAACTCCGGAGATGGGAACTTGCTGTTCAACACATTCTCTCTTCCCGTTACCCACCTGGTCTCAACCTCCACTAAATTCATATTCCCACCCACCATCTTTAACATCTTTGCCTCGGTTCTGTGGACAGAGCCTCTGCCTCAAGTGGTATCTCTGTCCAACTTCTTTGGTTTCTACAAATGTCTGCCTAGGTGTGTTTGCATGTTGATATGTGTGAGTGTGTGTGTATTTGTTTACCTTCCTTTTTGTCCCCTAAGGTAAGTCCTTCCACTCCTGGGATTGTAATGACTCCTTTTCCACTTCCTTTAAACCCGTATCCTTCCCTTTCTCCTCTCCTTCCTTCCTCTTTTTCCTGAAGAAGCTGCCAGTGGTGGTGAAAGCTTGAATGTTTGTGTGTGTTTTATGTTTCTATCGACGAGCCTGTATTTTACACACACACACACGTACGTGTGTGTGTGTGTGTGTGTGTGTGTGTGTAAGAAAGACAACAGAGCAATAAAAACATTCGTGATTGTTACGTTCAAATTGATGAAACAAATATTATAGAAGGAAACTTTCGTGGTGGGATAAATATGTATAAAAAATAGCAATCGGATAACTTACCCAAAGCACAGGCTCATCAACAGATACAAATAAAAACACATACAAGCTTTCGCAACCTTAAGGGGAAAAAAGGAAAGGCAAATAAGCACACCCACATCCATACAAACACAAACACAACAAGGTAGACATTTGTAGCAATGTGTGTGTGTGTGTGTGTGTGTGTGTGTGTGTGTGTGTGTGTGTGTCCACTCCCGGGATTGGAATGACTCATCTTCCACTCCCTTAAAACCTGCATCCTTCCCTTTTTCTCCTCCTTCCTTCCTCTTTTCCTGAAGAAGCAGCCATCGGTTGTGAAAGCTTGTATCTTGTGTGTGTGTGTGTGTGTGTGTGTGTGTGTGTGTGTGTGTGTGTGTGTGTGTGTCTGTGTGTTTAAATTTGTGTTTTTTTGTGTCTATCAACGAGCCTGTAAGTTATTCAATTTCTATTTTTTACACACACACACACACACACACACACACACACACACAAAACTGAGCTTTCGCAACTATTTGTTGCTTCTTCAGAAAGAGCAGGTAAGGAGAGGGAAAAGGAAAGGATGTGGGTTTAAAGGAGCGGGTGAGGAGTCATTCCAATCTTGTCACCGGTTACTTTCCAGAACTGAAGCAGACTCTAAATGTGGCTCTCCAGCAAGGATATGATTTCCTTAATCCTGTCCCGAAATTAGATCCATCCTTCATGACATACTTCCCACTCCACTGAGAATGTTTTTCCGCTGCCCGCCTAACCTCCTAGTCCATATCTATGAAATCCCCAAACCACCTTCCCTACCCTCCAGCTCCTACCCATGTAACCGCCCCCAGTGTAAAGCCTGCCCTATGCATCCTCCCACCACCACTTATTCCAAACCTGTAACCCAGAAGGTGTACTCAATTAAGGGCAGAGCCACTTGTGACAGCACCCACATGATTTACCAACTGAAATGCTTGCACTGTGAAGCATTCTTTGTGGGAATGACCAGCAACGATATGGATACTTCTCACTGACACCAACCTTTCCTAACTCTGGAGATGGGAATTTGCCCTTCAACATATTCTCTCTTCCCATTGCCCACCTGGTCTCAACCTTCGTTAGTTTCAAATTCCTGCCCATCATTCTACAACATCTTTGCCTCCAATCTCTGGATAGAGCTTCTGCCTTGACTAGCATCTCTGTCCAACTTCTTTGCATTTTGCATATGTCTGCCTTTGTGTATGCGTGTATGCGTGTGTGTGTGTGTGTGTGTGTGTGTGTGTGTGTGTGTGTGTGTGTTTACCTATCCTTTTTCCCCAAAGGTAAGTCGTTCCTGTCCCGGTATTGGAATGACTCCTCAGCCGCTCCTTTAAACCCACATCTTTTCCTTTTCCCTCTCCTTCCCTGTTCTTTGCCTGAAGAAGCAGCAAATGGTTGCGAAAGCTTGCATGTGTGTGTGTGTGTGTGTGTGTGTGTGTGTGTGTGTGTGTTTGTGTGTGTGTGTGTGTTTTATTTATGTTGCTGTCACATACCTGTGCTCCTTCGCCTGGTAAGTACACTTCATCTACTTTTTATATATATTTTTCCTGCTAGGAATTTTTCCTCATATCAGTGTGTCGCCAATTGTTTTGATATTTGTGTGTCATTTTGATATTTACCAGGCGTGGCATCCCAAGATGGCTGCCGTCATGTGCTTGTTCAAAGGCAACACAAATCCACGCTCCACCCTCCCCCTCTCCATCGTCTAAATTTGGGGGTGCTCAGATTACTCAGGGGCATGGAGTACTCGAGTATATACGATAATTGTAAACTGTATGGATAAACAGATATACAAGTACTTTGAATGCAACAAATTGTTAAATCAACAACAATAGGGATTTCGATCACATTTAACTGTGAAAGCAGTCGAATCTCTAGTCAATAACGTTTATGAAGGGTTTGAAAAAAGGCTATATACTTATGGGACCCTCACTGATTTAAGGAAAGCATTTGATTCTGTCTCTCGTGATGTGATAATCGAAAAGCTGGAATACTATGGAATAAGCGATGAACCATTTAAATTATTCAAATCCTGTCTAAGCAATAGGGTACAGCTTGTATATGCAAACAATCAGAGATCAGCAATTCTCCCAATAAAAAGAGGAACCAGGGTGGCCACCAAATCTTCATTTTCAAATTCAAGGTTTTTTCCAGGTAAAAAATTACTATTTTCCAGGTTTTCACGAAACGTAATTTTGCTCAAAGGGATTAGCAAACATCTATACCATAAAGAAACTAGTTACATATTTTTAAAACACATGTCATCCAAGTTGAACCATGTAACGTTGTAATAGACACCAAGCAGTGGCGAATCCAGAATTTGTGTTGGCGGGGGGGGGGGGGGGGGGGGGGCAGGCAGAGCTCATAAAAATTGTAACATTGTACCTCAAACCTATCTAAAAAGAACCACCTCATATTATGAGGTTTTCCTCATGGTTTTGGGGGATCTGCAGCCCCATATACACCCCTCCCCAGATTCGACACTGACACAATGTATAGTACAGGATGTACATTTTAAGTTGACAAACCAGAATAACTAGAGGGGAAAAACAGTATATATTCAACAACGGTTTTCACCATTATCAACGGATGGCAGAGGCTTAGGAAATGATAAACTTGAACTGTCTCCACTGTTTAGAAGCGGTGTGGGTGGCTAGTGTAAAATTTTAAATGGAAGCTCCCATTTTTCATTGCAGATTCAGAATCTACAGAACGAATCATATAAAGTTTGGTTGAATTTGTTTTTCTTTCAATTTGCAATTGCACTGTAATGGTAAGAATTATTTGCCATACTTCTGAAGAAATGTACCACCCACGAAAGAAAATAAAGGTGAATCATATTGATGATGCTTCAGAACCCAACCAAATGATACCAGATGTACATTTCTTGCCAGCTAGTTCAGTTAAGTGTTTTTTCGGCTATTCATAACTGGTATTCAGACAAGGGCAATCTGGACTAAGGTATCACTTTGGAAGACTGCCGTGTCCGCTGTAGGGAGAGGGAGGGATCACTTTCGCAATCATTTGGTAGCTTTCTGAAGCATCTTGAATATGGTTTTCATTTATTTTATTTCCTGTTTAGTACATTTCTTCACAAGTATGGCAAGTATTTCTTACTATTACAGCGCCATCTGTCGTAAAAAAAAAAAAAAAAAACCACACAGACCATACATGATGTGGGCCTTAGAATCCGAATCTGCAATAAAAAAATCGGTGTTCCCATTTAAAATTTTACACTTGACACTCCTTCCCCCCCTACAAACGATGGAAGCGGTTCAGGTTGAGTATTATTTCCTAAGCCTCTGCCATCCGCACATGCTGGTGAAAACCATTTTTGAATATCTACTGTTTTTCCGAGTTATTCTGGTTTGTCGACTTAAAATTTACACCCTGTATAATGGACGACTAAGTTGAGATAAAGTAGTTGGATGATAGTGTACGTTTTAATGTGAATTGCATTCATTTATGCAACATATCCCATTAATTTACACTAGACTTCCTGATACATTAAAATACAATCACATCTCATGAACTAGTGATCGAGAACCCAATACATATGTAGGTATCAGGACTCGTCTTTCCAACATAAGCATTTTATTTAATCAAAGTTACTTAAATTAAAACAGAGATAAACCGAAACAAAGAAAAAACTCTTCCTACTTTTGTTTATTCTGGGATCGGCAAACTACTGTCCAATATTTGGCTACTCTGGCGTGTCTTCAGTTTCGTCAGCAGGAAATCCTTTAAATCCTCCATCCGAATCCCACATTCGGTCATCCTGACAATCATACGACTCGGATGATGAGTAATAACTTGGCAAAGGTTGCATAAATTCAGCACATGTTGTTGTTGTTCTGGGACCCTCATGGTTATCACCTTCTTGGCACCCATCATAGGTGTCATCGTCTTTTTTATTTTTGTGGCACTTTAAGGACCTAGATTCTTGGCCTTCAGCTTCAGATGTGATCCAGTTTGTGTTCCTTTAATTGCTATCAGTCACCAAAATTGTACTTGTAGGCTTCCTTCCGATGACGGTTGAAGTTAACACGGTTTTCTTCTTGTATCTTGACGATTTGTAGCTTAGCATCTTTTCTCAGTGCACTGCATCTTTCTTCAAACAAGTTAATAATTCCTTCATCCAATAACTTTGTGATCTGAACATCAGTCTGTGTGTGCATCTTGACTCCCATCAGTAGTTCAAATGGTGTTTTTTTTTCTTTATCTTTTTTATGGGACTTAACTACGGGGTCATCAGTCCCTAAACTTACAAACTACTTATGAACTACTTACGAACTAGGACGGCACAAATATCCATGCCCGAGGGGGGATTCGAACCCCCGACCGTAGTGGCCGTGCTGACCGTGACTGGAGCGCCTCAGTCACCTCGGCCACCGCGGCCGGCTCAAATGGTGTCTTCTGAATACTTATGTGAAATGTTGAATTCATAGCACGTTGAACTGATGGTACCACCTTATATTATTCCTTTGGGTTATCAGTATCAGCACGACTGGCAATTTCTTTCATTGCAAGGAAATATTCTTGAAGAGACTCCTCTTGTTCCTTCTTTCGCTGATAGAACAGCCGATGAATCTCTGCAGCACTCGTTTTCACGTCAAATTCTTCCAGCAAAGCTTTCTTCAATGCAGACCACGATGTAAGACCCTTCTCACCTTGAACAAAAAGCTTTGCTAAACCTTCGAGCGATTTTTTTGTTGTTGCGAAAATAAGCATTTGGAGTTGACTCCAGCCCATTAAAAACGCTGTTTCTTCGAAGTCAATGATCTATTTTTTAACTGGATATCCATCACTGCCGTTAAATGATTTAAGAACACCCTCTACATCATAAAACGACATAGAAAATTGACACTGATCTTATAATAATGGTGTTTCGGATTTATCTTCTGTTTCTATATCGGGATCTGTCTTCTTTTCAAGTAAACCCAGTCTTTTATCGTTATACATTTGCAAAGCATCCTTTTCTTCATCATGAGCGTCATCAACATCCTCTTCACATTCTACGTCGTCGCAAATCATCATTGCAAGTTTGTAAAAGTTAGATAAATAATACAAATATCGGTAATCGTTTCACTTTTCGTCCTACTATCTATGCTCAATATATTGCAGATTGCTCCCAACTCCGCTTCAGTAAATGATGTTTCGATTACGAACTTCTTAGCTTCAAGTTCACCAATCCTTGTTTGAAAAGTAAAACGAGAAAATTCTCTCAAGCATTTTTGATTTCTTCTGTCATCTGGAACTGTTCCGTAAATTAACTTGTGAAGGGATCTGATGGTTTTAACCAGCGCAGAAGTTACATTTTTATTTACTTTTTCAATAGCGCCTAACGTTGCCATTTCAAGATTTTTTTTTTCTCTTCGTCTACTATTTCTCCGTTCTTCAAAACGATTAGAATTTCTCCTTGCTTCATTCTGTTTTCCGTAAATCATTGCTGAAACGTAGATTCAAAGTCAACAGTATTGCACGTCAAATACAGTACGTCGTCACAGGCAAAACGGCACTCTGAAAGTTCATTGTAATTACCCGGTGAATCTACGTCGTTACTCGTTCAGTTTATCCCGAAACAGGCCCCCAAAATTTGTAGGAATCAGGACTCTTCTATCCAACGTAATCATTTTATTTAAACAAATTAAAACTACAGAGATAAACCAAAACAAAGAAAAAAACTCTTCCTACTTGTGTTTATTCCATGATCAGCCATTACTGTCCAATATTTGGCTTCTCTGGCATGTCTTCAGTTTCATCAGCAAGAAATCCTTTAAATCCCCCATCCGAACCCCACACATATACAGTATTATGATTTACTTTGCCTTCAGGATATGAACAACCTTTTTGCCTCTTTCAAGTTTTCATTTAGATTGTTCCCAATGATGGTTTTCAGTTTCCAGAGCCCATACAGTCAAATAAGTTTTGACCTGGAAAACTCTAGCTAAAAGATCCATGAATGTTAATGACCTAGTATGCGTAATAATGAACAATGTTGTGTACGAGTTCTTGAACTTCGAGGAGATGAAATGGGAAATGCAAAAACATATCTGGAGCAACAGCTGTGTGGTATTTGCATTCAAGTGTCATCTGGTAAAATAACACTCAACAGCAGATTTTAATGAAAACATTATTTTGTTCTAATGAATTTGTTTCATTTTTAAAATTTTTGTAGTACTAAACAGACAGCGAAATATATATTGTGGAAAGCAACATACTTCCGTTTGCTTGTTTCTTGCTTCTTGCGTAGCTGTTCAAAGCACTCTTCCCAATTGTAGAAATTTTTATCTTTGTGTTGCACCAAGAGCATAATGCATTCGTTTGTGATTTGGGATCACATGTTACCCACGGATACAATGTCTCGTATGAGCTCTGATATCGAGTTATTCTCTGTTTTGACATGACGAACAAACACTTCAGTCTAAAACACGTTGAATTACTTAATCTGTGCGGGCACAGGTAAGGTCGATTCACACTTGGATTCACTCTATTGTTCTCTGCAACGATTGTTTCACTCTGTTCCATCTCAGAAAGATGTAGATGACGTTAGTCTCAAAATATATTTAATGATATTTTGAATGTATTGTTATAAGACAGCTGTTAAAGCAATAAAGTACAAATGAAAGAAATTGCCTTTTCGCAAAAGTCGCAGTCAACAATGTTGCATGTACGTATGCTTTTTGAAAACCCATTAACATGTAACGAGGGGAATAATCTTTTGTGTTGACCATAAAATAAATAATTAATGCTGTTCCTGCTCTATGGTTGACGGGTTCTCGATGTACCCTTGTCCGCTAAGTAAATTAATTATCCTCCTAATTGTTACCGCGACTCCTCATTGGCGCTAGCCGGGCCGGCATGATAAAAGTTCAGCCATCAACATACGTACATGATGACTGTGTTTACTATTTATATATTATCAATGTTACATCACAGGAATCTTCTATAATTATTACTAACAAACATAGGCGCCGACTTTTGAAAATCTTGGGGTATGCGCAGTGGCATTCCCAGGTATTTCTAAAGAAAAATAAATAAATACAAAGCAAAGCCAAAAACTTATACAAAACATACACGCTATCGATTCCATATCACCATCACGTTTATAAGTCGAAGTCTTTTGTATTTCACTATATACTTTTCCATTTTTAACGATTTTCACACGCAAGACATTAACCTTTTTAACCCCAAATATTATTGACTTATGAACAAAAATATTTCTTTGCATATATCTATAAATAATGATTGGATTATGTGTATTTGTCAGAATTTTTGATTATTTTTAGTTTTTGGATGGAAATTTGGGATGAATACAGATGGTAGTGTGCAGGATATGTTTCCTTTATTGTAACTAATAACATTTTCAAACTGTTGACTACTAATTGTAGCCTAATGCTTTTTGTTTCCTCGAGGTAATGGTAGACAGTCTAGTCACAATGAATTATTGGAAGCCCTGAAATGCTATTTACAATCTTTGAACAAATGGTTCTGACTAGACGGACAGATAACGATGAGAAGAGTGAAAAGGTTAAGACGTAATTCCATGCACAGGTGACACAGGTCAAAAAGAGCAGAAACTAAGGTGCGACTACTACGTTCAATTGTTGACAAATTGTAAAAGCCTGAAAATTCAAATTCAGAAAAAAATTCTATTACTCGCTGTTGCGTTTCGAGAATTTTGTGGAGCTGCGAATTAAAACATAAAGACTTTCGCAAATTGTTATGAGGACTGTCTGTTTACAGAATGTTTTAGCTAGAAGGGATAGGGCAGTCTTCACAGCAAGGATGTTGGCACACTGGTAACATATGCGGTTGTCAAAAGGTTATCTCAAAAGATACCGGGAATTAAATTCGTTTTGTAAACATTTTCAATGTGTCCTACCAAACCCACTTCATTTCTAGTTATGTAATACAATTAAAGGTTGCCGCCTTCAGTTTACAATATTGACTTAACAAGCGGAATTCCATTAACATTCGGACTGTTTAGAAAATGGTCACTTCACTCACATGTGAACGTGGATTTTAATGCCTACAAATTCAATTACCTGTTTAAAATAATCCTTTTAGAGAGATGTGTTACAAAAGCCAGCCGGCCATCAATGATTAGAGAGTCGATTTTAATTAAAGTCAAGAAATATAATGTAAAAAAAGTGATACCAAAATTTTCAGTGGGGTATGCCTAGCATACCCATTCAAATTTTGGGGTATGCTTGAACGGCCAAACATACCCGTAGTCGGCGCCTATGCTAACGAAGCATCACAATACCAACTTTTACAGAGTTTATAGTTAAAATCAACAACATGCCTCCGTGATGGCAGATTGTTGTTGTTGTTGTTGTTGTTGTTGGTTGTTTTAAGGGGACTAAACAGCTAGGTTATCAGTCCCCTGTTCCTAGCTGAGAGTCAACTGTCAATAAAGATAAAACAATGCCCTGAAAATGACACCGCACAAAAGGGCAGGTTAACAATAGACAAGCCACTGACAATACAAAACGAAGACACACAGAATGAGTAAAATGGTGTCACGAATAAAACGGGATAGCAGAGTACCTTGGCTGGCTGATCACAAAGAAAAAACAGGATGAGCCAGCCACACTGCACACACTAAAAACCCCTAAGGGCGCGAAAATATAAAAAGCTGGGTAGGTGGTGGCCTATAATATCAGGCCACAGCACCCACAGTTAGATAGAATCATAAAAACCAGCAGCGCGGATAAAACTTAAAACTGTGTTAGCCATAGAGGCGTCGTCACCTAAAACTAAGGGTAGTGCGTCTGGAAGATTAAAAGAGTGCCGCAGATTGGCTAAAATCGGACAGTCCATCAAGAGATGGGCCACCGTCATTACGACACCACATCGACACACGGGTGGGGACTCACGGCGAAGGAGATACCCGTGGGTCAACCACGTGTGCCCAATACGGAGGCGGCAGAGGACAACCGACTCTCGGCGGATCTGCCGCAGTGAAGACTTCCACAGGGCTGTGGACGTCTTCACTGCCCGAAGCTTGTTTGGCACATTCGCCATAGCCCACTCGGCGCTCCAAGCCTCGCGCACCTTCCGGTGCAACACCAATTTTAGATCAGGCTCCATGACGCCAATATTTAGGGGTGGTTCCATAGTGGCCTGCTTGGCTAAGCGATCTACTTGTTCATTCCCTGGGATGCCGACGTGGCCCGGGGTCCACACAAAGACCACAGAACAGCCTGATTGGCCCAGGGAGTGAACAGTGTCCTGGATCGACCGCACTATTGGGTGCCGAGAGAAACACTGGTCGATCGCTTGTAAGCCACTCAGGGAGTCAGAACAGATGACAAATGACCCCCTGGGGCACGCGTTTAGGTGTTTCAGAGCCCTTAGAATGGCGACCAGTTCGGCAGAAAAAATGGAACTCTCACCTGGCAGAGAATGCTGTTCCACATGGTGGTCATGAAGAAACGCATACCCAGCATGGCCATCTACTACGGAACCATCTGTGTAGACGGGTTTTGCAGCATGGAACGAGTCTAGGAGTTGCAGAAACTCGTGGCGGAGATGTCTAGTGGAGACCGAGTCCTTTGACATACAGGACAGATCCAGACGGAGCTGCAATCGAGGAATAGACCAAGGAGGGTTTCGAAAGGAATAGTGGAACATGGTAGGGAGTGGAGAGGATGCGAGGGACGAAAGAAGGGAACGAGCACGGACTGAGATCGGGTAACCCGACCTAGGCCGTCGTGGAGGAATAGGGACCACAGCGTCTGGAAAAATGAGTCGGCGGTTTGGATGGAGGGGCGAGGCCTGAACATGGGCAACATATGAAGCCAGCAGGTATTGCCTGCGGAACCGCAGCGGGAGAACTCCAGCTTCGACTAGGAGGCTTGTCACAGGGCTAGTGCGAAAAGCCCCCGTCGCCAAACGGACACCACAATTTGAAATTGGGTATATTGCCTGCAGTGCTGATGGCGCAGCCAAATCGTAGACTATGCAGCCATAGTCCAGGCGTGACTGAATGAGGGCCTTGTAAAGTTGTAATAGCGTTGCGCGTGAGGCTCCCCAAACAGTGTGGCTGAGACAGCGCAGGATGTTGAGGTGTCGCCAGCACCTTTGTTTTAACTGGCGTAGGTGCGGCACCCAGGTTAGACGGTCATCGAACACCATACCTAAGAATCTGTGCGTCTCTTCGACTTGTAGCAGGTCGCCAGCTAAGTAAAGTTCAGGTTCCGGGTGTACTGCCCGACATCGACAGAAATGCATCACACGGGTCTTGGATGCAGAAAATTGAAAACCGTGGGCAAACGCCCACGACTGTGCCTTTCGAATTGCGATCTGCAACCGCCGTTCAGCTACGCCAATGCTGGAGGAGCTGTAATACATGCAGAAGTCATCGGCATACAAGGAAGTAGAAACCGATGACCCCGCAGCCGCAGCAAGACCGTTTATGGCGATTAAGAATATAGGAACACTAAGAACGGAACCTTGTGGGACTCCGTTCTCTTGACAATGAGGTGAGCTGAAACAAGAACCAACACGAACACGAAAAGAACGCAATGCCAGGAAGTTCTTAATGAATGTAGGAAGTGGACCCCGTAAGCCCCAATCGTACAGCGTAGACAGAATATGATAGCGCCAGGTGGTGTCATACGCTTTCCGCAGGTCAAAAAAGACGGCAATCAGGTGTTCACGGCGAGAAAATGCTGTACGAATGGCTGACTCTAGGGACACGAGATTGTCGATTGCGGAGCGGCCTTGACGGAACCCACCCTGTTGATGCGCCAACAGTCCTCGGTCCTCGAGGATCCACATGAGCCTCCGACTCACCAACCGTTCGAGAAGCTTGCATGGAACGTTGGTGAGGCTGATCGGGCGGTAACTATCAGCCACCTGCGGATCTGCCCCAGGCTTAACCACCGGAATGATAATGCTTTCCCGCCACGAGGACGGAAAAACACCCTCAAGCCATACGCGATTAAACAGGGCGAGAAGTTGGCTTTTGGCATCCGCTGATAGGTATCGGAGGAACTAGCTGTGAATGCGATCGGGTCCAGGGGAGGTATCCGGGCATGCAGCAAGGGCACTTTCCAACTCCCACTCAGTAAATGGGACGTTATATGGTTCACGACGTTGTTTCGAAATGAAATTTGCTGGCTCTCTGCTCGCTCTTTAATGGCACGAAAATCTGCACTATAGGCAGCAGTCCCCGACGTACGTGCAAAATGATCTGCCAGGTGCTCGGCGACGGCGACAGGGTCAGTACACAGCATACCCTGGACTCTGAGGCTTGGAATTCCCGCCGGTGGGCGGTGCCCGAAGAGGCGTCGAACTTGCGACCATACCTTGGAAGGAGAAGCGCGAGAACCAATGGACGCGACATACTTCTCCCACGAGGCTCTCTTACTATCTTGTATCAGTCGCCGGGCCCGTGCCCGGAGGCGCTTGAAGGCTACAAGATGTTCGACAGAAGGGTGACGTCGGTGGCGCTGTAGTGCTCGCCGACGTTCCCGGATGGCCTCAGCAATCTCTGGTGTCCACCAGGGCACCGAAGGACGATGGAGCGAACCGGATGTTGTGGGAACAGAGTTTTCGGCTGCAGAAACAATGGCCTCTGTGACCTGCTGAACGGCGGCATCAACATCTGCTGGAAGCGGAGAGGAAATCACAACAGCTGAAGAGTAAGCTGGCCAGTCAGCCTTACGGAGGGACCAGCGAGGCGGATGGTCGGCAGGCGAACACTGTGGGAGCGACAGGAAGATCGGGAAATGGTCGCTGCCACACAGGTCGTCATGGACCCTCCAGGTGAGACGTGGAAGGAGGCTAGGGCTGCAGACGGACAGGTCTATGGCAGAATACGTACCATGTGCTGTGCTAAAGTGGATAGGAGCACCGGTGTTAAGAAGGCAGAGGTTCTGCTCTGACAGTAGAGACTCAACATCCCTACCCCGGGCCGAGGTCTACGTGCCACCCCACAGAGGGTGGTGGGCGTTGAAGTCCCCCAAAAGAAGAAAGGGTGGGGGAAGTTGGGCGACCAAGGCTGCGAGGTCTGTGGGAGAGATGGCCTCATCAGGTGAAAGGTAAACAGAGCAGACGGTAAAATCTTGCACTACCCGGAGTCGAACAGCGACTGCCTCTAGAGATGTTTGAAGAGGCACAGCAGCACTGGGGACAGAGGCGTGGACATAAACAGCCACGCCGCCAGACACCCTGTCGTAGATGGCTCGGTTTTTAAAATAGCCCCGAAAGCCTCGGAGGGCTGGGGTCCTGTCGACGGGGAACCATGTCTCCTGCACCGCTAGACAGATCGCAGGGAAGCGGCAGAGTAATTGTCGCAGCTCTGCCAGATGGCAGAAAAATCCGCCGCAATTCCATTGCAAGATTTCGTTTGCAGTCTGCTGAATAGCCATAATGGAAGAGATGAAATGGTCATTCAGCAGGGGCACCTGCTGCCAATTCCACAGAATCTGTAGGATCGAGAACCATGGGTTCTGGCGATCCTAGGAAGGCGAGATCCTCAGGGGACGCAAGGATCTCCACCTCGTCTTCAGTGGCCGAAGATGTGAGCGAGCGCTCCTTTCGAGCCACTGAAGGGTCCTTAATCTTTTCTTTCTTCTTTTTGGTCTTCTTTGTTTTCTCCTGCTGGCCCTTTGGTGGTAAGGGCTGGGAGGACTTTCCAGAAGCGACATCAGGGACTGCCGAAGAGCTGGAAGCCCTTCGGTCATCGGTTGTTCGATCCTTTAGCCTAAGGCTAGGATCCCCTGGCGCACTCTGAGAAACCTCGGAAGGGAGCGTCCCGAGGGACCCCTTCCGAGCAAGAGGGGCCGGGGAAGACTGTTTCTTCTCCGGCTGGGGAGTGGGGACAGATGTCCCCGATGGTGGGGGAGAAGTTGCTCCCACAGGTGTCGAGGGAGCGAGAGATGGAGACGGGCCCCCACCCGTCACGGAAGATTGACGGCCCTTAGGGCCCACAGAAGGAGACAACACCGGTGGTTTCACTGGTCTCAAGGAAGCTGCTGTAACTGTGGCAAAAGACGTTTCCATACGGACAGGGTGTAGCCGCTCGTATTTCTTACGTGCCTCATAGAAGGTCAGCCGGTCCAAGGTCTTGATTTCCATAATTTTTTGTTCCCGATGTAAAACAGAGCAGTTCGGCGAGCATGGCGGGTGATGTTGACCACAGTTCACACACAGCGGAGGTGGGGTGCATGGGGCGTCCGGGTGAGGTGGCCGCCCACATTCCCTGCATGTTGGGCTGGAAGTACATCGGGACGACATGTGCCCGAACTTCAAGCACCGGAAACACCGCATAGGAGGGGGGACATAGGGTTTGACTTCACACCGGTAGACCATTACCTTAAACTTCTCAGTCAGTGTATCGCCTTCGAAGGCCAAGATAAAAGCACCGGTGGCAACCCTACTTTCTTTAGGACCCCTGTACACCCGCCGGACGAAGTGGACACCTCGTCGCTGCAGGTATGCTCGCAGCTCGTCATCGGTCTGGGATAAAAGATCTCGATGATAGATAAGACCTTGGACCATATTTAATGATTTGTGGGGCGTGACACGCACCGGGATATCACCCAGCCTGTCGCAGGCAAGTAGTGCCCGCGACTGGGCCGAGGACGCCGCCTGTAACAGAACGGCCCCACTCCTCATCTTCGAAAATGATGCTACTTCACCAAACTTGTCTTCAATTGTGTCAACAAAAAACTGAGGCTTAGTAGAAGTGAAGGTTTCGCCATCAGTACGCTCACAGACCAGATATTGAGGTGAGTATGGTTCAGATCTATTAAGTGCCCTTCTTTCGTCCCATGGTGTGGCAAGGGACGGAAACGTCTTAGGATCATAAGTAGACGCGTTAAACTCTGTCTTCCCACGCTTAGAGACGCCGTTTTCGCGACCGGCCACGCTTTTATTTGCTCGTTTCATGTTCGTCCCACGAGCAGCTAGGGAACTAAAGGTCCACCCAGGCAGAGCCCCGCTTGCCTGGGTAAGCCTTATACAACTGAGGTGCGGCAGGTTCCTCAGAGGTTGCTCGCTAGCGGCTGTTCAACCTCAACAGCCATGCATCTCCTCAGCACGTAGCACACCTTGAGATTTTTTATTTGAGGTTTGTACCGTCCTCGCGACCCGGGCGATTAAGCCAAGATCCCCGGGCTCTGAAACGTACAACGTTCCACCGTCGCGCCGAACGATGGTCGTTGAAGCACGCACAGAGCTTACGGTGTAGCGGACTGTTGGCGCAACACAGCTCAGGACCCCGGGTTCGCCAAGCCCGTACTCAGCAAATTAATGCTGAGCCCCTGAGGGGCGTGATGGCAGACAAACGAGATGTTTGTTGATGAGTATCTCTGAGGGGAGGGGGGGGAGTCATTTACAAAAATTGCTAAAATTCAGTACAAATAAATGTCTTTCAATTTAACTGCGATTTCATAGTCGCGCCTTATGATAACATCGCGTCTCTTCGAGGTACATCGCATGGTCGAACAATTCTTCGAGATAAATACAGAAATAGATAACGGAATACGTTACCTATATTTATAAAACTTTTTAAACCGCCCAGAAAGATATCTGAAAATGTGTTTGTATACAAAAATGAAGCGATGATTATTATTTAACCCGCGGGCACTAGCGATCTGAGAATTTTTCTCACCGTAATTTCAAAACGACTGGCATTTTGTTACTTGTAAATATTAAACTTTGAGGTTTTTTCTTACTAAAACTAGAGGGATTACTTATTTACAGTTATTAAGTACATTTAGAACTGGTCGTGTAATCTGAGCAACAGGCTATACATGCGAACGATCGTTTAACTCTTAAAGCCGCGAGATCTCATGGGTTAAAAATCCCGGTTTCTGGCTGAAATTCAAGGTTTTCTCCCGGTTTTTTCAAATTCAAGGCTTTTTCCCGGTTTCAAGGTTCGGTGGCCACCCTGGGAATACCCCAAGGCTAGTCCTTGGACCTTTAATCTTCTTTGTCTATGTCAATGCATTTCCAATGTATATACCCTGTAAGAGTGTATTATATGCAGATGACATTACATTAATAACCACTGGAGACAATTTACAGAGTGTGTTGGATAAAAATAAAGATATGATTAGCCACTACTGCCAGTCCAATCAACCCTGCATTAATCACACAAAAGCAAAGGAAATAATTTTTGACTTGAAGGTAACTAAAAATGTAAATAAAAAAGTGAAACTACTTGGACTGGTCACAGACCAAAAACTGTCTTGGGAAGGGCACACCAATTATATTTGCAGCAAACTAGCTCGTGTACTTTTCCTATTGTACAAATTTAGGGGCAGTGTTAGCAAACGATTATTACTTCAATCATACTATGCTTTCTTCCATTCCTATTTGCAATATGGTATATTATGGTGAGATAACTCCACAGGAGCTAATGTGTATTCAGATGGCAAAAAAGTAAGGTGTATATTAGGGCTAGCACATAATGAGTCCTGCAGAATTCACTTTAAATTGATTGGCATAATGATGATTTCTAGTCTATATGTAACTGTTTAGTATATGCTAAAGAAAATACAGATAAATTCAACATGCGAAGTAATGTGCATTCACACAATACAAGAAACAACTGTCTGTTGGATTTGCCTTTCACAACACTAGCCATAGTTCGATATAACTATAAGTATTTAGGCTTAAAATTCTTCAATACGCTAACACAATCAGCTCGTACAATGCCCTTGAGCAAATATAAAAACACAATGCAAACTTGGTTAAAATACAGTGAATTCTACTCAATCGATGAATTCCTAGAAACCGATAGTAAAAATATGTGCCCTAAATGTTTTATTTATTTATTTTTGTAATATGTGATTCTGTATGTATATGATTAATGTATAAATGTAATACATAAATGACAATTCCGCTATGTACCCTGATGAAGCCAATTGTATGAAAAATACTGAAAGGCTAATAAATATTCTATTCTATTCTATTCTATTCACTTCTTAGACGTTTGTGCTCTCCTTTCCTCCTAATAGTTCATCATTCAATCTGATCTCTTCTTCCTTTCCTCCTCTGATATCTGTATTCGTTTCCTGGTATTGATCTTATGTTGGAATCTCTAAGTTTTGTCTCTGATCACAATCTTGGCTGTACCATTGTCAAAGATTTGTTTAGATAGCCTTTCAGAGTTCATTGGGAGTTCCATTTTCTGAGCTCCTACTTTAATTCGTGCAGGAGAGTCTAGCATACTTGTGGTAATCTTCATTTTTTTGAAAGCAACCTTAATTCTTATCTTCCCCACCTATTATTGTAATTTGGTGATGTCTTTGGCTTCCTCCCACATTTCTCTGAACAGCATGAGGTTATCAGCAAATGCCAAACACTTGATTGTGATTCCTTTGGTTTTTGTTCCAAGTCTTATTCCCCCCTCTTGTTTTT
Organism: Locusta migratoria; assembly: GCA_026315105.1. Classification (NCBI taxonomy): domain Eukaryota; kingdom Metazoa; phylum Arthropoda; class Insecta; order Orthoptera; family Acrididae; genus Locusta; species Locusta migratoria. Next base: position 484,840,868 of record CM048744.1, on the reverse strand, counting down.
GCATTCCATTCTCTCACACAACTTTTTTGAGTGGACAGTTGAACAAGAGGGGGGAGAGGCCATCCCCTTGTCAGAACCCCTGTTCTAATCACAATAGGTTCTGATAGTTCACACATGAATCAAACTTTAGATGATATATTCGTGGCGCCTCCTTAATGATGTTTATCTTTCCTGTCCAAGCCAAATTCCTCCAAAATGTAGAACAATGACTTTCTGCCTGTGGAATCTTAAACTTTTTGAAAGTTTACAAAAGTCACTACATACAGTTTTGCCCTCTGTTTCTGCTATGCTAGAATGTTTCTGAGATTTAAGATTTGTTCAGGGCAAGATCTTCCTTTGCTTAACCCTGCTCGATACTCCCCAATTTGGCAATCTAACTGAGGTTCTGCTCTTTCTAATAACGCTGTGAACAATATCTTGTAAATTACATCGACCAGAGAGACCTCTCTGCAGTTGCTGGAAGAGGTTCTGTCAGGGCCAATTACCATTCCTCTGGGATGACTCCTTTCTACCATATTTCCTCAAAAAGTTTTTGTAGTGAGAAAATTGCATTTTTCTTCATTATTGGGCCCGTGGCCAAATTGTAAAACGACATTATAAAAAATGTTTGTCCTTCTGATGCTGCTAATTATTTTATTATTTCGTTCACAGATTGCTTAAAAATGGCAGCTGCCACTATAATAAAAAAATAATTAGCAGCATAGTTTTTTAGTAGTTGTAATTTCATTTTTTCTAGCACACTTCCATAATTTGGCTGTTCTCAGATTTTTCACCTGACGCCTTGAAATTTTCCATGTGAGTTACCTATTGCCTGCATCTGACTTATAGATGGGGGTTTAGAATCAGGGTTGGGGGATGAATATGGTCCACCACCAAACGCCTTTTTTTTTTTTTTTTTTTTTTTTTTTTGCAATTTAGTAGCTCCTGGAAGGATTCTGCAACTGTCTTACCACTGCCCCTATTATTATATGCCATGTACCCATTTTTGTCCTGAAATTGGAGAGTTGGGAGTTAATACCTGTTTAATTAATTAATTAATTTATTTATATTTGCATTGTGCCACAGAGGAATTAAACACCTCTATGTGGTTAGCAACAATCTATCCCTCCTATATTATTGTTAAATCACATTAAGCAGGTTTCTAAGAGAGACAAATACAGTACTAACATTCTGATCTTATTCTATAAAAGGATAGCATATATTTAGAGCTTGTGAAAAGGATGAAATGGGTAAACTTCAGTAAAGATAAAAAATAAATTTGGTCTTAAGCCAAAGGTAATAACTTTCAAGAAGCATGAAGCAAAATGGTGACAGAGTATGTAGCTAAAGTAACAAAACTGTGGTGTAACTGACAGATTTAATAACATAAAACTACTGAAGGAATATCCACTATACCTTTATCTTCTTGAATTCGAGGAGTTGGAATCCCTGCTACAAAACTGTGATGTCGATTTGTAGAATTAATTATTTCATCTCGACGGCGAGACTGTACTTTCTTTATTGCTTCAAGCCATGCCTCCATTGATGCATGAATATTTGAGTGAACAGCTTCACCACGAAGACGTTCCATTTTTGCAATGAGTGTTATCACCTAATGGAGTTGAAGTCATAAGCAGCATTAATAACATCATCAGAAAATTATGAAATGAATACCAATGAAGAGAAAATTACAAAGCATATGCTTGAATATTTGCACTACCTGATCAAAAGTATCTGGATAACAATGAATATATGTGCCCATTATGAGTCTCCATGCAGCTTAAATGCTGCTGTCGACACTTTGAATGAGTCTGAATGTCTGTGGGCCATTTTTACTCAAGAGCCAAAACATAATGCAGTGATGTTGGACACGGGAGCCTGAAGAGAGTTGGTGTTTTAATTAATTTCAATGTTTCAAAAGTTTCGAGTTATGACTATGGGCAAGCCAATTAATCCAGGAATGTTACACTTAGTTTATTTTTCAAAAGAGATAGATTCGCTGGCCATTACTTACCTTTTTGCTGTACCACCAATAGTTACGCACAGAGAGAGAGAGAGAGAGAGAGAGAGAGAGAGAGAGAGAGAGAGAGAGAGAGAGAGAGGAAAAAAAAAAAAAAGACGAAATTAATTTCATCCTTTTTTCTGTGTGTAACTATCGGCAGTACAGCAAAAAGTTGGTTGGTTGGTTTGGTTTGGTGTTTTAGGGGGATAAAACTGTGGAGGTCATCAGTCCCCCATTCCATCAAAGAGCGAAATAATAAGTGAATAATACTGAAAAATACGCACAGAGTTAAAACAGAGTGTGGCCAATGCGGAACTGGCACAGGACTACCGAGTCCCGGCGAGAGGCCCACGTGGAGGAGTGCCACACAGCCATAGTCTCCTTTATTGCCCTTAGTTTGTTGGACGTGGGCCAGTTTCGCCACTCAGTAGCCCGAAGTCCACAGACCCTACATCGCAGCATCGGCCGGAGATCAGAGGCCGGAAGGCCGATCTCTAAGATAGGGGCATTGACAACCATTTGGCAAGCCTATCTGCAAGTTCGTTGCCTGGGATGCCGACGTGGCCCGGAGACCAAAGAAACACCACTGATCTACCAGATCGGCCAAGGGCCATCACCAATAGTAAATGCGGGTAGCAACAGTCCAGAGCGTGTAGGCTGCTCAGGGTGTCACTACAGAGAAGGAAAGACTTACCTGAGCAGGAATGCATATGCTTGAGAGCACGGAAAATGGCCACCAGTTCTGCAGTATAAACACTGTAGACCTCTGGCAGAGACTGTTGCTCAATGTGGCCGCCATGGATGCAGGCAAAGCCAAAGTGGCCATTTACCAATGAGCCATCCGTATAAACTATGTCATAGCCGGGGTGCTCTGCAACTACAGCAAAAAACTGGCGACGGAGAGCATCAGGAGGAACTGAGTCGGGAATTACTAGCCAGCCAATCTATCTGTTTTGAAAAATAATCATCTCTGTGGAGAATTTCCATCATTAATTGAATGTTACACTTAGAATATTCTTAAACACAATAAAGAGTTTACATTCTAATCATGAGAAACAACCACACCAACGCCATCACCACTTTTGTATTTTGTTGTTGGCACTAAATATAATGAAAGGTAATTATTTCCAGGCATTGCTATTCTCAACCCCTTCTATTGAACTGAAACAGGGCATAGTGTGATATATCATTCAGAATTACTCTTTTCCAAACATCAACTCTCCACCAATGTCACTTTTTACACCACCTCAAGCATTACTTCACACTGACGACAGGAATGTACGATATTCTTTTTAACTTCCTAGGCACAGACATTCTATTAGCTGGAGTGCTGGTAGCTCTCTGGAAATTGCAAATGATTCTTTATGTTAGTCTCATCCAATTTTTACAATCAACCTCTGCAATTCTTGACAGCCCATATCAGTTAATGAAAGATGTCTATGCTGTATTAATTTTGCTATGGTTGGAAATGTCAATAATGGAGGCTAGGTAACAACTCACCATAAGGAGGCTTGCTGAGCTGCTGACAGGCACGAAAATAGACAATCACATGCATACAACTTCGTCAGAAAAGAAATACATACATTCAAGCAATCACTTAAACAACCACACACACACACACACACACACACACACACACACACACACACACACACACACAAACCACATGTCTGGTCGCTCCAGCGCCACACGTATCAAGACCATCTGTCAGCAGCTCAGCGAGCCTCTTTATGTTGTTACCTATTCCCCATTATTGACATTTCCAATCAGATTTTCCATTGTTAAAATTTTTCTGTGGTTGTTCTTTCATGTTTCCACTTTGCAATCACATCACCAACAGACTGGGGCAGGATTAGAAAGAATGAATGTCCGTAATGGATCTGCACTCAGGTGACAATGACCAGCCCATGTTCAACATCAGTATGCTCTGCTAGCCAAATCTACCTAGCGTTCCTACTTTTCTAACGGCAACACAATATTCCCTGCCTTCTTTTCATTGGTGGGTCTGCTTCTTATGTCATCTAGAAATCAGTTTCACATTACGTGGTGTGTCCAGATACTTTTGATCTTATTGTATGTAAAGGAAAAGTAACACTGGCGAAGACCAAAAACAATTTATAATAATAACAGACACCGAATAGTCATCATGCATTTGTACACATTTGTTCCAGTATTGTGTTTTACTTCTTTTATTCGTGGTTTTATAGCTATTTTAATCTTATTCGTGAAGAAATTGTATGGCGATCCTATGAAGGACATTAGCGATGAGCACTATACTGTGAATACATTTGCTAATGGGAAATAGGCATGCCAGTTGGGTGACACCCATCATAATTATAAATCAAGACTTTTCTGATTAAGTGAGTTGAAGAGAGAAAGAGTTCACAATTAACAGTGACACATCATGTTCAAGAAAGAAAAGCCTTGTTTTTCCCAAACCGGTTTTGATGACTTAGTTCAACAATGGCACAAATGTGTACAAATTCTTAGAAAAGACAAAGCCGTTTGGAATGTAGTGAAACGGGAGGCAGGACCTAAGGCAAAAGACAAGGATAACACCTCTAATGATTAAAATGGAAGGGCTACAATTGATGAATCACAGGTTGCAAATATGTTCAGTAATAATTACTTAAACAGAGGATCATAGGTCTGGGAGAACCATCAACAGATTACATTTTTTCAAGACATTCAGCTCTAAAGTTCAACTACAGTGATGGAGGGGATTTCAACAGTCTCCTAACTTATAGTCAATGTTGTTTAATGGCTTCTCAAACTAAACACACACATGAAAGGTCTGGAAAAAATCATTACAGAGAACTGGAATAAAAACTGTATAATGCAAACATCTGATCAAAGATGTTACCTGTTTTATGGTCTTGCTTCTTTCTTGTAATGAAATGTTATATGCTATTAAGATATATTACCTTGTACAATACAAATAGAACTTTGGCTAATGTAATTAAACTTTCCTTCACTTTTCCCTTAGTACGGTATTATAGTGGAGCGAAACTATAGGGCAAAGCAGAGCTGCATGTTGAGCCTTGTGAAGCAGCGCTCGACTCCCAGCTATAGTGGGGCGAGGTGGCAGTGTTTGTGCCCAAAGCGGGAAGAGGAGTTCCTCAAAGACTGTCATTTTCAGTGTTGCAAGAAATCCCTATCAAACGCTCATAAGGTCTTATGGAAACAGTGCTGCTAGATATTATTTTTCAGTTATCTACAAAATCTTGTCTCGGGTATTATTATTTATTTCATTCACACCTCTTTTCCTGGAAGAAATTAAGTATTATCATATATGAAGGCTATAACTTCAACTTTTCTATATGAAGACTAAGACTTCAACATTTTTCTAAAAAGGTGCCATCCATAAATTACGCCACTCAAATTTCGCAATACTTGGTTCCTCTACCCTCCTTTCCACAGGTAGTCATATCTGCGTGACTTTTCCCCTGGTGTGATGTCACATATTTAGCAATTTCAAATTTGAAAATGTTTAAATTAAAACAATGCTTCAATAACAATTTCTTCATTTATAGATAAATTATTTTTTTCTTCCATGAAATTAAAAATAAATCAAATATTCTAGAAAATGCACAAAACATAACTAATCAAATGAAAATACAAAATTTATTCATCTTGAGTTCAACTCTGAACTAATTTCTTTTTATTATGCCATTGTTGTATCTTTGCTTTTTACTGTGGTTATGTTAGGAACATCTGATGTGTTCACAACTTCATACCGTGAATATGCATACAATCATTTATCAAACAAAGAACTTCTCTGACATGTCTAGCTCAACTCTTTCAGGATGAATCTTTGTGATGCTTGTGGCGTGCAAATCACTATACGCCACATTTTAATTGAGTGTATTTTATATCGTGCTGAGAGGGCAGCGGCTAATCTTGGTCGTGCCCTACCCATTGTTTTAGCTGATGACGAGGTGAGAGTGACGAACGTTTTACAATTTTGTGAACGTTCCCGACTCTGGCCTAAGCTCTTAGGCAGGAGATTTTAGTGTGTTAAAGGACGGCTCGCTGATGCCTCTCACATCAGCGATCAGAGTCCCTCTATACTCCGACATTTTCTTTTTAAGGACTTGTAAGGTTGGGTACTGCGGTCTGCCACTTTACATCGCTGATTTGCAATATGTGTTCGTGTTGTTGCCATGGCTTACTTCATTTACTGTTGTTTAATTCTCCTGTCATGGCGCTAAAAACATCCTATCCTATCCTATCTTTGTGATGCACAAATCCTCTTTTGGCTCTTACTCAGTTTCATATGTTAGTTATTGACTTTGTGTCTGTGTACACAGGTAACACAGTGTGTCGATGTTATTGATTTCTTTCTGGGACACACCACATTAGGTATGCAAGTTAAATATATCATAACGATCACTTCATGTATAGAAGACAGGTTGTATTTTATTATTGTCCCACTTGATAATAGCCACGTTCCGTCAGATGCAGTTCTTCAACAGGACGACACTTCAATAGAGCTTCAGATGATGCTATGCAAGTAAGACACACTTTTGGATAGTATTCGTCACAAAATATATTACAGTTTTGCTACTTACAATTTTATAGGCTCTTGTATAAAATAATTAATATACTGCAAATTAAATGCAGATAGAAATTAATATTTTACAATAAATAAATAAATAAATGTAGGTAGAAGTTAAATTTTAATAAAAAATAAATAGGAACGACTTGTAACATCATGTGAAGATACACTTCATTAAATTGACACGTTCAACGTAATTACGAAATGTCGTGTTCATGATCTATGGAACTTATATTGACATATTATTACATGTAGTCTATATTCTGTTATTATGTCGTCCCAAAACTTTTTCAAAATAAATCTATTATGATGATTAATGATACATTATTCCCCCCCCCCCCCCCCAAAAAAAAAAGTGAAAACTGCTGCTATTTAAGTATCATCTGAAGCCATTTCTCAATACATAGTACAATGGGAACAAATGTGCTAAAAGTACTGAGCTCAACAGCTAACACCGCAGATGCAACTAAGAGCTGACGGAGCTGGCCCAAGTGCAGTGGAAGTTGGCCCGGCCACTGTTTGAGCACTCTGAAACACAAGTGTCTGATTCTCTGGTTGCTGCTCTCAGCCAATTTGCTCTGCTCACAGCGCCACTGTAACTGCACGCATTGCTCAATACTAGTTTGTTTAACCAACGCTGTTCCACTCACAACACAGCTCTGCTCTTGTGCCACTCAACTATAACCACAGTCTTATTTTATCCCACTGAATTTGTTTTGTCATTTGCACCAGTTGAAAATATTGAAAATTTTGTGTGCAAGTCATCATGATCAAATAAAATCAGTATATTTTTCAGGGCATATATGAGGACAAGGAAAAAATAACACTTTTTTTTCCCTTTATAAGTGACAATATACTTTCGCTTGGGGCAGTAAAACTTATAAATCCTTTAAAAGAAACTGTTTTAAACATCACTGGAGGACTTCCCAGGGTTTAAATGCTGTTATGGTGCCCCCCCCCCCCCCCCGGCCTCCTCTTCCTCCTCCAAAAGTGATGTGTAGATGTGGTAACAATTGATGGAAAGTAACAGTGGCCAATAGTAAGTCAGGTGTAAAAAGCCAGGGGGAATTCTATTTTCTCACTTCCTTTTCATAAATTGAACTCTCACATCCCCCCCCCCCCCCCCATTTTATATATATACTTCTTTGTGACGACATGGGTGTTGTGATTTATGAGAAGGTAGTTTATCATTCCACTAAGTAAAATAAGAGGTATGTTCAAATGAAAAGGTATGAAATGTCTTTAACATCCAAATTGGTTGAAATTTGAATATGCCGCTTTCGGACAACATATAGTGCAACATCTAGTGATGCAAAGCATGCATCACCACCTCCCCCTAAAAAATTCAAGGCTGTATCAGCAGGCAACGTGATTCTCATTGGGACACGTACGCATGCGACACTCTCATATAAACTTGAGCTATGGGCCATTAGTCTCCTGCCTCTGAACTCAAGAGTGTGGCAGCCAGAGATGACGCTTTTGTGACTGAAGTGTGATTGCTCTTTTTCTGAATAAGGCTGATGGCCGATAGCATAAATGTTGTATGTGCCTGTCACAGCTTATTGTACATCCTTATTACATTGTTGAATACTTCATCCTGTATTATGACAAAACCAACATATATATATATAAAAATAGAAAAGAGATGACTTACCAAAAGGACCGGCTCGTCGAGAGAAACAAATAAAAAACAAATAAAATAAAATAAAATAAAATCACACACATACAAGCTTTCGCCACCACTGGCAGCTTCTTCAGGAAAAAGAGGGAAAAAGGGGAGGAAAAGGGAAGGATATGGGTTTTAAGGAAGTGGAAAAGGAGTCATTCCAATCCCAGGAGTGGAAGGACTTACCTTAGGGGACAAAGAGGAAGGTAAACAAATACACACACACTCAGACATATCGAAACGCAAACACACCTAGACAGACATTTGTGAAAAGCTTTTCACAAATGTCTGTCTAGGTGTGTTTGCGTTTCGATATGTCTGAGTGTGTGAAAGGCTGAGTGTGTGAAAAGCTTTTCACAAATGTCTGTCTAGGTGTGTTTGCGTTTCGATATGTCTGAGTGTGTGTGTATTTGTTTACCTTCCTCTTTGTCCCCTAAGGTAAGTCCTTCCACTCCTGGGATTGGAATGACTCCTTTTCCACTTCCTTAAAACCCATATCCTTCCCTTTTCCTCCCCTTTTTCCCTCTTTTTCCTGAAGAAGCTGCCAGTGGTGGCGAAAGCTTGTATGTGTGTGATTTTATTTGTTTTTTATTTGTTTCTCTCGACGAGCCGGTCCTTTTGGTAAGTCATCTCTTTTCTATTTTTATTTTTGTTTATCCCACCGGGAAAGTTTCCCTCTATAATTTTCGTTTCATCAATATATATATATATATATATACGAATATTATAGAGGAAAAATTCCTAACAGGAAAAATATACGTAAAAAATAGATGAAGTACACTTACCAGGCGAAGGGGCACAGGCAGTAATAGCAACAAATAAGCACACAGACACACACACACAAAAATGCTAGCTTTCGCAGCCTAGCTGCTTCATCAGGCAGAAGGGAGGAGAGGGAAAAGGAAATGATGAGGGTTTAAGGAAGGGGGTAAGGAGCCATTCCAATCCCGGGACAGGAAAGACTTACCTTGGGGGGAAAAAATGGAGGGTAAATAAATGCACACACACCCACACATTTACACAGACACAAGTACACTTAGGCAGACATACTGTAGAACTGTAGAAAGCAAAGAAGTTCTCTTTGCTTTCTACAGTTCTACAGTATGTCTGCCTAAGTGTACTTGTGTCTGTGTAAATGTGTGGGTGTGTGTGCATTTATTTACCCTCCATTTTTTTCCCCCAAGGTAAGTCTTTCCTGTCCCGGGATTGGAATGGCTCCTTACCCCCTTCCTTAAACCCTCATCATTTCCTTTTCCCTCTCCTCCCTTCTGCCTGATGAAGCAGCTAGGCTGCGAAAGCTAGCATTTTTGTGTGTGTGTGTCTGTGTGCTTATTTGTTGCTATTACTGCCTGTGCCCCTTCGCCTGGTAAGTGTACTTCATCTATTTTTTACGTATATATATATATATATATATATATATATATATATATATATATATATATATATATATAATATAATGAGGACAGTTACAACTCACCGCAAAGACGTGGCGACGAGATGCGACAGGCACATACAAAAGACACACACATACAACACATTCAGCTATCGGCCATGGCCTTCTTCAGAAATAGAGCACTCACGCAATCACACAGGCACACAACACAGTCATACAACCATCACCTCCGACTGCCACACTTCGTATATATATATATATATAATGATCTATGGTTAATTAAATTCTTGATTCCTGAAGCTTGTTCTTTTGTAGTGTGTGTTACCCTTTAAGACATATCAAACATAAATGTACCACTACAGTTTTCATAATGGCATAAATGGCTGGTCCTCTGAGCCCAACATTTTTCTAAGTGGCTGACTCCATAGAGTTAAGTTTCGAATAGGAGTAAAATGCTTCTCAATTTAAGACCTACATAGCACATTCTCACAATTAATGTAATCTTGTGAAAAAAGGAACTTACTTTGAAAGAAATACTTCTCAAACCAGAGATATTAAACTGAAGGAGAAGCATTGAATTAAAATTTGTGCCATGGCTGGGACTAGAACCCTGCAGTACTTTGGTTATGTGCCACATAATCCATGGTTGACGAAACCATCAATTCCACAAAACCTCACTTCATTTGGGAGAATACTGTGATTTACACACACTCTCATTGGAAGCAGTTTGTTGTTCCAAGTGCTGCAAAGTCTTTGCCCAAAATCTTTTGACACATTCTGCTATTGGCAGATACTTGTGTTTTCACTGTGTTTTGTTCTAAATTGCAGATTTTCTTTTAAACAAAAGTTTTAGTTTGGTATTATTCTCTCATTTGTGTTTTATTAGTCGGTATTATTCAGGAGTAGTAACCTAAAATGAAGTTCTAACTAGTGAACATTACAAAAATATTAACTACTAACTGAATTGCTGAAAATTTCCCGGATATATCCTGAATTTCTTCTGGATGAAAAAATTCATGGTGTTTTCACAAATCTCTAGGGGCACATACACGCTACATTTTATATAGAAGGATGGGGATTATTGTGTGCAAAGATGAAATTACAATATTTCCAATGGTAGCAGTAGCAAAGAAGTGTCGTAGCTTTTCACAGTACAAACAAATGTTGTATATAGAAGTGATTACTTCTTTATGAGGAAGTCATGAATAGTCAAATTCCTCTCTGAAAAATTAAAGTATGACGCAGTAAAGTATAATACTGAAACAAAGTAATTTCAAGAAACATGGTTTTCATGGTAGATGGCAATGGAAGGTTGTTCTGGAAAGTACTGCATGGTCCACAGGTGTGATGAGTTGAGCGGGGACTATCTCCACCTGTTTTGGCCTTCCAACACCCTGAAAGGTCTGCAGCCTTCAAAGATGATAACCACCACATCACTCCCACGCCTCCCAGAAGTGATTCCAGGGATATGCAAGGAGATCCAAAGTCTGAGAAGGGCATCCCAGGGTCCAGATTTGACCACCACTGAGCATATCGGGGCTGTCATGGTATACAGACTCTGTGCCAGGGATCCTGACCTCACTAAGATACCAGAAATTGGCAGCTGCTCCACAAAGCAGAGACCACAAAGTACTATGCACTTATAAGACACATTTCCAAGGTTCACAGAGCCAAAGGAGGTTTGAAACACACGAAATTTGGTAAGTCACTGCACTAAGTGTAGCTTTCTGCAGAACTTTGGTTAAGTGTCACATTGTCCTTGGTTGACTAAAGCATCACTCCCATAAAACCTAACTTTATATGGGAGAATATAATGATAACACAATCAAAAACCTCAGATATGTCACAAAAAATAACAACCAGTGAAATTTTATTATTTAATGATTGTAAAACAGGTGTGTGATCATATAAATGTCGTGCAAAATAGAGCAATTCTTCTGAAATCCAAACTATGATTTACTAGGGATATCATTATTGCTCAAGTGAGATGTTAGTCTACAGAACATAATCATGTCAGAAATGTTGGAAAATGTGAAATGTTGATATTTTGAATTGTATTGTTATTGCCTATACCTCACTCCCTTCATTATGCAGACTTCTTTTTCTGTAATTGGACAGTGCTGCAAATTGAATTTTTCTTATATTACCAAGATCTAGTAAGTAAAGGACATACACACATTCTATCAACTGTTAGTAATCTGATTTTCCCATACATTAATTTCCTGTAACAAAAATTTGAATATTACATCAAATCATATTAGAACACAGCATCCCAATGGGGCAGGTGCTCTGTCCTAAATGGGATGTGGCTGGCTGGGCTTAATGTTCCACCCCAGCTCTTGCCTTGCTTGGTAATTCACTCTTCTCCCCCCCCCCTCCTCCTCATGTGGTCTCTTTTTCTTCTCCTTTTGTTTTCCTTACCAATGTCACTAGTTTATCCTGGGTCCTGGAGTGTATGCTACATCTCTGGCAAACTTGTTACACATGGATATGTGACAGGTTTCTGCAATGAGGATACTACACATGGGAAAGAGGGAGGATGGAGACTCTAAAGCAATAGACAGAAAAAAGATAGAACCCCAACCACTGATAACCCCTTCGGCCCACGATTGGATCCACCGCAGTTTAGAACTGCTGTCTATATTCAGCAAACTAATAGTGTATCTACTAATTCTTAGATTCACCTGCTGCTATTTGCAGCTGTTAATTCCCCTCCGGAATTTAATTTCTTCACATCATGATATACTTACAGATCTCTGATAACAGTTCAATTTGTTAGACAACAAATTCTGTCAGGCCAGTGTTCCATCTTTGGGAGTAAGTCTCAAAGTCAATGGCACCCTCCTACTGCAGGTACCATCAATATATGCAGCAGAAATATAACTCTTCAGTGTGTGTGTGTGTGTGTGTGTGTGTGTGTGTGTGTGGTTAGAGTGTGAACTTAACTAATCAACCCTCTGCAGTGTGAGCTTGACCATTTCAAATGCTCACATCAACAAAACCAGCAGAGGTGAATTTCTTAGCAGTCATTTTTCCAGCACTTCACCCAAGGAGAAGTAGAATTCTACCCTGGATATTAACTCTTTCTACACAAAATCAGTGCATGTGAGTGCTAGTTGTGGAGTGTTTTTTCAAAATAACAGATTCTGACTAGCCTGGCCATTGAGCTGCCCGTACCAGATGTGACTCTCCAATATTTCACTATAACAGACATTGCACAGATGTGCATAATTGTATGGAGGAGACAGGTCCATTGACACTCTCAACACGTCCTTTGGTTGCACCTGAGAAGCTGGACCTGGCACCTTTGCCCAGATGCAAAGAAGCTGCTACTTGCATTTGTACTGCACGGACCACTAAGTGAAAAAACTATGGGGAATGGAGAAAGCCGCCACAGAATGGGATCAGTCGTGGAGCTCCCTTGGACAATTATCAATAACGACATGTGATTCTAAGCATGGGAGCTTGGATCTGCTGCAGAGCTGGGCTTAAGTGCTTAGCTTTGTCCACAAAATGCTGTAGGGATGATTTACCCCATGTTCCAACCAGTCTTATCTGCAAGTATGACAGTGACTCGGCAACCTCTCCCTGTCATGGAACACTACTGTAGGCAACTAAGAACCTTAAAGAAACCAAAACATTGAGAGTTTGCAATGTAAGATTTATCAGAAGTGATGAAGCCTTTTATTTTTATTTTTATTCCTTTTTCTAACATTTTTTTATACAGTTTCAAGATACAGCTCATCTTGTGCTTAAACGAAAGCCAATAAATTTACCACAACATCAATTCTCGTGATGTGTGCAGGATGAGCAGTTATGGTGATATTCAACCTAAAACATGAAACGGAATTTTCATTTTGTGTGTGTGTGTGTGTGTGTGTGTGTGTGTGTGTGTGTGTATATATATATATATAATAAAAAAAGGTCAAAATTAGAAGTTCCATATTGTAGAAAACTTCTGCCCATAAAGGGCTAAATGTTGCATCTTTAATATACTTTAAAAATGGTAATACTGACCGATACTGAAAAACACATTTTATGAGCAGTAAGGTGCAACTGTGAAAAGTCCAAAAATTTAGTAGTTTTTCATGGACAATACAGGAAGCATAGGTTTTTCAAAACTTGAGTTCACACTATCCTACCTGGTCCTAGCAACATATCAAAATTTGATAACTACATCAAGTTTTGTGATTTTAAAGTCTTATTTAACAAGTACACCAGAAAGTTGAAATACTTTTTATACTGTGATTCAAATAATATTATATGGATTAATGTTCTGTGACAAAAGCTTCAAGAAAGACTGTCTTCATTGCTCACAACCATGCTGTAAGAATTCTACATCATGCTGACCACAATAATCATGTGGAAATATCTTACACAAATCTACATTTTGAAATTGCTTCACAGTATGTTTGTTTCATCGTGAAGTTTGTTATAAATATTCACTGCAGTTAAAACAATGATGATTTATGTAATTAAAATACTAGACGAAATGTGAATTCGTTACTTCAAATTAAGATTATCTTTAGCACACACCAAAAAAAAAAAAAAAATTGCAATATGCTGTAACCAACATTTCTAATCAGTTACCCAGTGAAATAATGCAGCAAATGTGAAGCTTACACACAATTTTTTAAACATATTGGCTGTTTCAGTGCCTCAAAATACATTCAATAGCGACGACTCAAAATGTTCTAGAACGGGACTCGAACTTGGGTCTCCAGTATTTCACAAGTGGTAGCTCGGCTGGCCGAGAGATTAAGGTGACTGGTTGCGAAAAGTTGGAGACTGGGATTCGAGCCCCACTCCAGCATAAATCTTTGTGTGTGTCAAAATGATAGGTCAGCTTGTGAAGGCAGCTGAAAGTCAAAATACTTCACGAATTACGAACAAATATCTCACTACTCAAATCTACAGAAATTGAAAACAAAGAGGATGTTGGACATTATTGGAAGATCAATGGGACATGAAAATGAGTGTAAATATTTTACAAACCACTATAATTTGTAATAAATATATACTATACCCTGGCATGTTCACGGAGCTGATCAATTATTAGCCGATCAACTCTTGACGGTGTTGGTGGTAGGCGAGGAACAGGTATATTATTAGCTGAAGATACTTTTTTGCCTGGATTGTGCCGAGCTAAATCCGCTTCCGTTTTCTTTCGTTCTTTTTCCAAGCTCTTAAATTGATCATAGCACTCTTCTAAGCGCAGATGAAGTTCACTTGAAGGTCCGCTTCGCCTAAAAATTAATGTTAATATCTGTTGACATAGATCTTATTATATATACATATTTATTTATTTATTATAGTTCTGGGTAGCTAGATTACACACCCACAAACCACTCACCGAACTGATCGAAAACCATAAACATGAGATGGAATTCCAAATAATCCAGGTACATCAAATACTGGTAGTCCGTCTGGTCCAACAGGTCCTGACGTGGTAAGGTAGCCTAGATTTGCTCTGGCTTTTAGTAATTCAGTGCAGAATTCAGGCGGATATGATGTTCCATCGAGTGGTGGAGGTGGAATCATTTGATGCAATGTTAGAGATGCATTTCCATACTGGAATGGGTGAAAATTAGCTGCACGATTGTCAGTGTTTAAATAGTTTGCATTTTCCATTGCTGAAGAATGTGTCAACAAGTTATTGAAATTTGCCGAAGAATTTGAAAACGACGAATTTCTTGCACAGTTCATAGTAACATGACTTGCACCACCAGTTCCACTACTTTGTACATTTTTCATTACAACATCATTTGCAGTGCCATTTAATCGATAATTAACATTTCTGTCAGCACTACTTGATCCAAATCTTGATGTATTGTAGACATATCCCATATTGCCAGCTGGGTCTGTACCACTGCCACTAGATATCACCTACGAAAGATTTTTACAATTATTTTGAGTGTTGAAACAATAAAATGAACACATGCTATTCTGGTGTCAACAATTTTGCAATTGAACTTTATACACAATCATCTTGTGGATTTGGCAGGCTTTCTTATCTCCATGCTTGCTAATACAAACTGGAGAGGAATTCTGCCTTTTCCAAGACACCTTTGTGTATTTACTCACCCAAAAATGTTTCAGCACTTGTGTGATACCTTCAGTGGGATTTTCCTGTTAAATTTCTAACACGAGATTAAAATTAATGGCAGACTTTATTTATCACTTTAAGTGTGCAATAACATGCTTTACAAATTGGCATTTTTTGTGCTGTTTTGTTCATTTATCTTGTTTTTGTTGTATTATAATGTTTTGTTCCTTTGCTGTTGTTTTTTGAAATTCTGTACGTAAGATTTGTCAAACAGTGCACTTAGACAGCAGATGGTACAGAATTTAAAAAATAACATAAGAACAAAATGTGATAAGAGATGAAAACAAAAGAACACTACAGCACAAGAAATGACAAGCTTTAAAACACATTGTTACGGCTCTTGGCAGCACCAATATAAGTATGTAGTTGTAACTTGGGAACTTGCTGTGTCACATCACTAGGTGAAACGCTTTTTTTTCCAACAGTGTGCCAGGTGTCAGTTGCAACAATAAAGCAGGTCCAGCCCAAGTAAAAGCTTTCTCTGGCTGAAACTAGGCACTTTGTGACCCCCCCCCCCCCTCTTTTTTTTTTTGCGTTTGATGCATCCCGAGCAACGCAGCTCTGCACCCATGGTGAACAATGCACCACATTGCGGAATAGTGCCAGTGTTTTCACACTACCACGATGGGTGACGTGCAGTGTTTCGTAATGCTAACATGACTCTGTGGCATGCCTTTCACCCATGCCACATTTTGCCTCTGACAGTTTCTTTCAGCTCCACACCCCTGTGTTCTTCTATCACAGGGCCACACTGCATTTATGCCATCTGCACTGCCATGCCTCACTGTGAAGGACTGCTATGAAACATTATGTGTCAGTGTAAAAAACCTTAAAAGGCAAAAACCCCAATGAAGATAGCACATAACTGTTGAATATGTTTGGGTAAATAGATACAAAAAGGTGTCTTTCACAAGCCAGTGTGTACATTTATGGCTCTGTACCTCCAGAGCTTTACTACTTAAAGTAAGTTCAAAATGAAGAGCTCACGAACAAAAATACAAAATTAAGGAATTCAATTAAAAGATTTACGCCACAAAAAAACTCCTCAGCAATGAAACCTTGCATTTATTTATTCCAATAACACTTTGTAAAAATAATAGTCTCATTCTTTTTAATGCCATCTTGTTTAACCTTATACCTACTATGGGAAGATTGTAATAGTTACAAGGAAATAGCAGAAGTGAAAAGGTGGTATGTGTATGTGCTCCCTGGTAAATAGAGTGAGTGTTCCATCAAATTACGCTTCAAATTCCTCAGTTTCCCCTTGTCAAAGCACCTTTGAGAATATGTGCACTAATGTAATAAAGTCAGAACTTTAGCCCTGTATTTTTTACTGAATTTCTTCCCACATACAATGATGATGATGATAATAAAACTATTTGTTCTGTGAATATGATTGTCTATTCTTCGGGCCTTTCAGCAGCTCAGCGAGTCTCTTTATGGTGAGTTGTTATCTATCCTCCATTATTTACATAATAAAACTACTGATTTAGTAAACACTAACTTCACCAACAGACACAACTGACTTCACCTCTTTTGGTACAGACACCTCCCATCAATCTCAACCCACAGTTTTTGATTGTGCTCTTGTTTCTGGTACGACACATTGTTAACCACAGCAAAGAAATGTTCCAGTTCAATTTCTTTTAAATTGGTTCAAATAATGCAAATGAATTTACTTTCACATTTCTTTTGGTAAGCACTGAACTAATGTCTATCTTGCACAAGGCCATAGTGTAGTTATTGGCCCACTTTAGGTTACGGTAGTAACACTAAAAGTGGGCCTTTGCGATCGTCTTTTGACAGCTCGTAATTTAAATGAAAATAACAGCTTAACTATTCATCTAACACGAAACTTGAAAAACTGAATTTGTAGAGGAGAAAATTCTCTACAACTTTGCTCTGTTATGTTTTTTTCATATCTCATAGCGTTTCAAAGATATTTGCAAAAATAACGGTGCTTTTGGGATGAATGCCTGTCTGTCTGTCTGTCTGTCCGTAACGTGTTCCCTGTTTTTAAGATGAACCGTTCAACTGGTTTTACAACGGGGGCGGTTATAAAGGTAGGAGCCAGAAGGTAGGGAAGGTGGTTTGGGGATTTCATAGGAGTGGACTAGGAGGTTACGGAGGTTAGGTGGGCAGCGGAAAGACACTCTCGGCGGAGTAGGAAGGATGTCATGAAGGACGGATCTCATTTCGGGGCAGGATTTAAGGAAGTCGTATCCTTGCTGGAGAGCCACATTTAGAGTTCGCTCCAGACCCGGAAAATATCCGTTGACAAGAGAGGCGCTTCTGGTATTCTTCTGTTGAAGGTTCTGAATTTGGGGGGGATGAGGAAGTGGCTTTGGCAATTTGCTTCTCTACCAGATTAGGAGGATAGCTGCGGGACGTGAAAGCTGTTATAGTCCCGAAGCTCTGAACCAGTACACCAATAACCTAACTTCCTCATCCCCCCAAATTCAGAACCTTCAACAGAAGAATCCCAGAAGCACCCCTCTTGTCACCAGATACTTTCCAGGAGTGGAGCGGACTCTAAATGTGGCTCTCCAGGAAGGATACGACTTCCTTAAATCCTGCCCCGAAATGAGATCCGTCCTTCATGACATCCTTCCTACTCCACCGAGAGTGTCTTTCCGCCGCCCACCTAACCTCCTAGTCCACCCCTATGAAATCCCCAAACCACCTTCCCTACCTTCTGGCTCCTACCCTTGTAACCGCCCCCGTTGTAAAACCTGCCCTATGCACCCTTCCACCACCACTTACTCCAGTCCCGTAACCCGGAAGGTGTACACGATCAAAGGCAGAGCCACTTGTGATAGTGCCCACGTGATCTACCAACTGACATGCCTGCACTGTGAAGCATTCTATGTGGAAATGACCAGCAACAAACTGTCCATTCGCATGAATGGACACAGGCAGACAGTGTTTGTTGGTAACGAGGATCACCCTGTGGCTAAACACGCCTTGGTGCACGGCCAGCACATCTTGGCACAGTGCTACACCGCCCTTCAGCATATTCTCTCTTCCCGTTGCCCACTTGGTCTCAACCTCCGCTAAATTCGAATTCCCACCCACCATCTTAACATCTTTGCCTCGGTTCTCTGGACAGAGCCTCTGCCTCAAGTGGTATCTCTGTCTAACTTCTTAACTTCTTTGCTTTCTACAGTATGTCTGCCTAGGTGAACTTGTGTCTGTGTGAATGTGTGGGTGGGTGTGCATTTGTTTACCCTCCTTTTTTTCCACCAAGGTAAGTCTTTCCTTTCCTGGGATTGGAATGGCTCCTTACCCCCTTCCTTAAAATCCTCATCATTTCCTTTTCCCTCTCCTTCCCTTCTGCCTGAAGAAGCAACTGTGTTGCGAAAGCTTGCGTTTGTGTGTGTGTGTGTGTGTGTGTGTGTGTGTGTGTGTGTGTGTGTATTCATTTATTTGTGATGCTGTCACACCTGTGCTCCTTCGCCTGGTGAAATATATATATATATACAAATAAGCACACAGACACACACACACACACACACACACACACACACACACACACACACACACACAAATGCTAGCTTTCGCAGCCTAGCTGCTTCATCAGGCAGAAGGGAGGAGAGGGAAAAGGAAATGATGAGGGTTTTAAGGAAGGGGGTAAGGAGCCATTCCAATCCCGGGACAGGAAAGACTTACCTTGGGGGGAAAAATGGAGGGTAAATAAATGCACACACACCCACACATTTACACAGACACAAGTACACTTAGGCAGACATACTGTAGAACTGTAGAAAGCAAAGAAGTTAGAAGTTAGACAGAGATGCCACATGAGGCAGAGACTCTGTCCAGAGAACCAAGGTAGATGTTAAGATGGTGGTTGGGAATTCGAATTTAGCGGAGGTTGAGACCAGGTGGGCAACGGGAAGAGAGAATATGCTGAAGGGCTAGTTCCCATCTCCGGAGTTCTGAAGGATTGGTGTCAGTGGGAAGTATCCAGATAACCCGGACGGTGTAGCACTGTGCCAAGATGTGCTGGCCATGCACCAAGGCATGTTTAGCCACAGGGTGCCTTGGTGCATGCTACCACTCCTGGGATTGGAATGGCTCCTTTTCCACTTCCTTAAAACCCGTATCCTTCCCTTTCTCCTCTCCTTCCTCCCTCTTTTTCCCGAAGAAGCCACCACTGGTGGCGAAAGCTCGAATGGTTGTGTGTTTTTGTGTGTGTTTAGTGTTCCTATCGACCAGCCTGTACTTTAGGTAAGTCAAAAATCTTTATTTTATACCATTTTCCTACCTGGAAGGTCTCCTTCTATAATAATAAAAGATGATAGCTAGAGATGATAGTAAGCTATCATCTAAAGTTTGTTGAACTTGCACGACACATTCAAAAGTTGGTTATTTTAACTACATTTTTCTATATTTTGATTTAGTGGTCAAACATTTGTAATTTTTGATATATTTAATTTTTTTTTAAATCACGAGATGTGCGTAATTATTCCAACATTGTAGAAGTCTTAATTGTTGACAGTAAATAGTTTTATAGATTATTTTATTTTATTCTGAACTGCTGGAGTGTGAAACTCACAGATGTCCTCCAGACACCGTTACGAGACAATCAGCTAACAGCCCTCATTAGTTTTGAGTACAAAGCCTGGAAGCCTGGGCCTTTCCCCAATTTCCGACGATTTGTAAAAAATCCGACCAGCTTCTCGATTTAACCCGATATTTGGCCTGTCTGCCAACTGCCCCAACTACTTGCAACAGTCCACTGTTGGCCCTTTATCTTCCCACACAATACTATTTACTTATGCTAATTGTGTGACTATACAGACATCACACGTAGGTGACTGGAATCCAATAGTAGGAAAAGCAAGAGAAGCAAAAACAGTAAGAGAATATGGACTACGGCAGTGTTTATCAACCTGTTGATTACAAAGCCTTGTTCAGTAGGTCACCGTCACAGGAGGAAGATAGATTTCAATGCCCCATCAACAGTGTGGTCATTAGCGGCAGAGTTCACACTCTTTATTTTTTGGGTAAGGATGGGGAAGAAAATTGGTGAAGCCCATTCAAAGGAACCACTTCAGCATTTAGGAAAACCTGATTTCAAGTCCATTATATGTTTCCTGATGATTGTCTGCAGTGGTAAAAATGTTAGATGGAAGTGACAATGTTTCTTGAAAGTACACTGACGGTTTGGTGGTCGGCCGAATACAATTTTGGGGGTGGGGGTGGAGAGGGTATTTGGTAGGAAATTTCTCAATTCAGGGAAAAATGAAAGGTAGTCGAAACCCTGGTGGAGAACGTGGTTTAACTGTTCCAGTCCTTGGCACTATTGGGTCACAAGAGGGTTGCTCCTTTGTGGCCGGACGGTGGGTGTGGGGGAGTTGGAGGGTGAGGGCCTGTGAGATCTGTTTCTGGACAAGGTTTGAAGGGTAATTGAGGTCAGTGAAGGCCTCAGTGACGTGTTTGGCATATTTGGAAAAGGACTGTTTTTCCCTGCAGATGCGACGACCATGGTGGTCAGGCTGTACGGAAGGGACTTTTTGGTGTGGAATTGGTGGCAGCTGTCAACATGGAGATATCGTTGATGGTTTGTGGGTCTGATGTGCACGGAGGTATTGATGAAGCCATCTTTGAGGAACAGGACAACGTCAAGGAAGGCAGCACGTTGGGTTGAGTAGGACCAGGTAAAGTGAATGAAGGAGAAGGTATTGAGGTTTTGAAGGAATGTTGATAGTGTGTCCTCACCTTCAGTCCAGATTATGAAGATATCATCAATGCATCTGAACCAGACGAGGGGTTTGGGATTCTGGATAGTCAAGAAGGATTCCTCTAGATGGCCCATGAACAGGTTGGCATAGGAGGGTGCCATATGGGTGCCCGTGGCCGCACCGTGAATTTGTTTTTTAGGTTATGCCTTCAAAGGAGAAGTAATTGCGGATGAGGATGTAGTTGCTCAAGGTAACAAGGGAGAAGGTTGTCGACTTGCAGTTGGTAGGACATTGAGAAAGGTTGTGTTACACAGCGGCAAGGCCATGAGTATTTGGAATGTTGGTGTAGAGGGAGGTGGCATGAACTGTGACAAGCATGGTACCAAGTGGTAAAGGAACAGGAACAATGGAGAGTCGGTGGAGGAAATTGTTGGTATCTTTTATATATGAGGGTAGGTCGTGAGTAGTAGGCTGAAGGTGTTGGTCCATGAGAGCAGAGATTCTCTCAGTGGGAGCACCATAATCGGCCACAATGTGACGTCCTGGGTGGTTGGGATGTGAACTTTAGGCAGCATGTAGAAGCTGGGTGCTGTGTGTGGGAGGGGTGAGGGGAGAGAGTGGCTCTGGAGAGAGGTCTTGGGACGGTCCTGAGGATTTGAGGAAGGACTGGAGATCCTGTTGGGTTTTCGGGATGGGATCATTGTGGCAGGGTGTGTAGGTGGAAGAATCAGAATGTTGGCGGAGACCATCTGCAACATGGTCCTTGCGGTCTAAAACCACAGTGGTGGAGCTTTTGTCTCAGCAGGTAAGATCATAAGGTCAGGATCAGTTTTGATGTGGTGAATAGCATTTCTTTTTGAGTGTGTGAGATTGGTATTCATTTTGAGGGATTTGGGGAAAGATGGTGAGGCCAGTTTAGATCTTAGGAAATTCTGAAATGTGAGATGGGGATGATTTGTGGGTGGATCTCGACTGGATGGAGGAGTGAACTGGGTCAGGCAGGGTCAAGATTGGTATTGGTATTGGTATGTGTCTGAATGGTGGTGTTGGTGGCAACATAGTGTTTCCATTGTAAAGATCTGGAAAAGGAGAGAAGATCCTTAACAAGGCCGGCATGATTGAATTTGGGAGTGGGGCAAAAGGTTACTTCTTTGGAAAGAATGAACACTTCAATGGGTCTGAGGCTTTTTGAGGAGAGGTCCATGACTGTCTGTTCAGATTGTGGATTTTGTGTGGAGGAGTTTCTGAGGTTGTTGAAGGAGTGGATAATGGTAATCCAAGGTGGGAGAAGGCAGTGAAATGTCAGTGTTTGTTGAGGTGGCATGTGGAGGGCAAGAATATCGGTCTGGGAGATGGAATGTAGGTATTTGGGGTTGCAAAAAAGAATTTTTCATAAGGAGGTGAGGTGCTACAAGGCTGGCTGGGCCTGGTTTAATAGTTTTGTAGGATTAGGTTGGCGAGTGCTATCGATTGACGAAATCTGTACAGGTGGAGGTCATTGTGGAGGGAGGGATTACAGCCTGAAATGGGTAATTTAATGGTCAAGTCATTTAGGAGGATACCATGAGCTAGGCAGCAATGTAGGAACAGGATGTGGGACTGAGTTTTGGCTAAGGACACAGAAACTTTTCTGTATTGGTGCAGATAGAAGGGGCAAGGATACAGATTGGGGTATTCAAACGGATAAAATTCTTGCTAGATCACGCACAAAAACACAATATCACAAAAATGCCTCGACTTGAATGTTAAGGTACACAAATAAAGCGAAAAGACTGAAAATCGCGTGAGAAACACTTTCAACATAGCGGAAAGTGTGGCAATACCATGGGAAAGTGTGAAAAACAGGTGGGAGTGCATGGAAAACTCTTAGGAATGTGTAACTAACTCGTAGGAATCTAGAAAACTGCAGCAATATATGGGAAGCACTCCTTCTCCTGATCCTTACATTGGAAACACTATTTTGCTACCAACACCACCATTCAGACACATACCAATACCAATATCGAACCCTCCCTGACCCAGTTCAGTCCTCCATTCAGTCAAGCTCCACCCACACTGCCCCCAAAATTAATCCCTTATCACTTTTCAGAATTTCCTAACATCTAAACTGGCCTCACCATCTTTCCCCAAATCCCTCAAAATGAATACCAATCTCACACCCTCAAAAAGAAATGCTATTCACCACATCAAAACTGATCCTAACCTTATGATCCTACCTGCTGAGACAAAAGCTCCACCACTGTGGTTTTAGACCGCAAGGACCATGTCGCAGAAGGTCTCCGCCAACTTTCTGATTCTTCCACCTATACACCCTGCCACAATGATCCCATCCCGAAAACCCAACAGGATCTCCAGTCCTTCCTCAAATCCTTACGACCGTCCCAAGACCTCTCTCCAGAG
Organism: Locusta migratoria; assembly: GCA_026315105.1. NCBI lineage: Eukaryota > Metazoa > Arthropoda > Insecta > Orthoptera > Acrididae > Locusta > Locusta migratoria. The sequence goes on along the minus strand of CM048744.1, from coordinate 484,817,077 downwards.
CCACTCTCTCCCCTCACCCCTTCCACACACAGCACCCAGCTTCTACATGCTGCCTTAAGTTCACATCCCAACCACCCAGGACGTCACATTGTGGCCGATTATGGTGCTCCCACTGAGAGAATCTCTGCTCTCATGGACCAACACCTTCAGCCTACTACTCACAACCTACCCTCATATATAAAAGATACCAACAATTTCCTCCACCGACTCTCCAGTGTTCCTGTTCCTTTACCACTTGGTACCATGCTTGTCACAGTTGATGCCACCTCCCTCTACACCAACATTCCCAATACTCATGGCCTTGCCGTTGTGTAACACAACCTTTCACAATGTCCTACCAACTGCAGGTCGACAACCTTCTCCCTAGTTACCTTGAGCAACTACATCCTCATCCGCAATTACTTCTCCTTTGAAGGCATAACCTAAAAAACAAATTCGCGGTGCGGCCATGGGCACCCGTATGGCACCCTCCTATGCCAACCTGTTCATGGGCCATCCAGTGGAATCCTTCCTGACTATCCAGAATCCCAAACCCCCCCATCTGGTCAGATTCATTGATGATATCTTCATAATCTGGACTGAAGGTGAGGACACACTATCAACATTCCTTCAAAACCATAACACCTTCTCCTCCATTCACTTTACTTGGTCCTACTCAACCCAACGTGCCACCTTTCTAGACATTGTCTGTTCCTCAAAGATGGCTTCATCAGTACCTCCGTGCACATCAAACCCAGCAACCATCAACAATATCTCCATTTTGACAGCTGCCACCCATACCACACCAAAAAGTCCCTTCCGTACAGCCTAGCCACCGTAGTTGTCGCATCTGCAGTGAAAAACAGTCCTTTTCCAAATTTGCCAAACGCCTCACTGAGGCCTTCACTGACCGCAATTACCCTCCAGACCTTGTCCAGAAACAGATCTCACAGGCCCTCACCCTCCAACTCCCCCACACCCACCATCCGGCCACAAAGGAGCACCCCTCTTGTAACCCAATAGTACCTAGGACTGGAGCAGTTAAACCACATTCTCCACCAGGGTTTCGACTACCTTTCATTTTTCCCTGAAATGAGAAATTTCCTACCATATACCCTCCCCATCCCCCACCCCTAATGTGGTATTCCGTCGCCCACCAAAACTACATAATATCCTTGGCCATCCCTACTCCTCCTCTGCTCCCAATGCCTTACCCCATGGCTCATACCCCTGCAATAGACGTAGATGCAAAACCAATCCTATCCACCATCCCACCACCACCTACTCCAGGCCTGTCACTGGAATATCCATCCCATAAAAGGAAGGGCAAACTGTGAAAACAGTCAATTTATCTACAAATTGAGCTGCAACCACTGTGCAACTTTCTATGTGAGCATGACTAGCACCCAGCTATCGATCCGAATGAATGGCCATCGTCATACTGTGGCCAGGAGACAGCTAGACCATTCTGTTGCAGAGTATGCAGCTCTGCATAGTGTGACTCATTTCAATAACTGCAACACAGCCTGTGCCATACGGATCCTCCCCACAAACACCAGCTTTTCTGAATTGTGCAGATGGGAACTCTCCGTACAACATATCCTACACTCCCCCAATTCTCCAGGCCTAAACCTTCCCGAATTCCTGCCTCTATCACCCTTCCCTTCCTCTCCCTGCCACTCTCTATCCTTACATTCATCTTCCATCCAGCCACATATTTCATTCCCTTCCCTTCCCTTCTTTCCGCACTGTCCGTCAGGCGGCACTGGTGTATTCCCCCACCCGTGCCGCACATCCCCCCTTCTCTCCTGCTTCCCTATCCTTGCCACCTCCTAACAGCAGCCGGAGACAGCAGTCGTGTGTGTGTGTGTGTGTGTGTGTGTGTGTGTGTGTGTGTGTGTGATGAAGGCCTAAAAGGCCAAAAGCTTTAATGTTATCCTACCCTATCAGAGGCCGGGCCACTTGTGAAAGCAGCCACGTAATTTACCAACTGTGCTGCAAGCACTGTACAGCTTTCTATATTGGCATGACCACCAACCAGCTGTCCATTAGGATGAATGGCCACCGCCAAACTGTGGCCAAAAACAAGGTGGACCACCCTGTGGCACAGCATGCAGCGGAGCACATGCTTGATTTCAATGGCTGCTTCACAACCCGGGCCATCTGGATCCTCCCATCCACCACCAGCTTTTCTGAACTGCACAGATGGGAGTTATCCCTACAATACATTCTCCGATCCCGAAATCAACCAGGCCTCAACCTACGATAACTTCCCATATATATATATATATATATATATATATATATATATATATATATATATATATGGTTGTATGACTGTGTTGTGTGCCTGTGTGATTGCGTGAGTGCTCTATTTCTGAAGAAGGCCATGGCCGATAGCTGAATGTGTTGTATGTGTGTGTCTTTTGTATGTGCCTGTCGCAGCTCGTCGCCACGTCTTTGCGGTGAGTAGTAAACTGTCCTCACTATATTATTTATTCCAACCTGGACTTTCCATTATTATATTATATTAATGTTGTCGTCTGTCATTTATACCTATCTGCGGCTCATCGGACGTCTCTGTGGTGAGTAAGCAACATATCCTCAAAATTATTAGTGACCATCTTGGTCATAATACCAAGTCTGTATACACTTCAGCTTCATCACATCAAAGAAATTAAAGAATATCATATTTACTGCTGAAATGGTGATTTACTTCAGTGATGGCACAAGCAGCCAATATCAAAGTAAGAAAAACTTCATAAATATCTGCCAACACAAAAATAATATTGGTTTATTAGTAGAGTGGAAATTTTTTTGCCCCACCACATGGAAATAATTCTTGTGATGGGATAGGTGGAACAACAAAATGAGAGGTTACACAAGCTTCTTCCCTTCAAAGACCTTACACATATCAGATCCTTACTCCACAAAGTATTTTCAAATACTGTAAACAGAATATTACTGGAGTTAAATATACAGGGTGAATCACCTAACACTCTCACCACAAATATTGTGGAAATGGAAAGTGTGATGCGTGGTTTTCACAGATTGGATTAGTAGTCAGGAGCTTGTATTTTTAGCCAACAAAGGGATGGTAATATTACTTAGAAAGTGTATTTTTTATGCAAACATACAGTTTTTAAATGGAACAATGGTTGTTTCTATCATACAGTGGAATTTTTGTCACCAGCTGTGTTCAAAGAATTTTGAATGACATTTTCATCATGTTTAGTCTGACAGTTACGACCATTCAAAATTTCGGGCCCAGAGACTGCGATAGCATCACTGACTAGCCAAGTGGCTAGCCCCTGGGGCACGGCCCACTGTCTCATGACCACCAGTCAGTCAGCAACGCTTTCGTAGCCTCCGCCCCGAAAACTTTGAATGGTTGTAGCTGTCAAACTAAATGTGTAAAAATGAAATTCAAAATTATTTGTACACAGCTGGTGTCAAAATTTACTGTGCATGATAGAAACAACCATTGTTCCATTTGAAAAATTGTACGTTTGCATAAAAAGTACACTTTCTAGGTATTTTTACAATTTGTTTATTGGCTAACAATACGAGTCCTTGACTACCAATCCATTCTGTGACAATCGCACATCAATCGCACTTTCCGTTTCCGCAATATTTGCGGTGCAAGAATAAGATGTTTTGTTATTTCAAAAGGCACGGGTTTTGAAGATCATCAAATTTCAATAATTTTTACCAACGTATTGTCTTTTACAAATAAAGACTTCATTGTTTGTATATATGATGAGAAGTGGTGGCTTGGAAAAATTAAAGACAAAAGTGAAGTTAACAATAAGGTTTTGGTGAATTTCTTTCACCATACTGGACCAAAAACTGTCTTTCAACTTTCCAAAAATGCCACTACTTGGGTGCCTGCAAAGAAAATAGTACGAAAACTCAGTTCACTGGAACTCGCAACAGTGTCTGGTAGAACACACAACATAACAGAAACTGCAATGAAACATCATTTTTGTTTAACTCTCTAATTTCAGCTGGCAAGTAACTACAACTGTAGGTTTAAATCTGGAGAAATATTGTGTGTATACTTCATGCAAGTGTAGCATAACAAATGTAAGTTCAGTTTAACCATTGTAAATCTTACCTTTTGTAATCACTGCCTACTGTTATTTAAAAGTAGAATAATGGATCATTTACTGTATTTAAACAATATTCAACCGAAATCAATTGCAATAATTTAAGCACTTTATTTTGCTAATTTGGCAAATTAAGATTGATAGCGTTTTTATGAGAATTCACTGCTGTATTAATCTAAGCACAGTTGAGTCTCAATATAATTTCTTTGTGATATATTCCTGTAAGTATAAAGACCATTCCGTAAAATTTTCACTTGTTTTCATTTAGTTTCTTTTTAGATACTGACCGGCAAAAAATTACATTATAAGGTTTGCAGGCATTTTTGGAAAGCTCTAGAAAAAAAAACAAAAGTGCATTCTCAGGACTATAACTTATACTGCACGTTGTTATGTAAGTATTCAACACAGAAACAACGTATTATTGGTGAACTAAGTCTCCCTTCATAAGAGCCGTTTTAAATTTTTTTTTCTGGGCTTCTACAGAGAGATTTTGACCAAATCCCTAGCATCATAAAAAGAAAAGTTTGATAAGTATGCATGAAGTTAATTTCTTCCTGAACACAATGGCTTTTGAATTATTCTGATATCTTTTAAAATAACTTGGCAATTAAACTTTCCGCAAACCATGTTTTTCATGAAAATGTTCCCAGCCGCCATTTTAAAATGGCTGCTAGAAAAAACTATAGCCTATAAAAAATTTTCAAATGGCAGTTTATGACTGTCCACCTATAAGGAATTTACGATAAAAAATTTAGGAAAATGGAAAATGTTTAGCAACAATTTTATTTTTATTGGGTGATTTGAAATCGATTGACTCCCAACTGTGTGGGCAGCTAAATTAAACATAAGTTTGCCCAAAAAATGTCACAGTTGTACAGGTAGTTAAAACGCAAAATTAGAGAGTTGTGGTTGGCCAATCACTGCAATATAAAGATGAGCCAGCCACTCTACAACTACTTAAAACCTCTAGCCTAAAAGTTTAGACCACAGGCCACACAAAACTCTAAAACCATTGTCACACTCACATCATTATCAGTTAAAATAGCCGGCCGTGGTGGCCAAGGGGACTGAGGCACTCCAGTCACAGTCTGCACGGCCACTACGGTCGGGGGTTCGAATCCCCCCTCGGGCATGGATATTTGTGCCATCCTTAATGTTAGCTGGTTTGTAAGTATTTTGCAAATTTAGGGACTGATGACCCCTAGTTAAGTCCCATAAGCTATACAAACATTTGAACATTTTTCAGTTAAAATATAGGACAGATCAACACCAATACTCGCTTCACAGCATTATATAAGGAGCATTCAGTTAAAATATGTGTACACAGTTTTCTGTATGCCACAACTGTCACAAAATGGAGAATCTAAGTCAGAGAGAAAGGGGGGAAAAAACACCACTGTGTGTGAATGGGCAGTACCAAATCCAGAGTTGTGTCAGGAACACTTCATTGTGTCTTGACTGACTGGCAGGAGGACTGCCACGGTCAGACAGTTGATTCTACCAACCTCACCGCAACACAGAGAAGATGTCTCACAGGGGAATAGTACATTGTGTGGAATTTTGGTCACTGCAGGCCACATTGGCAGCCAGAACGGCCTCTTCATACCGCAAATCCCCAAAGGAATGACACTTTCTTACCCCACCGTTGGAGGCAGTACAGCTGCTCATGGCTGGGCTCGGAGGTCTCAGGGTAAAGCACTCGACTGGAAACAAAGAGTCGTGGGTTCGAAACACAGATGAATCTCGGATTTTTAAGCCTGTGTTTTAACCCAGCCTTTACCTCTAAATGATGTGAGGAGTCACCAGAAACAACACGTGGTTCGGATTCCACAATTAAGCTGTAGGTTCCCTTTTCCTGGTTGGATAACTGGGGTAGGCTAGGGACACACAAGTTGCTGAAGTGGCGTCCAATTGAAAGACTTGCACCAGGCCAATGGGCCACATGAAATAATAATAATAATAATAATAATAATAATAATAATAATAATAATAATAATATTGGCGTGGTGCTTGTCTTTCAACTGGATGCCACTTCAGCGACTTGTGTGTCCCTAGCCTACCCCATTTATCCAATCGGGAAAAGGGACCTACAGCTTAACGTGGAATCCTCACATCGTTGAGAGGTGAAGGATGAGTTGAAACACAGAATAAAAAAAATCCGAGGCCCAACCGGGTGATTGTGAAGCAATAAGGGAATTGGAGCAGATAAACTGTTTGTCCTGAAGATGCTGCATTTGTCCTAGTGCTTCGAAGATCAGATGCAATTTGGGTGAAAAACTGAAACGTCAGTGGGAAAGTGTATGCTCATGACACAATCGGGAAACACTATGGAACACCTGACTGAGTCCCATTGTTTGTATCTGTCAGTGTGCACCACTGAAAAATCGTGATGCCTATCTAAAATATTAAAAAAACTCAGACTTGAATATAAAGTCAGGAGCGCAATCTGTTTTAAAATCCACTAAGTCTAAAAGGAGTCTAGGACTGTAGTAGCCAAGGTGAAGAATCTGCTCCAACCTCGACTTAAAACATTATAACCAGTAACACTATACTGAGTATGAATCCCAAAAGGCCTCGTAGCTGATTAGGAAAAAGTCTTCCCATACTTCGTCAAGCAACGGTACAGTATGCAAATGTATATGGTGTAGACAGTGTGGTATATACCTAGAGCTGTCAGCGTAAGTGAAGTGGTGGATCAGCAGCCTCGGCACGACTTGGTATGGGGCTGATCCAAAATGCTCCAGTGGCCAACATCTTTAAACCATAATTAAACACAGATCGTACAACAAAACTGGATCAGATGAGTCCTGTCAACTCCCCATGAAGTATGACTAAGACATTTTAAAATGCTTTAATGCTTTGAGGCCCCAATGTTTGAAATTCGTAAGTTGTGGCAACTGTGAAAACTTGGTGTCAAATGTAAGGCCTAGAAACTTCACAGTGTCTTCAAAATTGTGAACAGTGTCCCTCATTCGCAGTTCAGCCAAGTTTAGAAGGAAAGAGAATGGTTAAAAAGAACACAGACTTCTCAGTAGGAAACTTAAAACCAGTCTTCTCTGACCATTCATCCAACCATCAAAGAGTGAGTTGCAACTGGCATTAAATCATTTCAAGGCTGGGAAAACAACAAAAGACTGAGACATAATCAACAAATAAAGAGAAAGTGGCAGGACCTTTAACAACTGACCTAAATACTATTAATGGCTGTTGCAAACAAACACCCTTACAACACTACCTTCAGCGACGCCATCTCTTTCTCAACACAATCAGATAGGGCATCACTGTCACAATATCTAAACTAGAGCAGAGAAAGAAAGGACTGAATAAAAACTGGAAGACATCCATATAAATCCCTTTTGTGGAGTTACCAGAGAATAAGATGGCTCCAAGTAGTATCGTAGACCTTCTCAATATCTAAGAATATACCCAAAAAAGTGATGCCATCGCAGAAACACCTGTTGTATAGCTGTCTCCAGGAGGGCCAGGTTATTGATGAAACAATATCTCCTGAATCCACACAAAGTGATTAAGAGACGCTGCAATTCTAACAACCAGACAAGGCAATGGTTAACCATCCACTCTAAGGCCTTTCCCACACAGCTAGTGAGGGCAACACTACAATAACACAACTAACATAAAAAACAAGAGAATTTCTTTGTTCTGGAAACTAAAGTACTGTAGCATACTGTAATGTAGCACATAAAGACAAAGGCATGTGTCACAAGCAGCAGCTAGCAGAGAATTGAGCTCCCACATGGAAAAGGGGCGGTTGTAATCATCATCCAAGTTCGAACTGAAGGCCAAGTTGTCCTCCTCCATAGCTAACCTAAGGATCCTAACAGGCGATGGACTTAACTGTGGCGAAATAGGCTGCCATACTCTGCACAATGTCTTGTGGTGTTGTCAGGAGGGTGGCATTCTCCTTCACAGCAGCCACTGAATGCCTTCCTCCTTTCCCAGATTTCATCCTGATACTCTCCCATAATTTTGAACTTTTTGTGGAACAATTAAGGGAATCCAGGAATGGTTAGCTTGGCCTCTTTTTACCCTCACAAATAACCTGCCGATATTTTGCCCTAGCTACTCGAAAGGCTATGAGATTCTCTGCGGCAGGCGAACACATGATCTGAAGCAGTGCCACTCACCTGGTCCTAATACCAGAATGACATTCCTAAGCCCATCAAGAGACAGGCTGCCATTTCAGTCATCCTGTAGACTGAGGAATGGATGCATCAGCAGTGTGGTGAATCGTTTGTGTGATATGAACCACCCATTCCAGGACAATGCTCTAATGTTCAAACACAGCAAGCTGGCTGTAAAGTGTCAAGTCTGTTATCTGAACATCCATCAAAGTGGTAGTCTGAGAGGCTCTAATCCATTTGGTTGGTAGATCCAGACTGACAAGTGATCACTGCCATGAAGGTCATCAACCACTTCCCATTGATTACTATGGGCAAGAGCTGGAGAGAAAAGTGAGAGATCTATTCCAGAGAATGATCCTGCTGTAGTACAGTAGTGTGTGGGCTGTCCAGTGACAACTAAATGTTTGCTTGAGAGAAGCCTCTCCGTCGCTATACCCCTGGGGAAGGTAGTGGCAGAGCCCCAAAGCACATTGTATAGATTAAAATGACCACAGAGGATGAAAGGGTGGGGGAGCTGAATAAGAAAGTCTTCGATGGCCTCTTCGTTGAATGAGTCATGAGGGGAGCATTAGAGAGATCCAAAATAGCCTCCATAATGTTGCTTCAAACATGCCAGCGCATGTTATAATGTCACTGGCTCAGCCCCCTACACTCATAGGCCTACCGACATGGCTCGCCTGCCTTCAACAAGCCGCACTGTACCTGGGAATAGACTCACGAGCGTGTTGACTGTTACACGGAATCGGTGGGCCGAGCTGGCTGACCCACGAGTACAATGAGCTGAATCAATGGGCCCACGGATATAGCAAGCCTGGTGAGATGAGCATGTGACCGTTACAGAAGACTCGCAGAATTTTCGCAACAGATACAAGTTACGCATGGTAATTATCTATATGGCTACCTCTTCTTTATACATACAGTGTCTGTGTATTAGTTACCCATGATTTATTCCAAACTTGATGAAATGTTCACTCTTCACTTTCAAAACAAGAGGAACGTCACTCTTACGTAAGATTCGTGTAGTGCATGGCAGACGGTAATTTAGAATTCCTAACAATCTACGTTTTTATTGTCTTGATGAAATTTTGCACACTTGACATTTCAAACAAGGGGAATGTCAATGTATACAACAGATTCGTGTGGCCAGCCGCGGTGGCCGAGCGTACTGAGGCGTTTCAGTCACAGTCTGCACGCCCACTATGGTCGGAGGGTTCGAATCCCCCGTCGGACATGGATATTTGTGCCGTCCTTAGTAGTAGCTAGTTCATAAGTAGTTTGTAAGTTTAGGGACTGATGACCCTGTAGTTAAGTCCCATAAGCTCTACAAACATTTGAATTTGAGATTTGTGTGGTACATGGAAGAGGGTTGTTCACTATAGAAATCCACAAAATCTGTAGCTTTAGTACAACCTTAATGAAATTTCGCACACTTGATGATCAAAACTAGGGGAAGGTCACTGTCAACATAACATTCGTGTGGTACATGGCGGAGGGTACTGCAATTAAGAATTCTTTAAAATCTAAAGTTTTATAAGCCATCTGTGAAACCCAAGTTATTATAACAGAAAACAACAGTTTTATTTTAATTCTGTATGATTTTATGTAGACAAATGTATTAATAGTGAATAAAGTATGCATTCGCTCCAGTTATTCTATAGTATCATTATAGCCCCCCCCCCCTCCAATTCACACATTTTCCTTTACAAGAATATATTAAAAACGATTATACCATTTTTTGCAAACACACTGCTGCATTGTTTGATGGTAAAACAATAGCTTTATATTCTTATTATTTATTTAGATTGCTGTTCTCTACAAGAATGAGTTAACAGAATGTACAGTTGACACGACAATTATAAGGTGAATGGGTAATACTTTGAAAGTACACACTTTATTATCCATCAGGAAGGGATGTAATGGAGATGTATGCTCCTATGTGAGTAGTGTGCAACCAAGCAGCACAGCAGCTGACCAAGCCGGACGCAAAATAAAACGGGCAGCACTGTCTAATGGGGCAGTGCAGACTGGAAGGAGACATGACACTGATGCAAACTGCACCTGCGCCGGGCTACATGTCGCTGTAACTGAGGCACAGTTTCCACACTATGGACAACAGCACAGGCAGGCAAAAAGGGGAGGCAGGGAGTGGGCAAGCAGCCTACCGTAAGCTGTATATCGAAGGTGGCACTATTAATGCCTGTTCAAAATGTTCCAATGTTTGTAAACCTGTTGGACCATACAGGTACGGTCGGTCATCAGTCCATAGACTTACAAACTATTCAAACCCACACACACACACACACACACACACACACACACACACACACACACACACGGGCACGCGCAGGGGGGGGGGGGATTATTAGCTGTCCAAACATTGTTGCCTTACAACAAAGAGTTTATCATAGTTAGTGATTTGTTTTTTAACATTTAAGTCCTTCTTCTTTTTTATATGTGGATTATACTTTTCAATTACTGGGTACTTATAGCTGTACAATAGAGCCGATCAGCAGGCACAAAAAACTCACTCATTACTCGCAAGCGCGGCAGCCGCTCGGGTTCGGCGTAGTGAGCAGCTCGTAGCTCGAGCACAGGAGCTCGCGAGCGAGGCGACTCGGTCAGACGCGTAGTGGAACGGAAATCGGCCAAGTGTGGTGTACTATCTCTCAGAATGTGGCATATGAAAAGACTTAATAATAATAAATATTACAAACTATTAATAGCTGTACTGTGTGATATGAAAAAAACTCTTGAGAAAATACTACTCCTGTGTAAAAATACAGCAGTAATAAATGTTATGAAAGACAATGATTGAACAGTCATGAACAATGGCAGAGACAAAAAAAGAACAATACCAGTACACTAGATAATAGAAAATGGCAATCTTTTGTCTGGTTGTCTGCTAGTACGGATGTCTATCTGCTCAGGCTTTAACTAGTACTATATTTAGTTTTACAAGGAAATATCTTTAGGTATATTTACATGTTTTTATTAATATATAATAGTATCCTTTACCGCGTATTAGCCCACAATTGCATTATCTGCTAGCGAGATTAGCGACGTTAGCACATTCTTTTAGTCCACTGTCGCTGAATGCCACCAATACATTTTTACTTAAATAGAACCACAAGAACTGCTAACATTTAAAGGACAATAGTTCATTGCTCGCCTTTTATAAAATACAACCGTCGCAAGGAGAAGGGCCGGTGTGTGTGTGTGTGTGTGTGTGTGTGTGTGTGTGTGTGTGTGTGTTTGCATACAAATCTACAGATTTATATTACTTTTGAAGAAACTCTGATAAACTATTGTAACTATGCTGATTTTTCATTTCTGTTAATCTAGTGAACAATATCCATGATTTCGAGTCACAACAGGAAAGTCTGAAAACATCAGAAAGATTAAGTATGCAAATATTTAATTTGTTTCTCTAAGAGAACAGTTACATGGAATAAAACAATGTTAGGCAGTGCTTCCTTGGTTTGCTTGTAAATAGCCAAATTACAAATGTAAAGATCGTAAGTTCGAAAAATGCTCATTCCTAGGATTTTTATCCCTCACTTATGACGACTTTCATTTCTGGTAATGAAACTTCCTGGCAGATTTAAATGGTGTGCCGGAACTGGGATGGATGTTTGTGTCGTCTTTAGTATAAGATAGTTCATAAGTAGTAATTAAGTTTAGGGACTGATGGCCCCACTGTTAACTCCCATGAGCTTTACAAACATTTGAACATTTTTTGAAAAGACATGAGGCTATTTGTTTTTCCTTCATCCTATTTGGGAGTGGGATATAAAACGCAATGTCTAGTAGTGGGACGAGGTACCTTCTAACACACACCTTACGGTGGATTGTGAAGTATGTACATATATTGATGTAGATATAGATGAGAGCGTGGAACAAATTTTTTACAAAGCCAGCAAAATGTTTAAAATGACACAAATTTCTTGTTAAATTAGTACCTTAAAGTCATCCCAGCAGGAACTATTGTGGCTTGTACTGGACCTTTCCAGCAGAACGTACTGTCTGTCTGCTAACAGTCACAGAAGTCCTTTCATGTCATCAGTGTAAGAAACGGCACTGCAAATTCCTATGAGCGTTACGAGTCTGCGAGTCTCATGAGCACTGCGAGTTTCTACAAGCGTTATGGGTCTACGATTCTCTATGAGTCTTACGAGCGCAGTGGAAACTAATAATAGCAGGATGGCCACAGCTGACTCACAGTGCCCCATTTCTCCCCGTGACTGCAAGTCGCGCAAGGTGGGGAGGAGCTACGAGCGAGGTTAAAGACTGAAATGACCGGCTCTACTGTACAATTTTGTTTAGTGAAATATCGTATCATCATATAATCAACAACCAACATAGAAAACTTTAATTTCATAGTAAGACATCGCTGATAATTTAATAGATAAATGGATGCAACATTTTATAGTTTCTTAAATGAAGAAAACCAATCATTTTGTTTGTAAGGAACTGGTAAAATTCTAAGTACAGTAAACTCTCGATTATCCGCGAGTATATTAACCGCTTTGCGGATTATCCACGGCCTCCTCATGTGATTTATTTATTTATTTACTTTTTCCTGTTAGTGGGATTCTCTATATCAGAGATAATTTCGAGCTACAATATGAGTGTAGTAATTTAGGGGCTGCTTGAACACTGAGTACTGCACTACAGTATTTGTCGCAAAATATGGAGTACATATAGTCTGTCGACGACCTGATGAGCGAGCACGGGAGTCCCGACCCACCGAATGTAACAGCCTTAATTCAGCCAATGGATCAGGGTGTCATTGCTGCCATGAAGAAAATTTATGGAGGAAGTCTGCTACAAAAGCTTATTGAGGAAGGCAGCAATCTCGAAAAATTTTGGAAACAGTTAACTGTGCTAGATGCAATTAATGAAGTGTCAAAGGAATGTCATAAAGTAAAACAATCAACCATAGTCAAGTAGTGGAAAAACATAAACCGAAAGATAGAAAATATCTGTGAGTCCAATGACGAAGAAGATTGAGAAGATTGCTCATTAGCAACGTTAGCTGCTGATTTAAAAAAAAAAAAAAGAAGAAGAAGAAGAAGAAGCAGAAGAAGAAGAAGAAGAAAACCTCCACAGTGTGAAGCAGTAGACAGAGAAAATATTCCTGAATGGTTTGACGTGGACAACACGGAGGCAGGCCATATAATGCTGAGTGAGAGTGCAATTATTGACCAGGTCCAAGGGAAGTCCAAGGAGGCGAATGACAGTGACGACGATGACAACAGTCCTCTAATTCCAGAAACAGTCGTCAGTCATGGAGCAGCATTTCAGTGAGCTGTTGAGTTACTGCGTTACCTTGAACAGCAAGAAGATGCTCCTCTTTGTGATAAGTTGGTGTTGCGCAAAATTCGCAGTGCGATATATAAAAGACAAGCTATCACAATGAGACATAAGTCAATTCAGGACATTTTGTTTCAAAGTAGTGCACTGTAGTGTAAAACTGGATTTGTAAGTACAGCATTTTCATACATAATAGATGAATATTATAACCATTAGATAATTAATTTTAATTATGACATAGTAATTAATTTTTGTCTTTTTACTTCCCTAACGCATGACTGTGTACACTTAAGTTGCGGATCATCCGCGAAATTCAACTATCCGCGATTTTCGAATCCCCAACTACCACGGATAATCGAGAGTTTACTGTAATTTTGTCAGAATTGTGATAGTTACTGTAATTAATGCTAAAGAATTTTTGAATCCTTACGTAATGTGATCAGAAACTCAAGGTTACATTTTAAAGCCCAAGTCAACAATCCATAGCTTCAGGAGTTAGAACGTTTTATATTCACCTGCTTGTCATTTTTTGTACCAGTTATTTACTGGAAAATGGGCTTATGATTTGAAACCTAAGTCATCCTTTATTAATAAATAAAATTAGCCTTTTGTTTAGTTAAAACACAGACAATTGTAAGCTTTCATCACCTACCATACCTCAAAATACCGCTAGTTCCATTTCATTTACAATTGTCTCTTGCAAGTCAATGGTGTGCTACAAAATTTCATATAGTATTCTGAAAACTGCCTTTTAATCATTCCGATGTAAAATCAGCATCACTTATCTTTGTAGTAGTTTGACATCATCCAGATGTTCTGTTCAGTCTAATGCATTTATTTGGTGATATGAATTTTAATGCATTACTGAATAAAGCAACACTTTGTAGCCAAAATTTGTATGAAATATAACAATTGATATGATCATGTGATTCCCAATGCGCAGGGTCAGAAATGGAGTGCCAGTGTCTCGAAAAAGAATTAACATATCATTCTGCTCGGTTTCAAATGAAAAGTCAGAATATTGTCTACATTTCAAACACAGCAACCTTCGAGCAGAAATCGACTGTACCAAAAACTGTAGGCCGTGTGTTTTTACTACAGCACACTTAATGCATCACTTGATTTGATGCTACACAATAACTGTACACAGTAACAGTAAAGAAAATAAATTCATGGCTTTATTAACATCATAATATAGGTAAAAACGATTTTCTTCTGTGAAAAGCTTTCTTAATATGGTATGACAAATGTTTCACTTAATCTGCAAGAACATTTTAGTAATGTGAAAGAATTATTAAATCTTATTGGCAGAATTCAGAGTGCAGCAACAATGAGTGGAAACGATCTTCAGTATAATGATATGAAGTAGTTGTCTCTACACATTGTAGAAAGAAACTGATGAATACTTGATCTGAAGATCAAGTGTGCAAAATTTCAACAGCAAACTAGATTTTGTTGAAGTCTGTAAGTGAAGTAGCCTCCGCCATGCACCACACGGACTTTTATGACAGTGATATTCCTCTTGTTTAGAAGATCAAGTGTGCAACATTTCATCAAGATCAGAATAAACTATAGATTTTTATGAATTACAAACATATGGACACTCATGTATCCACATATAGAGGCAGTGGCATAGACAAACATGTTGATTCTCTGAGGACATGGAGACAGTGATTAAGAGACATGTCAGAGTAACCACAGTGCTCATCTCTGGTGACTACTTAGGCTCGTTGTACTCGCGGAATTACAGCGGAGTTGAAAGGAGGCATTTGTAGTGTATGCAACTGCAAAACCAGAATCACTCTCTGCCTATTTCTGATGTCAAGAGCATTATCATAAAATGATAGAGAGAGAGAGAGAGAGAGAGAGAGAGAGAGAGAGAGAGAGAGAGAGAGAGAGAGAGAGAGAGAGAGAGGGGGGGGGGGGGGGGGAAGGAAGGGGAGGGGGGAGGCCTGGAATGATAAGCTGTACTAGTAAATAAAATAATTATAATAAAATAAAAACAAACTGCTACTGGTTTTTCCTGTTGCCTTCTTGTGCTTGGTAGCCTTAACAGAAGTGATAGCAACAGTAGAGGGGGCAGCTCTGGCTGTTTGAATAGCCTCACACACTGAAGGTACAACTGACAAGTAACCTCTGCTGGGGAGGTACCGAAAGCTCTGTAACGTTGACGACAGAAGCTTTTTCAGATATACAGTAGAACCTCGTTTTTACGCTTTTCAGCGGACTTCAGTGAAATGGTGTAAAATGCAGGAAAATGTAAAATGCAGGAAATAATGTTTTAAATGGTAAAATATGCTTACTGGATCAGCCTTGCATTATCGTAGTTTATGTGTGATATATGTACATAATAGACATCTAAATACTCGCAAGGGGGTTGATTATACAATTAAGGTTATCCAAATTTTTACTATTTTAAGCGCCAGGAAAAACTGGTAATTTTATGGGAAGTAGAAATTTTTTACGTAATTTCATTAATTATAATCGAGGACGCTACTGCTGGGTTATAACACATTTTCAAAATTACCTGAACCGCTTCGATAGATATCGTTTGGACGCCGTTGCCAGGCTATGTAACACATCTTCAAAATTACTGCCTTTCACCGGAATTAATTATTTACAGAGTAAAACTCCTACAGTTCCGTTAGTTTTGTATTTTTCGATGTTTCACACGCCAATATTCGAGAATTTATTCGCGTTCTCGAGTACAAACATATGCATAAGTATTTTTGTGATGTTTGCATGGGATCGGCATCTCTCACTATTATCGCGTTTTTTGAGGTTGTGGGTATTATGATACCCAACTGTGACAGATAAAGTTCTTTATTAACCAGAAATATGTATCACAAAAACAACGCAACTATTTATTCTCACTTCAACAAAGCAACTGGTTCTGACTGAGTACTCGCCAGCCGCTCTGGCAAAGAAGCTAGCGGAAAGACGAACTGCACCGCCACAAATCAGCATTATTCTCTCGTTAACAAACCGTTCTGTTTGTCTGAGTACATGCCAGGCGTTCCTCCAAAGAAGCTGGTGAAAAGAAGAACTACATTGCCACAAATCGTCGCGTCTAAGTTAACAACGAAACGCGAAATAAACGTTTGAATAAACACAAAGTGTCAAGAAACTCGAATGCGAATAATTTTTAAGCTCTATACTTTATGGGGAAAGCCATGCTAGTGTCAATTTATGTACATTATGCCATTTTTCTTCACGAACATGCTTTCAAAAACTGTAAAATGCGGGAAAAGCGTAAATATGTTAATGCAAAAACGAGGGTGAATTAACATTGTAAACATAGGAAATTTGATGGAACCGACAAAAAATTGTGTAAATGGCGGGAAAACGTAAAAACCGAGAATGTAAAAACGATGTTTTACTGTACTTTGTAGGGCTTTGGTCTCTGTAAAAACTGCAGCTTTACATGTACACTCACTAATACAGGTGTTGGTACCAAGACTTGCAACCTCCATTGGTGTGGAGGTATCTACCTTGGAAGATGGCCTTTGAACAGCAGCAGCTAAAGAGGGACAAAGCAATGAGACTGCTTGCCTTTAAAGGTCTTTTGGCATCAGCATAAGAAATTTGCATTGTGGTTTAATTTCCAGAACTTTCATTTCCTTCAAGTACACTCTGCAGTCCCTACTCAAAACTGAATATTCCTCAGAGTAATTGACACTTGGCAGTGTGCACTTGGCTCCTCATGGGCAGCCATGCTACATTACAAAATGTGATGTTTATTTGAAAGTGGAAAATTTATTCTGTAAATAGAGACCAGAACAGTGATCATTTAGAAAACTGTGATTACTAGTGTAGGTAGAACTCAGGAACACGCCAGATAAATTTCACCTCTACTTTATCAAAACTGTTGTAGGAACAACATTCAGTTTCCTATTACCAACAAGTGCCTATTTAAGCCCTGGTATCCACACATTGTCTTAAGTTCCCATATTAGAAAGTGGTACCCTTAAACCGCGTCACTAACCTGGTGGGTCTTTCTAATGCTTACTTATACAAAACCCTAGTGATTAAAGTAATGGATATTCCTGAAAAATCATGAATTAAAAAAACTATAATTTTTGTGAATCCCTTTTTAACAGGTACATAAGATACATTTTTACCATAAGGTAACAGGAGAACATGAGGATGGTAAAATGGTTACACCAACCTTAAATTGATTCATCTGACACACAAAAAATTCTTTATTACTTTGCTCTCTCTCCCCCCTTACATATAAGCAGTTAACAACTGCTGCCATGAATAATACAAGAATTAAGGAACAGTTTCATAGTTCTTCGCCATAGTGTAGTGGGCAGCGCATGGTTGGTAGTTTGAAACCCACCACTAACATCCCTCCATCTAAAATGTGTGTTTCTTCTATTTCAAGAATAAGCAGTGAAAAACAAAAATGAATTAAACACTGGTCTTCTGAAGCTTATGCACATAAATTGGGAGGATACTGTAATAACGAATATTCTAAACAACATGCTGATACAGGTAGTTTCATATATATAAATGAAGTCCTAGATTTCTGTAGCAACTGTCATTCCTGAATGAAGGGAAGTGTATACATTGCAACAAATTACCTTGTTTCTTTTCTCTTCTAAGCAATTATTCACTATTTATGTAATATGTTGAAAGACATTAATTAGAATCAATGTGTCTAGTAAAATGTATGTCTTTGGCATGGTTGCTATGGACATTTTTAATGTAGATTGTATTACCTTTTCTGTGGTTCAGATATGACTTTGTTCATATTACTTTATTCTGCGTTAAAATAAAGAGTAAATATTCTGTTTGAAACCATGTCTATAATTTTTTACAGCTAAAATAACAAACCGAATCAGTGTGGTAATACTGAATTCCACATAACTCCAGTACTTAATATATATACGAAGGTACTACTATCATTACGTCATCTAAACAGTCATTGTAACAGTATCTCCCCAGTTTGTGTACATGTGATAAAGAAGGTTAAGTTTGCAATTTGCTGGTATGTATTTCGTGGTATGTTTACAAAATAGAACGAAAGCACTTGTCAGAGAAAGCAATGTTACCATTGAACAAGTCGGAATCTTGCAGAGTATAATTGTCTTTTATTAACACAAAAACCTTTTAAGAAGCAAGATGAAGGGGAAAAAAACGAATAAAATTAAAATATAAATTTGCTAGTGGCAGTTCTTTTTTTTTTTTTAATTATATATAAAGATTGTTTGACTTACCCAAAGCACAGGCTCGCCGATAGACACAATTAACACAAATGAAAACACACACAAACCTAAAAAAGTTTTCATTTGTGTTATTAGTGTCTATCAGTGAGCCTGTGCTTTGGGTAAGTCAAACAATCTTTATTTTTATACATATTTTTCCCACCAGGAAAGTCTCCTTCTAATATATAGACGAAAAATTCCTAGCAGAAAAAATTAAATATAAAAAATAGACAAAGATTACTCACCAGGCGAAGGAGCACAGGTGTGACAGCATCACAAATAAATAAATGAATACACACACACACACACACACACACACACACACACACACACACACACACACAAGTACACCTAGGCAGACATACTGTAGAAAGCAAAGAAGTTAAGAAGTTAGACAGAGATACCACTTGAGGCAGAGGCTCTGTCCAGAGAACGGATGCAAAGATGTTAAGTTGGTGGGTGGGAATTCGAATTTAGCGGAGGTTGAGACCAGGTGGGCAACGGGAACAGAGAATATGCTGAAGGGCTAGTTCCCATCTCCGGAGTTCTGAAGGATTGGTGTCAGTGGGAAGTATCCAGATAACCCGGACGGTATAGCACTGTGCCAAGATGTGCTGGCCGTGCACCAAGGTGTGTTTAGCCACAGGGTGATCCTTGTTACCAACAAACACTGTCTGCCGGTGTTCATTCATGCGAATGGACAGTTTGTTGCTGGTCATTCCCACATAGAATGCTTCACAGTGCAGGCATGTCAGTTGGTAGATCACGTGGGTACTATCGCAAGTGGCTCTGCCTTTGATCGTGTACACCTTCCGGGTTACGGGACTGGAGTAAGTGGTGGTGGAAGGGTGCATAGGGCAGATTTTACAACGGGGGCGGTTACAAGGGTAGGAGCCAGAAGGTAGGGAAGGTGGTTTGCAGATTTCATAGGGGTGGACTAGGAGGTTACGGAGGTTAGGTGGGCGGCGGATATATAAACTTTCCTGGTGGGATAAATATGTATAAAAAATATAAATCTGATAACTTGCCCAAAGCACAGGCTCGTCGACAGTTACAAATACATAAAAACACACACACACACACACACACACACACACACACACACACACACACACACACACAGTGTCGTGTGTGTGTGTGTGTGTGTGTGTGTGTGTGTGTGTGTGTGTGTTTATTTGTGTTTTTTTCTCTGTCTGTCTACTAGCCTGTCTTTTGGGTAAGCTATTCGATTTCTATTTTTTTGTACATATTTATACCACCAGGAAAGGTTCCTTAATTTTGTTCATCAGGTACATCTAGGCTTTGTGGTCAATTGTTCATGTTCATTCTGGGTTGTTCATTAAGAATTTTGCTCATTTTTTTTGAGCCCTCTTTCTTTCTTTTTCATTTTTTGTCGGTTCTTTGGTTTGATCGGTCCTTTGTGGATATTGTTTTGTTTCATTTAGAGCATTTTGACGTTGACTCAGTTTTTTCGTTGCAGACGATGTCAAGCTCTCTGACCGAGAGATTATTATTATTATTATTATGATCATGTCTCCCCACTACCATGAACCACAGACATTGCCGAGGTGGGGTGGCTTGCGTGCCTCAACGATACAGATAGCCGTACCGTAGGTGCAACCACAGCGGAGGGGTATCTGTGGAGAGGCCAGACAAACGTGTGGTTCCTGAAGAGGGGCAGCAGCCTTTTCAGTAGTTACAGGGGCAACAGTCTGGATGATTGATTGAGCTGGCCTTGTAACATCAGCTAATGTGGCTTTGCCACACAGCTACTGTGAACGGCTGAAAGCAAGGGGAAACTACAGCCGTTACCTTTCCCGAGGACATACAGCTCTACTGTATGAACATATGATGATGGCATCCTCTCGGGTAAAATATTCCGGAGGTAAAATAGTCCCCCATTCGGATCTCTGCGCGGGGACTATTCAGGAGGATGTGATCATCAGGAAAGACAATACTGGCATTCTACGGGTCGGAGCGTGGAATGTTAGATCCCTTAATCGAGTAGGAAAATTAGAAAATTTAAAAAGGGAAATTCATAGGTTGAAGTTAGATATAGTGGGGATTAATGAAGTTCGGTGGCAGGATGAACAGGATTTCTGGTCAGGTGAGTACAGGATTATAAATACAAAATCAATTGAGGGTATCACAGGAGTAGGATTGATAATGAATAAGAAAATAGGAATGCGGGTAAACTACTATGACCAGCACAGTGATCGCATTATCATTGTCAAGATAGATACGAAGCCAACACCGACAACAGTAGTACAGGTTTATATGCCAACTAGCTCTGCCGATGATGAGGAAATCGAAGAAATATATGAGGAGCTAAAGGAAATTATTCAGACAATTAAGGGAGAGGAAAACTTAATTGTTATGGGAGACTGGAATTCGGTAGTAGGACAAGGAAGGGAAGGGAAGATAGTAGGTGAATATGGTCTGGGCAAAAGGAATGAAAGAGGAAGCCGCCTGGTAGAATTTTGCACAGAACATAATTTAGTTATAACAAACACCTGGTTCAAGAATCACAAAAGAAGGTTGTATACGTGGAAGAGACCAGGAGACACCGGAAGGTATCAGATAGATTTTATAATGGTAAGACATAGATTCCGGAACCAGGTTTTAAACTGTAAAACATATCCAGGCGGCAGATATAGACTCTGACCATAACTTGTTGGTTATGAACTGTAGGCTGAAACTAAAGAAACTACAGAAATGTAGGAAAATAAGGAGATGGGATCTGGATAAATTGAAGGAACGTGAGGTTCTTAAGAATTTCAGAGGGAGATTTAGGCAACAATTGACAGAAACATGGGAAAATCAGACAGTAGAAGAGGAATGGGTAAAATTGAGAGATGAAATAGTGAAGGTAGCAGAGGACAAAATAGGTAGGAAGGCAAGACCTACAAAAAATCCTTGGATATCACAGGAGATATTAAATTTAATCGATGAAAGGAGAAAATACAAAAATGCAGTAAATGAAACAGGCAAAATGGAGTACAGACGACTAAGAAATGAGATTGACAGGAAGTGCAAAATGGCTAAGCAGGAGTGGCTAGAAGGCAAATGCAAGGATGTAGAAGAATGTATAAATAGGGGGAAAATAGATACAGCCTACAGGAAAATAAAAGAAACATTTGGAGATAAGAAAAACAGCTCTATGAATATCAAGGACACTGGTGGAAAATCAGTTCTCAGCAAAGAAGGGAAAGCTGAAAGGTGGAAAGAGTATATAGAGGGGCTCTACAAAGGAAATGAACTCCGAGACAATATTGTAGAAAGGGAGGAGGATGTAGATGAAGATGAAATAGGAGATACTGTATTGAGAGAAGAATTTGACAGAGCCCTGAAAGACCTAAGTTGAAACAAGGCCCCTGGAGTAGATGATATTCCCTCAGAGCTACTGAAGTCTCTGGGAGAACCAGCCATGACAAACCTGTTTCACCTGGTGCGTAAGATGTATGAGACAGGAGAAGTACCCTCAGACTTTTAATAATCCCCATTCCAAAGAAAGCAGGTGCAGACAGGTGTGAAAATTACAGAACCATCAGTCTAATAAGTCATGGTTGCAAAATATTAACACGAATTATATACAGAAGGATGGAAAAGGTGGTAGAAGCCGACCTCTGGGAAGATCAGTTTGGGTTCAGGAGAAATGTAGGAACACAGGAGGCAATACTCACGATACGGCTTATCCTAGAAGATAGATTAAGAAAAGGCAAACCTACATTTCTAGCTTTTGTAGATTTGGAGAAGGCTTTTGACAATGTTGATTGGAATAAACTCTTTCAAGTTCTGAAGCAAGCAGGAGTAAAATATAGGGAGCGTAAGGTTATTTACAACTTGTACAAAAACCAGACAGAGGTAGTCAGAGTTGAAGGGCATGAAAGGGATGCAGTGGTTGGGAAGGGAGTAAGACAGGGTTGTAGCCTTTCTCCAATGTTATTCAATTTGTACATTGAGCAAGTTATAAAGGAAAGCAAGGAGAAATTTGGAGAAGGAATTAAAGTTCAGGGTGAAGAATTAAAAACATTGCATTTTGCCGATGACATTGTAATAATCTCAGAGACAGCAAAAGACATGGAAGAGCAGTTGAAGGGAATGGACAGTGTGCTGAAAGGTGCATATACGATGAACATTAACAAGAGCAAAACTAGGGTAATGGAGTGCAGTGTAAGGAAATCAGGTGATGCTGAAGGAATTAGATTGGGAAACTAAGCAATAAAGGAGGTAGATGAGTTTTGTTATTTGGGCAGTAAAATAACAAATGATTGTCACAGTACAGAGGATATAAAATGCAGAATGGCAATGGGTAGAAAAGTGTTCTTGAAAAAGAGAAATTTGTTAACATAGAATATTGATTTAAACCTAAGGAAGTCCTTCCTGAAGGCATTTGTATGGAGTGTTGCCTTGTATGGGAGTGAGACATGGACGATAAACAGTGTGGACAGGAAGAGGATTGATGCTTTTGAAATATGGTGCTACAGAAGAATGCTGAAGATTAGGTGGGTGGATCGCGTAACTAATGAGGAGGTATTGAACAGAATTGGAGAGAAAAGAAATTTCTGGCATACCTTGACTAAAAGAAGGGATAGATTGGTAGGACACATTCTTAGACATCAAGGAATTGTGAATTTAGCATTGGAGGGAAGTGTGTGGGGTAAAAATCGCAGAGGAAGACCAAGAGATGGATACAGTAAGCAGATTCAGACAGATGTAGGTTGCCCTTCTTATGTGGAGATGAAGAGGCTTGCTCAGGATAGGGTATTGTGGAGAGCTGCATCAAACCAGTCTCCGGACTGAAGACCACAACAACAACAACAACAACAACAACAACAACAACAAAGATCATGTCTCCCTAGGAAGGTGGATCATAATAAAAGATGATCACATACAGAGAAGAAAGTTGGTAAAATATATTTCATACATAGATTACAACATGTGCATCTTTTCCATGACACACGATAATACAAATGGCCCTCCTCTGAACTTTTTCTATATCATCCATCAGTCTCACCTAGTAAAGGTCCCATATTGCACAGCAACACTCCAAAACAGGCCAGAGAAGTCTGGTGTAGACATTCTCATTAAACTGTTGCACCTTCTAAGTGTTCTGCAAATGAAATGCAGCCTTTGGTTCACCTTTCCCATAAGAATTTCTTTGTTTTTCCCCAATTTAAGTCCTTTGTAATTGTAATTCCTAGGTATTTAGTTGAATATAAGGCATTTATATTTGATTATAATATGTACTAGGAAAACACTGACTGTAAAGACAAACGTTGAGCCACCAACAGACACAAATAAAAGACACATACACACGAACAGAATTCTAAACTTTTGGCCGCGGCCTTCCTCAGAAAGAGAACACTCATCTACACAATAACTCAGGCACACTCATCCACACACGACGGACATCTCTGACCACTCAACACAGTCTGACTATGACTCAGCAGAAGGGATGGGGAAGGAGTCTTGGGGGGGGGGGGGGGGGGGGAGATTAATCAATGAATGAAATTAAATTTTTTTTTTTCCCTTTTAATGCTAATATGGATGACCTCATACTTTTCATTATTTGGGGTCAATTGCCAATTTCTGCAACATACAAGTATCTTGTATAAATATTTTTGCAGTTGGTTTTGATCCTCTGTTGACCTTAATAGATGATAAATGACAGCATCACCAGCAAACAGCCTCAGAAGACTGCTCAGATTATCTCCTAAATCATTTATAAAAATAAGTAACAGTATGGGTCCTATAACACTTTCCTTGCGAACACTGGATATTTCTTCTATTTTACTTGATAACTTTCTGTTAATTACCATGATTGTGTAATTTTTGATAGGAAATTTTCAATTAAAATTGTACAAATGAGACATTATTTCATATGCAGGAAATCTGTTTAGAATCTGCTTGTAACATGGTGTCAAAAGCCCTCTGGAAATGTAGAACTATGGAATCAATTTGAGATCCCTTGTTGATGGCATCCATCACTGCATGTGATGATCGTGTGTCTCAAAAAAAAAAAAAAAAAAAAATCTTTCTGAATCTTAGTTGACTAGGCATTAATAAGCCATTCCCTTTGAGTAGTTCATATTTTTTGAAAAAAGTATATGTTCTAAAATCCTGCTGCAAAACAACATCAATGATAAGGGCCTCTAATTTTGCAGATTAGTCCTACTGCATTTCTCAAATATTGGATTGAGCTATGCAACTTTCCCCATCTTTGGGTATGGAACTTTCACTGAGTGAGCCACTGTATCTCAAAAATATACTTTCTTACACAATATAAAAACATTAAGAACACTAATATGCAATATTAAGAAAACAAAAATGCAACATCAAGAACATAACTTATTTCGCAACACATCACATACATTTTAAATGAAAATAAAATTTACTCGCTGAAACTATATTTCATGTAGTTTTTTTTCTTTCAACAACCATTAAAACAGGACTATTTTCTTAAGAATAAATGTCATACCTGCTGGTTGTTTCCATTTCCCCTTGTCAGATTCCTTGGGAAACCAATTGCTGAATATGCTGCTGGAGGTGGTTGTCCAGTAGCTTCTTTTACATCAGGGCCAGCATTATGGAGAGCTTTCTTATATTTTGGCAGTGGCAAACTGGCCTGATGATCTGTATGCGTCAAGTTCCCTTCATTACTTATAACAGATTCTTCTTTACCAACATAACTTGTTCCTATATGAGATATGCTACTGGCTGGATACTGATGAATCTGTAGAAGTATTAGATGATGTATCAGAAATTTGAAAGAAACAAAATCAACAAAGTAATTACACACAAGCTGAATTGAAGAGATGTAAAAGTTCTCTCATACAAGACCCATGTTAATGTCACAGAATAGTTAAGGACTAAATGAATTAATGGTGTAAACAGCTGCTGGCTGGACTGCAAAAGGAATCTTGTGTGTGTGTATTGTGTTTGTTTTTATTTGTGTACCTGTATAGTAGCCTGTGCTGTGTGAGCGTGTGTGAGATTATATATATTCCTGGTACGAAAAAAAAAAACATATAAAAATAAATGTGGTTTGCTTACCAGGCACAGATACTTAAATAGGCACACAAATGAACACACACACACACACACACACACACAACACACACACACACACACACACACACACACACACACCAAGGCAGACATATGCATGCATGAGTGAGTGCATGATGTTTAAGATATGATAATGCATGGAATTTGGGGTTCTATTAAGAATCTTTATGAATCCACATTACTCCTGTGTGGTATTTACACGTAGTGGATGAATGGTATGAGGCACATGCACCACCTTTATTTTGGCAGTGCACAAGAGAGACAGAAATCATATACACAGATTTCAGCTTTCACAACCCCCTCTTGGCACTAGGTCCTGTAATATTTCAGCAAGGGACACTTTTGTTCAGGGACTTTGCCGATGGAAGCATTCGCACACGCCATGCCAGCATCCAGCTGGCCCAGGGGGTGGAAAGGGACCGGCCTGAGGGAGCCAGCAGAAAGCATCCCAACTTTCACCTTCAGCACCAACTGCCGCCCGAATCCTCCCACCAGGGGGCAGCCTGGCTAGTTGCTGTGGCTTTCTTGTAAGAATGTACATGTTGAAACCAGCCTGACTTTAGGGGCATCCAGATAAATGGAGAAAACAGATGCAGTAGAGAGAAAGCCCTTATCTGCAGATACCAGAGTAGTCATTAAAAAAAAAAAAAAACGCAATGGCATTGCAGATAGACCCCTGCAGACAGGAAGAAGACAAGCAAACCCCTGCAAAGCACACGTGCGTGAGTGGGAGTGAGTCTGGGCTGTAGTGTAGATGAAGCGGTTCCACCGAAACAATGTTTCTGGCCAGGGAGAAAGACCCTGATAAATGGCATACCAGACAGGCCTAGCACTGACAGCTGCCACAAAGGAACTGTTTTTTAAAACCAAGAAGGAATGTAGAAGACAAAGACAACACACTTGAAACACGGGAAAGACACCAGTTCGTAAGTCTCATCTCAGCCCACAGAAAATTTCCAACGGCGACTGAGAGGCGTGGTCACAAAAACGGCGATGAGCTATTGGACGACATTGCAAAACTAACCCACCAATCACAGAGCCAAAGAGACGTAAAATTCGAGGAGAAGTGAGAAGACATGCAGGCAACTCCCCCTTGGCAGACTCCTCGCTCGGGGTTCGCATCACGCCGCACATCTGCAGAGACGGCAAGCTATGCGCAGACACACCACACCACGCTGATCAATCTCTGATGCCCAGTCAAATCGGCCCCGAGAGATTATTGTTATCAAATCTCTTAATAAATGAAACTAAATTACATTTGGTAACCCCCTGTGTAAACTGTTATGTTCTCAGATCAATCCCTTAAATCAAATGTACCCAACAGCCTAGTTCCACAATTACTCATTATATTTAATTTAATTTTGCTGCAGTGTGGGAGTTATTCAGAGAGAAGCCTGATTTACAACAGTCCTTACTACCTTTCCTTATAAGCTGCCCCCCCCCCCCCAAAGAAGGTGGCTATTGTAGGTATAACATACTATCATTGTGATGGAGGGTGTGAAGTTTTCATTTTTGGCAGTAAGGGAGCAAGACAAACAAAAGTTTGAGAACACGTGAGATAAGTCAAGTGATTATTATCTTGAATGTGGGCATGGAGAAAGCTGATAAATACCACTGGTTGTTGGGGATGTTGTAAACAAAGGCAGAGGAGGTTTCAGCAGAGGCACTGTCCTCCCCACTCACAAAAAAAAGAAACCCTCCACCCCCCCTCCCTCCCCCATTTCTTAAAATTATCACAACTAATTAAATATGAGCCATTTAAGATTGAGGACAATTACAACTAACATGACTTCTTACCTTGTCATTGACTGTTGGAGGTATACTTGCTGAAAGAGCTTCTAATGATGATATACCCTGTCTCCCATATCTTGAACATTCTTGTTGTTGTCCTGGTCCAAATGTTAGTTTGCCAGCTCTTGTTAACAACTGAACATAATTATACATTTGTTGATCGTTAGGCAAATCCTGCCCATATATCACAGGATCTGAAATGTAGAAAGTACAGTGAAAATTCCTCTTTCACTCATCTAATATAGGGAAGTCCAGGTTGGGATTAAACAATATAGAGTCATTCCATGACAATTCAATGCACCTCTCAACCAGACCCTCTCAGATTTCTTTCAAATTTGGTGCAGTCAATGACCCAGATAAGAAGAGACATAAAAATAACAATTTGCAGAGTTGTATTAAAACTCCGAAGATAGTTACAGGTCTGGAAAGTTTGGAATTAGTGCAAAATTTGCACGCGCCTGTATCAACATAAATGACTGAAATTCTGGTTCTAATTCAGTGATGAAAATTGTACCATTTGAAAGCTAATGAATAAGACATTTACACCGATATGCTACATGGCAGATTTCTGTAATTTTCATACTAAAGAATACCGACTTTGAGCTTGAATATCTCAAAACACCCACAATTTGTATTGCTCCAGTATGTTACTATAAATATGGCAAATATCAAGATGGCACACCAAAGGCATCATGCACAAAAATGATAGTGATAAATTAATTGCACCACCAACATGCAGTAAACAGCTATGCATCCATATTTTTCCTAGAACAGCTGCCAATAACAGTTACTTTTATTCTGACTAATTCTTTAATATTTCTAGCTGTGAACAGCCAATTGGAGAGATCTTTATTTCAACGAATCAACATTAGACTTTTTTTTTTTTTTTTTTTTTAATTGAACAGTAATTTTCAAATTCAAAGTTTTTTCCAGGTTTTACAAGGAATAATCTTTTTCCTTTTTTAGTTTCACCATTTATTAACTTAACATAAAAAGTAGAAAGTAAAAACATCATTTATTTTTTAACAGTTCTTCTGCATGTCTTCAACTGCCTACAAATCAAAAGTGCCAAATATATGAGTTATCCAAAATGTACACAAAGATCCACAATTATGTTCCTTAATCCATAATTATCCATATCAACCATTAAAAATTCAAACCAAAAATCAATGTATAAGACTTGAGAAAATTTTTAGTTTATTTAAAAACAGCCGCGTGGAAGTAGCCAAGCAGTCTGGAGCGCCACGTAACAGATAGCGCGGCCTCCCACATCGGAAGTTCAAATCCTCCCTTGGGCATGGATGTGTGTGTTGTACTTAGGTTAGTTTAACTTAGTTTCAGTAGTTTGTAAGACTAGGGATTGGAACCAACGTAGTTTGGTCCCATAGGATTACAAACATTTGAATTAAAAAGCATTGTTTTTTTAAATTAAAAAAGTACAGGTATGCTCCTCAGCAACATAGAAAATATACTCATGTTCAGGGCCGTATTTAGGCAGGTGCAACATGTGCAGCTGCACAGGGTTGCAAAATTGAAATCACCATTATTCAGACTTTGGATCACAGCAATAAATTTTAAAATTCCGGTTGTTGTGTTGATATCAGAGGTGTATCTAGAGGGTGTTTTTTTGTTTTCTCTCTCTCTCTCTCTCTCTCTCTCAATCCTAGCATTGCCCGGGGGAGAGGCATAAAATAAATTACTGAACAGCCACATATCTTAAATATGGCTCTGCTCATGTTTAGGCAAATTTGTTCTAATTAACAGTGTGCATCATCTTAGAATTTATTAACTTGTTACATTCCCTTCTTACAAATGGAAAACTTGACTGTAATAGATCAATTGGCTATGATATTGATATGTTACGATATGCTATTCAAATCAGTGAACTACCGGCATAAGCGTGAAATATCAGTGGAACTCCGATTTAACGTTTTTCAGGTGATTTTAAAAAATAGTGTAAATTACAGAATATAACTTCAGCGCTAAAATTTGCTTATAGGATCGCTCTTGCATTTTCTTAGTTTTTATACAATATGCAATATAATAGACATCACAATACTAGGCCAGGCCTGTTTCATCGTGTAATAAACTTTATCTGAATTTCAAAGCATAACTGAAACTTGTAACTTCATAGGAAACATCTGACATCATTTTATTCATCATAATCCATGTTTTAGTGAAGGCTGCACCTGCACCAGTTGCAAATTTTTTCCATGCTCTGTATTTCTTTTCACACTTCGGACGACGATTTTTGAGAAATTAATCACATTGTCAAGCGCAAATATCTCTTGCACCGTACCGTGTTTTTGAGGTTATAACTTACTTTGCCCCTTCCAATGTGCAAAAAAACCACACACACACTATTGTTCGCACTGTTTATGATATGTCAAAAATGTAGTTACATAAATATTTTCAGTTCACAATGAGAATAAAGTCATTCTCTAAAATCATCATAATAAGCGGGAAAAACTACATTCATATAAACAGTATGTGCGAAGGTTGATGAAAGCGATCGTAAACTAGAGTCGCGACCATCAGTCATTGCCACACATGGCAACTTAGCATGAATTATAAACAACAAAACGCGAACTATGGTTTCCAATAAAGCACCATTGCTGAGTTATGTTTTAAACAAACTCTCGAAGGCGAAAATCATGACAGCTTCAATTTATGACAATTACATAAGTCTTTAACTCCTCGAAGATGGATTAATAAAATGTAAATTGCAGGAAAAATTGGGTAGAAGGCGGGAAAGCGTAAAATCCGGCAACATAAAAGTGGAGTTACACTGAACGTGAAATTGGAGAAAATATAAAAAGTTCATGTCTTCTGAGTAAAATTCGAGGGTTTTTCCAGGTTCTTTTCCTGATTTCGACTATTCGAGGTTTTTTCCCGGTTTTCAAGATTTCAAAGTTCGCTGGACACGCTGTAATTGCATGCATATTTCGAAGATAAATACACAGATATAAATATTGGAGTCTCAATCTTTTGTGTATGCAGTCAAAGCACTGTGTTCTTGCCAATGCCAGTGGGACCTATACTGTGTGTGGGTGTGTTATACTATTACAATGAAATATCCACCAACCTTTCAGAACTCTGGACTAAAGGGAACAGCCATGGGAACCAGGATGGCCCCCTCGTACACAAATTTATTTATGGGAAGCTTAGAGAAAGCCTTCCTGGATACCCAAGCCTGTCAATCCAAAGTTTGGCATAGATTCATTGATGACATCTTCAAGATCTGAACTCACAGTGAAGAAGAACTCCAGAATTTCCTCTCCAACTTCAACTCCTTTGGTCCCATCAAATTCACCTAGTCCTATTCCAAATCCCATGCCACTTTCCTCAATGTCAACCTCCATCTGTCCAATGGCCAACTTCACACATCCGTCCTCATCAAGCCCACCAATAAACAACAAACAATACCTCCATCATGACAGATGCCATCCATTCCACATCAAATGTTCCGTTCAATACAGGTTAGGTCTTTTGTGGCAAACAAGTCTGCTCTAGTCCTTAATCCCTGAACCAGTACACCAATAACCTAATAACAGCTTTCACATCCCACAGCTATCCTCCTGATTTGGCACAGAAGCAAATTACCAGAGCAACTTCATCCTCCCAAATTCAGAACCTTCCACAGAAGAACCCTATAAATGCCTTCTTGTCACCGGATACTTTCCGCGACCGGAGCAGACTCTGAATGTGGCTCTCCAGCAAGGATACAACTTCCTTAAATCCTGCCCCGAAATGAGATCCATCCTTCATGACATCCTTCCCACTCCACCGAGAGTGTCCTTCCGCCGCCCACCTAACCTCCGTAACCTCCTGGTCCAACTGTATGAGATCCCCAAACCACCTTCCCTACCTTCTGGCCCCTACCCTTTTAACCGCCCCCGTTGTAAAACCTGCCCTTCCACCACCACTTACTCCAGTCCAGTAACCCGGAAGGTGTATACGATCAAGGGCAGAGCCACTTGCGACAGCACCCATGTGATTTACCAACTGACATGCCTGCACTGTGAAGTGTTCTATGTGGAAATGACCAGCAACAAACTGTCTATTCACATGAACAATCACAGGCAGACAGTGTTTGTTGGTAATGAGGTTCACCCTGTGGCTTAACACGCCTTGGTGCACGGCCAGCATATGTTGGCACAGTGTTACACCGTCCGGGTTATCTGGATACTTTCCACTGACACCAATCTTTCAGAACTCCGGAGATGGGAACTTGCCCTTCAGCATATTCTCTCTTCCGTTGCCCACCTTGTCTCAACCTCTGCTAAATTCAGATTCCCGCCCACCATCTTTAACATCTTTGCCTTGCTTCTCTGGACAGAGCCTCTGCCTCAAGTGGTATCTCAATCCAACTTCTTTGCTTTTTGCATATGTGTGTGTGTGTGTGTGTGTGTGTGTGTGTGTGTGTGTGTGTGTGTGTTTACCTTCCTTTTTTTTCCCATAACGTACGTCCTTCCACTCCTGGGTTTGGAATGACCCCTCATCCACTCCCTTAAAACCCGCATGCTTTCCTTTTTCTCCTCCTTCCTTCCTCTTTTCCTGACATAGCAACCAACGGTTGCAAAAGCTTGAATGTTTGTTTGTGTGTGGTTTCATTTGTGTTTTTTGTATCTATTGGCGAGCCTGTAC
Source organism: Locusta migratoria (assembly GCA_026315105.1). NCBI lineage: Eukaryota > Metazoa > Arthropoda > Insecta > Orthoptera > Acrididae > Locusta > Locusta migratoria. The sequence goes on along the minus strand of CM048744.1, from coordinate 484,784,815 downwards.
ATTGGGTAAGTCAAACAATCCTTATTTTTACACACACACACACACACACACACACACACACACACATTTTATAATCAAAAGATTCAACATTATTAACATATCTGTCTCAAAGGATATGTCATTTATACAGAGACCATATAAAATACACAGAAAGTAAATAAGAATTATTACAGAACTATGTACATTTTATTTCCACAACACAAGGCATAATTGTTTATGTCCATTTTATTTATTACCCTGCCACAAGCCATTCTATTCAATTTCTGTTTAATTGGTGGGAGACTTTTATAAGTTCAAACATCCCGCCATACATTGTTCTGGCTTAACGCCTATTGGCGACCAGTGATATTTATCACAGATTCTATTGCATCCATAGTATCCAGCGCTAACTTTTACGCACGTACGTACTGAATAGCACTGTCTCTGCCGGCAAGGATCCAATGCCAGCAGACAGCTCCAGGTCACGTGATTCCACTGTTTAACAAGTCAGCATGGTGCGTGTGGGAGTATCACTAGTTGATCTAAGTATTAATGGTGTCGCGTACTACCTGCCTCACTTGGCTGAATATTTGGACCATTCGTTGAGGAAACCTTCAGCGACCACTGCCTTTTCATGCAGCACAACAAACATGCAGTTAATCACTTTGAGATTCACTCAACCTCACCCTCGACACTGCATGGGTGGCACAACACCGATCACTTGTTACCCTTTTGCTTAGCACACCACCGAGTGCGCGTTCACTATGAATTATACTCCCTACATCACTATTGCTGTGGCTTCACTTTGAACACTTTTACTCACGAAGCTAACTTAATTTTAATTTGGTTTACAACACAGACAATGACAATAGCCATCACTACATTACACATTCTTTGATGTCATTCAACATTGTTTTAAGTTGAATCCTTTACACTTAACTTGTTTAAATGCTTTTCCAATTAACTGTTTACTTCTTTAGGTGTATGGCACTATACATATATAAAGATATGAAAATGAAATATAGATATAACACATCAGAGCGACAATACTCAATAGGCCGACTGCTCATTTTTAAAATTATCATCTAAAATTCTCAATCATTGTATATCTCTCATTAAAGTTTTTTTTTTTACATATATACAGTTTTTAGATATGTACAATTTGAATCAGTTTTCTTTTGTCTCTTCTCTTTTTTGACTATACCATTCTCTTTTAGACATGAAACAATGAGGGATAAGATATTTTCTCATTAGATTCTTTCCTTCTTCCAGATACCATTGGTCGCTACACATTTTCTCAACCATAGAACAACATCAACACCCTTCAACTACTTTGTTAAGAAAGAAACTTATCCTAAGTCTACAAGGATGTATAGTTAGAGAAGCGTTCGGGATGATTGTTTGGGATTTGTCTGAATGGAATGTCTGTCACTTTGGAAGCATAAAGTCTAAGTGAAAGCAGACAGTGACTTATATGTCCAAACTCATGTGCAAGTACTTTTATAAATTTCATAAAATTCTAGTCAGTTTAATAACTGTTTAAGAATACTTAAATCAAAAGCATTGCGCAAGTGTAAACAAAATATTCTACCACATTGTGTTGTACTACTGGCTTCATAGTACTTGTGTAATAAGAATATATTCTTTAAAAACAATATTTTACTCAGCTAATAGGTTGCCACATGAACAACTTTTTTTTCAAATAAGAGGCAACTGGAGTGGTGTGTTATCTTTCTCATACATTTTTTAGGACAGATTGTAGACTGACTTCAGGGACTATAAGTCACTATTGTGTATTTGTGATTCATGTTACAATAGCTCATCTCCTCTGCCTCTAAACAAATATCTTGTAATTCTGATAGATATGTAATTTTCATATGGGTGCACCTCACACTCATTAAACACATACATTAACACTTCCATACACACACATACTCACAGACTGAATTATGGGAGGGGGGGGGGAGCAGAGTTGCGGAGGCTGTAATTATTTATTTTAGATACCATCTCGCAAATATCCGACATAGGTGCAAATAGGCGCCATGTGCCATAGCATAATAAATCTAACAATTCACGCCTGTTAAGTATTATGTAACTTCACGTATCGCCAGGCGGTGAATCTCGCCAACACTCACAATACATCAAACGAACATATGAGATGTTCAAACTTAATCTATGGCTAATATTACATCTCTTTACATATATACATTTACCACTATGTGAGCTATCAATGAAGCTTTTATTTATTGATAAATTATTTAAGAATCTCTGTTGTGTGTGTGTGTGTGTGTGTGTGTGTGTGTGTGTGTGTGTGTGTATTATATGTGTGTATATGTATAAAAATAGAAATCTAATAACTTAACCCAAAGCACAGGGTCGTAGACAGACACAAAAACACAAATAAAAACCACACACAAACATTCAAGCTTTCAAAACCATTGGCTGCTTCGTCAGGAAAAGAGGAAGGAAGGAGGGCCAAATGGGAAGGATGCGGGTTTTAAGGGAGTGAAAGGACTTACCTTAGGGGAAAAAAAGGAAAATAAACAAGCACACACACACACCCACACATACACATGCAAAACACCAAGGCAGAAATTTGTAGAAAGCCTCAACTGTTATCTCTGTCCAGCTTCTTATCTGAATGATTTGTTCGGTAAGAACTGCATGACAAAATGGCACAAATGTGTTGTTGAAATATGGGCAGTGTAGTCTAGAAGCTATAACAAAGTCAACAGATTTCATTGAAGTGTTTGCATTGAGGTTACAACAGCTAACACACTCATTTGTCTCCCAGCAACAATCACATTTCTGTAAAATTACTAAAGAAGGTCCACAGTAAATGGGTATCTTTTTCATTATGACTTTGCAGAAAATTACTCCTTCACCATTCAGAATGAGGTACAAGGATTCCACTGGAATAATTGACATGTGCTTCAAGTGTTGTATGCATGTGTATTTTTTTTTTTTTTTTTCCCACAGCTTGTCGATCGTCTCTTTTATTCTATTAATTCAATACAAATAAATCATATCTAATACATGTTTAATTAGCATAGGGTAAGTTAAGCTTTCAGAACATACAGTAACTGCAATATATTCACAAGGCACAGTTGTCGTAGAACAACACATATAAGGAATCATGACAAAGACTTCACAGTACAACAACAACTGAATATGGGTTTAACTAATACTTGGCTCACGAAAAAATGCTGTTACAGAAAATTCCGCTGTTCACATATTACTGAATAATTAATGTAGGACACCTATCTGATATTTTACAAGATGAGGAACAGGAACTGAATACAATGTGAAGGGTATGACACTGTTAGTTCATACATGTGGCAATCATATTTTTGTAATTTTTTTATATTTATGGCACAGAAGTTCATAACAATGACTCTCACAATAGTTAAACACAACTCTCAAAACTTTTCAAGATAATTAACTCTTCACGATTTCCAGGCAACCTTAATTCACTAAAATTGCAACTTTTTTTGAGAGGTCGTGTGGCTCAATCAGTAGTGCACAAGAACAGTACTAGTCACATTGATCGTTTGAGATACATTTAATTAATTATCAGCCTTTCAATTTGAATATCTATGACATTTAAATACACCGCATTATGTACATGTTGTGAACACTTGCTGATAAGAAGAAGTGTTAATTCTGCACATAGAGGGGCATTTTTCTATCCGATTTCACTTTACTTCACATAGATTTTTCATAAAAATGATACTCACACACATTAATTAGCGTTCATTTGTCCACTTTTGTGTGTAAATGACATAGGTACTTAAAATGAATGAAATAAAATTAATTTTGATCATTGGATCACTGGTTTGAGCCTCATTTCAGTCTCAGGGAGACCAAAAAATCCCACAGAGGCTTTATGTTTGATGCACTGATTGGCAGTTAGCGTACAAATTAAACAAATTAAGTATACTCTGCAAACATATTTGGGAAACATGATTTGAGTAAATCATTGCGGAGCAATCACTGAAAACGCAACTCTTTTATATATAGTAGTATGTTTCCAGGATCTAATAATGGAAGTCCAAGTTGGAATTAATGGACAGTTTACAACTCATCACAAAGACGTAGCGAAGAGCTACGATAGGCACATACAAAAGACACACACATACACACTTTCAGCTATCGGACATGGCCTTCTTCAGAAAATAGAACATTCACGCAATCACACTTTGAATCCAAATTGCAGTAGGCAGAGGTGATGGTTGTATGACTGTGTTGTGTGCCTGTGTGATTGCGTGAATGTTATATTTTCTGAAGGCGGCCATGGCTGATAGCTGAAAGTGTTGTATGTGTGTGCCTTTTGTATGTGCCTGTCGCAGCTTGTCGCCACGTCTTTGCGGCAAGTTGTAAACTGTCCTTATTACTGTATTGTTATAGAATGTTTCCAGAATAATTTAAAGTGAAATGAACACACGAAACTAATTGACTGTAATGTGTAATACCACATTGCGATCATACCATTAGCATCACCATCGTAATTTTCATTTTATTTTATTTATTTATTTATTTTTGAAAGAGGCATAGATTTCACATTTTTCCAAAGTTTAGTATATTCAAACTATATTAGTGCAGTTCAGAATAGTAATGTCCAGGACAGTTGGGTTACTCGCTCTCTCTGTGCTTAGTTTCCTCTGAGTTCAGATCTCTCTGTAACTAGCTATGTTTCTGTAATTAGTTTTGAAGTAATAGATGGGGATATTTTCAAGATAGAAATGGATCCAATAAATTATTCATTTCTTTCAATAAATTTTAGTATCGAGATCATACGCTACTGAGTTGCAAGATCTTTAGACTTTTGATCGGGAGAGGCTAGGAAGGAAGAATTAGAAATTTCTGCATCCCGTTAATAGAGTAATCCATATCAATAATATTTGAACATGAACTTTGTGAGTTTAAAGAATTGCCATTAAAAACCTTATCTTGAAGAATTAAAGTTAGTGGACAATGTAACATGATCCAAAGACTTTCAGATAATGAGATTTTTTACAAAATATAGTCACGCCTTGTGACTGTTCAAAGTGCTTTTTGTGAAAGTGATTTCATTGTAACTCTGTTAATTTCAGAATATAGAATCAGTGAAACTTTAAAAAGTGTCTCTAACAGTTATTCACGTATTCATATCCCTGATGTAGTCCATGATTAATATAAAAGTGAACCTGGGACAATATCTTTGACTTTCATAAGAAATCATTTAATATGTGTGCGGAAAACATTTCAATAGTTTCGGTTAGGAGAGACTTTGAATAAAATCTTACTAAAGAATAATTCAAGGGACTATTTGATAGGAAAAGATCAGGAATAAATAACATCTTTTGTGACTAGATTCAAACTGTCAGAACTACCAGGACGTAATTATTCAAAATATCAGTTTATTAAATATCAGCCTGAGTGACAGAATTTCATGTTCAAACATTGCAGAAAGGCTTAAGTTTCAATAAATGCACAGAACCAATATTTACGGTGTAAAAATCCAAGAAAGATAATATGATTCATTACATAAGAAATACCAGGCCTACCAAATTAAATTTCATACTGGACTGAAAAATAAAATTTAGAACTCGTCCATTCTTTACGAACTGTAAAATCCAAGTTGAAATCTACGACTTATAAACTGTCGTCTTGGTAAACATGAAAGGCAAGCAAGCTTTACAACTCACAAACTGGCCTAGAGCGTGGAAACTAGTCGTCACAAACTGAAGCCAAAAACAACAACAGAAGCCAAGCTACAAATGTATATGTCCAACTAGGATGCACATAATAATTCTCAAAATTATTTCATCCAAGGCAGCAACCGAAATCCTATTAACTTTTTATAAGTAATGCTTGTTAGTCATGACAAAATATTCAGAGAAGGGTTATGCTTATTGTTATTGGTTTATGTAGTTGTAAATACAATACTTATCCAACAGCAGTTGTAAATATTACAAAAACGTTGTTGCATATCAGAATATGCTTACTGTAACGATTTTCACTACGTTAACAAAAACGAACAAGACAATAAAATAAGAGAAATCTAACAAAGGAATGGTCCAATTTGCCATATCAAAGCCAAAAAGAGAACATAATACACCACATAATAACCTTTAATTTTTATACGCTGTCATTCTAAACTGATACTACTAGGATGTAAATGGATAATTTGCTAATATATTTCTTATCAATTGATAGCCCAGCACGCAAGTCGAGTTGTGCGACCATTTTTGCAGAAAGGTAAGTAAATTAGAATGCAATAAGACTTAGTTTAGCCCCAATAGCTAATCAAATATTTTTATCAATGTGCTGTTCGAGCTTACTATTAAAGGTTTTGCACTTCCTTGAGTATTTCTACATTAAACATGAAAATATCACATAGCAGAGTTACTGCGGTACTTTCTGTTTACACCTGGGAGCAGTAAATTGAAGGAGGACCAACATTGAGTTAGATTAGCTGCTCAAGGCAGGTACTTGTTCAGGCATGGGGTTGAGGATACTGCTAGGTGGCATTTTACTAGGCATGGCCTGCATCTGAATACGGAAAGGAAGAATAAACTGACTGGGTTGATAGCTACATCCTTAAGGGGGTATCAGCTACTCAAGGGAGTACCTTTCTTTTTAGGATAAGGTCAGTGCCCAGTGAGAAGCTCTGACAAGCAGGTATTAAAGCTGTTAAAATATCCCAAGATTTTCACAAAAGTTCAGTGAAAAATTATGTTAGTATATTTCATCAAAATATTTGGGGATTAAATAACCAGCTCAAAACTGCTCCTGCCGGAGCAAAGGTAAGGCGATTATGTTCTCTGACACAAAGGTGTGGAACCAGCTGCCTTAATCCTCATTCCGACTTCCTCACCAAAAATTTTGGCATGCGGACATATTCGCGCACTTTTAGCGCATAACTTTGTAAATACTTTTGCCCAGTTAAGCCATCATAGTCAGCAATGTCATCTCACTGTCAGTGTCTATATATGTCTCTGTCTGTTTATTTGCTGTCACTCCCACTGCCACTTTCTGTCTGTGTCAAACTTTCAATGTTTTCATCTCTTTCCCTCACGATTCCTCACCAGTGTCTGTTTCTGCCATGTTCATCTGCCACATTCATCTCTGCCCCACTGACGTTGTCCTGTCCTGCTGCCAGTATGTTCAACTCACCCGTCAGTTTCTATTGCAGATTGAGCAATTAACAACTTTGTGCAATTGGCATTGTGATTTTGTTCATAAATATAAGAAAACAGCAACAGGTGGTTGTCACATGTTCAAGAGTGCAAGTGATGACTACCAACTATGCAGTGTAAACTCTGCAGCCACCCAGCAAGAAGCAAAGTTGAGTATGTTCTGCATGAGCAGAAGGAAGCCAACATGGCCATCCATCATCAAGCCATGTGTGAACTATTTCTGAGCTCTAGGACACATCTTGAGTGGGGAGAAGCTGATTACAAAGGGCCTCAGGGAGAACTGAATCTTTTGGGCTTATGCCAAGTCCAGAAGTTGTGTTTTTGGTATACACCAGAGACACAGGAGAGTGGGCCTGAGGTGGAGGAGGTTGAAAATTCTATTTCAGATAGAAGGGACCAAACACAATTGTGAGTTGTGACCTGAACAGACATAGTGGGAAATGGATAACCCTGTTTGGGAAAAGACAACGATAATCTGGATGCTTGGATGAGCAATGAATGTGTGTGGCATAGTTCACAACCAGGTGCTGACATTGGATCCACAACAGAGGGATCCCAGCCTCTGTAAATAGGATGCTCACAGGACTTATTCAGTAAGCTCCTATCACAAGTCAAATGCCATATTGGTTTACTGGATTCACAATCTGCAATGCTGATGGTGATGCTGAACCATATGCCAGATTCCAATAATTGATGCAGGACTCTATCAGCACTTTATAAAGATGCAGAAGGGTGGAGTGATCTGCACTCTGGCAGAGCATTTAGGTGGTACCAGCTATTTTCCTTAAGCTGCTAAAGATGGAAAATTCAAGTGAAGTGGATGTCAACAACCAGACCTAAAATATGATAACTCTCCACTACATTGAGTGGTTTGTCATCAAGGTAAAGTTCTGTATGTGGATGAACAGCAGGACACCAACAGAAATGTATGAAGCAAGTATGGGTGGCTGAAAACGATTGGATATTTTGTATGGGTCCTTGCAGTCATCGCTCAACAACACCAAAAGTTAATTCTAACATTACCAGCAGGTGATACCCCACAACTGCTGTTCGGCCATTAATGGCCATTGAAATCAGAAGGATGCTCAATACAGAGTCTTGAGGGACCCCATTTTCTTGGATATGGGGGGAGTTATAGAAAACAACAATGTGGAGTTAGAAAGAATGGAGCAACAAAGATTTGAATGAAGATTGGGAGCAGGTGCCCTGAGACCTCACGCTTGTAGAGTAGCAAGGAAGTAATGTCCCCATGTCGTTTAATAAACCTTCTGTAAATCAAGATGGCAATGAGGTCCTGACTTCGGGCAATGGCTGTATGGATCGAGAACTCCAGGTAGCTTACATTATTTGTGGTGGAGTGAGCTTGACAGAAACTGCCCTAGGATGGAGCCAGAAGGCTCACAGACTAAGGAAGCCAACACTATCACACCTATGTTTTCGAGCAACTTGCACATAACATTTGTGTGGCTAAGGGGCAGTAACTATCTTCCTTTAGCGGGTTCTTAACAACTTTCAGTAGTGTGACCACGACCATTTTCCGCCATTGCAACCAGAACTAATTCTTGCACCAGATCAGGTTAAGGATGAGATCACTTTGAGATGTTTCAGCATTTGGAAATGTATTTGGTCAAGACCTGGAGTCATTGGGGCAATGGGCTACAGCACTAACAAATTTTGACTCACTGTATGGAGTGTTGTACAAGTGCAGTTGGTAGGTTGTAAATAAGCACTTTCTTTCCATCCACTCTTTTAAGGTGTACGAGGCTGGTTGGTAATTCTCAAATCCAGAGCTCCGAGCAAAATGCCTTGCAATTGTGACTTAGACAGTACAGACTACTCAATTCTTGGAAATCCCAGGTATATACAAAAGGTTTTTGTATCCATATAAAGATCTGACCTTTCACCATACCTGGGATGGAGAGGTAAGTACTCCAATTATAGAAACAAACCTTTCCATGTACTTGTACCTTTTGATGAATTGGTGGACTCTGGTATGAAGTGGTGTTCATAGAGATGTGGCACTTATGACAGTGGAGAGCTTGTTATGGTTTAATTGCCTCAGCAATCTCTGGAAATCACCAGGCACTATGCTCACCTCTGCAGAGGTGGGGAAGGGGGATCCTAAAGAGCAGGGGACTGCAGAATATGCTGCAGAAACTATGGTCGTTCAAAAATGTTCAAATGTTTGTTAAGCTTATGGGAATTAACTGCGGGGCCATCAGTACGTAAACTTACAAACTACTTATGAACTACATTATACTAAAGACGACACAAACATCCATGCCCGAGAGGGGATTTGAACCCCCGACTGGGAACGATCTCATGCATCGTAGCATGGCTTGGCCGCTCCACTGCAGCAAACTTTGGTCGCCGTTAGATTTTGGACCACTACATTGATGTTAATATTTGGTAGAGATCAAAAGTGGCAACAAAAGTTTACACTGCAGGGTCACCTGTTGCCACTGGTTGAGTGCCAATGGCATTAATGTGCACTGTTTCTGATGTTTTGGTGAGTTCCAGGTCTTCTGGAGATGCTAGAATCTCCACCCATCCTCAAAATCTAAAGCTGCTGTGGCATGAAAGCCACCGGAATGTCCTCTTTCTTGTTTCGCCTCCTCCTCTTCCTCTTGCTTATACTTCAGTTTTGATGGCTTGTAGGACTTATCTGAATTGATTTCAGGAAGCCCTTCGACCGGAAGCTTGTGGTTCCTTCAACATATGGCACAAACCTACTTTCACACCTGATGGAACCATGGAAGGTAGTGTTCCAACAAACTCATTCCTTGCGAGAGGAGGAAACTGTTGCTCCTTCCAGCAGAGGGATGTGGATCGTTGTTCCAGATGGTTGGGGGGAGGGAGAACAGCATTGCTTCCAAAGTTGGTGTTGGGGAGAAAGAACACGTGAAGGGGTGTGTGTGTGTTGATGGAAATGAGGGACCAAACAACGAGGTCATCAGTTCCTTTAACTCCGAATTGTGCATGCCATAGAGCCCAATGAAAAATGTGGGCTGAAAGGACCATTACACTAGGAATTAAAATCATTTCACCGACAAGACTAAAACAATTTAGGGCAGCGAAAGCTACTGTGTCCGCTCCCATAGCTCCGGAAGCGACAACAACCTTCAAAACCACAAATTACTAACGGCACTTGTTGGGAAGGAGGAGAAAGCACTACACTTTCAAGAAATAGCCCTCTGTATCTTCCTGGATATTGAGAGGGCTTTTAGCAACACGACCTACGATTCCATGGTTAGGGCAGCAGAGGTGCATGACCTAGGGACCACTATATGTAGGTGGACTAGGGCCATGCTCATTGGAAGAAAGGTAGAGGGTTCCATGATGAATGAAAAAATGGTAATCAACACCACTAGGGGTTGCCCGCAAGGAGGAGTTCTTTCCCCTTTATTGTGGAATCTAGTGGTGAATGATCTCATTGGAGAATTAAACTCTAGGCAGTACTTTTGCCAAGGATACACAGATGATCTTATCATAGTAGTACTTGGCAAATTTGCTGACACAGTGAAGAATATGGCACAAGGTGCTTTGGACATTGTGCAAGACTGGTGCAGAAAACAGGATCTGGGGGTTAGTCCTAAGAAGACTGTTGTTGTACCATTCACAAGGAAACATATCCAACACTCAAGTTGGAATCTAAAGCTTTTCAATGAAGCACTACCTGTGAAGGGGACACTGAAATATCTAGGGGTTACCCTAGATGAGAAACTGACATGGACCCCTCACATTAGGAATATTTGCTCCAAGGCAAAAGGTACTTTAGTAAGTATCAGGAGAGCTTGTGGCAAAAATTGGGGCTTGAGCCCCAAGGGTATGCACTGGATATACACCACAGTGATTAGACCCAGGATCACCTATGGGGCAGTCGTGTGGTGGAAGAAGGTAGAACAGCAGGTTGCTGCTAAGAAGTTTGGTAAGGTGCAGAGACTAGCCTGCTTGGCCATAACAGGCGGAATTAGCAGCACACCAACTGCTGGGATGGAAACCATGCTGGATATGCCCCCATTATACCTTTGGGTCAAGATGGAGGCGGCAGCTGGTGCCTACAGACTCAAAGCTGTCAACAACTGGAACTCTTTGGGATATCCAGAATCACACACTAAAATAGTGAGTGAGGTAAATATAGGAAAGGTTGGGGAAATGCCAACCGACTATATTATAACCCCATACTGCTTCAACAAGCCTTTCAGTATAATAATTGGAAGTAGGGAGCAGTGGGAGAAAATAGTTCGACACCGCACGGGGGATATTGTCTGGTTCACTGATGGGTCGAAATCAGACCAAGGCGTTGGGGCCAGGGTATACGGGGTGCAGCCAAGACTGGAGGGCGTCATCTCTTTAGGAAAACTGGCCTCAGTATTCCAGGCCGAAATCACTGCCATCAGGGCATACGTGGAGGAGAATTTGCGTAGGTGCTACAAAGATCGTAGCATCTATATCTATTAAGACAGCCAGGCAGCCCTGAGATCACTGGCAGCTCCTACAACAAGGTCTAAAATTGTTGCAGAATGTCACAGGGTTCTGGTGGAGCTATGGGAAAGCAATAGAGTAAAACCTATTGTGGGTCCCTGGCCACTCGGGGATCAGTGGCAACGAACATGCCGACAGGTTAGCCAGGATGGGGGCAGAGGCTCCATTTATTGGACCGGAACCTGTCCTGAAAATCACCAAGACAATGATTAAATTGGAGCTACGTAACTGGCTCAGAAGACAGCACGTTTAATATTGGACCAAAGTCCATCAACAAAAACATGGCAAGGTAATGATGCCAAAGCCTTGTTTTAAAAGAAGCTCTGCAATCCTGGGTCTGAAGAGGAGAGAGATTAGACTCATGGTTGGATTGCTGACAGGCCATGGGAATTTCAAAAGTCACCTACATACAATGGGAATAAAAGAAGAGGACCCTAAATGTAGGCTCTGTGATGACAGTGATGAAACTGCATCACATCTGACCTTCGAATGCATTGCATTGGAGAGTAAAAGGCAAAGAACATTTGGGACAACCAGATCCGAACAAATTGTGTCTAATAAAGAACTGGTAAAGGGACTCCTTGCACTGTTCAAGGACATTGGTTGGCTTTACTAGACATACAGGGAGCGATACCGCACAAAAAACTTAGTTTCGGTGCGGGTAGTGGCGGGTTAGACCAAGACTGTTTTGGCTTCCCTGAAAGAATCAAATCAACGGCACAGTGGTCAACAGATCACAGTTTCAGAGTAGGGAGAAATAAAACGATGTTAAAAAGTAAAAGAGTGGAGGACCCTGGGGGGGGGGGGGGGGGGAGAGAAGGCTCTAAACCCTGCAAACAGCAAAGAGTCACAAACCCACTCACCCCGACCAAGCGAGTCCTATAGCTGAGAATAAAACCTACCTTCACGGGGGAAGGCAAGGACACGATCAATCATCCGTGGGTCATCCGCCAAAACTAGAGGCAACGAAGGCGGTAGGCCATAGTCACCACCAAGTGTCAAATGGAGAAGACATTCAACCAGAATATGCGCCACGGATACTACGGCTCCACAATCACAATGTGGTGGATTGTCATTGCGTAAAACAAATCCATGAATCAGCCTGCAATGTCCAATACGGAGGCGACAGAGGACAGTCGATTCTCTCCGGGAAGGGTGTAAAGATGAACTCCAAGCTGCCGTTGTATATTTGACGGTGCGGAGTTTATTGAAAGGGGCAGTAGCTTTCCAGCTGCTATCCCATTAGGAGTGAAGCAAAGTCCTGATCTGCACCCACAGAATTAGAAAGGAAGGTGGGCAGCGAGTAACTGCCGATCGAACCAACCGGTCAGCCTGTTCATTCCCTGTAATACCAACATGGCTTGGCACCCAGAGAAAGGTAATGGAGCAGGCAGCACGATGGAGGTCAGCTAGGAGATCGTGGATGGAAATAACCAACGGATGCGAAGGGAAACATCGATCAATGGCCTGCAGGCTGCTCATGGAGTCGACACAGATTAAACCACGTTCCACAGCAGTCGGTTTAATAAAAGAAAGGGCTCTATAAATCACCATCAGCTCTGCCGTGAACACATTGCATGCCTCTGGCAGAGAATGGGATTCCGCCTTAATGGGAGATGTAAACGCATATCTGCAGTGGCCCACATTTTTCGAGCCATCCGTATAGAAAATAGAGGCTCCCTGAAACACTTCCAGTACTGGGCGCGCCAAACGCCAAAAGACCATGGGAGAAATTAAAGCTTTTGGGCCATGGAAGAGATCCGCCCGAATTAGTTGTCGCGATACCATCCACGGGAGTGTGCGTGCAGTGAAACGAGGGGGCACAATCCAGGGAAGGAAAGTGGAAATCTCAACAAAGAGAGGCAAGCCGCACTCTGACGGGCAATCCCGCCCGCCGGTTGGTATCAGGGGGTCGAAGCCCTTCATATGCAAAAAAGTACCTGGTAAGTGGGATGAGCAGGATATTGCCGGATGGCGATGGCATAAGACGCCAGAAGCTAATGCTGCCTGACCTGAAGAGGGCAGATTCCCTCCTCAACAAGGAGACTGTCGACCGGGCTAGTCCGGAACGCACCTATAGCTAAGCATACACCATAATGGTGAACCGGGTCTAAGAAATTTCAGTGCAGAAGGAGCTGCCGAGCCATAAACTTGACACCCATAGTCCAATTGGGACAAGATTAGAGCCCGATAGATAGGAAGGATAGTTGTTCGGCCTGCACCCCAAGATGAATGAGCAAGGAAAAGTAGGGCATTAAGTTTCCTCATACAACTAATCTTTACGTGACGAATATGGGGTACCCAAGTCAATTTTTTGTCGAAGAGAAGACGATGTTGTGCTACAACTTCCAGGCGCTGAGTACCCAACAACAGTTATGGATCAGGGTGAACTGTAGTGCGACGACAGAAATGCATCACCCTCGTTTTTGACGAGGAAAACTGGAAACCATGGGACGTAGCCCATGTTGAAGCCCGCCGAATGGCACTCTAGAGCTGACGTTCAGCAGAGGCTACTGAGTAGGAGCTGTACCATATGCAACAGTCATCGACATACAGTGCCGGGGTCACCAGAGACCCAACAGAGCTCACCAACCCATTGGTGGCGATTAGAAAGAGTGTAACACTCAACACTGAGCCCTGGGGGGCGCCGTTCTCCTGTATTTGAGGGGAGCTGAATGAAGAGCCAACTGACACGGAAAAGGCGTTGGGATAAAAACTGACAGATAAAAATTGGTAAGGAGCCTCTGACGCCCCAGTCATGAAGAGAACGTAAAATATAATGACGCCAAGCAGTGTCGTACACCTTATGAAGATCGAAGACTGCAACAAGATGTCATTTAGAGAAGGCCAGTCTGATCGCCGTCTCCAGTCGAAGTAAATGGTCAATAGGGGATAGTCCCTCCCGGAACCCGGGATTCAAGAACCCAGCATAATCTGTGGGCTACCATCCTTTCATGTAATTTACAGGGGACATTTGTCAAGCTTATTGGCCGATAACTGTCCAGCGACAACGGGTCTTTGCCAGGCTTGAGGGCAGGGACCACAATACTCTCCCTCCACTGGGAGGGGAAGACCCTTTGAAGCCAAATACAGTTATAAACTTGGAGGAGAAATTGTTGTTGTGAAGGGTTGAGGTGTTTCAGCAATTGATTATGGATATTGTCAGGGCCAGGTGCTGAATCACGAGAAGAGGAGAGGGCCAGTGATAGTTCCCAGTCAGTAAAAGGTTCGTTATATGGTTCCACCCAGTGAGAAGTAAAACCTAACTTGATGGTTTCGGCCTGGTGTTTCTTAAGGAGAAAGGTCGCCGGATATGAAGCTGTCGCTGATACATTGGCAAAGTGAGTTGCAAGATGTTCTGCAAGGACAGATGGCTCTGTACAGACCCCATCAGGCAGGGCAAGGCCAGGGATGGAAGAAGGCCACCAGCTACCTTGGATAGATCGGAGCATAGCCCACACTCGTGTCAGAGGGACAGAAGAGCCCGAGGAGGAGACCAAATTCTCCCAGCATGTCCACTTACTTTGTTTGATTAAGTAACGAGCTCTGGCACGCAAACGTTTGAAATGTATGAGACCAGCAAGGGATGGGTGGCACTTAAGATGTTTCAAGGCCCTATGGTGCTCGCGAATGGCTGCGACAACAGTTGCGTTCCACCATGGGACCGGCCGGCGAGTAGGAGGGCCTGTCGACCGGGAAACAGCGGAGTTGGAAGCTTGAGTAATCATGTTGGTCATTTGGCTTATAATATCATCAATACAGCCCAAGAGAGAAGATGGGAAAACAACCTGGGATTTATATAGCAGCCAATTAGCACAACTGAAAACCCATCGGGATACCCTGGCTCGTGGTAGGTGTGAGGGAAGTGAAAGGATCAACGGAAAGTGGTCGCTATCGCAGAGGTCGTCATGCGCTGACCAGTGACATAAAGGGAGGAGAGGAGGAGAAGTGAGAGAGAGGTCTATGGTAGAAAAGGTGTCGTGAGTGGCACTAAAATGGGTTGGGGAACCATTGTTGAGAAGGCACAGGTCGTGGTCAGCAAGAAACTGGTCTATGAGGCAGCCCCGGCTAGAAGTATAAGCACTGTCCCACAAAGGATGGTGGGCATTGAAGTCCCCAAGGATGAGGTAAGGAGGGGGGAGTTGCTAAAGGAGGGCAACTAGGGCAGCAAGTGTAGGTGGCCTGTCAGGGGGAAGGTACAGGTTGCAAATGGTTAACGGGATGTCCAAGTGAACCCGGACAGCAACCGCTTCCAATGGAGTTGGAGAGGAACACAGGTACTGACAATATCTGTCCAGACCAATGTACAAACCCCACCAGACGCCTGGAGGGGACCAACCCAGTTCCGACAAAAGACACGGAACCCACGGAAGTTCGGTGAATGAGCGTTCATAAGCCGCGATTCCTGCAGGACGACACAGGCTGCAGAAGAAAGAGAGAGTAACTGTTTAACCTCCAATAGGTGTCGATAGTAGCCATTACAATTCCATTGGGTGATCACATCATGAGTATCTAGGCGGGAAGCGAATGGGGTAACATCTGTCACGCTGCTTTGTCAGCGTCCGTCACCAAAGAAGAAGGGATGACATCCATAAATAGCTGATCAGCCTCAGGCTCAATGGGATGAGCGAGTTGCGAAAGCACAGTTGGCACCTCCAGTGGTACCGGAGGGGCTTTATCTTGCAACTTTGGTGTCTTCTTCTTCTCCTCCTCCTTCACATTCTCTTTCTCTCTTGTGGGATGGGGAGAAGCAGTCCCAGAGAGAGAACTTTTGTCAGTAAGATCTGGTACTGACAAAGATCGAGCAACCATTGAACTCCGACTGTGAGTCCGATGGCCGACTGGAGGTCGAAGATCGATCTGGGGAACGCCGGGATGGAAGGCCCTGAGATGGGGCACTGTCACCGGCAGGCGCAAGAAAAGGGGTGCACTTCTCCAGCTGGGAAGGGGTGGGACACAGAGGGAGGGCTACGGGAGCTACAGGAGAGGGAGATGTGAGGGAGGGGTGGGAATGGGATGTGGGGCGGGGGGGGGGGGAGGGGAGGGTGAAACATTAGAAGATAACGTTGTAGCAAAGGTAGTCGCCATCTGCACAGGATGCAGACGTTCATACTTACTGTGGCCTCAGGGTATGTCAAACGCTCCAGTGATTTGTACTCTTGTATTTTCTTTCCTTTCTTGAACATAGGGCAATCTGGTGACCGTGAACAGTGGTGTTGATGACAGTTGACGCACACTGGCGGAGGAACACAAGGGCTCCCCTCATGTAGAGGGCATCCACAATCACCACATACGGGGACTGCTGTACAGCGAGAGGACATATGGCCAAACAGCATGAATCGAAAACATCGCATGGGAGGTGGAATGTAGGGCTTCACATCAACATCATATCGATATATCATTATCTTGACCTTCTCTGGGAGAGTCCCCCCCCCCTCGAAGGCCAAGATAAAGGCCCCAGAATCAACGCGGTTGTCTTTAGATCCCCTATGAATGCGGCCAACAAAACGTACACCATGCCGCTCAAGGTTGGTCCTAAGCTCCTCATCAGTTTGAAGGAGGAGGTCCTGGTGGAATATTACACCCTGTACCATATTCAAGGATTTGTGCGGGAGTATTGTCACTGGGATGTCGCCAAGAGTGGTGCAGGCGAGCAAAGCCTCAGACTGGACTGCCGAGACTGTTTTAATGAGCAGATCTAAGTTTCCTCATAGATTCCACTTCACCAAACTTGTCCTCTATGATCTCAACAAAGAACAGTGATTTAGTGGTAGTGCAAGTTCCTCCATCAGTCCTTGTGCAAACCAGGTAGCGAGGAAAGGGTTTTGCTCCTAACCGGCGAGCCTGCCTTCCTCCGAAGGGGTAGCGAGAGAGGGGAAACATCCTCGTATCTCCAGTAGCAGCATTGAAAGATCTCCTCCTGTGTTTAGAGACGGCCGATGCACGGCCATTTTGAAGTCTAACTCTTTTTATAGTGCTAGACATACGCCCTGGTGTCACCCACTCCGAAACAGGGGTTCTCTCAATGGGCGCCACCCAGCCTCGGCAATGCCACCTGGCATGATGGCCATTGCTGGGAGTTCTGATACCCCGAGGACAGGCATCAACTCCTTGGCTTGCATGTCGACGTCACAGCTCAGACACCAGTAGTGTGATCCCTGTGGTGTCATGGGGCTCAGCCAAAGGGTACATAACAGCCCCCCCCCCCCCCCCCCACACACACACACGGACTGGCTACATGTTCTGGGGATGGGGGGCTACGGAAAGGAAAGGAAGTGGAAAGGAAAGGATGGGACCCATGCCGTAGGGGCTAGGTCGGGAGTTCTTCCCCAATTGACTCACACGTTATCTGAGGATTTTGCTATGGAAGGTCAAACCCCGAAGGGGACCAAACTGGGCCAAAAACCAGTGGAAACAGCAGACAAAACCAAAATTGCAGTACAATAGGTACCATGGGATAGCCAAACCATCATCTAGAGAAACGCCGAGAGACAGGGTTGGAGAGGGTGGAAGGGAGCGATTGGGATGGGAAGGAGGGGGAACTAGGAAAGGTAATGCAGCCTGGGGAAAGCAGGAAAATAGGCTGCAATGGCTCGGGGACCCATTCGTGCACACGCATATCCACAAAAGAGCTGTGGGCCCCCTGGGAGGCACGTGAAGGGGAGCCCCTACTGGCGAATTTCCACTCACTGTATGGAGCGTTGTACAAGTCCAGGTGGTAGGTTGTAAATAATAAACACTTTCCTTCCACCCACTCTTTTAATGTGTGCAAGGCTGGTTGGTAATTCTCAAATCCAGAGGTCAGGTGTAGTCTCGCAGCCCTGGGGACTCACACTTTTTACACGGTTGTCCCCAAACAGAGTGGCGAAAACATGACAGCAGCAAAAGAAGTTTCCTTGGGCACATGGTTACGCCACTTGTACTAGTACTTTGTCTTTATATAGCTGAGTTTGTTCAGGGTTTTATACACCATTATTTTCATCCTTTTGTGGAGAATGGAGGAGTCCTACAAGCAAGGGGAATGGTGCAGTCCTACTAGAAAGGGAGAATGGTGCTCTCCATAATTAACACAGGGGGGATTAGGGCCGGGGGGGGGGGGGGAGGTGGCGGCAGCACAAGAAGTGCCCACATGTGATGGGTAAAGGCAACCTCTACATATGGGGCTGAAATTGCAGCGAGAGGACATGTGCCAGAGTTTCTACTACTTTGGAACTTAAAACACTACATAGGGGAAGGAACATAAGGTTTCCAGTCATCATCTTAACCTTTCCAAGCAACAAATTGCCATCAAAGGTGAAGATGAAGGTATCTGTGGCAACACACAGGACAAAGTTTATACCTTGCCACTTGTGGATGGTGCACAACTCATCACTGAACTGCAGGAAGAGATCTCTATGGTGTATAATCCACTGGACCACGTTTAGACTTTAATGTAGAATGATATAGACGAACATTGCCCAGCTTCCACAGATGACTATTGCCCAAAACTGGGCAGTGGATGATGCCTTTATCGGAACTAACAGCGCATTTTGGACATTCCCCAAGGAGACAGGTATCTACTCTTTGACAGGCATGGCAAAATCACAGCTTGAGCATCAGCAGTGTGATCCCTGTAGTATTGCCAAAGGGCTACGGCCAAAAGGGTATGTGACACTTCCTGCCCCTCCAACAAACAGCCAACTGTGCTGGATATCAGAAGTAAGACCCATTCTACAGAAGGTGCAGATGATGACAGTGCACAACGAATATAATTGGTGCACCACTTTAAGGTGTCCCTGAGAAGTGGCTGGATTTTGGGTGCAATTACAGTTCTATTACTACAGGGCTGGTGTGTCAAATGGCACACAGTCCAGCTAGATGGGCCAGTGATGCTATGATTGTCTCAGCTTTGCGCGGCACTTCTCAGATGTACTTGCTAACGCACAACATTTGAAGTTGCTATGCAAATCACTTGAGCCTCATCTGGCTTATGGTATGATATTTTTTCTACAGACACCACTCATTTGTCTTAGCTTTGTGGTGTTAAAGAAAATGTAAAATTAAAAATTGTTTTGGAGGAAATATGGGAAAAGGTTTGTAACTGTTTTCTGGATTCTCAAAATTCACATCTCTTTTGAAGACGTTATCTAGATCATTTGCTGTATCAGATGTAACTGATAGACTTGCAGTGTAATTCCCAGTTCAAAAACAAATTTCATTCCATTACAGCTGCTGAGTAATTCTACATAGGATTTCCTCGAGAACAGTTTCCACAGCTTCATAATTAGATTGCAAAAGCATATCATGTTTCGTACAAACTGTCGGTGAAAGATTTTTTTCAAAAATGAAATTTGATGATATGCAATTATGTGGCAGCTTAATTGATGACAATGTGATAAACTCCCTCTGCCTGTCAGTAAGCCAACAGTTTGTAACATTATATGTATTATTACATCTTCAAATTTATGATACAAATATTATAGAGGAAAAATTCCTAACAGGAAAAACATATGTAAAAAAATAGGCGAAGGAGCAATTGCAGTGATAGTAACAACACACACACACACACACACACACACACACACACACACACACACACACACACACACACACACACACACGTGCGCACACAAACGCGCGTGCGCAAGCTTTCGCAACCCAGTTGCTTCTTCAGGCAGAGGGAAGGAGAGGGAAATGATGTGAGTTTTAAGGGAGGGGGTAAGGAGCCATTCCAATCCTGGGAGAGGAAAGACTTACCTTGAGGGGAGGAAAGGAAGGTGAACAAATACACACACACACACACACACACACACACACACACACACACACACACACACACACACACACACCCATACATTTACACATACGCAAATACACCTAGGCAAACATATTGTAGAAAGCAAAGAAGTTAAGAAGTTGGACAGAGATACCACTTGAGGCAGAGGCTCTGTCCAGAGAACCGAAGCAAAGATGTTAAAATGTGGGTGACCAAGAGATTGGACAGTTTCTTGAGGTGAATCAAAATCCTCAAACTTTCCTCTTCCACATCTATACCTGCAGTTCAGAACATCTTCCTTCAGGCAAACCGCAAATTAGAACAGCATGCCACCCACCACCTCAAAAAACTATCGAATCTCCTGGTCACCCACCTCCGGAAAGGCAATACTCTCTCCCTCAATAACCTCTCCAGTAAACCTCAACCTCCTCTTATTGCACACAAACCCAGTCTCTCCCATCTACTCAATCTCCCACTCCCAACTCCTCTCCCCCCCCAAACCTAAAAATTCCAATCCACAACATCCCAATTCAGAAGTCAACCTCTCCTCTAAACCTCTCTCCCAATCTGAAACCTCTGTCCTATCCAAATGCCCCACCTTTAGCCCTACACCCAAATTCAACCAAACAGCCCTTGGCAAAGATTTACTATCCTATACTTGTAGTCTTTGCTGGAGATATCACTTTGCCACAAAGAAAAATAATCCTACTCCTAATGATCCAGCTCCCCAAGACATCATTCAAATTGAACCCTGCCTGGAACAGTTCTGTCCTCCGTCATGGCGAGACCCACCTGCTCTTCCTCAAAATCACACTCTTCAAACCTTCCAGGAAATCCTTACTTTCAACCTTGCCTCCCAGTCTTTCCTGAGAAACCTTAATCCTACTGCCAACATTACCACAGCTGAATCCCGAGCTATCTGTGATCTGAAGGCTGACCATTCCATCGTCATTCTTCCTACCGACAAAGGCACCACGAACGTGGTACTAGACCAACGGGAGTATGTGGCAGAGGGACTGCGTCAGCTTTCAGATAATACTACATATAAAGTTTTTCAAGGCGATCCCATTCCTGATGTCCAGGCAGAGCTTCAAGGAATCCACAAATCCAATCATCCCGGCCGCCGAATTGTGGCCTACCAGAGAGAAGCATCGCTAAGTGTAGCCACCACTGTCAGATGTCTTGGCGTAGATTTTTCAGCCAATCTCCGCCGTTCAGCAGCGATCAACGGTAGGCGATTGCTTCAGAGAATCAGGGGAAGTCTGGCAGATCACCCGCTACGATCCCTCGACATAGTTGAACGTACACAATATGTGAACATCTATCATGCCTCTCGCATACCCCATGTTGCTCAAGTGCTACCGATCCCAACTCTCCTGGCACGGCGTATATTGGCTGCGTTAGGCTCCTACATCAGCTCCGGATTGATATTCAAAGTGCAATATGACGCTCTGGCACTCCCGCGGGAACGTGGTGGGGTGGGACTAACACATGTGCCGACCAGAGTCACAGCGCTCTACGTCAGCTCTCAATTAAAAATCTGGTGACGTTGCCCACAGAGACTCACCGGTATCCTATTCAATGCCTTTGTCCTGGACTCTTCGGTAGCCCCAGTAACGATTGCAGCCATTCCAGTTGCCTTCCATCATATCCGACGATTCTTTTTGGACCTTAGTTATGTATACAAATCTTTACCACCTGCTCGTTTGTCTCAGACTAAAACAGTATATGATCTGCTACAACAGTGTCGACCATCCAACCCGATCGAAAATAAGCATCCACAGTATGTGTGGCGGCATATACGGAAAGCTATTTACAAACATTTTCTCGAATCAGACGTCCAGTCAGCTTGGTATTTCACTGTGAATGGAAAACAAGTAAACTGACATCGCCTGCATCGGATCCATCTCGCCAATTCGCCCCTCTGCATTCATTGCGGAGTGGACGACACAGACGGCCACAGGTTCCACTGTGGTCAGGCGAACGATGTCTGGATGCTCGTGCATAGAATTTTGGCATTCCTTACTCGCCAAACATCCGCCCAGATCGACATCAACATGCTCTTATTTCCAGAGGAGACTTTCTACCCCACCACCAAAACACACTCGGTAAATTAGATTCGTGGCTACACAATCCGATACCTCTTTGATCCTGGTGAGAAATCAGTACTTGGATACTGGAACTTTCTTAATGAACGGCACTGCGTCCTAACCCGTAATCCAAAGTACCAGCAATATTTTTCCAACTTTTTACGGAGTGCCTTACACGACCCACCTTGCAGCTGGAACATCCAAGAGATGAGACGATAAATCTTAACACAACCAACCTGAACTGAACATACCCACAACGGAACATAATAATCAATGAGAAGACACATTTGGACGATTCTAACTATGCCGGCTGCAACACTACGGCGCACCTCTTATTATATATTAAATAAATATATATACGTAAAGAATTTAAAAAAAATAAAGAATACAAAAGAAAAGAAAAGAAAAGAAAATGCAACCGCCTCCGTTGTAAAACCTGCCCTAGTCCAGTAACGCGGAAGGTGTACACGGTCAAGGGCAGAGCCAGTTGCGATAGCACCCACGTGATTTACCAACTGACATGCCTGCACTGTGAAGTGTTCTATGTGGAAATGACCAGCAACAAACTGTCCATTCGCATGAACGGTCACAGACAGACAGTGTTTGTTGGTAATGAAGATCACACTGTGGCTAAACATGACATTTTGGCACAGTGTTACACTGTCCGGGTTATATAGATACTTCCCACCGACACCAACCTTTTAGTACTCCGGAGATGGGAACTTGCCCTTCAGCTTATTCTCTCCTCCCGTTGCCCACCTGGTCTCAACCTCCACTGAAGTCAAATTCCCGCCCACCATCTTTAGCATCTTTGTCTTGGTTCTGTGGACAGAGCCTCTGCCTCAAGTGGTATCTCAGTCCAACTTCTTTGCTTTTTACAAATGTCTGTCCAGGTGTGTTTGCGTTTGGATGTGTGTGTGTGTGTGTGTGTGTGTGTGTGTGTGTGTGTGTGTATGTATTTGTTTACCTTCCTTTTATTCCCCTATTCCTCCTTTTCCACTTCATTAAAACCCATATCCTTCCCTTTCTCCTCTCCTTTCTTCCTCTTTTTTCCTGAAGAATCGACCAACGGTTGCAAAAGCTTGTATGTGTGTTTGTGTGTGATTTTATTTGTGTCTGTCGACGAGCCTGTCCATTGGGTAAGTCATTCGTTTTCTATAGAGGAAAAATGGACAGAGCCTCTGCCTCAAGTGGTATCTCTGTGTAACTTCTTAACTTCTTTGCTTTCTACAGTATGTCTGCCAAGGCGTATTTGTGTCTGTGTCAATGTGTGGGTGTGTGTGTATTTCTTCACCTTCCTTTTCTTCCCCCAAGGTTCCTTTTCTTTCCCCCAAAGTAAGTCTTTCCTCGCCCGGAATTGGAATGGTTTCTTACCTCCTCCCTTAAAACCCTCATCATTTCCTTTTCCCTCTCCTTCCCTTCTGCCTGAAGAAGCAACTAGGCTGCGAAAGCTAGCATTTCTGTGTGTGTGTGTGTGTGTGTGTGTGTGTGTGTGTGTGTGTGTTTATTTGTTACTATCACTACCTGTGCTCCTTCGCCTGGTAAATAGACTTCATTTTTTTTTTTTTTTTTTTTTTTTTTTTTTTTTTTTTTTTTTTTTTTTTTTACAGATTTTTCCTATGCATATTTGGCACACTGACAGGCACAGGAAGTTTATCAGATTGTCATCACAGTACAAAAGCTAGTTGACACACAAGCTGTGCCTTGTGTTCTGTGTGAGACAGTTGTGTCCCCTAGCAGCATAGTGGTACCAGTGCGCAGTCAGGAAAAAAGGAATGACACAAAGTGTTATCACATCCACTATCCACATTAGTATGGCTGTCTTTACATAATAGTCATTTCATAAGGCTCATTGGCCTGGTGCAAGTCTTTCAATTGGATGCCACTTCAGCAACTTGTGTGTCCCTAGCCTACCCCAATTATCCAATCAGTGAAAGGGGACCTACAGCTTAAAAGTGGAATCTGAACCACGTGTCATTTATGGAGATTCCTCATTCTGTTGAGAGGTGAAGGTTGGATTAAAACACAGACTGGAGGGGAAAAAAAATCCGACCAGGATTGAACCCGTGACCCATTGGGCTTCCAGTTAAGTGCTGTACCCCATGACAACCAGGCCCGACATTTCTGCATAGTGTTATACATATGTCTCGTAACAGGCTGCCATTTTTTACTCTTGTTGGGAACAATATATGTGTTTGCAAATATTTAGGTTGGTTACTTCAAGTATAAAGCAGGAAGAAGTCAGTGTCTGGTGATTCAATCACTGAAGATTGTTCTGAGTAAGATTATGTCTTGGAATAAGAAGTAAGTAGTGTTTTCTATCACAATATACAGCACAATATTTGAAACTTAGGCTTGGTGTTAATGTTTAAAGTGGTGAAATGAATTTTATACATTAGCCATAAATTTAGTTCATTTGTTATCACTCATAATACAGATTATGATTGTATGTTGCACATATGTTACACTAGCCATGATGGTCAGTACAACTATCATCATTTCTCAGAGGATATCTGTGCATAACTACTAGCTATTCTTGAGGAAGATGGAACATATATACTTATTGAGCCTCCTGAAGCTAATATGGAGTTGGATGAAGCTACTGGTCAGGAAGATTGTGGTGGTAAAATAGATAATCTTTGGCCAAAGAAAATTCATACTAGTGCAGCAGCTATGTTGGCAAACAAAATCAGGTTAGGTGGTGAGAATGTGAGACAGATTGATCTCCTGATGATAAATTTTTTTTTTTATTCAGATGAAGCAGAAATACTACACATCTTGAACACTGTAATACAATATAGGAGAAGTGAAGATGGGCAAAGTGTCATCACTGTATTTTCTGAGACTCGTTATAGTGATTACCAAATGAGTGGTTTGAACTATTTTGGAATGATAAAATATTTGTTGTCTCTGAATCAACAAAATACACTTTGTCCAAGAACTGCCTAGATTCCAAAATAACATATAGAGAGATAAAAGGCATTCTAGCAATAACAATTATCTTGGGAGGTAATCCTCTGCATAGCAGAAGATACTACTCAGATTCAGTGTTCGACAAGTGAAATAAAATGGCGCACAATGTGTTGAGTCGAAACATATTTGAACATTTTGAAATTCACTCACTCTGTGATAACATCAGGAATAAAAGATAAAAGTAAATGATAAAATGTGGAAAATTTGCCTCCTCCTTCCTCTCTCACTCTCTCACTCTCTATCTCTCTCACACTCTCTCTCTCTCTCTCTCTCTCTCTCTCTCTCTCTCTCTCTCTCTCTCTCTCTCTCTCTCACACACACACACACACACACACACACACACACACACACACACACACACACACACACAAGAAGTGTTCTTTTTCCACTTTCAGCTGGAGAAAGATCTAGATTATGATTAGAGCATGAGAAAGTATTTTGGCAGGCATGGATGTAAACAACTTCTGAAAGGTAAGCCAATGACATTTGGGTACAAAGTGTGGTGCTTAAACCCAAGAATGGGGTTTCCTGTGGATTTTCAAATATACCAAAGAAATAACACACAAAGAAACAAATTATACATGAAAGTTTATGGGAAATGGTCTGCACCTCCAGGAAAAATAGCAAATCTCTGCCCTATATGGCAACCTGTTTATGACATGCACTGTTGATTCACTTAAAAGAACAAGATTATGGTGCAACTGGAATTATTTGAGAGAATCGTTTCTCATACAATCTACGACACTGTCAAGAAAGGAATAAGAGTGGAGATTTTGATTACAATAACAGCGAGGAAAGTGGAATCATTTTTACCAAATGGTTAGATCATTCTGCGGTAAGAATTTCTTCAACCTTCTACAGCATCAAACTAATAAGTTATGTGGGCCAATACTCTAGACATAAGAATAAGAGAATCATTATGTCCCAACAACATGTTACTACAGAATATAACAAAAATGTGGTGGAACTGACTGATAAAGGAGTCTCCATAGAAAGACTGGTATGAATATGCCATGACTGCAATTTTGGCATCATGTAGTGAAATGTAACCAGACTTCCAATGCAACAATCCATAATTGTCCTGGTCACCCTGTACGTAATTCACAACAATGTAGAGTGCAGAATGAAATCATTCGGTAGCCATGGTGTCACAGAAGAAAAGAAGACTCTGTGCTCCAGAACACTGCAAAGAACTCCAAGAACAATGTGCTGAATATGTTATGTTGGTTTGTGCATAGAGCGTGTTGTACCGTATCACAGAAAATGAGTTTTGTAATATAAACATAAATGAGATAACAATGCATTATTGTACTTCCCTTAAACTGTATGATCAGTCTAGCAAGATGTATAAAATATGTTATACATCCTCTTTTACTTAAATTACTAATTACTTTATTTGTTTAATTTGTTTTGTGTGTGTGTGTGTGTGTATTTTTCAATTAAAATAAACAAATAAGTAAGTAATATCTAAAATTCGAAAGTGAAACTTACTTCAAACAGAAATGGGTTAATAATGCATTATTTCAGTGTATATGATAGATACACTGGCAATTTGTGTCTAAAGAAAGCCTTTTCAGAGTACCTGAAGGCTGCAACTATTTTTTATAAAATTGGACTACTATTCTGACAAAAAAAGATGGGGTGGAGAGGAAAATGGAAAACTTAGGATTGTATTTGAACACAGTACAAAAAAATTGTCAGCCATCACACTAACCGTTTTACCAGTAAGCACCTTTGGTACAAGCTGATCAAGCAGAAAAACCCATTTCAAAATGTTGACCATTATTTTACTACGAAAATATTTAGTGTTGGCACACAAGCCAAAATAGTTGTACTCTTATTTTCAGCCATCTTTAGGCTCCCAAGTTTCAAACTAACCCAAAAACTTTATTTGTAACCCTACAGCATATGAAAATTTACATAATGATACATGAAAAGTGACAATGACAAGAGCAGATGCAGGATTTCGATCAAGGTAAAAGGTAAAGCAGTCAATAATCCGAAGATTGGTTTTAACACCACAGAGCTTTACTAGGCATGGTCTTATTTGGAGGTGGTATGCTGTTGCCTCCTCCGACCTTCCAACTGACTTACCCAACCAGTTATAGGGGGACCTATAGTTTAAAAGTGGGTTCCGATCGATCAACTCATTGAAACAAAGTGGGACAGAATAATGTGCACACCTCACAAAAGCCACACCAACAATTCCAAATCACTTAGCATTCACACAGTCCAATATCAAACAACACATTAATTACTTTTTCAAATGATGATGTTGGTATGTCAATATGATACCCTGGCTTTCCCCCAAGCACATTGCAACCTAAGCTTATACTTAGGTGCAGCAAATTGATTGAATGAGGGGGAGTTGGAAAATAAGTTTCCCCCGTCGACTGTGGTCAGTGTATGGAAGGAAAAAAATAGTATGAGACATGTCTTTATTTTTCTACATAATTTTCAAGTACATTGAGACATTTGTCATACCGCTTTGTAAACTTCAAAAAGCCTTCCAGGAAAAAATCAGGGCGTTGCATATGAAAGAATTGTTTAACAGCTTGTTTGACATCAGCACTGCTTCCAAAGTGCCTTCTGCCAAGCATCTTCTTCAAAGCTGGAAACAGATGGAAGTCACTTGGTGAGAGATCAGGACTGTGTGGCGGATGGTGTAGGCGTTCACAACCAATAGTTGCAATATGGTTTTGCATTGCCGTCGCCGAGTGTGGTTTCGCATTGTCATCCAACAGCACAACGCCAGAGCTGAAGCCAGGCCGCTTTTTCTGAATCACCTCTATCAATTTCAACAGAGTGGCACAGTACCACACAGCATTCATGGTTGCCTCCTCCAAACAGCACTCAACAGCACCATCTGCTGGATTGTGGTTGACCTCTACCTAATGGTGTATTGGCGTCTTGCATGTGCGCGTTCACCTATTGTGTCCTCTTTCGCATATATCCGTTCAATGCTTCTTCCATACGAAATGCCCTGATTTTTCCTTGACAGCTTTTAGAAGCTTACAAAGCTGTTTGACAAATGTCTCAATGTACTTGGAAATTACATAAAACAATAAAAGATAAGACATATCTTTCATGTCTCATTCTATTCCTCTCTCACAGTCGACAGGGGAAACTTATTTTTCAGTTTTCCCTCGTAAATCACAGAGTGATGAAATAACGATTGTGTACCAGCATTGTTTGGAACCTTGTAGTCTTGTAAAATCAGTTATCCTTCTGATATTTAGTTATATTGCTGAAGGAAGTAAACATCAATGGGTTGGCAATATTTTGTTATTTTTGGAGGCAAGATCTTCATCAAAACATCTTTGGAAAACTTCCATACCACCCACGAATAGTGCAATAATAGGCTCTTTTCACCACCATCTAGTGGTACTAGCAGACAAATGCATCTTTTTGCAGTTCCGAGTGTTCGAAGTCAAAGGTGTCTCTCGTCAGCAGTACAAGATCAATGCGTGTGACTCAGCATTGTACAGTCACATTATTCTCATAGTGCAGCTGCATATTCTTAGCAGTTGCTGAGCTGGATAGACATTGAAGAAATATAGGTAATTAAAGAGTACATTCAGAAAGAACAGTTCTAATAAATAATGTTGCTTAGTTTTTGTCAATTACAAATAAAAGACAGCTCACCAGGCTGAATGACCAAGCTACACCAAAGTATAATGTATGGTTACAAAACGGTAATCAGGCCAGTGCAGGTCCATTCCTTTTCGTTATTAGACTGTACACCATAATTTCTATTTAATTTAAATTTCTTACACTTTAGTGTAGAATAATCTATTAACAACAAATGCATTTTTATTAGCTACTTGCCAAACTCAAGTTATTAGATCTCATAACAACAGTTTTATTTTAATTTCTCACTATTTTCTGCAGAAAAATTCATTAAAAGCAAATGTATTACGCCATTGCTTCAATTATTCCATAGTGACACTACAGTTTCTTTTCCTTCCCAGTTCATGGGTTTTCCTACAGAAGACTACATTAAAAACAAATGACCGTTGTTTAATAAATGCACTGCTGTATTGTTTGACCGAAAAACAACGGACTGTTTTTCAGTACAAGAATAAGTTAACAGAATGTACGTTTTTTATCTGTTGAATATATACCAAGTTCAGTTTTGGAATGATGTTACATTTAACTGAGCGTAGTTATACCGCTCGTCCATCATTATAAAAAACCAATAGCAGAACAGGTCAATAGTTTGCAGCACCCTTAGCTAAAATGGCAATTTTAAAGTGAATGGGTAAAACACACATTTATGGTGTTCAATAGTTTTTATCTTTAGTCAGTCTGTTCTAACAAAGAAGCAATGATTAGCTTTAGATGTAAGTATATTTTACTTAAAATGCAGTTTTTAATTAAGAGGCCACAAATGAATTGTTGCAGATGAAGTAATATTGGTGAATACTGTTGGGTACATCTTGTGATGCTGCTGCTCTTGTTTCTTCCTTGTTTTCTATGATAGATTTGTGAAGAAATCTGCCTTATGCAAAAAACAGAAGATGATACAATAAATACCGAAACACGTCTGGGTAATAAAATAAAACAAGGTGTCTTCAATAAGGTGGATTTCTTCACAAATCTGTTATGCATAGTTTCAGCTTACTCCTGGACTATGGTGTCGCTAGAGCTTCAATCAATAATCAAGTACTTTTGATCACATGAGAGATGCTTTGAGAGAATGTAGACCAAAATTTTATCTACCTCTACATATATACTCTGCAATCCACCATAAGGTGCACGGCGGAGGGCATACTGTAGCACTACTAGGCATTTCCTTTCCTATTCCACTCCCAAATAGAACGAGGGGAAAAGAAGAGCGTCTATGTGTCTCTGTACAAGCCCTAATTTCTCTTATCTTGTCTTTGTCATCTTTCAGCGAAATGTAAGAAGGCAGTAGCAAGATCTTTCTACGATCAGGTTCAAATTTTGGCCCTCCAAATATCAACTGAATTTCTCAAAAAGGACGTTGTCTTTCCTCCAGCAATTCCCAATTGAGTTCCCAGAGGATTTCTGTGACACTCACACATTGATCAAAGCAACATAACGTAACTAGCTGCTCGCCTCTGAACTATTTTCATGTCTTCCTTTAAGCTGACCTGCTGCGTATCCCAAATACTTGAGCAGTACTCAACACGTGGTCGTACAAGAGTTTTATACACGGTCTCCTTTACAGATAAGTACATCTTCCCAAAATTATCCCAATAAACCGAAGTCGGCTGTCCACCTTACAATACTCCTTACATGATCATTCCATTTCACATTGCTCTGTAATGTTACACCTAGATATTTGAACGACACACCTACATCAAGAAGCTCACTACTAATGCTGTATTCAAACATTATGGGATTGCTTTTCCTACACATGGGCATCACCTTTCATTTTTCCACATTTAGAACTAGCTGCCATTCTTCGCATCAACTAGAAATTTTGTCAATTCTGCTATTGCAGTCAATTAATGATGACACCCTCCCATACACCACAGCATCATCAGCAAACAGTCGCAAATTACAACTTATTCTATCCATTAGATGATTTATACAGATAAAAAATAATAGCAGTCCTATCGCACTCCCCTGAAGCACACCTGATGATACACTCATCTCTGATAAACACTCACCGCCAAGAACAGTGTACTGCATTCTATTAGTTAGGAAGTCTTCCAGCCAGTCACAAATCTGTGAAATTATTCAATATGCTTGTATCTTCGTTAGCAGTCTTCAGTGCAGCATCACGTCAAATGCCTTTTTTAAATCAGGAAAAATATAATCTGCCTGTTGCCATTCATCCATGGCTCGCAAGATGTCATGTGAGAAAGGGCAAGCTGAGTTTCGCACAAACGATGTTTGCTAAACCCATGCTTATTCATAGAAAGAAGCTTATCCGTCTCAATGAAATTTACTATATTTAAGCCAAGTACAGGCTTTAAAATTCTACAGGAAACTGATGTCAACGATATTGGCCTGTAATTATGTGGGTCAGTTCTTTCACCTTTATTATAAATGGGAGTCATCTGCACTTTTTTCCAATCATTAGGAGCTTTGTGCTGAATTAAAGATTCAGTGATGAATGCAAGCTAAGTAAGGGGGCCAATGTCGCAGATTACTCTTTGTAAAACTGAACCGGTATTCCAGACCAGGAGACTTTATCTTCAGCTCTCTCAGCTGCTTCCCTACACTGGAAATACTTATTACTATGTCCTTCATTTGGAAGTTAGTGCGTTGATCGAATGATGGCACGTTTGTACATTCCTCCTGTGTTTCTTAAAGAATTCTTAAAGTTTACAATCATTCAAAACAACAGCAATCTAAAACATACTTTTAACATAGAAAAATACCCTATTAAGTCCACACATGTATTTCTTCAAGCTCTATTCCATTGCCATGAAACCTTTGTCCTGATCAATTTTATTTATTTATTTGCCCACTTTTACAACTCTACTAACTAAGCTTTAACTCGAATTTCTGAAATATACAGTCACTAAATATTTATAAGTGTAATCAGTTGGGTTTGTGAAGTCCTCATTTTTGGTTGTTTAAAGACAATGAATTCCTCTACTGTCTCAAATTTAATGGAACAAATCACACAAATTTGGGCTGCATATTGATGTGCTAAGATTGGTTTAGCATGAATTTTATACCTTTAATTTCTGATCAATAACAGAACATCCACTAATTGGTGTAGGAAACACACAATTGATGTTTAATTAAATAGTAAATGCCTTTATTTCCTCCATGAATTTAACATTTTAATAGTTTTTAATACAGACACACTTACCTGGAGGATTAATTGTCAATGATTGTGCTGTTGTATCTTGCTGAGTAGATTCAGATGATGAAAAAAGTGACAACTGAGTATTTCCAGTAAATGTAGTTCCTACTGATAAATCCTTCCCGGGGTCAATATGACAGAAGTTCTGATGAGACTCCTGCAAATTCAAAATAATTAATTTCTATATCAGCTACAACTAAATTTATCATAATATATTTGTTGCTAATATTTATATGATTGGAAAAAAAAGAAAAAGTTTCCCCCTCTTGAGAGAAACAAAATACTCTAAGTGAGTCTCTAATTAAATACATTAGCTCTGTATGTTAGTGAAATTTGTTGACATTCAATATTAGTAAAAAAATTTATTCAGAAATGCCAATCCAAAATAATTGGATTTTTTTCCTGTTTCCAGAATGAAATATTCACTCTGCAGCAGAGTGTGGTCTGATTTAAAACTTCTTGGCAGATTACAATTGTGCGCCGGAACCGGGACTCGAACCTGGGACCTTTGCCTTTCGCAGGCAAGGTCTCTACCAGTGAGCTATCCCGACATGACTCACGGTCACGCCTCAAAACTTTAATTCCACCAGTACCTCACCTCCTCCTTTCCAATGGTGGATTTAAAGTTGTGAAGTGTGACCAAGAGTCGTGTCGAGATAGCTCACTGGTAGGACACTTGCCCACGAAAGCCAAAGGCCCCAAGTTCAAGTCCTGGTTCCGGCACACAATTTTAATTTGCCAGGAAGTATCATATCAGCGTACACTCCACTGCAGAGTGAAACTTTCATTCTGGATACATCCCTTAGGCTGTGGCTAAGACACATCTACATCATATTCTTTCTTCCAGGAGTGCTAGTCTTGCAAGAGTCGCAGGAGAATTTCTGTGAAGTTTGGAAAGTAGGAGGCGAGGTACTGGCAGAATTGAAGTTGTGACGCGCGACTGTAAGTCATATCGGGATAGCTCAGTGGTAGAGCACTTGCCCATGAAAGGCAAAGGTCCCTGGTTGAAGTCCTGGTTCCGGCACACTATTTTAATCTGCCAGGAAGTTATTTTTCATGTTAATTGTTACCACATAGTACTACATTCCCTGAAAAGGGAAGCTTCCACTTTTGAGTTGGGCAGGTTTTATAAACAATTTAAATTTTTGCCATATGTTAAACTTGTTTCTATTACCACATTATAGCATATCAGGCTCATAAAATAAAAATCTATACTTATGTAATAGAATTTTACTTTTGAAAGATCAGTAAGATACACATTTTTCAAATGTTTTAAATGGCTATAAATGTCAAACATCAAAGGGCTCACAGGCCCAAATTATGCAACTTAGTGCATGCTGCTGTGTATTGAAATTAGCTAGTTAATGTACTAAAAATGTGTTACACCAGGTCAGTATCTCCCTATAATATAGAGTGATGCCTTCCTGTTGAACCAATGGATATGTAAGATTTCCAACTCTTGTAAAATCCTTGGAATTCTGAATCGCAGCTGTATTTGGTCTGGAAATATTGTCTTTTGCAACATGGCACTTCAATTGGCCGCCTACACCATCACGAGGCCCCTTCCCATGGCCAGTAGCACTGTATACCCACTCAGCTGGCACAAGCTACTTCTTGTTGTGGTCTTCCGTCCGGAGACTGGTTTGATGCAGCTCTCCACAATACCCTCTCCTGAGCAAGCCTCTTCAACTCCATATAAGAATGGCAACCTACATCATCTGCATCTGCTTACTGTATCCATCTCTTGGTCTTCCTCTGCAGTTTTTACTCCACACACTTCCCTCCAATGCTAAATTCACAATTCATTTATGTCTGAGAATGTGTCCTACCAATCAATCCCTTCTTTTAGTCAAGGTATGTCAGAAATTCCTTTTCTCCCCAATTCTGTTCAGTGCCTCCTCATTAGTTAAGCGATCCACCCACCTTCAGCATTCTTCTGTAGCACCACATTTCAAAACCCTCTATCCTCTTCCTGTCCGCACTGTTTATCGTCCATGTTTCACTCCCATACAAGGCAACACTCCACACATAAATGCCTTCAGAAAGGACTTCCTTAGGCTTAAATCAATATTTGATGTTAGCACATTTCTCTTTTTCAAGAACGCTTTTCTACCCATTGCCATTCTGCATTTTATATCCTCCGTACTGCGACCATCATTTGTTATTTTACTGCCGAAGTAACAAAACTCATCTACCTCCTTTATTGTTTTGTTACCTAATCTATTTCCTTCAGCATCTCCTGATTTTATTAGACTGCACTCTATTACCCTAGTTTTGCTCTTGTTAATGTTCATCTTATATGCAACTTTCAGCACACTGTTCCATTCCGTTCAACTGCTCTTCCAGCAACTTACTCAATTCAAACAGCTGGTAACAATTTTTAAAATGACTACAGCACCATCGGAAATAATGATTATGTTTTCTGCCCCTGTATGCAGCTGAAGAATTTTGCACATTGCTAGCAAAGCGTGTACTGATTCATGTCCTGTGTCATCACTTACAACTGAAACACTTGTCTTGTTTTGAAAACAAAGTATAGTGTAAAATATTGAAACCTGATCATTACTACAATTATACCCTTGTACGTCTTGTGGGAGAATTACAAACCAGCAAAATCAAAGTGTAGCACTAAATATAATTCTTCAGCCTGTATGTGCCCCCTTCATTTCTGTAATGTGTTGTTGCAATTTCTTCTAAATGGTGATGTGTTACTGCTTTCACTGTCCATTTGGCAAGTTCGTAAATGAAATTGTTAATGGCAACATTTTCATAATTGGTTTGTTTTCCTCCCAAGCCATGTATGTAGTTTCTGCAGAGTTATCTGGTATGTCTCCCAGTCCAAGTGTGTAAAAGAAGTCCTCCCTTTCCAGGGCAGTCATGACATTCTTGAAAGAGACAAGTCTCTTGCTTTATGTCACAGACAACTAGTGACTTTACACACCCAACCAAGGTGCCATAGGTCACATGCTGCAGAAAGTTCTTTGAAGTTACCACATGAACTTCAAAATTTGCACAATATACACATAAACTGACATTTCTAGGTGGGTGTGGAACTACCCACATAGGTCACAGTGCATAAAATTTTGATCTTCCAATGTGTAAAGTTGTGTAGTTTTTCTTGTAAATAGCAAATGTTTCTTTATTACTGCAAGTCATATACCTCTTCACTTTCAAAATTTCTTCTCTGGAGAAAACAGTCTATCTTCTAGATGAAATGACTGCGGAATTTGAATGTGTTGCTTCTACAGGATGATCATAATAGGGATCAGGTATTCCAAATACTCCTTTTAAAGACCTAATGTTTCTTGATTTCTCTAACATATATTTTGATGTAGATGAAGTTCAAAATTGTTTTCTTTGAAAATGTCTCCGGAACAACTGTAGGTTGCACAATATTCGACAGCTGAATTGATATTCGTGAAAAATTCATGGCAATACGTGCAAGATCCCTTTGGTTCACTTTCTTCTGAAGATGGAATTTCTTCTTGAGAGTTGTTATTTTTGCTTTGGTGTACTTGTCCATAGCTTTAGTAATTTCTTTGTGCTTTCTTGATGCACAGAGCTTGTTTCTCAACTCACTGATCACGGTTTCTTAACAGGACTGACACTTACTTCTGTAGCTGACTGATTTAAGCAATGTAATTCTTCCTCTACTTATGTGAAATCTGTTTCGTCTGCACCATGGGAGACTTTGCCTTGTTCAGTTACTATCAATGTTGATATTATGTCAAAGCAATTAGAGCACAGAAAGTCATCACTGGAAACATGCTTTTTCAAAAATCAGTCACATAGAATAAGGAGATAATTCTTTATGCTCATGATGAAATAAATAATTTATGCTGTTCTGGTCAGTAAATTAATCAACCTGTTAAAGCGAATAGTTCGTTGTCAACGATAGAAAATTTTTTTTTCCTCCTACGCTTTGCAATGTCGTGGAAAGAAAAGAAGTGCATCTTTTGATGGCTATAGCCACTAAATTGTACACAGAGTAAAAATATCTATGTAGTGAGCATTGGCTTCTATGCATCTTCTCAACATTAAGCTGGAATTACCAAGTGATATTGCCGCGAGAGACCACGTACACCAACTGCCGCAGTGGCGCATGAGAGAGCATCACGGACTGCGGTGGTGAAGGTCGCCGGTTCAATCCCACCCACAGGCAAAAATTTATTTCTTTGTAATTAACAATTCCAGGATGTTCAACATCTTTCTTATGTTAAGTTGTAAATTATACTTGCTTCTTATGTTAACTGTTCTTCTAATTTCTGGTAAATTCTGGCTGTGTATAAATAGCAGAGCACTCTGCCTGAGAGGCAGTCAGTGCTGCGTGAATGTTAAGTTCGTAATAAACGTGCTTTCAGTATAAGTGCTGTGTTCAGTTGCCTTCCAAGTCAAGTCTGCTTCCCTCTCAACTTGACATTGTTTGGTGGAGGCGCCGGGTATCCTGTGCAACAGCTGCATCACCGTGGCTCCAATTAGGCAATGTAAAAGCCGTCGCTTACATGGACTGGAACCGGCATACAAAGCATATACCCAGTACTTCCTTCCGAAAGTCTGTATGATCAGAAGAACAATGGACACGAAACCAGTGGTAAGCCAGCTGCACATCAGACACCCAATGGTGTTCTCTGGAGACACTGGACAGGATCCCAACAAATGGCTTAATGGGTTCGACCGAGTCGCCAAGTATAACAGATGGGATCATACAATTTGCTTGGCCAATGTTTATTTCTACCTGGACGAAACAGCCCAGTAATGGTTTGAGAACAACGAAGACAAGCTGAACGACTGGCAAACGTTCCAGACGGAACTTAAGAAGACGTTTGGAGACCGCCAGCGACAAATCCGTTTGGCGGAAGAACAACTGAAGAACCGGGCCCAACGACATGGTGAGCCGACGCAATCGGATATACAGAATGTTTTGGCCCTGTGTAACATAGTCAATCCAAACAGGACTGAGACGGACAAAATCACGCACCTGATGAAGGGTATTGCAGAAGATATGTACCAAGCTCTTCTGATAAAAGGTGTTCCTACGACAGAAGAGTTCAAGTGGTGCCAGCGTATTGAAGAGATGCAACAAAGGAGGGTTGGACGCAAAAAGTATGACAGACTCCCCAATGTAGTCCCTATGGCTGTCATGGAAGACCAGCATGACTTCACTTCTCTCATACGACAATTTGTCAGAGAAGCAATACAACAATTTATGGCAACTGAGCATCAGATTATGGCCATGGATGTAAGCCCTGTAAGTCACGAGGGAGCTGATGCCACTGAGGAAGAGGTATTTCAGACATTAGCTCGTGTCTGCCCCATCAATTGCACCCGACGTGAAGAATGGCGTCCCCCTGCTATGACCTACGCTGCAGCAGCCAAACGGCAGCCCATGAACCGGCCGACGCGACCACAACCAACTCCCCCCGGTAACTATGACACCCCGCAGAAGAACAGACGCCTGGAGCACAGAAGACAACACACTGAGTTTCCACTGTGAGCGCCCTGGACATGTCGTACTACGCTACTGCAGAGGGAGGAGGTGAGTATTCGACGATTATTTTGCCGCAAGACGTCAGCCATCAGAGCAGTTCTATCCCAGGCAATTACCTGCTGATGACTTCAGTCAACCTATGGGAAGAAGCCCATCGCCGTACCCTAGACGAGGTCGCTCCCCAACACGCCGCAGTCATTCACCGTCGCCGTACAGAGGTACCAGCCGCTCCCCTAGCCGCCCCGCCCAGGAAAACTAAGCGAGGCGACCATCTACGGAGGTGAGGCCGCCGCTGATGAAAATCCTCCATGGACGACAGTCGCTAAGATGTCGAGAAATGTCATCGATGTCAAAATCGACGGCCAACCTGTGCGAGCACTTGTTGATTCAGGAGCGTGTTTTTCTGTATTGTCGGATGATTACCGCCGCACACTAAAGAAGACAATGTTCTGTGATACTGAGGCAACTGTGCTGAAGGTCGCAAATAGAATGTACGTCCAGCCAGCAGGAACTTGTGTCGTAAGAACAACCATCAACAGCAGGACCCAGCCGTTTGAATTTGTCGTGTTAACAGAATATAGTCACAATGTCATCCTCGGATGGGACTTCCTTCAGGCATCCCAAGCTATCATTGACTGTGCAAGATCTGAGCTGCAAATTGAAGAAGTTGTTCCGACGGATACATGTAATAAAGAATTTTCTGGGAAGTTATTTGCCGTTGACCATGTGACGATACCGCCGTTGACAATGAGAAGAGTTGCAGTCACAAACACAGATGACCGGTTAAACTGTGAAGTAGTAGTAGTAGTAGTAGTTGTTGTTGTTGTTGATAGTTAAAAGTTTGTCAGGCTCACGAAAGAAATTTACATACCAGCGGCTATCATAAGAGATTTGGATCACAAACTATCACGAGCAGTCACAAATTATCCCCAAGGGAATGAGTATCAGGACAGCTGAACCAATCCAGGACAGTGAGCTCAACGTCATCAATGAAGACCCATGCCCTGCTGTTAGTACATACAACACGCTGGAGGAAACGAACATGGAACTGCCAAAAAGGCCTGGACTGACCAAGGAACAAAGCTAGCGGGTGTTAGGTATACTACGCCAATTTTCAGGTGCATTCACACCTCAGCAGGGGAAAAGTCAGACGAAACGGCCCACGATAAAGCACCGCATCAATACTGGGGATCATGCGCCAATTAGCCAGCGTTCGTATAGTGTGTCGGCAGCTGAAAGACGGATAATTCGGGAGGAAGTGGAGAAGATGTTGCGAGATGGCATTATTCAACATTCAGAGAGTCCTTGGTTCTCTCCACTGGTCCTCGTAAAGAAGAAGGATGGCACGTGAAGATTCTGTGTCGACTATCGGTGGCTGAACAGAATTACAAAAAGATGTCTACCCATTGCCGCAAATTGACGACTCCTTAGACTGCTTGAAAGGAGCTACATATTTCTCAACTATGGACATGCAGACAGGTTACTGGTAAATCAAGGTTGACAAAGCTGACAGGGAGAAGACAGCTTTTATTACAACTGACGGCCTCTATGAATTTAAAGTAATGCCATTTCGATTATGTAATGCTCCAGCCACATTCAAACGCATGATGGACAACTTGCTTTGACACTGTAAGTGGACGACATATCTTTGCTATTTAGATGACATTGTCGTTTTCTCGAAAACATTTGAAGAACATCTCAGTCGCCTGTCAACTGTGTTGAAGTGTGTTCAGGCTGCAGGACTCTGCCTCAATCCAAAGAAGTGCCTATCCGTCGCCAAAGAGAAACATCCTGGGGCACCTAGTCAACAGAGATGGTGTCCGTCACGATCCAGATAAAGTAAGGCAGTCACAAAATTTCCAACTCCTCAGTACATTCGTGATGTGAAAAGTTTTCTCGGGCTGTGCTCATACTACCGACGTTTCATAAAAGGATTTTGTAACAAGGCACGTCCATTACAATAACTTCTGCAGGGAGACGCCAAGTTTTACTGGGACGAGACAAAAGGAAGAGCTTTCCGGGCACTTAAGGAGGCTGTAACTTCCACACCAGTGCTAGCCTTGTACGACGAGAGTGCAGAAATGGAACTTCACACAGACGCCAGTGGTTATGGGATTGGTGCAGTGCTTGTACAAGTTCAGGAAGGTGCTGAAAAAGTGATATCCTATGTGTCAAGAGTACTCTCAAAGTCCGAGATAAACTACTCTACAACTGAAAAAGAAAGTCTCGCAGTTATCTGGGCTATCAACAAGTTCCGGACGTATTTATTCTGCAAACCATTCACCGTTGTGACAGACCACCATTCTTTGTGTTGATTGACTAGCTTGAAGGATGCATCAGGTCGACTAGCAAGATGGGCACTAAGACTCCAAGAGTACGATGTCACAGTGGTATTCAAGAACGGGCGCAAACACAAGGATGCCGACTGCCTTTCGAGGAATCCATTAGTGGAAAACAACAGCATTAATGAAATTTCAGCCCTCACTGAATTAGATGACGTTACAGCTGAACGGAGAGAAGATCCAGCACTATTAAAAACGATAGACGTTGGAGTAAGGAGAACCAACCAATAGAGAGTTCCAACTTATAAATGGAGCATTGTATAAGAGCAACTACGATCCACTGGGCCCCAAATGGCTACTGGTCGTTCCAGCTCATCTCCAGCCAGCTATTCTCAAATATTTCCATGATGCTCCAATATCCGGTCATCTGGGATTTGTGAAGATCCTAGACAGAATCAGATGCAGATATTACTGGAAAGGTCCCTACCAATCTGTCAAGCACTACGTGAGTCACTGTAAAGAGTGCCAGCGACGGAAGCATGTGCTGCAATTACCTCAAGGCCATCTCGTACCGATTCCGCAGGCAGTAGCTCCATTCCACCAAGTTGGGATCGATCTTTTAGGGAGGTTCCCAAAGTCGACAACTGGCAACCGATGGATAATACTCTGCACTGACCACCTCACATGCTACGCTGTCACCAAACCTGTGCCGACTGCAGAAGCTGCAGAAATCGCAAAATTCTCTGTAGAAGACATTATTTTGAAGCATGGAGCACCACATGTCATGATATCTGATCGTGGAAAAGTATTCCAGTCAAAACTAGTATCAGAGGTAGTGCCACATTGTCCACAGAATGACAACTGCATACCACCCTCAGACAAATGGTCTTACGGAACGTTTTAACAAGACGTTACCGACATGCTGTCGATGTACGTCGATGTTGAGCAGAAGGATTGGGATACAATTCTGCCAGTCGTGACATTTGCTTACAATACCGCAAGACAAGACACCACAGGCTTCACTCCATTTTTCCTGCTCCATGGCCGTGAAGCTGAGACGACAATG
This sequence comes from Locusta migratoria, assembly GCA_026315105.1. NCBI lineage: Eukaryota > Metazoa > Arthropoda > Insecta > Orthoptera > Acrididae > Locusta > Locusta migratoria. The sequence continues at coordinate 484,743,726 of CM048744.1, read as the reverse complement.
GATATGCTGTTCCCATTCCAACCGGACGACACTCAGGATGACTATGTTAAACAGCTCATTACCAGGGTCGAAGATGCAAGACAGCTGGCTCGCATACGGACACTAGACACCCAGGAGAAGGACCATCAGCGGTATAACAACAAGCACCGACCTGTTATCTACAGCCCTGGAGATCTGGTATGGATTTTTACCCATGTACGGAAGGTTGGACTACCAGAAAAGTTACTGAAGCGATACTTTGGTCCGTATCGTGTCATATACCGCCTGTCAGACAACACATACGAAGTTGATGATTATGAGCCGTCGTCGAATCGTCAAAAACGAAGAGACATTGTTCACGTCCTGCGCATGAAGCCATACTACGATCCTGAAGAGCAGGCAGACGACAATGGCATCTTGTTCAAGGACTCTAAGGATGGTAATGTTCCTGATGAAGCCATAACAGGAACGCCTGTCGTCGATAATCGTGGAGGAGGGAAGGATTCTCTTGAACTGCCATACAGAGGAGCCATGACACGGTCAAGATCCAGGACATTGCAGCTGGCTCCACAGGGAACATAACAGTGGGTCGCTGTTTCTCCAGGACAGGGAGCAATGCTGCGACAGACCATGTACACTGCTTGCTGGCGTGGCGCATGGGATAGAGTCACGGACTGCGGTGCTAAAGGTCGCCGGTTCAATCCCGCCCACCGGCAATAATTTATTTCTTTGTAATGAACAATCCCAGAATGTTCTATATCTTTCTTATGTTCACTTGTAAATTCTACTTGTTTCTTATGTTAACTGTTGTTCTAATTTCTGGTAATTTCTGTCTGTGTATAAATAGCAGAGCACTCTGCCTGAGAGGCAGTCAGTGCTGCGTGTATGTTGAATTCGTAATAAACGTGCTTTCAGTACAAGTGCTGTGTTCAGTTTCCTTTGAAGTCAAGCCTGCTTCCCTCTCAACGCGACAATATTGAGACAAATCCACTCTTTCCACACATTTATTTTCTCTTAAGATTGGTTTGTACCACATTGGCTGCAAAGACGACACACCTCCTTTTCACAGAGCAACCACAGAACTTGAGATAATCTTACATCTTATAAATAGGCTGTATGTGCACATGTATTTATGTATGTATATATGTTTGTTCCACATCTCCTGCTAAATTACTGGACCGATTTCAACCAAACTTGGTACACATGTTCCTTAAGATCAGGCAACAATTGCTCTCAGGGTAAGAATCACCTACGACACATATGTAAGGAGATACGACATCGTCAACAATGTGATTGGCGAAAAACTGCTGTGTCAAACGACAATGCTGCATATTTCCTCATAAACCACTGGATCGATTTCAACCAAATTTGGTGCACATATCCCTTATGTGAGATAACAATTGCTGTAGGAGTACGAACCACATACAACATATTGTTCAGGAAATATAACCTCATAAACAATAAGAGTTGCAAGAAACTGCCACATAATGAAACAAGACTTTATGAATACACTATATGAGAATGAGAATACTTAGCAACTTGCAAGAAACTTTAAACATAATTTCGAAGCTTTATTAAATTTTTTCTCACTGACAATCATAGCAAAATGATGAAAGGAAAAAAGTTTCTTGCCTACTACTTTTCCGCTGTTAATGGAGTAAAACTATAGCATTCGGTATTACGTTACAATTTATAATTTTTACACTACAAATTTTAGCCGCAGGAAATTTTACAGTCAGTTTAAACATATACAGATGAATGTACCTTCGAAATTGTATCACAGTATGACACGTAGTTCATGAGATATGAAGGCATAAAGAGTAACTTCATGGAGAACTGCCCCATCAAGCATCACATTTTAATCTATTACTTCATTACTACAAACCGTATTCGCAACAGATTTTACCGGCATACAACACTCATACAAATAAATATATTCCTGCAAAATTTTACAATTGTACAACATATCTATACTAATAATAAATCTGTAAATGTAGGGCTGCTTCAATCTTCCAAAATATTGGGTGAACTTTCATGCGGTTTTCACAGGAAACACGAGTGAAGATTGGTTCAGGATCTAGGCACGATTTCATCAAAATAGAATCCTGAAATGTATTCATAGACCATCGTGTGTGTGTCTGTTCATCTATTAGAAACCACTTCTCCAAAACTACTTCACGAATTCGCATGGAGTTTTCACAGGTAACTTCAGCGTACCTTGTGACAACATACAGACTTAAGTTTCATACAAATCGGATCACGGAAAGAAGAACATCACAATTTAAGATTTTTCATTGACAATCATCATGTCCATCTTTCTCTTTCATCTCCAAAACTAAAAGACGAATTTTCAGGGGTTTTTCCACATGAAACATGAGGGTATCTTGCGGTTACAGAAACACTTCATTTCATAAAAAAGGATCAGAAAAAGTAAGATATCACAATTTAAACATTTCTCTGAAAGCAATCGTATTTGTATTTGTAGAGAGTAATCTCCAAAAGTACTAAATGAACATTCAGGGGGGTGTATCACAGATAATTAGAGAATATCCTGGGGCAACATATAGGCTTCATTTCATCAAAATCAGATCAGGAGAGTATAAGATATCTTAATTTGAAGTTTTAGGTGTATTTCATGCTTGGAAAGAACGGCGTAATGCAGCAATGAACTAATAGATATCGCTGCGGGTGTTCGTGTGAAGTTCGGGGCAGCAATCGGATTATTAACCTTTGAAACTACTACTTGCTCTTAGATTTTTCAAATGTACCATATTTCTGAAAATCGTTTTCTTGGTTGATATGTTCTATGAAATATGAGTCAACATAAAATATAAAACTGATACAATCCTCACTGTGTTTAATCCATATACTTACATGTTGATACCACAGTCTAATGTATATGTACAACTGCTATGGAAGTTTAAGCCTCACGTTTGGAGCGATAATAGTGCATCTAACGGAAAGAGAGCCAACCGTAAGAATAATTGTTTTCAGTGATATTTCTACTTCATTAAGGAAGTACTTATTAATTATTATATTTCACCTTTCCGTGCCTCAGCCCAGTGTCCAGAGATATGAATGATCATGAAATAAATGTTTTAAAAGGCGAATATAACTGATGTATGCTGTAAGCTACATCATATTCATCAAGATATGCCTATTTCTAACACGTTTTGCAAACATACTAAGATTGGGGCAACATATAGGCATGATTTCATCAAAATCAGATCACGGAAAAAAGACATCGTAATCCTAAGTGTTTTCAGTAACTGTCTGTTCCTCTATTAGAAACACCTAATCTCCTAAATTACTTCACAGGTTTGCATGGAGCAGTTTCGTTTTGTAAATGTGAGATCACAGAAAATATTTAGATGTAGGTTATGCTTCAAGTATGGATTGTGTAGTACGGCAAACAAGCGATAGAAGTGCTGTAGTGCTCCAAAGAACTAATAAACACCTCTGCTGCATAATGAGTATGGGGTAGTACAACAAGGAAGCGAATGTCTGACAGAATTAAGCAATCTTATGTCTACGAATACCAACAAACACTGAACATAATGTTACTGATTTCGCTTTGTGTAGTAAATACTTAACGACATTTCTTTGCTTATTTTGGCACGTATCACCTTTTGTACTTACATTTGACAACTTGGCTACAACTACCAAGTTTATTGACAGAGTGATCCAACAAGGATTCTATTTTTACTGACAGGTCCAGAACCCTAAAAAGCCATGATACACACAGGCCCTCCTTTAACAACCATTGTGAAGCATGGGCATACAAGCTAGTCTTCTATAAAAGCTACGACCTGACCCCAGTAACACTGTAAAAGGTTTTATAAAGTCATCTTTTATATTTGGCAAAGATCATTTACAGTGAAATCCAAGCATATGTCACTGAAATTTTTTTTCAGATTCCTAAATTTGACTAGAAGCAAATGAAACAGAAAAATTTAGGAACTCCTCAGGCAATATTTGCTATAGAATCACCCACAGCCAGAATATTTACTTCTTTTTTAATTACAATATTTGTTTGTCTCCATAACACTGGTATTGGCCAATCTGATGTCTGCTGGTTAATTATGCAATAGCTGTAAAAGCAAATCCTTTAGTTATGGTATTAAGGCTTAATTTCCTGCAAAAAATTGTCTGGCGCAATCAGTTTATCACAAATGGTAGTAACTGTGTTATAACTATAACTTGGCGTGCATACTGTCAGATTTTAAGAGGCAGTAGTCACAAGGCAAAATACTGCATCAATTTGTAGATGCTCGTTGCTGACTGGGCAGCATATACTTAGCTGGTGTTCATTATTGTCTGCTTTGTCACTATTCAGGGCTGTCACATTCTGTAGCCCCCGACAGATGCCAAGTTCCAGTTTGTGAATAGTACCTTCTCCGGATTTCATAAAAACTGTCTTTGACCTGTTTCAAAGAAAAACTGTATCCATGTTTGTAAATTATTACAAAGCTACTGAATTTTTATCTGTTTAAATGGTAAAATTATAGCCACAAGTGATTAAAGTTTGTTCATGCGTATTTCAAGAAAATTTAACTAATAACACAGTATTTTCTGGGATTGTTTTGGATAAAACAGCTTACTGCCAGTATTGGTAAATACTTGATATTCATGTATCCTCACTTATAATAAAAAGAAATACAAATGTGAAAGTAATGTTGTATCACATGTAAGAGTACTAAAGCTTTCTGGATAAATTACAGAATGCAATGACTATTTGTATTAATACTTTTCTTCATTATTATTCTTTGCTTAATAATCTCTATCCCACAGTCATTTGAAATATTAGTTCATGTTGAAGCACTGAAAGTAAAATTGTGATGGAACATGCTGGCTATATATAATATGGTCACATTTAATCTCATTGCAATATGTATGGCTTGTGGTTAAAGATACTGCCAGAAAAGAAATCAACACTCCCTTTCACAAACAAAATTGTTTTCTCCAGAAGAATCTGAGAATCATAAAGGTGTAATGTTATACTTTAAGAGAAACGGGAGATAAATCTGTCAGTCATTAAAACACTATTGTGTGTAAAAAGGAAAAGTGTGTGAGGTGAACTCTTATACCTTGTGTTATTCTGCCTTTTTTTCCATTTCTAGCATTATATTACATAGCCACATGAAATCCAAGTTTGGCAGGTAATGAGTTACGGTACCAGTTTTTGTTCTCTCACGGTACAGTAAAGCCTAAAATGTCATAAATACTAACATACCATTAAGTTAGTCTTGAGTTTCTATATGAATACAGTATTATACATTTGTTTGTGTATGGTGCCATTTTCATAGGCTGTTCACATAACTACAGAAATTTCTCTACGTAAAAATAGCAGCAGTATGATGCACTAAACAGGTAGGTAACTTCATCCAGATGCTGCACCAGCAGATGTGACGGCCACTCTTTGATTGTGATAGTAATGCATCAGATTTTCTTGTCAAGTTTGTCAGTTTAGCAAATACAAACATTCTCAAGACACACCATTTTACATAAACTGCCTTGTGCATAATCAACAATTTATTTTTAAACTTATAATGATAATTTCTGATCTAAACAGTGATTAAAGTAGCCTATCGAGGACAGTAATTTCCGATAGCTGCTGCTTTCTTCCCTTGTGACATTACACTGAGTCGTCTGCTCTAGAACCAAAATGGCTGCTCCATAGACCTTGCAGCAGTTATATTAGAAACTTATGGTACAACAATGAAATAAATAATGAAAAACTACAGCTATGACATTAGCCATGGAAGTAAAGGAAAACTTTTTGTATATATATAAAACCCGTTCAACTCAAAAGTGGAAGCTCTCCTATTCAGGGACTGTGATACTATATGGTAACAATAAACTGGAAAAATATAAAAAAAAATTGTATTGGCATTTTTGAATAATTTTTTTTTCTTATATTAAAAAATAATAAAAAAGGTTACAATAAAACAACTCTGGCAGGTATGTCCAAACTGAGCATTTCACTGTAATCATAAAGCCATCATCTTTCAAAAAAACACCTAACTCAGTAACCAGAATTGTTCCAGAGATACAGCATTTACAAATTTTCCTCAAAATTCACATCTTCAAACTGGTGCTTGCAGTGTCATCTTTGGAGGCTTTTATCTCGGGGCAGGAATTTTTTTGGAGAAAACAAAAAATACGGGTTTCTTATTTAGTACTGAATTTTAATATATGCTAAATTCAGTAATATCCAAGAGTATGAAGGTAACCCCCTGCCTGAAGTGATATGAATTTACCACAAATGCTTCAATAATAGAAGAAACACAAGGTTATCTTCTCGTGTTAGCCAAAAATACCTTCCTCAGGCACATCTTGAGAAGGAAAGGGGATACCGTATTTGCTCGAATATAGGCCGCACGTTTTTTCCCAAATTTCAGTGTACAAAATCGTGGTGCGGCCTATAATCGAGATTCAGTCTTTCTCCCCCCCCCCTCCTCCAACCTCTCCTTTTCCAAAATTCGTTAGTTTCAAAAATTGTACGCTCACTTTTATTTTGGTTTGAGAAACGTAATAAACTAGATAATTTTAAAAAATGCTACAGTAACAGTTTCGCAGAACTGCATATACGTTTTTGTACATGTCCACGGAAACGGCGCGGGAATTCGTGGAAGTCGATATTTCGATATAAATCGAATGGTGTCATTCTATACCGCAGCCAACCAAACCTGACAACTGTTTTCTTAACACGTCCGCGCGGCCTTAAAACAAAAAATAGTACACAATACACACTTCCTAAGCACACCAATGATTTTAATTTGGTGTAGTCAATGAAGCTAGTATTCGCGATAAAATTTAGTGTGTGTTGTGAGAGATCCGTGACGTTTCCGTTGGTACGGATACGCCTACTGTGAGCGGTGATGGGAGGTTAAGAGAGCGGAAACAACTGATTTGTGTAGCTAATGCTGATGTTGAGTTCCAGTGCTACGTTTTAAAATAATGTACTTTACTACGACCAGATTCACTAGTTTCACATTCATTGGGGGTTATTTCCATGAAACGATGTACATGGAACTCGGGGCTATTTTGGAGCCTTGCAGATCAATCATTTTTGTTGTAACAGCAAAACCACAGTTATTGTTTAGAATTATGAAGTCAAGCAAACATTAGAATATTTACATTTTAGCCCTTGAAATGCACGACGATTCTTCGAACATTTTAATAGTTTATCCTCACTTACACACCAGCGTCGAGCGTTTTTTCGTCAGCGTCAAATTTACATCGCACTTCCCGTTTTCCATGTTCGTTGCTGTGACTAGGCAACCTGAAGCTTACACACACACACACACACACACACACACACACACACACACACACACAACCCGAAAAATACAACATTTTCGCAGCACACGCCTACGCTTTATGCAACACTTGAAATGCCCGGTAACACGCCTTGGTTCAGCGTCCCCTCACTTGGGGCACCCGGATCGGCCTGTCGTCTCTCTTTCTTATTCGTTTGGTTAAATTGTACGATGCTTCTCGCAGGGCTGCAGTGCTTACGTTGGCACCAATGGTAATGATGGCAAGGTCTTTTGAACTCAGATGACCAATAAATGTTTTTTCGTTACAACTTCAATTAAAACGAAAACTATTTTTTTCTGAATGGACAAGGATACATACAAGAACCTGTCAACCATAGAGCAGGTACAGTATTTATTTTGCTGCGAGCGAAACAAGCAGCAATAACATTTACGAAAAATATTAGCTCGATTCTAAACTTCATTGTTTATCTGTTGCCAACATAAGCACTGGATCCCGGCGAGAAGCATCGTAAAATTTTCCCAGTCGTTGATTTACAGTTTTGCATATTTGTTTTGAGTTTATTGAAAAGAGAACATTATTTCGTTAACATTGTGTTTCTGACTGCGAAAAAAGTTCGATTATACAAAAGAATAAAAATAAATAAAATAAAGATTAAAAAACCTGCTACCTATACTCGAGATTTTTTTTTTTTTTTTCCCCCTCTATAATCACTTGTCAAAAGTTTAGGTGCGGCCTATATTCGCACGCGACCTATATTAGTATAAATACGGTAATTTAGAGAAGACTAACTAGCAGGAAAAAATTGAAGGCAGAAGACCACGATGGAGAGCAGCAAGCAGGTGGTTGGATCAAGCAAAGAAGATCACCAGCCTACCTCTTCACATTATAGTAAGAAACGCTGAAGATTGCTGTGGATGGAGACACCTGATTGAAGTTTCAACTATCTAAGAATGAATGAGGAAATGACGGCATGACACTTAGCAATGAGTAAAACGACTAATGATAATTATGAGTTTTCTATACAATTTCATGGACATGGTAGCGGATTAGCGTAAGCATTTATCTGGTTGTATAAATTGATAGTTGCCTTTGCTCTGTTATAGTGTATCACAATTTGCGGCTTGTACTTTTGTCCTTATCAACTTTTAACATTCACCATTTCTGACGAATGCTTTATCAATAGAAGTAGGATGTCCCTCTTACCCCACCATTTGAAAATGGTTATTCCTTGTGTATGCTCTTTTGCTACGATTTCTCCACGTTTTAATTATGTCAGTATCACTTGCAGTGGATTTCCTCATTGATTGGAACAATGTTACTACCAAATGGGCGTTTTTATTTTTTTTTCTGCTAATTCTAAGCTCTTTTAACAGTTTGACAGTATGGAGCGAGTGTCCTTCATCAAACAACTCCTTGCAAAGAGACATTGCTAGTGTTTTCTTATTCTAAACTTAGATATTTTGATTCTATATTTGTGACACTTTTGTTTCATATTATTTCCTGAATATGAAGTGGTCTTGAAACAAAATAAAGGATTCATCAATGCATATGTCCTCAGTTGGGTTGTAATATTTCCAAATATTGGGTTCCAAAGTGTCTATAATTGGTTGTATTTTGAATAAACAATTGGAATCATTACTGTTTTTGTTATCTATAAAATGTATCATTCTTAGTAACAGTTGGAATATGTTGCTAGACGTCTTGGAAATATTTGCATATATACAGAATCATTGGACCAGTAATGGTATATAGCTGATAATTTAACTAATCCCATCCATAAAATTAGACACAAAAAAAAATCTGTTTCAGGTTTACTTGTCTCTGCCCACTTTGCCAAGTGCTGCATGCATCCATCTTCTAATTTCTGTAATGCATATAAGTTTGTTTTTACGATGATTTCCTCAATCAATTCATCCAGCACAAATAATTGATAGCAGGTTCCTTCACCTAAACCTGCTTATATGTGTACATTTTCACATACAAACCCAGAGGGATGTGTAATTAGCACATTCTTTGGCTGTTACCTCTTTGGTCATGCCATTCTACAACTTTATTCTCCTCTTCTTCAGATAACACATTAGGCCATTTCTGGACATGACTACTCCTATGACTTTCACACTCTAGAACTGACATATTGACACTCAGGGCTAAACACTGACCACAAATCCACAATGATAGGATCTTATATAGCGGGCCGAATGCTACAGAAAACAACACAGACTTTGCACATAACATGCTGCATGAATACCAATACGTATCTCATTGTAAATGTAAACATCTTAGTCAGCCGTTTTATTGCAATAAGTAAAAGTGGCCCTACAATACCAGCACTTCCACACATTGCACAAGGCCTGACCGGGAAGTACTTCAGAATCTGCAATGATCTCAACCTGTTAAAATACAGAACAGTGTCCTTCATCTGCAATTCAGGTAAGTTTAAAATGGAATAGTAATAATTAAAAAGAGCAGACTCTCCTCTATCCAATCATTCAAATACTGAAGAGTTAATTGTGACTGACTTGTTGTCATTGTAAAACTTTAAGAGCAACAGATAAAAGTCATAAACAAACAAGAAACACTGGACAGAATATTTAACTAGTGACCTAATACTATTGATAGCTGTGGCAAAAACAGTCACAGTTAAAGCACTAGCCTCTCCTGCTCAAAGTAGTCACAATGGGCAACATCAACTCAACATTTAAAATAATGTGGAGAAAGGAAAACCTGAATAATTGTGGAAAGACAATCAAGAAAACATCATTCACAGAGCTGACCAAAGATACAATGCCGCCAAGTAGTATTGTAGGCCTTCATAATATCAAACGTATACAAACAAGGTGGTGATGTTTGAGGCAAGCCTGTTGTATAGTCACCTCCAGTGAGGTCAGGTTATCAAAGGTGGACTGTTATCCTCTGAACCTACATTGAAACAGACAAGAAGCTGCCTGGATTCTAATATGCAGATAGGGCAGCAGTTGACTATTCACTCAATGGTCTTTCCCAAACAGCTATTGAGGACAACACTATGACAACTGCTCGGGTACAAGCAATATTTTGCAGGTTTTAAAAAGGGAATTAAGGTTGGTTGGTTGGTTGGTTGGATGTTTAAGGGGGACCAAACTACAATGGTCATCAGTACCCCATTTCACAACAAAGCGTCCAAAGAATACTGTGGGCATGAAAGAGATAAGCCCCGAGTTAATGTGTAAAGTGGGAGAGGAGTCCCACTGAGTCCATAAACATCATCAAAAACAACAAGATACAAAACGAAAAGAGACGATCACACAAAGACACCTTACAACAAAAAAGCTGATTCCTTTTGTTGACCGAGCATAAGAATAAAAAAAAAGGAAAAGTCAACCACTCGGCAACACAAAGAAATATCCAGTTAGAGAGAATGATAAAAAAAAACTGCTCAAATAAAACATAAAACGGAATCTGCCACTGTAGCATCGTCACCTAAAACTTCTGATAAAACAGTAGGGAGGTTAAAATTTCTCCTCAAGGCAGCTAAAACGGGGAAGTCCAACAATATGTGGATGATAGTCAGGCAGGCACCACACCGACATTGGGGCGGGTTCTCACCCTGAAGGAGATGTCCATGGGTGAGCCACATATGCCCAATGCAGAGGCGACACAAACCCACTGAGTCCCGGTGAGAGCCATGTATTGAGGAGCGCCACACAGCCGTAGTCTCCTTGACAACCTGGAGCTTGTTAGGCGTGCTCAGGTTACGCCACTGAGCATCCCAAAGCTGATGTACCCGGTGGCGCAACAAGGAACGGAGATCTGGAGCCGGGAGGCCGATCTCTAAGGGAGGGGCATTAACCGTCTGTTTGGCAAGCCCATTGGCACGTTTGTTGCCTGGGATGCTGACATGTCCAGGAGACCAAAGAAACACCACAGACCTACCAGACCGACCAAGGGCAAAAACAGTCTCTCGGATGGCCATCACCAATGGCAAACATGGGTAGCCCTGGTCCAGGGTGTGTAAGCTGTTCAGGGAGTCACTACAAAGGAAGAAAGACTAACCTGAGCAGGTACGCATATACTCAAGAGCACGGAGAATGGCCACCAGTTCCGCAGTATAAACACTGCAGCGCTCTGGCAGAGACTGCTGCTCAACGTGGTCGCCATGGACATAGGCAAAGCCAATGCGGCCATTTACCAATGAGCCATCCGTATAAACAATGTCGTAGCCAGGGTGCTCAGCAACGACAGCAAAAAACTGGCGCCGGAGGGCCTCAAGGGGAAGCGAGTCCTTGCGCCCGTGGGCCAAGTCTAAACGAAGACATGGCCGTGGCAGGCACCATGGAGGTGTGCGTGAACGGGCCCGAAATGGAGGTGGGACAGGTTAGGACTCAAGCTCCCCCCAGGAGGGACTGCACGGGGACGGCTATTGTGTGTCCTGACCTGGGTCACTGCTGCTGGTGACAAACGGCCACAGTGGAAAATAGCAGGCGGTAGTTTGGGTGTCCTGTTGAACTATATACTTGGACAGCATACGCTGCCAACAGTTGTTGGCGGCGGACCCATAACGAGGGGACCCTGCCCTCTGCTAGTAGACTGGCCACTGGGCTGGTGCGGAAGGCACCTGTCGCATTGCGGACCCCACAGTTGTGAATGGGGTCCAGAAGATGCAGTGCCGAAGGTGCCGCAGACTCATAGGCAATGCACCCAAAATCAAGACAGAACTGCACCAGTGCCGTGTAAAGCCGCAACAGCGTCGAGCGGTCAGCATCCCAGGTCATGTGACCCAGGTGTCGGAGAAGGTTCAGACGGTGTCAGCACTCCCGTTTCAGCTGGCGAATGTGGGGGAGCCACGCAGCCGGGCGTCAAAGACCAGTCCTAAAAAGCGATGGGTGTTCACTACGGTCAGTAGTTCGTCGTTAAGATAAAGTTCAGGGTGAGGGTGAACTGTCCCACGCCGACAGAAGTGCATCACTCTGGTCTTGGTGGCAGAAAACTGAAAGCCATGACTAAGCGCCCAGGACTGCGCCTTCCGTATAGCATCCTGCAACCTACGCTCGGCAACTTGGGTGCTGCAGGAACTAAAAGAGATACAAATGTCATCAGTGTACAGAGAAGGGGAGACCGACGATCCAACCGCTGTCGCCAGACCGTTGATGGCAACTAATAATAATGGAACGCTTAAAACCGAGCCCTGAGGAACGCCATTCTCCTGGATATGAGAGGTGCTCAGGGAGGCACCAATTTGAACACGAAAGGTATGGACAGCTAAAAAATTCTGGTTAAAAATCGGTAGGGAGCCCCAGAGGACCCAGTCATGTAAAGTGTTCAGAATGTGTCGTCGCCAGGTTGTATCATATGCTTTATGCATATCGAAGAAGACAGCAACAAGGTGGTGGCGATGGGAAAAAGCTGTGCGGATTGCAGACTCGAGGTACACCAGATTGTCGGTGGTTGGCGGCAAACCGCCCTGGCATGGAGCCAGTAATCCTCGAGTCTCAAGAATCCAACACAACTGCTGACTGACCATCCGCTCCAACAGTTTACATGGAACATTAGTCAGGTTAATGGGCCGATAGCTATCCAAGGAAAGAGGATGTTTGTCGGGTTTAAGCACTGGGACGATGATACTCTCCTGCCACTGTGACGGGAAAAATACCATCACACCAGATGCGGTTATAGACCGCAAGTAGATGACGCCGACTATCTGCTGAGAGATGTTTCAGCATTTGGCTATGGATGCTATCAGGCCCAGGCGCCGTGTCAGGACATTGTTGAAGAGCACTGAGGAGCTCACACTCAATAAAAGGAGTGTTGTAAGATTCAGAGCGGCGGGTAGTAAAGGAGAGAGACTGGCGTTCTACCCTCTCCTTTACTGTATGGAAGGCTGGGGGATAATTGGCAGAGGCAAAGGCACGAGCATAATGTTCGGCAAACATCTCTGCAAGTGTGGCCGGGTCCGTACATATAACTCCATTTGTGGAGATCCCAGGGATTCCCACTGGCGTCTGTAATCGCTGTAGCCGCCTGAATTTACTCCAGACCTGCGAGGCTGAGATACCTCTCCCAATAGTGGAAACGTACCTCTCCCAGAACTCCTGTTTCCGTCTTCTTATAAGCTGGCGAGCACAAGCGGGAATCCGTTTAAAATTGATAAGGTGCTCCTGAGAGGGGTGTCATTTGTATCGCTGTAAGGCCCGCCTGCGGTCTTTAATGGCCTCAGCGACCTCCGGCGACCACCACAGCACTGCCTTACGCCGTGGGCACCCTGATGTACGCAGAACGGTAGCGTTCGCAGCAGAAATAATAGAATGTGTGGCGCTCTCAACCACCACATCAATGTTCTCGAGTGGTGGAGGGCCAACGAAGGCATCAGAAGCATAGTCTTCCCAGTTAGCCTTGTGCAGAACCCACCTGGGTGGGCATGCTGAGGACTCGCGCTGTGGGAGTGACAAAAAAAAAGGGGGGGGGGGGGGGGGGGGAAATGGTCACTGCCACACAAGTCGTCATGGGCTCTCCAGTGAACAGATGGTGGAAGGCTGTGGCTGCAGATCGACAGATCAATGGCCAAAAACGTGCCATGTGCCACACTAAATTGTGTGGGGGCACCTGTATTCAAGAGGCAGAGGTCAAGTTGAGTTAGGAAATCCTCAACAACCGTGCCATGACCAGAGATCATAGAACCACCCCACAAGCGACTGTGGGCATTAAAGTCGCCCAACAATAAAAAAGGTGGGGGTAGTTGAGCTACGAATGCAGCCAAAACGTTCACAGATACGTCACCATCTGGCGTCAAGTAGATACTGCAGATGGTAAACTCCTGTGTGGTCCTCACCCTGACAGCCACTGCTGCTAGTGGTGTTCAAAGGGGCACGGGTTCACTATACACAGAGGTGAGGACATACACCCACACACTCCACCTGAGACCCTGTTATATGTGCTACGATTGCAGGAATATACCCTGTAGCCACGAAGGGCAGGGGTCCGCATTGCTGGAAACCAGGTTTCCTGGAGAGCAATGCAGAAAGCAGGTGTCGTGCTCAGAAGCTGCCATAGCTCAGCCAGGTGGGGGAAGAAACCGCCGCAGTTCCACTGGAGAATGACATTGGTTGAGTGCTGGGAAGACATGAATGAGACAAATCGGCGGGTCATATCTCAGCATCACTTGCATCCACCGATGGAGGTTTATCAGCTTGAGTGTCCGGTTTTTCGAGGGTGTCCCCGAGAGCAAGGTCCTCAGGTGATGCAAGAATCTCCACCTCATCCTCAGAAGTAGAGGTGGAGGCGGAGGGGAGTGGTGGCAGGGAAGCCACTGTGGTCTCCTGTATTGTGCCCTTCTTTGGTCTTGGTTTACCCCTCCGTTCCCTCGGGGGCTTCGCCGATGGTAGGTGCTTCTCAGACTCAGCCATGGGGACTGAGGAGCAGCGCGAAGGCCTGCAAGCAGCAGTCGGCGAGCACGCCTGCTGCTGGTTAGTGTCGATATCGACACTGGCAGAAGGGAGTGTCCCAAGGGACCCCTTCCGTGTGAGGGAAGCCGGAGAAGGTTGATCTTTCTCCAGTGGAGAGGGGGTAGCTGAACCCGAGGCTTTCTCCTTGGGAGCTGTAGAAGGATGGCCCCCAACCACCGTGGGAGCAGGCTTAGGTTGGCGGCCCTGGGGGCCCACAGAAACAGATGAAGTAGGAAATACCACCGCCGCCAAGTTGAGTGGCGACGAAGTGACTGCTGCAAACAAGTTGTTCATTGTAACAGGGTGCAGGCGGTCAAACTTTTTCTTCGCCTCATTGTATGATATATGGTCCAGGGTTTTGTACTCGGTAATTTTCCATTCCCGTTGAAGTGCAGGACATTGTGACGAGCAGGGAGGATGGTTCTGACCACAGTTGACACAGATGGGAGGCGGTGTACATGGGGCGCCCGGATGTGCTGGACGCCCGCAGTCCCTACATGTAGCACTGGACATGCAACGGGAAGACATGTGGCCGAACTTCCAGCATTGAAAGCACCTCATAGGGGGAGGAATATGAGGTCGCACGTCACAACGGTAGACCATCACCTTGACCTTTTCAGGTAATGTATCACCCTCAAGGGCCAAGATGAAGGCACCAGTAGCGACCCTGTTATCCTTTGGGCCCCTATGGACGCGCCGGATAAAATGAACTCCTCGTTGTTCAAGGTGTGCCCATAGCTCGTTGTCCGTCTGGAGCAGCAAATCCCTATGGAAAATTACACCCTGAACCATATTCAGGGACTTGTGGGGAGTGATGGTCACCGCAACGTCACCCAGCTTGTCACAAGCGAGTAGCGCCCGTGACTGGGCAGGGGATGCTGTGTGGATGAGAACAGAAGGGTTGCACATTTTAGAGAGTGAGTCCACTTCCCCAAACCTGGTCCACAAAGAACTGAGGCTTGGTCGCTGAAAATGAGTCCCCATCAGTCCTGCTGCAAACGAGATATCTCTGAGCATATTCTTCAGTCTATTTTGTGCCCCGACGTCCCTCCCAAGATGCGGTCAGGGAGGGGAACGTTTGGGGGTCGTACATAGAGGCATTGAACTTTCCCTTCTTAGAGACGGCGGTTGTACGTCCACCAACGTCACCCGATTTTTGTCTCTTCATTGCGGGTGATCCACCCCGATGCCACCCACTCCGATCAGGGGCTCTCCTCAAGGGCGCCACCCAGCCACAGCAATGTCACCTGGCAGGATGACTGTTGCCGGGAGTCCTGATGCCCCACAGGGACGAGCATCGACTCCTTGGCTTGCCGGTAGAGCGATCCCTGTGTTGTCAGGGGGCTACAGCCAAGAGGGTACATGACAACCCCACCACAACGGGCTGGCTATCGTGCTGCCTTTCTGGCGCAGTGTAAACCATTATGACTGGGGTGCAAGGGTGTCAGTGCACAACGGGCATGGCTTTCGCTGAGATGAAATAACCTGTCTGACGGCTACATAAGAGCCGCAGCCATGATGCCGTTCCATAATGGGTGCATAAGATGGAATTGCACAATGAATAGCCATTGCACCACGTAAAATGTCCTTCCCCAAATGGTTCGCTCTTCCAGAAAATTTTGAAAAATGTAAGGTCAAACCCACATAGGGGACCAAAGGTATATGGCCAAAACGTATGAGGACTCCTTTTAGTCGCCTCTTACGACAGGCAGGAATACCGCAGGCTTATTCTTATCCCTGAACCCACAGGGAGGAAAGGGAATTAAAACAGCCTCTCTCCACGAGTCATGAACGTGGCCTGATGCCCAAGTTACATTGAAAATATTGAGGATGATTTCTATGTTTTCCTCTGTAATGTGCCATTGCATAATGTAGTTGATTTTATTACGACCAAGTAAAGTGTGACAATTCACAGAAAATGCAGAATCCAGGTCCCACTGGGGGAAAGAGTTATTAGAACCCTCACATCAGTGGTGGATATGAAGTCAAAATAGCACCTCTCAGCAGTAACAGTAGGAAATAGGCAGCTATATTCTGGACAACGTCTCATAGGCTGGTTTGGAGAACGCCATTCCCCATTTCAGCAGTATTGGAACACCTCCCTCCTTTCCCAGAAATCCTCCACATGGCCACCAACAAATTAGCACTTTCTGTGAAAAAGGAACTGTTGCCACAATTTCTTCTTACTCTATTGTATAATTTGGCAACATTTTGCTCGTCACCTGAAAGACTGCAAGGTTGTCCACAGTTGGCAAATCTATATTCAACTGCATGTCTTGTCCTAATTGCATTCTGGCCATCACCACTCCATGAAGGGACAGGCTGTCATTTTAAGTTTCCCTGAAGACAGTAGAGTAGATGCTCTACATCTACTCATCTACATATGTAATTAACAATCCACCCAAACACATGGCGGAGGGTACTCGGAACCACTACTCGTTACTTGACATGGTTGATCATTTGAATAATATGATCCACCCATGCCTGGACACTGGCACAATACTCTAGTTAAGCAAATTAGCTGCATGGTGTACAGTCTGCTCCACTAAGCACTCATCAAAGTGACTTTCTCCCGGGCTCTACATTGTTTGGCAGGTGAACGAGATTGGGAAATTGTCACTATCATGAGGTCTTCAAACACTTCCAATTGATAGGTGTGGGCAAGGGTAGTGGTTGTTGTTTTGATGGAACTGAACATCTAGGTCATCAGTCCCTGTTGACAAGGGCTGAAGAGCGAAGCTAGAGATTGATAGCAGAAAAGAGCCATGTGTAAGTGTGCTCTCCCCCCTGTATTCAGCAAATGTGCACATGATGAGAAGAGAAGCCTCGCAATTACTTCCACCTACCCCTGGTGGCAAGTAGTTGCAGATCCCTAAAGCACCTTGTGTGAATTAAAATGACCTCAGAGGATGAATAGGTGGGTGAGCTGAGTAAGGTGATCAGTGAGAGCCTCTTCATCGAGGGCATCGTGTGAGGGCAGGTAAAAGTAGACATATAGTCAATTGGTGACCCAACTGCACTGGCAGTGAGACTGGTTGCAAGGTTCTCATCAGGGAGACAGGTGGAGTGGTAGGTGCTGTTGATGAAAATAGCCACTCCACCTACAGCTCCCTCTCCAATAAGGTCATCTTCTCTATGGAGGTCATATCCACATAGCCCAGAGATTGACTGAAGTTAGTCTCTTGTAGACAGATTCACACTGGTCTACCCTGAGACAGTAGATGAACCTAAGATAGTAGACATAGTTCCTCTGTGTGTGACCTGAATCTCTTGAAAGTTCCATTGAAGTATGAAAGCCATCAATCAAGGGGTAGCAAGCACCTTATACTCTCTTTCCAGCAGGGCGGGGAGCCTGAAACGGATGATCAGTCTTGGGACGAAATGGTTGCCACTGGCTTGAATTATACTCCACTGGCTCTGGGAAGAGTAAGAGGAGAGATAAGGTAGAATATTCTCTATAGGTTCTGATGATGTATTTGCTGTATTTATCTATGTGACTTTCTAGTTGTTTTCTATGGATTGGCATTCTTTACAATGGCAACAGTAGAGGGGGCAGTGCCAGTCTTATGCCTAGCCTCTGCCACTCAAAAAGTGCTGGGAGATCTTCAGTATTTATAATGGTGGGTTTCTGATGTTCTGGACAGGTGGGAGAAGGGGGTTTAGTGGCCTCTGTAACAAATACACTGACAAAACAGGGATTATTACTGGCACTAACTACCTCCATTTGCGTATTTGTATCAACATTGTGTTCAGGACATGGTGCCATACATCCAGTTGGAGGAAACCAGCCTTGAAATTATCTGGAAACTTTGCAGTATTGAACGAGAGTATAAATTATTAGGATTTCACCAACTCCCCATCAATGTGTTTTGTAATGTTTTGCAAATATATGATGTATTTTTCAGCACATTTCCCTTTCGGCTCTTCTTTGGGAATATCAACCAGATCTCTGCTTAACAATGCCTTTATTGTAGTTAAAGCTGTTGTGAATATCTATTTGAAGTGGCATATTCCTCAAGGGATATGGCTTTTTTCAGGTTTGTCACTTGCTGATAATTGGATTTTTCTATCAGCTGTGTCCCATTAAGCAGCATTTTGACAGATTTTAAACTGCCAGCAATTCCCACCAAGCATTTTTGTATGTAAAATGTCTAAATCATTTCAAAATTGCCCTCTAGTGCTTTAACTATAAGTTCTTTCTCCCCATCATTACAACTTGAGTGGTCAAGCCAAAATTTCCATTCCCGGTGGCATACAATGTACCACTGCAGTGCAACATAGTAGTTGCTGAAGCACGTCCATAGGTTATGGTGACAGGATTGGCAGTGTATTCAGTCCCCATCTCAGGGTCCTCAGGTTTCCAAAGCAATTAAATGCTGAGCCCCAGGCTTTATCCCTTTGTGAGATTAGGCAGTCAATGCCTTCACAGAAATATGTGTGGGGTTAACTACAGAAATAAGATTGTATTCAAACATGAACTACTTTCTCTGAAACAGACAACAACAATTGTCTTTCTTCAGGGTTCCAAAAACATGGAAATTGCAAAGAGAGGAAGTGGAACTTAAAGGACGGTGTGTAAAGATTTCTGAACAAAACTTTTGCAGCATAGTTGAAACTGCATCATTTTACAGTCTACACATTGCCAAGATTCTTTAGACTACACTGCAGAAGCCTTTACATGTCCTCCACACAGTCCCAATATCTTTCCATGTGATTCTTGTGTTTTTATGGGCTGTTAAAAATATATCTATGGCCATATATCTGCTTCAGATAAAGAGATGCACACGTAGGTGCAACTGCAAACATGTTCCATGAAGGCACTAACTTTTCTCTCTAGGGGGATAAAGATGCTAATATTTATGGCACTTAACTTTGAAAGAATAGTTCACTTATTTTTTAGCCATATGTTTAGTTTTAATCTGACTAACCCCTTATATTATAAAAGAATACGCCGCAGCAGAAACTTTTAACTGATATCTGTAATTTTCAATAATCAGGAACAGCACCTGCTGCATGTGTTACAATTCTTTCCAAGACATACAAACACTCCACCTTCTTGTAAAATGGTAGTATCTGTTGAAGTTCTACAACTATATCTGAAACAACACACTAGAAACAAGAATATTAAATTGAAAATAAATAAAATCAGCAACAATAACTCAGATAGATATTAAAACATCAAGAAAATGCAGACAGAAAATTATCTTTTCTGGTGCAAGGAATTCATTGGCTCGTAAATGTAATAGTATTTACTCTGATTACTGTATCTTTCATGTATTTTATAACTTTATGATGTCTAACTCAAATACACTCAATCAAAACAATTTTGTGAAAAATCAATTACCTGGTTATGATGGTGTTCTGATAACCCTTGGGTACCATATGGCTCAGCCTGTAGGCGGGTGACTGCAGGAGCAGGAAGCGTTAGAGCCTGTGTCTGATTTACACCACTCCCCTCTAGAGAGAGTATGCCTAAATCGAAATCCAACTGGTCTAGTCTCGGGAGTTCTATGCATGGAAATTCATTGTTTATATTCTGAAAAAATAGAGAAAAAAGTAAATAAATAAAATAAAAATTCTAAATAAATGCCATAAAATGCTGCAAAAACTATAGCTGAGAAATCTGCAGCTAGTGCTAACCCTCAGTTTGTGAACTTTAGTCTGATATCAATCAGTTTTAAATATGTTTGAATCTGTAACTGGATGAATGTGCACAGCAACTGTTGATATAACTACTGCGAGGAGCACTAAAATCAATAGTGGAAAACAGTCTATTACAAATCGATTTTGGCGAGATTCCTAGCTATCACAGTGTAATATCTTAAATAAGAAAACAAATCATACAAAACAGTACAGAACATCCACATTTATATAACACCTGTCAGCAGGTGTATTACATAAGCTGTTGTCACAACTGAAGTTATATATGTTTAAAAGAGTTAACAATAGGCTGTGAATAACTGTTAGCAAATACAAAGATTAGTACCTTCTAAATGGGCAAACTCTGAACACATTTATCGTATCCTCAGCACAACCATGGGCACCAGTATGGCACCCTCCTATGCCAACCTATTTATGGGCTGTCTAGAGGAAACCTTCCCAGCTTCCCAAAAACCCAAACCTTGGTCTAGTTCAGGTTCATTGATGATATTTTCATGATTTGGACTTAGGGCCAGGACACCCTATCCTCATTCCTTCGCAACCTCAATTCCTTCTTGGGGACTGATGACCTAGCTGTTTAGTCCCCTCAAAACCAACAACAACAACAACAACAACAACAATTCCTTCTCTTCTCCCCCATCAGTTTCACTTGGTCCTTCTCTACCTGGCCAGTCACCTTCTTGCATGTTAACCTCCACCTCACTGACGTCTCCATCCACACCTCTGTCCACATTAAACCTACTACTGTAATTACCCATAGTACCTGCACTTTGATAGCTGAAACCCATTACACATCAAAAGCCTTACCACCCATGGACGGCAAAATTGCAGTGATGAGAAGTCCCTTACCCATTATGCTGAAGGCCTCAAAAAGGGCCTCATAGACATATTACCCTCCTGACCTAGTCAGCAAACAGATTTCCCATTCTTAACGGCTTCAAATATTGTGGCATTAAAACTACAATGGTCAGGCTGGGTCTGCGAGACTCACTAGTTTTTGTTTCACTTAAATTATATGCTTATAGTTGCCGATTTAACTTGAGCGCTCTACTAGCTTCCTGAAGTGCCTAAGAGAAAGTGTTCATGTCATGAATAAGGTTTTTCATTGTTTGGCAGTTCTTCAAAAAGTGCAAAGGTCTCTCAGACCCAGCCCAACCGTTTACATTACTAATTTGTACCAGTGTGAGCCGATTTTTATTTGGTGTTTCATGCAGTTTCTAGTTACATTGTGAACTAGTCATTGTCAACTGATTACACAAGAGAAAGTCTTTCATACAGTGAAATTTGCAGAATTGATGATTCTGATGCCAACCCAGACTTCGAAATAAAGTGATAATGACTTCAATAGTGACATAAGCAGGGAAAAATAGAAAGTTGTTCAGCCTACAGTTGATGATTCAAGTAGACCTTCTATAACTGATTCAGGTATGTCACCTATACACTTTTATAAAGGAAGGAATGGAGCAACTAAATGATGGAAATATTGTTTTCCACAAAGTTTTATCATGGAAGTATTTGAGCTGTGATGGATGTACACTTGCTGTTAGAATCACGGCAGTGTTCTCTCTCTCTCTCTCTCTCTCTCTCTCTCTCTCTCTCTCTCTCTCTCTCTCTCTCTCTCTTTTTTTTTTTTTTTTTTTTTTTTTTTTTTTTTTTTTTTTTTTTTTTTTTTTTTTTTTGCAATACATTGATACAATTCTTGGATAAGCCAATATCTATATTGATTCAGTTGAAAACAATTATGCAAGTGAGTAACATGGCTAGGCCTACAAGTTTTGATGAGCTGAAGGCATATTGTGGCCTGCTTTACTTAGCTGGAACATTGCATGGCTGTAAAATGAATATTGAAGACGAGGACTGGAATATAAATTTTTCGTGCAACTATCTCACTAAAAAGGTTCAGACTTTTTACTCCTTCTATCAGGTTTGATACATCCCTAAGAGGGAAGAAAGAAAATCACTAGATAATATTGCTGCCATAAGAACCATTCTTGATATGTCTCTCACTGCAATGCAAATTTGGCTCTATCAGAAAATGTTACTTTGGATGAAATGCTCATTCTATACATGGGCAGCTGCAGGCTCAGAATGTATATCTCAAATGAACCTGCCAAGTATGGGATCAACGTTTTCATCCTGGCTTGTTCTAAAACTTACTATGTCAAACATTTCGAAGTTTATGTGTGTACACAAACACAAGGAATGTACAAAGTCAGTAATAAGGCAGACAATGATGTTTTGCATCTTGTAGGCCCAGTAAAAGAGTCTGGAAAGAATCTGGCAATAGACAATTGGTTTACCTCCTACACAGTCATCAAAAATCTGAAAGAAGAAAAGAATATTACTATTTTTGGTACATTAAAAAATAAGCCTGAAATTCCATTTGAGTATTTACCCAAAAAAATCTAAAGAAGGGTACTCAAATATGTTTGGTACATATGAAAGTAATGTATCATCATCTTGAAATCTAATGTCGTAAATGCACCATGGTAAAGAAATTGACAGTGACAGTGGTGGCAAGAAAAAACCAGTATAATAACAAAAAACTCAGTATAATAACTTATTACAACAACACTAAGGGGGGGGGGGGGGGGGTAGACGTCATTGATGCTATGTGTGGTGAATATACTGTTGCTAGAAGGACAGGATGGTGGCACCTCTATGTCTTTTTTCAGTTGCTGAACATTGCAGGTCTCAATGGGTACATTGTATTCATAGCAAACGAAAATGTTTCAGTTAGAAGAGAATACCTCAGAGCCCTAGGACAGTTGCTCATAACACCAAATTTGCATACTTGACAGTGTGCTCTATGGAGCCTAACCTCCAAAATTCGGAAGCTTGCTGCTAAGATCTCTGAAACGCAAGACAAAAACATTAGTTGAAGATCCACAACCAAGAAAAAGGGGAAAATGCTATAAGTGCAAGGACAGTAAAAGTAAATAGTTCTGCAAAGTTTACAAGGTATGGTTGTGCTTGGTTTGCGGCAGCTGTTACGAAAAGTGATGATTTAAAGGCGGATATCACACAAAACTATTCATTATATTCACAATTTCAATTTACATACTGAACATTCTGTCCATAACATATTGGTTATAAACTGTAGATTAAAACTTAAGAGATGGAATCTGGACAAATTGAAGGAACCAGAGGTGGTTGAGAGTTTTAGAAGAAGCATTAGGCAAGGATTATCTGAGACGGAGGAAAGTAATACAGAAGAAAAAGAATGGGTAGTTCTGAGAGAGAGAGAGAGAGAGAGAGAGAGAGAGAGAGAGAGAGAGAGAGAGAGAGAGAGAGTAGAAGGTCGCAGAGGATCATACAGGCGGAAGGCCAAGACCTAATAGAAATCCTCGGATAACAGGGGTTACTGAACTTAACTGACGAAAGGAGAAAATATAAAAATGCATCAAGTGGAGCAGGCAAAAGGAAATACAAACGTCTGAAAAATGTGGTTGACAGAAGTGCAGACTGGTTAAGCAGGAGTGACTTGAGGAGAAATGCAAGACCGTAGAAGGATGTAAAACTAGGGGAACGTTAGATACCGCCTACAGAAAGACGAGAGCTATATGGAGACAAAAAAAGCAGTGGTATGAATATCAAGAACTCAGATGGGAAACCAGTACTTAAGCAAAGACGGGAAAGCTGAAAGGTGGAAAGAATATAAAGAAAGCCTGTACAAAGGAAATAAACTTGAAGGCACAATTCTATAAATGGAAGATGAAGTACAGGAAGAGGAGATAGGAGATACTATATTGCGAGAAGAATTTGACAAGAGCATTAAAAGATGTGAGTAGGAACAAGGCTGCTGGGGTAGATGATGTTCCATCTGAACTGCTATTATTGTCAGGAGAGTCAGTCATGAAGAAATTGTTCCCCCTGGTATGCAAAATGTATGAGACAGAGGAAGTACCCTCAGACTGCAAGAAGAATATAGTGATTCCAATTCTGAAGAAAGCAAGTGAAACAAATTTGAAAATTACAGAACTATCAGCTTAACAAGTCATGGTTGCAAAATACTAACACAAATGAATGGAAAACTTGTGGAATTCGACCTTGGGGAAGATCATTTTGGATTCAGGAGAAATGTGGGAACACGCAAGGCAATACTCACAGTATGACTTACCTCAAAAGAAAAGGAAACATACACATTTAGAATTTGTGGATTTGGAGAAAGCTTTTGAAAACATTGACTAGAATTCACTTTTTTCAGATTCTGAAGATAGCAGGGGTAAAATATAGGGAGCGAAGATTTATACTCAACTTGTACAAAAACCAGACAGCAATTATTAGAGTTGAAGGGCAGGGAAGGGTCGCAGTGGTTGGGAAGGGAGTAACACAGGAATGTAGCCTTTCCGCAATGTAGTTCAATCTGTAGTTCACATTGACCAAGCTGTGAAGGAATGCAAGTAGAAATTTGGAGAGGGAATTGAAGTCCAGGGAGAGGGAATAAAAAACCTTGTGTTGTACTGGTGACATAGTTATTCTGTCAGAGACAGCAAAGGACCTGAAGAACAATTAAATGGAATGGACTGGGTTTTGAAAGGAAGGTAAGATGATAAGATTAACTTTAACAAGAGCATAACAATGGTAATAGAATGTAGTGTCAGAAAATCAGGCGATGCTGAAGGAATTAGATTAGGTAAGGAGAATGATGGACGAAGTAAAGAAGATATAAAATGCAGAATGGCTATGGGAAGAAAGGCATTTCTTAAGAAGTGAAATTATTAGTTTAAATGTTAGGAAGTCCTTTCTTAAAGCATTTGTCTGGAGTGTAGCATTGTATGGTAGTCAAACGTGGATGATAAGGAGTTCAGACATAAAGACGATAGAAGCTTTTGAAATGCGGTGCTATAGACGAATGACGAAAATTAGATGGGTCATAATATTCATCTTATGCCTTTCTTTCAACACACTGTCCAATTTAATTCCTCTTCCAGGTTTTTTGCGGTCTCTGACAGAATTACTATGTCATCATAGGCGTTTCTTAAGAAGATGGGTCATAATATTCATCTTATGCCTTTCTTTCAACACACTGTCCAATTTAATTCCTCTTCCAGGTTTTTTGCGGTCTCTGACAGAATTACTATGTCATCATCGAAGATAAATCATAATGTAAGTATTGCCTCACGTGTTCCTACATTTCTCCTAAATCCAAATTGATCTTCCCCAAGGTCGGATTCCACCAGTCTTTCCATTTGTCTGTAAATATTTGTTGCAGTGGAATAAAAAACGCCGTATCACATGATTTATATTTATTGAAAGAGAAAGAAAAAACTGCACACACTATTTCAATAGTAATAGAGAGCACACAGATAACACACAATCGTCTCGATCTCTCTCTTTAAAAAAGAAAAAACATGAGAACTGACACAAATAAATAGAATAAAACTAGTAACTTTTGGTCACTTGCTTATCACTTAACATTCCCACCCTTGAAATGTATCTAAAAGAACCACACATATCATTTTGAATGTAACATCCTCTTGCAATGATGCTCATGAATATTTTGACACAAGGGCTTTGTTAACAAGTCTGCTTGATTCTTATCTGTTGAAATGTATTTGATGTCTACTGTACCATCCATCACTTTTTTCATAATGAAATTATGTTTTACGGCAATATGTTTTGTTCTTGATTTATCAGTATAATTCTTGAAATGTACAACATCAGGAAGCAGTCAATACTGACGAGGCAGAGGATTAGATAGTTGCAATGACTGAAGAAATGATGTTTTACGGCAATATGTTTTGTCTTGATTTATCAGTATAATTCTTGGAATGTACAATTGCAGCTCGATTATCACACCACACAGGTGTTGATTTTCCAATCAGTTCTTTGAGGTCGAGGCTCTTCAGTAGTTCTCTCATCCATACCACTTGTCTTGCACATGCTGCAACTAACACGTATTCTACTTCGAATTGTGCCCAACGCAACTGCAGTTTGTTTCATACTCTTCCAGTACACAGGAGATCCTGCTAGTCATATTACATATCTTTGGAGCACCATGAGGCTTGGAAACTGTCTGTGCTAGTACCTGGTGTAATTCCTGTAAAGAACAGATGGGTTTTTAACAAGAAGACAGTTGGTGGGAAGCAGATTTTTAAAGCTTGTTTAGTTGCAAAAGGATTTAATCAAGTAGAAGGTGTAGATTTTAATGAGATTTAGGCTCCTGTTTCAAATTTTGAAACTATTTGTTTATTGATAGCAGCCAGTGTTGAGAAAAATTGGCACATTGATCAGTATGATGTGAAGAGTGTATATCTGTATAGTAAATTAAAGGAAGATGTATATATGTCCCAGCCAGGAGGTTTCATGAAGTAAGGCCAAGAAAATTTGGTTTGTAAATTGAACAAGTCAACATATGGACTGAAACAAAGTGGTAGATGCTGGAATGATCATTTGAGTAGATCTCTTGAAAAAATGGGATTTATTAGAAGTGATATAGATCCTTGTGGTACAAGATAAATGTAAAGGAAGGAAAGGCGATTTTGTCTGTGTATTTAGATGATATGCTTACTTTTGCACAAAATGAACAGATAAGGCAAAAGGTAAAGACTCTTTTAGAAAGTTGTTTTGAAATCAAGCACATTGGCATGGTTTCACACATGATAGGACAGAAATTTGATTGCAAGAAAGATGGAACAATTTGTCTTTCTCAAAAGGAGTGCGTTAGTCAACTTCTTGACAGATTTGGGCTTCAGAATGCTAAGGGAGCTAAGACCCCAATGGAACTGAAACTGAATTTTCTTGATGAGGAAGTTAGAAATCTGCCTTATCGTGAACTTATTGGTGGGCTTCTTTACCTTTCACAGAGGACAACCAGACAAAGCTTTCTCTGTGGCAAAGCTATCCCAGTATTGTTCAAAATTTAATGTAACCCACTGGAATGCAGGTAAAAGAGTGCTGAGTTATGTAAAAGAAATAGCAGATTATAAACTGAAACAATGCCCCACTGGTTAAATACTCGAAGCATTTGCTGATACTGATTGAGTTACTTGTACAGAAGATCGCAAAAGTGTTACAGGATATATAATATTACTAGCAGGATCTCCTGTGTACTGGAAGAGTATGATACAAACTGCAGTTGCATTGGGCACAATGGAAGTAGAATATGTGTCAGTTGCAGCCTGTGCAAGACAAGTGGTACGGATGAGAGAACTACTGAAGTGCCTCGACCTCAAAGAACTGATTGGAAAATCAACGCCTGTGTGGTGTGATAATCGAGTTGCAATTGTACATTCCAATAATTATACTGATAAATCAAAAACAAAACATATTGCCGTAAAACATCATTTCTTCAGTCATTGCAAATATCTAATCCTCTGCCTCGTCAGTATTGACTGCTTCCTGATATGGTAAAGGTTCATCACTGTTCCTTCCTTGCATGGCATTTATTTGTGCTTCTTCAGTGTGTACCTTCTCTTTTGAACGAAGTGTCATTGGATGACATTTACCTAAATTAATTTTTCCTTTCGTTACTTCTTTTCTTGGTCCGTATGCACTTTGTGAAGCTTCAGCATATTCCATAAGATCCTGATTACATTCAGTCGCTTTCAAATTTTCCTCCTGATTAGAGAAACCATAAAATTCCTCTTCAGTGTCTGAATCTCCTTTTTCACTTCATTTGTCACCACCATTATTGGTACTTGGAAATAACTATTCTTCATTGTACAAATGAATAAATTTCTTCTGTTTCTTATTTTCAGTTGACCACTTGCCACTCAAAATTCTTTGAATGTACAGTCTCTGGATTCGATAACCTGTTTTGTTTCTGGCATCCAGATTCTGTATCCACGGCCATTCAGAAAATATCCGATAAGAATGCATTTTTCTGCCCTTGTGGACAATTTACATCGACGTTTTTGTCTAGGTACATGAACAAAAACTTCACATCCTATCACACGTAAAAATCTTACACTTGGCTTTCTACCTGTCCACAATTCATAGGGCGTTTTTTCGTTGTTATGGCTATTTTAACACAATTTCTGATGTACGCTGCTGTGTACATCAGCTCAGCCCAAGAACTCTTTGGTAAATCACTTCCTATCAGCTGTGACCTTACCATGTCCATTAATGTTCTGTTGAGGCATTCAGCTATACCATTTTGCTGAGGCGTGTATCTCATTGTTACTTCATACCAAATTCCTTCAGCATCACGAGGCTTTGACCATTTGCATGAACAGAATTCTAGGTCATTGTCCGTACGAATTCTCTTCAATCGTTTTCTGGTTTCTCTTTCAGTTTGTATCTTCCATTTCTTGAATTCTTCAAATGCTTCATCCTTATTTTTTAAGAAATGCACAAATACGTATCTGCTTGCATCATCGAGATACTCATTACACATATATAATGCCTCCAAAACTTGGAACATCAATAGATCCCATTAGATCACTGTGAACAAGTTGTCCATTCCTTTGAATCATTAGATACAGTTTTTGGAAATGGTTTTCATGCCAATTTGCTGCCAAACAGTCATCACACGGTTTTATTTCGCTTTTTTCGCAGTCTAATCCCCATATTGCTTCCTTACTTATCCTATTGTTTATAGTATGCTTACTGACATGCATCATCCGACAATGCCAGAGGTCAGGGTCAAGTGATTCCTCACATTCGTCATTTTTCAACATGTTTATTGATCTGTCATCTGCACAGGGCTTCATACTTTTGTAATACAAACAACCTTTCTGATGAGTCTTAAAGATCAATCTTCCAAATTCGTCGTAAATCTTGCAACCTTCTTTATCGAAAATCACCTTTTTGTCGTTTTCAGTGAGCTGCCTCACAGACAATATTGCTTAGTCGATCTCAGGAACAAACAGTGTATTATTAGCGATGAATTCATCAGCCAAACCTTCACTGTTAATTATCTTTGCCATTCCTGTACCTTTCCCAACAGCTACTGTTTGTCAGCCAGAGTTACGATTTCAATATTTCACTAACAACTGAAAACTAATTTTCATTAGGACCCATGTGATGAGTTGTGCCAGAACCCACTATCCTATTATCGCCATCTAATGTAACTGTACCACACGCAGCACTCATACTAATAGTACCTAGTTTCTTTTGTGCCTGTTTAAATTTTCCCTTTTCAGGACAGTTTCTAGATATGTGACCAACTTTGTAACAATTGAAACAAACAAAACTACCTTTTTGTGTTGCTTCTTTCTTACTTTGTTCTTTTCTTCCATCACATTCCACAAGTTGGATTTTTCTGTGCTTCTGACAACCAACATCATCTTTCAGAGACATTGCAGAATATTTATCTTCATTATATTTATGACGTCTAGTATATTCAGCAAGTACACGCCTTTTAATTGTAGAACCCTTAAAATCATTATCCAGCAAATTGCATAGAGCTGTAACTACTGCATCCTATTTGTCCTAAAGGCCACACAAAATAGTCATTGCTAAATCCCCATCTTCAACTTTATCACCTATATTCGCTAGATCAGCTACAGTTTTGTTTACAAGCCCTAGATAATTTTCCACGAGTTCACAATTCTTGATCTTTAACGAATATAACTTCCATTTCAGTTGCACAGTACGAAATTTGCTGTCCCGTGGAGTGTATACTTTCTGAAGTTCTTCCCATACTGCTTTTGGTATTGACAAGTTTCGTATATGTATTTGCTGCTCATTGCTTATGAAAAGTACAACTTTTGCTAGTGCCTTACCTTGATGTGATATATACACCCTTTTTATCTGCTGCTGATGCACCTTCACTGGGTTCCGTCTCACCACGCTCAATTACAATCCACAAGTCGCAATCTATGAGAATCATTTTAATTTGAAACGACCAGGAAGCTTAATTCACTCCATTTAGTTTATCGATAGGGTGTCTGCTCTCCGTCATCTTTCTCTACATTTCAATAGTCGTTTTACTGTTGTTTTTCATTAGATTCACGAAACACAACTCAGCGCCAATTAACGTTTCTCAAATGTGATGCACGAAATATAGTCGGCAAATATTACATTGGCCCGCACGGATGATGTGATTTTTTTTTTTTTTTTTTTTTTTTTTTTTTTTTTTTTTGCATTGGATAATTGACACTAACAAGGTTATCTATTTTTCTTGTTTTCTATCTAGCACATCTGGGCCCATAACCATTGTTGCAGTGGAATTAAAAACACCATATCACACTATTTATATTTATTCAAATTGATGAAACGAAAATTATAGAGGGAAACTTTCCCGGTGGGATAAACAAAAATAAAAAAAGAAAAGAGATGACTTACCAAAAAGACCGGCTCGTTGATAGAAACAAATAAACTAAATAAAATCACACACAAACACACATACAAGCTCTAGCAGCCTAGCTGCTTCGTCAGGCAGAAGGGAAGGAGAGGGAAAAGGAAATGATGAGGGTTTTAAGGGAGTAGATAAGGAGTCATTCCAATCCTCCCCACTCCTCCGAGAGTGTCTTTCCGCCGCCCACCTAACCTCCGTAACCTCCTAGTCCATCCCTATGAAATCCCCAAACCACCTTCCCTACCTTCTGGCTCCTACCCTTGTAACCGCCCCCGTTGTAAAACCTGCCCTATGCACCCTTCCACCACCACTTACTCCAGTCCCGTAACCCGGAGGGTGTACACAATCAAGGGCAGAGCCACTTGCGACAGCACCCACGTGATTTACCAACTGATATGCCTGCACTGTGAAGCGTTCTATGTGGGAATGACCAGCAACAAACTGTCCATTCGCATGAATGGTCACAGGCAGACAGTGTTTGTTGGTAATGAAGATCACCCTGTGGCTAAACACGCCTTGGGGCACGACCAGCACATCTTGGCACAGTGTTACACCGTCCGGGTTATCTGGATACTTCCCATCGACACCAATCCTTCAGAACTTCGGAGATGGGTACTAGCCCTTCAGCATATTCTCTCTTCTCGTTGCCCACCTGGTCTCAACCTCCGCTAAATTCGAATTCCCACCCACCTTAGTTTATTTGTTTCTATTGACGAGCCGGTCCTTTTGGTAAGTCATCTCTTTTCTTTTTTTATTTTTATTTATATTTATTGACAGAGAAAAAAAACTGCATACATTATTTCAAAAGTAACAGACAAACACACAGATAACACAATCTTCCCTCCATTTTTATTTATTTATTTTTTCCAAATAAAATAAAAATAAATAAATAAATAAATGACACAAATAAAAAGAATAAATATAATACTTTTGGCCACTTGCTTATCACTGTTAGCATTCTGCAACCAAATTGGAATCACTAAATATTCTACTTGAAGTCTTTTCATACATCTTGCGTTAACAGGTGGAACAATTTCTTCAAGAATGGCTCTCGTAACAATAGCAGCAGCTCGGACGAGACATCATCTACCCCAGCAGCCTTGTTTCTACTCAAATCTTTTAGTGCTCGGTCAAATTATTCTTGCAGTATAATATCTCCTATCTCCTCTTCCTCTACTTTGTCTTCCACTTCTAGAATACTGCTTTCAACTTTATTTCCTTTGTACAGGCCTTCTATACATTCCTTCCACCATTCAGCTTTTCCATCTTTGATTAGTACTGGTTTCCCATCCAAAGTTGTTGATATTCATAATGCTGCTTTTCATGTCTCCAAATATCACTTATTTTTCTATAGGCGGTATCTAGTTAAGAAATTCTTCTACGGTCTTGCATTTCTCCTCAAGCCACTCCTGCTTAGCCAGTCTGCACTTCATGTCAACCTCATTTATCAGACATTTGTATTCCCTTTGTCTGCTTCACTTGATGCATTTTTATATTTTCTCCTTTCAGCAATTAAGTTCAGTATCTCTTGTTTTATCCAAGGACTTCTACACACACACACACACACACACACACACACACACACACACACACACGATACCTCCCAACTTTCAAGAAACAGAAAACCAGAAGATCCGAAATTGCAAAAAATTAATGCGCGCATGCACCACAAGGTCTTCAAATATTGCAAGAAAAGATTACACAGAAAGTGATTGCAAATATTGTTAGCCTAACTCAATATATTATAATGTAGGGTACATTTTAAGATCACTATTTTCGAACTAAAACTCTGAAGTTAGGTACCAACACAAGTTACTTGTTGAGGAGTGTTCATTTCTTGTTACTTAACATTGGGAACAGTTCACAAACTACACACAAATCTTTTATGCACTTGATCTTGCAAGCCGCAATATCACAAACACTGTCAAAAATACTAAAAATTTATTTACACTTATTTACAAAATTTTTTGAAGTTCACAGAACACTGACTATATTCCATCATCAGTTGCCGAGGAGAGATGAAGATGGGTAGCTTTCTTTGCTTTCTTAAGAAATTCAGAAGGAAAACTATTAGTGTAACATGGACCACTACTTCGTGTTTTCAAAACAGAAATTGAGCCCAGAGTTTCATCTGACATGGAGGACCTAAACTGATTGTGATTCTTCTTCACCAAGCTGAACACACGCTCACACTCAGCATTGCTGTGAGGTAGAGTCAAAACAGAAAGCATTAGCCTGGATAACCTATCATACTTAGGAACACCATCAGCTCCACAAATGCTCATCAAGTGAGCCCATTTAGTATCATCTGTTAAGTTCTCGCTTTTAACAGTAGCAGAGTCATCCATCTGCAGGGCCACAAATTCGGTCTGAAGTACATTCATTG
Organism: Locusta migratoria; assembly: GCA_026315105.1. Lineage (NCBI taxonomy): Eukaryota > Metazoa > Arthropoda > Insecta > Orthoptera > Acrididae > Locusta > Locusta migratoria. The sequence continues at coordinate 484,710,752 of CM048744.1, read as the reverse complement.
CATCCTCAACTGACTCACTTCCCTTCCTTGGCAGCAATGATGGAAACTTTCTACAAGAAATTCTATAGAAGAAAATTTGGCATCCTCTATTTTGGAAACTTCTGCAACCTTTTCATACTTCAGTACTTCATCACTAAGGAGAAACTTATTTATGATATAGTCACATGCGGAGCAAAAGTAAGCCCTGACAGACGAAAAGAATGCCGATTTCTCTTTATCATTAAGTTTCTTCACCAAATTCATTGTCTGATTGCCAATAAGTAAGTCATAATTGTCTCTCTGATTCTCAGCAAGATGATACTTAACTTTCTGCAACAGTGAACTCTTTATAACTTTAGGTTTAACAAACCTGGATAGAAACTGCTGTAATAGATTCATCATTAATTCCAACAGTTTATGAATCTGGGGCGAAGCACTATGAAGCGCAGTATTGAGCTTCTCAAACACAGGAATGACAGCACATAAGAAAGCACAATATGCCTTGTTTAAGCCTAAAGAAAGAAACAAACAGTTTTTCTTCACGAGTTTGAACAATGTTTTTGTTCTTCAACACAGAAGTGTCAGATTTTGAGCCACATGGAAATCTTTTAAGGGCAACCAATTCTGATGTCTTTCCATGGTCTTTAGAACCACCAAACTCAACTTTTGGAATTGTAAACAATGATAAACTACTTGATGAACACTGAGCACTAACACGCACCTCATCTTTGAAGAACCCAACTAATGGATCCCACTGCTCCAATAGTCTCTGCAAACACTTCCCTAAAGATAGCCATCTTGTACAGACATGTTTTAATATCTTTTTAGTGTCCTTGTTGTGAAGGTCTTTGAACTTCTTCAGGCATTCCTTCCTCTTGGAAGTCTTTTCTAAATAATAGAAAATATCAACTAAAAGTTCGTCAATCTTAACAGGCAAACTGTTCGCACCTTTCTCAGCAGCCAAGTTAATTAAATGGCATGAGCAACCCAGGACAAAGACATTTGGCTGTGCTTCCCTTAAGACCGCAGCAACCCCATTCTTCCTTCCAATCATGACTGGAGCATTGCCTGCACAAAACGCAACACAATTTTCAATAGGTATTTTGTAAAGCTCTAACTGAGAAATTAATAATTTTCCAATATTTTGTCCCATTGAATCACTCACCAAGGCAGGCACAGACAGCACTGAAGTAACTATTTTTTCTTGTTTTTCTTCAAAACAGGTGATGACTAAGGGATAAATATTAGCATCACTGTCATTGCTCCCATCCGTAGCCAAAGTGAATGGTTCACGTTTCATGCAACTAACGAGTTCGTTTCTCGCTTCTATAGCCACTTCATTTCAAAATACATGTAGTCTTTGTACGACCACAACCGTATCTTTTTGCGATTTCCGAACCAGGAAACATTTTTTTCAAAAGCGCACCGGCATGATCAGCAGCATCTAAAGGAATTATGTTCAATTAAAAATGAAGAGAACAAACATTCCGCTCTTATCACATCAAGATCATCTCCAGAAGTGGTAAAAAATGCATCAATTTTCCTACTACTGTCCTTCATTTTTGTATTGCAGGTATGTTTAACCGATTTAATATAATGTATTAATTCAGTTCGTCCTCCGTAAGCGATGTTAATATCACACGAACACATGGAACAGAATGCGTAAGTTTCGCCTTTCCCTGATCGCATAATACACGGAAATTCAGAAGAATATGCATTCCTGAAAGACTGGTGATAGCGTTTCTTAGATGAACTCATCACAAAAACAGCACAAAAATTAGAAACACAATTATGCAAATACGAGAAGCACACCGAACACCACACAACAGCAAACGTGAACAAAGGTTTCCCCGCTAATATGCAATCGAAACTACACAGGAAGTGATTATCGATACAACGTTTGTTCGATTTTCGCCGGCGTTTGACAACTCGCAGTCTGTGAGAAGGGCTTATCGATATTATTGATCACCTTTCGGTCGAATTTCAAACACTCGCACCTCAGAATAGCAGCTATTATTGAAAGTCGAAACTTAAATGCTATATGAATGGAGATGGCGGGAACGAGCCTGCGAGTTCAAAATCCGGAGAAAAACTACGTTCACCCAGAAAACCATCCCCAAATCCGGAAATCTTCTGGGAAAACCAGAAAACTTCGCAGCTATGCGAAGAGAGAGAGAGAGAGAGAGAGAGAGAGAGAGAGAGAGAGAGAGAGAGAGAGAGAGAGGACTCGAAAGCTCTGATGGGGTGCGACCGCATACTCCGCAGCAAGGCACCTTAGAGTACTCTGCCATTCCACCATGGTACATCCGTCATAGATTTTGCACCATCTGTGCACATGTCAATCTAATTAGACTATGAAGCTAATGGCTTGCACAGTAAGAGGTCCTCTGTGGAACATCCCGAGTAGTCATAATGGATAAAAGCCAGTAAAATCTCTAATCCCGCAATGTCAGTAGATTCATGGATTTGGAAAGAAAATTAACTGTGTTGGATGCGAGAAACCAGAGACTCTTCCACATCATTTGACATGTCAACAATGCATCTCATGACAGTATTTTTTCATAGCCGAACAGAAGATACAAGTTTTATTGTGTCTTCGTCTAGCCTACAGAAAGCAATACCAGTAACAGCAATACCAGTTTTATGAGAGTTTCTGCAGTGGTATGAGCTTTACCTGGCTTTGTTGCACAATAGCTTACCAAGAAGGAAGCTTTTAAGGAGTTTTCATTAATTGCTTTTGCATGATTTTTTATGCAGTTCTGAGAAGCAGCTAATGCAATGCCCTTCCTCCTGAAAAACATCAAAGTCTTTACAGTCTGGAAGTACGGAAGAGTACACACAAAATGACGACGCAATTTAACTGGAACTGTTTGGAAGGACTCGCATGCAAATTGCATACTGAACTTAACCCTTCTTGGTCTTGACAAAGCCTGTTCCTAAATATCTTTTGATGTAATTATGTTTTTTGTTATTCCACATCAACAGTTTACTGTGACCAATGAAGCATTTTTAAAGACTTCTCATAATAAATCCAGCTGTGGTACTTCATGTGACTGTTCTTCATTTAGCCGTCATTAATTTCTGCCAGGGGCTTCCCTTGCAGCGATGTAGAAACTGCTCACTTCTTCAGTGATCCCCAATTCTGCTACTGATCCATGTTGGAAGTAATTTATTGGTGAAAAAGTAAATGGTGAAATGACAAAACAAGTTTAACATTTTGGGTTGTTAAAGGTGCGGCAGGTACGAATATTTTTGGCCCTGACGCATTCCATGCTTTGGCTTACTATGACTGAATATCTACTTTGTTCCCAACCAGATTCCATATGAGGGCCTTTCTCAGCTGTGCACAGTTTTCACATCTTTATTGGCACCAGGTGCCAGGTATGCAAAGTATTTTATTATGTTTAATCCTACTGGGGTGACCGATAATGGTCGTCAATTTACTCCACATTTTCAGGACTTCTACCCATGCAATCCGCCACATCCTCACCCCACCATGTCACCCACAGTTTACTGGGGCAGCAGAGAGATTTGGATGCACTTTCAAGGCCCAAATGCATAAGCAAATGCCGCGTCTTTTGATGGAGAATGCCATTCTTCAGTTCCTTTTGTCTTATCGGTCCATCCCAACCAGGCCACATAGCACAGTCAAGCTGCTTCACGGCTGCCCGCGATGGGTTCTCTTTCTGCTTCAGCGTCAGTCGGTTGGCAAAGGGAGGTTTTGCCGCCATCGGCAGCCAATGCCTACTCCCCCACTGCAGCTCTGGCAGCATGCTCCATGGAATGGAGGCAACAATTGTTGACAGTGGGAGGTGCCTCCAGACAAGAAGATAGAAGACCAGCCATCATCACCGGTGCTGGGGGCACTGAGATGTTGTTCGGGGTCAAGTACCCCTGGACCTTGCAAAGGTGTTCCGCCAATATTAAAACTTATTAACAGTCAAAGAACTAAAGTAACTAAGTAAATTCATACATTTTAATCCAAGATTTATCATTTTTTGCATTAATTTCCTGGCTAATTCAATGCAGAACATCATTAACTTTAAGTCTGGTGGAAAAAATAATTTAAAATATTCGCTAGGGCTACAATTTTTCGGCAAGTTCAAACCCCACATTTCTCTGAATGAAATGTAAACTTACAAAATATTTCTCTGGAGGCTTAATTCTCAACCGGCTGTCATTTGTAGCATTTTTTAATTTTTCCACTTTCAGAATTCAAAGACTTCTCAATTCCTGTGATGAATTATGGTTTATAAAAATTTATTTCTAAAATATCTCTATCAATTTCAGTTATAAAAGTTTTAATTAATGTTTTACAATGTTCTGTGTTAATAAAATCACTTGTATTTTCAAGTAAATCATAACTCTCAGGCAGTTTATTTGAGAGTTTTTCCCTGAAATGCCATTTTCATTGACTAGTGGTTACAAATTTCGCACCACTGTTTTGGAGTTGGAAATTCAGAAGATGAGGATTTAATGGACATTTGCCTTTTAATAGTTTAGATTTTTATAACATTTTGCATTCTGGCTATTTTTCTGCACTTTTTGTTCAATTATAATCTTTTTTTTCAACGATTAAGTACATTGAGCAATTAATTTGAGCAATTTCATTTTTAAAATTATAAATTCCCAAGAAATTTATTTAATTATAATTTTTCTTAAAAGATATTTCAGTTTTTGTGTTTGATTTTACTATATAATTACAGCCTTAAACCTATTAATTTTTATCGAGCTATCTGACAAATTAATCATAAATTCCTGGGAATTTATGAATTTTGGGAATACTGCCGGCAATATTCCCTGGGAATATTTGCTTGATTTTAAATTCCTGGGGATTTCACAACAGTATGTAGATATATGGCCGAAACGTGTGAAGACTCCTCTTGGTCACCTCTTAGGCAGGAATACCATGAGCATATTCTTACCACAGAACCCACAGGGGATTACATTGGAGCCTAGTTACACCTGAGTGGCTGCTCCACTGTCACTTTCTCCTTTTCCTATTCCAGTCAGTTCTGAGATTATTTTCAGCATGACTTGCTTAAGTTTCATTAGATTGTATTGTTTGTAACACTGAAGTGGTCGGGCATATGTACAATGAATAAAATATCTATGCCTATAATTGCCTGGAACAGAAAGTGTCCAATCGGACATATGTGACACAGTAGAACCTCATTTTTATGCTTTTCAAGGGACTTCAGTAAATGGTGTAAAATGCATGAAAACATAAAATGCAGGAAATAATGTTTTAAATGGTAAAATATGCTTACTGGAACAGTCTTGCATTTTCGTACTTTATTTGTGATATATGTACATAATAGGCATCTAAATACTCACCAGGAAGTTTATTATACAATAAAGGTTTTCAAATTTCTACTATTTTAAGCGCAGGGCAGAAATGGTAATTTTATGCGAAGTAGAAATTTTTGACGTAATTTCATTCAATATAATCAAGG